>JAYKKT010000084.1:8907500-9547500 GCA_036023115.1 Brasenia schreberi | reverse complement strand
CTTCGATGGGGCAAGAAACCAAAGAGGGGCAGGTGCGGGAGTCATCCTCATATCCCCTAAAAAGGGAGAAATCCCCATTGCTATTCGCCTAGATTTCAAATGTTCCAACAATACAGCCGAATATGAAGCACTCATACAAGGCTTGTAAATTTCAAAAAATCTAGGGGCATCATGCATCGAAGTCTTTGGAGACTCTTTACTTGTCATAAACCAAGTCTTGAAAATTTGGCAAGTCAAAAATGAAAAACTCCTTCCATACCACGAATTGGCCACGAAACTGGTCAATTCCTTCAAATCATGCATACTCACACACGTAGGAAGAGAGGACAACGGCATAGCAGATGCCCTCTCATCCTTAGGGTCAACCCTAAGGGTAAATCCCACCTTGGGAACCCGATCCTTAGAAATATGATACTCACCACCCCATCCATCCACGATTTGGAGATTTACCAAAATGACCAAAATTCCACTAAAAAACCCTGGTTTTAAGACATTAAAAACTTCTTAGAAAACAGAGGATTTTCAGAATTAGCTTCTTCTAGAGACAAGGCTTTCATTCAAAAGATTTCAACCCGATACGTGATTTTGAGAGGGATTCTTTACAAAAAGAGTTTTACCGGCATCTTATTGAGGTGTGTAGACCTTGAAGAGGCCAGGATTATAATGTGTGAATTCCACGATGGAGAATGTGGAGGGCATGTCACTACAAACATGATGGCTATGAAAATACTTAGAGCCGGTTATTTTTGGTCCACTCTAAAGCAAGATTGTCATGATCATGTTAGGAAATGTCACCCATGTCAAGTGCATAGGCATGCCATTCATATTCCATCATCAACCTTGTATTCCGTTGTCAGCCCATGGCCCTTCACCATGTGGGTGTTTGACATCGTAGGACCAATCTCCACGAATGCATCAAATGGACACAGGTTCATCGTAGCAGCCACCGGGTATTTTTCTAAATGGGTTGAAGCTACCTCCCTGACTAATGTCCAGGGGCAACATATAGTGGCGTTCATTAAGAAGAATATCTTGGCTCGATTTGGAGTTTCAAGAGACCTAGTGTCTGATAATGGCACCCCCTTCAAGAATGAGAGGATGGAAAAGTTATGTAACACCTATGGCATAACTCATCACTTCTCATCGCCCTACTACCCTCAAGGCAACGGCCAAGCCGAAGCCACCAACAAGACTCTCATAAGTATCATTGAGAAAACCTTAGAGAAGGGTAAGACATGGCATAAGAAGCTTGACGAAGCCTTATGGGCCTATAGGACTTCCATCCGAACTCCCACAAATGCCACGCCATTTGAGTTGGTCTATGGCACAAACGCCATTCTCCCCATTCATACCAAATTACATTCATTCCATACATCACTTGCACTCGACCTCCCCCTAGAGATTTTTCAGCATGCTAGAATGGCCGAGCTTGATTTGTTAGATGAAAGAAGGCTCCTTACTATGGATCATGCACATGCATACCGGCAAAGGATAGCCCGACATTATGAAAAGCAAATGAAGCCTCGCCACTTCAAAGTGGGAGACCTTGTATTGAAAATCATCCACCATCGTGGCCCACATCCACTTGGAAAGTGGCGGCCCAAGTGGGATGGTCCTTATATTGTACGTGGAACCACCACGAACAATGCATATTGGTTAATCGATGTTGAGGGTAGGAATTTAGCAGACCCTATAAATGCCCAATATTTGAAAAAATACCATGTGTAGGGTCTAAGCTGAATACCCTTGGGAAAATGTTTTGAGGGAATCTCCTTTGAAGCTTCATGAGTGAGGATCAAAGTGGATCGTGTGACCCTGACTAAGGGAATCAATGCTTGTGAAAAAGCGGAGTTTTAAAAAATAGATGGGTTACATTTCAAAAGTCTTCATCTTACAAAGAAAGGCCTTGTTCAATATAGCAAAATACTGGCAAGTAGTACATGCTATTTCAAAATAGGCTGATCTGGGATGAATCGAGTAAACCATTGGGATAAGTCTTTCCCCTCTTCTTTTCTCTTCTCCAAAAGGAAAATTTGGCAAAAAGCAAAAAAGGGGAAATCCCTACAAAAAGTCGCTTTCCAAAAGAAAGCAGAATTGCAAAAAGAAAAATTGTTCTTCAATTGAAAGAGAAAAGAGGGAAACAAAAAGAAAATCCTCCCAAAGGGAGGCCCCCTATGAGAGAAAAAGAAAAAAATTGCCAAAAAGCTCAGAAGAGCAAAATTTTCTGCCTCTTTGCCTCAAATCACAAGACGCTTTAGAAGGGACTGTGGTAACTCTTTCCCCCATCCCTACGATTTATATCAAGTGAAGAAAGATTCATTTCAAGGGATCCTAAAGTAAAAATAAGATATGCTTACTTGAATCTCATTTTATTTGAGAATTAGATGTTGTTGGGTAAGGCGTAAAAAATTTGAAATGCTTCCTGATTTCCTTATAAAAACCTCCGCTAGAGTAGCGAGTGTTAAGACTTAAGTAAAGGGAAATGCAAGAAGCTGAAAATTCTTGTGATTGAAGCTAAAAGGGTTTTCCCTCTCTCGAAATCAAATTGAGAAAAACCCCGAACATCGAGCAACATAAGACCAGCTCATTTGGTGCAGCCAGTCTTCATAAGTCTCCCAAGCTCGATCATGGCATAATTCTGGTCTCTAGAAAATCATTTCCTAGCATATCATTCATGTCATTCACTCATACGTGCACACATGGTCATCAAATGCATGATCCCAATTAGGACTAGAACCACATTAAGAAAAGTCCCCTTTGGCGAAAATCCCCTCTTACCGAGCATATGGAAAAAGTTTTTCTTAGAAAACTGGGATGATCCATATTCTCGAGGACGAATCCAGGAAGAAAGCAAAAAGGGGTGTTGTCTTCTTTGCCATTATCCAAATAAATTTTGGATAATGCCAAAGAGGGGCATATGTAAATACCCCAAAATAAGACTATTTTCAAACAAAACACTTGGTTTTCAAAAACCATCTTCAAATCAATTTTGAACTTTCAAAACCCCGGAGTTGCAAAGTTTTAAACTTTTGTCCAAAAATCCTTCAAAATAAAGGTTCTTCAACTCGGGCGAAAACCAAAATTTTATGAAGCAACTAAAACAAGCAGGTAAAGCCGGATAAAAAAGCAACTTGTAAACACCCCGAAATCCCACGAATTTCTCAAATTCATCTGGTTTTGTAAAAGCAGCTCCAAAGGGCTATTTTGAGTCTGGAAACCCAAGAGCCTTCCAGACAACCCTGTACATATGTTTTGAACTCTATATTTCGAAAACATACAATATGACTTTTAAAACCTTTTTAAAAACATGTTTTGAAACCCCGAAGCGGCTTGGCCCGATCAAGACAGGACCATGAGAGCTAAGAAGAGCCCGGAACCGGAGCACATGTCAAGCCCGGCACAACAACTCTTGTATCAAATTCACAACCCCCAGGATCTCGAACGTCCAAGACCCTCTTATCATCAAAACATCCTTTGAAGTCATCTCCGGAAGGCGAAAACAGAGGCGGACGATCATGTTGGCGAAGACCCAACGCAGACGGAGCATTGATGCTGTCAGGCCCCGCACAAACCGTTCGTTTCGAATACAGCTCGAAGGAGTCAGAGTTCAGTTTGGATTGGATCTGGACCATATATATCCAGATCCCAATCCAAACCCATGTATGGACTTGGATTTGGATTTGGATTCAAAAATCCAATCCAATATCCATATCCATGGCCCACATCACCTTCTCATAAATGGAGGTGGGGCCCACTTGAAATTCACGTGGGATTATGGGAATGAGAGAGAGTGGGGGTGGATAAGATCAAGTGTGGTTGTAATTAAGCTTGACTTGTGTGTCAGGTTTGGGGTTAATCATATGGGTTAGCCTAATTGAGTGGGTTTAAGCTTGTAATTAGCCAAAACCTAACCTAGGGCTGCACCAACATGATGTGGTTAAGGTCTATGGGCCATGCAAAGGGAGCTCTTTCACCTAAACCTAACCCAAAATACCTAATCCTAGCCTTCCACCCTAATCCACCCCTAATCTGAACCTAATCACCTAACCTACTTCCCTAATCCCGGCCTAATCCTAACCTAATCACCTAACCCAGTTCCCTAATCCTTCCCTAAACCTAGGTTAATTTCCCTAAACCTAGCCTAATCCTAGCCTAATCACGTAAGCTAGCTCACTAAACCTCACCCTAGAACCCACCCACTTAACCAAACCCTAAACCCCTAAACCACCCCTAGCCCACAATTCGGTTTTGGGAGAGAAAGTCTATGAAGCGGTTCGAGGTGTCTAATTCGGGTCTTTTAGATGCGATTGCATGTTTTAGATCACGTGGATTTGCACGTGCCTAAGTCTTTCCTTTTATCCCTTTTCGGGCCACCTAGTTTGTGTGTTATGAACACTCCACTACATGGGCGAATTCGAGCGGGGCTTGCTTTGATGCAATATGCGTCCTACCTCGTGGTATGGCGTAGATGCAATGCAAACTCACGCTACTCCAAAGGGAAAACCCGAATGTAAAGACAATACTGAAGGGAAATAACCGAAGGGAAATAACCGAAGGGAAATGACTTGAAATATAAATGCCGAAGGGAGATATGTATATAGAGTATGTATATGAGCGCTTATTCAAGTCCTGCAAATAAGAGCGAAGGCTCAATGTGGGTGCATGCTTGAATTGAAAGACTTACACACACGACATGAAATTAAACCCAAATATAAATTGCAGTATGGCCTTAACTAAGGTCTTGGGAATAAGAGCGAAAGCTCAATGTGTGTGAGTGCTTGAATTGAAGTACTACGCACACGACATGAAATTAAACCCAAATATAAATTGCAGTATGGCCTTAACTAAGGTCTTGGGAATAAGAGCGAAAGCTCAATGTGTGTGAGTGCTTGAATTGAAGTACTACGCACACGACATGAAATTAAACCCAAATATAACTGCAATAGGCCTTGACTAAGGTCTTGGGAGTAAGAGCGAAAGCTCAATGTGTGTGAGAGTGCTTGAATTGAAAGACTTACACACACGACATGAAATGAAACCCAAATAGTATAGGTCGGCCCTTACTTGGGTCTTTCAAATAAGAGCGAAGGCTCAATGTGTGTGAGAGTGCTTGAATTGAAAGACAACACACCCAACTTAAGCAAAACCCTACAAAAATGAAAGTATATGTATATACTTATGTATTAGGGGCTGATTAGGCCCGTGTGTGTTCAAAATCATGCACAACTAAGAGAGTGCACGTGTGTGGGTGTGCCAAGCCACGTTATTACAAGCGGGGGGAGACTATGCTCCGTTATTACAACCCCGTATTGAATTGAATCTCAAGCGAGTATACAACTAAAGACCGAGTTAGGCACTTACTAGTAGCTGGTCCGTAGAGGCGTTGCTTGAGTGTGGTCTTGGCCTTCACCTTGGGATGCAAATGGGAGCTCCGCGAGGTTGAGCGACAAGGGGTGCTAGTCGGGTGCCTTGAAGGTGGCCGACTGCTAGCAAGGGTGTCGCCTTGACGTGTGAGATTAAAGGGGCTGGGCAAGGTCACTAGGGGGAGTGTAGTGTTGGGGGAGTATGGCACTAAGGTAGAGCTTAAGGGAGTGTCTATGGGAGAGCCTAGGGGAAGTATGGGACTGGCGGATGGAAGGGCCGAATGAGTATGGGGCAGTCGGTTGGAGTGGCCGACTGCTAGGGAGACTTGGTGTGGCGGGCAGTTAGGGTGGCTAGGAGTGGTGTAAGGGAAGGGAACTAGCTAGGATATGGGGTAAGGTGGTGATGGTTGTGGTGAGGTGATAGGGGCAATTCTTAGGGAGTTGGATGGGGTAGCCAGGTGTAGCTAGGGTGGTTAGGTAGTGGCGGGTAGTTAGGATGGCTAAGGCTTGGCCGAATGGGAAGGGTGGTAGCAAGTGGCTGGCTGTGGGGGCAGGTGGTGGTAGTGCAAGTGGCTGAGAGTGGAGAGGGAGTGGATAAGGTGAGATGAAGGATGGAGTACTAACCGTGCTTGAAGAGAGGCGGTGGATGGAAGAGAGAAGTCGGTTAGGGCTGGGTTTGAGGTAGTGGTTAGGTGGTTTAGGTAGGGTGGTATGATGATAAGGTGGGCTGGAAAGGGTAGGGCCAGATATTTTAGATACTAGTGGTTTGGGTAGGTTGTGGGCTAGGGGTGGTTTAGGGGTTTAGGGTTTGGTTAGGTGGGTGGGTTCTAGGGTGAGGTTTAGTGAACTAGGTTAGGTGATTAGGCTAGGATTAGGCTAGGTTTAGGGAAATTAACCTAGGTTTAGGGAAGGATTAGGGAAGTGGGTTAGGTGATTAGGTTGGGATTAGGCTGGGATTAGGGAGGTAGGTTAGGTGATTAGGCTCAGATTAGGGGCAGATTAGGGTGGAAGGCTAGGATTATGTATTTTGGGTTAGGTTTAGGTGAAGGAGCTCCCTTTGCATGGCCCATAGACCTTAACCATATCATGTTGGTGCAACCCTAGGTTAGGTTTTGGCTAATTACAAGCTTAAACCCACTTAATTAGGCTAACCCACATGATTAACCCCAAACTTGACACACAAGTCAAGCTTAATTACAACACTCTTTGATCTTATCCATCCCCACTCTCTCTCATGCCCATAATCCCACGTGAAATTCAAGTGGGCCCCACCTCCATTTATGAGAAGGTGATGTGGGCCATGGATATGGATATTGGATTGGATTTTTGAATCCAAATCCAAATCCAAGTCCATATATGGGTTTGGATCAGGATCTGGATATATATGGTCCAGATCCAATCCAAACTGAACTCTGACTCCTTCGAGCTGTGTTCGAAACGAACGGTTTGTGCGGGGCCTGACAGCATCAGTGCTCCGTTTGCGTTGGGTCTTCGCCAACATGATCGTCCGCCTCTATTTTCGCCTTCTGGAGATGACTTCAAACGATGTTTCGATGATAACAGGGTCTTGCACGTTCGAGATCCTGGGGGTGTGGATTTGAACGAGAGTTGCTGTGCCGGGCTTGACATGTGCTCCGGTTCCGGGCTCTCCTTAGCTCTCTTGGTCCTGTCTGGATTAGGCCGAAGCTGCTTCGGGGTTTCAAAACATGTTTTAAAAAGGTTTTAAAAGCCATATTATATATGTTTGAAATACAGAGTTCAAAACATATGTACAGGGTTGCTTGGAAGGCTCCTGGGTTTTCAGACTCAAAATAGCCCTTTGGGGCTGCTTTTACAAAACCAGATGGATTTGAGAAATTCGTGGGATTTCGGGGTGTTTATAGATGCCCCTCTTTGGCCTTGTCTAAATCGATTTGGATAAGGGCAAAGATGACAAACACCCCTTTTAATGTCTCCCTAGATCTAGCCACGAAGAATATGGGATCGTCCCATTTTTAGAAAAATCTCAATTTACAAACTCTGGTAGGAGGAGATATCACGCTAAAGGGTTATACTATGGAATCTGGTCCTAAATGGGATAATGTTCATGCAAGTACCATGCGTGGAATGCAAATGACATGGGAGTGGTGCCAAGAGTGGTGACCTCCTAGAGACCAGATGTGGTCGAACTCTAGAGACTTACAAGGCCTACTGCTCCAAGTGAGCAAATCCTATGCTGTTCGATGTTCGGTTTTCAAAAACTTATTTACAAAAGCTATTTACAAAAGGGACAACTGTCTTGAGCCTCGATCCTAAGGATCTCGAGCTCTTCGTGCTTGCCCTTGTTTGAGTCTTAACACTCGCTTATCTAGCGGAGGGTTTATAAGAAAAACAAGCTTCATTTCAAATTCCTACGTCTTACTCGAAACGTCGAATTCTCAAACAAGATGAAATTCAAGTAAGTAAATCCTATTTTTACTTTAGGATTCCTCGAAATGAACCATGCTTTAGCTTGGGATAAGCCAGGGATGGGAAAGAGATACCACGGTCTCTTCTGAAGCGTCCCGTGGTTTGAGGCACAGAAGGCAGAAAACTGCTCTTTTTGAGCTTTTTGGCGTCTTTTTCCTTTTTTTCATCGAGAGTCTCCCTTTGGGAGTATTTTTTCTTTAATCCCTCTTTTTCACAAGAGAATCGATTTTTCTTTTAAATTCTGGTTTCTTTCTTTTGGAAAGAGACTTTGAATGGGAATTTCCCTTTTGTTTTTGGGCCTTTGTTTTCCTTTTGGAAGGAGAAGAGAAGAGGGGAGGACTTATCCCAAGCCTACACTCGATCCATTCCAGATCAGCCTATTTAGAAATAGCACGTACTACTTGCAAGTATCTTGCTATATTGAACTAGGCCTTTCTTTGTAAGAAGAAGGATTTTGAAATGTAACCAGGATTTTGAAGACTCCACTCTTTCATAAGTGCGAATTCTCTTCACTTAGGGTCAAATGAGTTTGCTTTTGCACCTTATTCACATGTCTCAGGGCAGCTATCCCTAAAAATTTTTGAAAAATGGAACTTAATCCAGATCCTACACATGATACTTCTTTAAGTATTGAATATTTATAGGATCTACTAAATTCCTACCTTCTACATCGATCAACCAATACGAATTGTTCGTGGTGGTTGCTCGTACAACATAGGGTCCATCCCAGTTGGGGCGCCACTTGCCTAGGGGGTGTGGGCCACGATGGTGGATGGTTTTTAAGACCAGGTCTCCCACTTCAAAGTTGCGAGGTCTTATGTGTTTGCTATAATGTTGGGCTATCCTTTGCCGGTATGCACGAGCATGATCCATGGCAAGGAGTCGCCTCTCATCTAGCAAATCTAGTTCGGCTATCCTAGCATGCTGAAGCGTCTCTAGAGGGAGGTCGAGTGCTATGGATGTATGGAATGAATGCAGTTGAGTATGAATGGGAAGAATGGCGTTTGTGCCATAGACCAATTCGAATGGTGTGGCATTCGTGGGAGTCCGGATGGAAGTCCTATAAGCCCATAAGGCTTCATCCAGCTTCTCGTGCCACGTCCTACCCTTCTCTAAGGTTTTCTCAATAATACGAATGAGAGTCTTGTTTGTGGCTTCGGCTTGGCCGTTGCCTTGAGGGTAGTAGGGCGAGGAGAAGTGGTGAGTTATGCCATACGTGTTGCACAACTTAACCATCTGCTCGTTCTTGAATGGGATACCATTATCAGACACAAGGTCTCGTGGAACCCCAAATCGAGCCAAGATATTCCTCCGGATGAAAGCCACCACATGTTGCCCCATTACATTGGTTAGGGAAATGGCTTCCACCCACGTGGAGAAATACTCCGTGGCTGCTAAAATAAATCGATGCCCATTCGAGGCCTTTGGAAATATTGGGCCTACGATGTCAAACGCCCACATGGTAAATGGCCAGGGGCTGACCATGGAATGCAATGCAGATGATGGGATATGAATGGCGTGCCCATGCACTTGACATGGATGACACTTCCTAACATGATCGTGACAATCCTTTTTCAGGGTGGACCAAAAATAGCCCCCTCCAAGTATTTTCATTGCCATCATGTTGGCATTTACATGACCTCCACATTCTCCATCGTGGAACTCGTGCATCACTATCCTAGCCTCCTCTAGGTCGATACACCTAAGCAGAATGCCGGTAAAACTTTTTTTGTATAAGACCCCACCCAGAATGGTGTATCGGGTCGAAATCTTACGAATGAATGCCTTATCTTTGGATGTGGCATCCTCGGTGAATCCCCCATTTTCTAAAAATTGTTTTATGTCATAAAACCAGGGTTTTTCAATAGACTCTGGGTGTGTGGATGGGTGGGGCGCATGCCATATTTCCAAAGATCTGGTCCTTGAAATGGGATCGACCTTCAGGGCTGAACCCAAGGAGGAGAGGGCATCAGCGATGCCATTGTCTTCTCTTCCTATGGGTGTGAGTTTACACGACTGGAAGGATTGGACCAATCGAGTGGCCAACTCGTGATATGGAAGTAGTTTCTCATTACGTACTTGCCAAATTTTTAAAACCTGGTTTATGACAAGGAGCAAATCTCCAAAGACCTCGATGCATGATGCCCCTAGAGTTTTCGAAATTCTTAAGCCTTGTATGAGTGCTTCATACTCAGCTACGTTGTTGGAACATTCGAAATCTAAGCGGACTGCTATGAGAATCTCGCCCTTTTCAGGGGAGATTAGGATGACACCGGCACCAGCCCCTCGTTGGTTTCGTGCCCCATCGAAGTGCATCCTCCACACTTGGTTTTTGAAAGAGTTTGCCAAAATGTGGTTTTGAAAATGGTTTTGCAATATGCCTTCATCAGGCATTTCGACAAGAGTGGGATATGCGTCCTCTAAGGGGAATTCAGCCACGTAATCTGCTAGGGCTTGCCGCTTAATGGAGATCTGGTGATGATATTTCAGATCATACTCCATTAGAAGGAGTTGCCATTTGCCCAATCTACCCGTGACAATGGGTTTTTCGAACAAGTGCTTGATTGGATCAAGCTTGGACACTATCCATATCTCATGATCTAGGAAATAGTGCCTGAATTTCTGGCAGGCCCAGACTAGGGCCAAGCACGTCCTCTCCATGGCTTGATAATTTCGTTCATAAGCCAAGAGAGTTTTCGAAATATAGTAGATGGCATACTCCTTATGGGTGTCATCCTCGTATTGAGCCAACAGGGCTCCTAAAGCATTTGAATGCACGGAGATGTATAATAAAAGCGGTTTTCCTTGCTTTGGAGGATTCAAAACGGGGGGATTAACCAAGTATGCCTTCAGTCTCTCGAAGGACTTTTGAAATTCGTCATCCCATAAGAATTTCGTGCCCTTCCTCAACAGTTTGTTGAAGGGTTCGCATCTAGTTGCCAGATTCGATATGAATCGGCGAACGGATTGTAAGCGACCCTGGAGGCTACAGATTTGGGTGAGATTGGAGGGTGGAGCCATGTCTATGATGGCTCGACACTCAGAGGGGTCGACTTCTATTCCCCTTTGGCTTACCATAAAGCCTAGAAGCTTCCCTGATTCTACCCCGAATACACATTTTTGAGGGTTTAGCTTTACTTGGTAAAGCCTAAGCCTTTCGAAAATCTTTTGTAAACATTCGATATGAGTGCATCGGGTTATGGATTTTGCCAAGAGATCATCTACATACACTTCTACAAGCTCATGAATTTGATCATGGAAGATCGTGGTCATGGCTCGTTGGTATGTTGCGCCGGTGTTTTTCAAACCAAAGGGCATGACTGTATAGCAGTACGTGCCCCATGGGGTTGTGAAGGCGGTCTTACCCTGATCTCGTGGACTTAGTTTGATTTGATTATAGCCTGAATAGCTATCCATGAATGAAAACATTTCATGATTTGCAGTACTATCGACTATCAAATCTATGTTTGGTAAAGGATAATTATCCTTAGGAGTGGCTTTATTCAGGTTTCTGAAATCGATGCATATTCGAATTTTCCCATTGGTTTTTCGAACTACAACGATATTTGATAACCAATCAGAATACGCAATGGGTTTTATAAATCCGGCTTTTAGTAGATCTTCTAAACCCTCTTTGACTTGCGTGTGTACATTCGGGTGTATTTTCCTAAGCTTTTGCTTTATGGGTTTTACACCTGCATCTAAGGGAAGACGATGTTCGACAATGCTGGGATCTATGCCCGGCATGTCTTCATACGTCCATGCAAACACATCTAAATAGGTTCGTAGAAATGCAATGAATGCTAACCTTTCGGTTTCATGCAAGCATGCGCCTATTTTGATGGTTTTGGGATTGGAATCATCCCCTAGGTTCACCTCTATGAAATCTCCTCCTACTGATTGGGAAGGTCTTTCAAAATCGAGAATCTTATGAAATTCTGGGAGCTCAGAAGTGGGATCTTCCTCAAGGGGATCCACTTCTGTGCTTTGATCATTCTCGTGGGCTATAGACCCGAGGGAATTTGATGCGTGGTTTTCAAAATGACCTGGTTTTGTACTTGGATTTTCAAGTGATTTCGAAATTTTTGGTCTGGCTATGCAGAGAATGTTTCTTTCGAAATCCTTTTCTTTTGCCAAAGTCTTACCAGGAGCAGCTATGTACAAAATCTTTTTGGTATTTTCCAAATTTTCGATTTTTTTGGGTTTTTGTAAAACAAGAACTTTGGGAACTATACAAAGCACTCTTTTTTCGAGTTTTTGTTTTTCCATTGTTTTTGGTTTTTCTTGTTTTTCGATTTTTTTGATTTTAAGGTTTTCAAATGTTTTTGTTTTTTTAGAAAAGGGATCTTCCGTCATACCTACAAAGGGAAAACACTATGGGTTAGACTCGGAATAGGAGGTCTAAATCGTAGGTCTCTTCTAAGGCAGGTTCCGGGGCACCCTTGACCCAGATGGTCACAGGGGGTGGCTCCGGCGGTATTCGGGGAGTATAGCCGATCCCATATCGGCTTGGGTTGGCCTTAGGAAGGATGGGCTCTAGGAGACCCTGATTCTGCGCCCCTAGACTCTTGTAGGGCGTGTAGCCCATGTTTAACAACATGTTCCACGACTTTTGGTTTTTTGAAAAGGTTTGATATAAATCGTGGTCCTGGAACATGCTATCATCCATATTATGCTCGTATGGCCTCTTGTCCAGGGGCTTTGGAAATAGGGAACGCTTGGGTTTTCCTAGAAGGATTAAAGTCTGGAGGGGGCCTATTTTGGGCGGCCCCTTCACACATACAACCTTCCTAGGGTTGTTCAACACGAGCCGAGGTGGCTCAACCATAATTTGCCCCAAGTTAGCCTCATGGGCCTGGGAACTTGATAAACAAGGGGAGTTTATGATCCCCTGAAGCTGTGGGTGACTCTCACCTAGGATCACTACGACCTGGTCCCTAAAAGGGATCTTGACACACCTGTGGAAGGTGGATGGCACAGCGCACAAACTGTGTATCCAGGGCCTTCCCAGCAACAGGTTACAATGGGGGTGGATGTCCAAGACATGGAACACCCCCGTGTGTTCGATACCTCCCGTTTCCATTGGGAGTTCGATGGATCCTAAAGGTCTAGACGCATTCCCATCATTTCTAGTGATAACGATGGGGCTTGGGTTCACTGAAGTTAAGGTGACTCCGATTTTGTATGCCACATGAAGTGGAAGGATGTTGAGCCCTCCTCCACCATCGACTAGGCACCTGTCCAGAGAGTGGTTGTTTAGAACCACCTCGATATGTAGGGCCTGGTTATGGGTTTCGTAGGATCTATCTACATCATCTTCCGAGAAAGTGATGGGCGATTTTGCTCCTAATAAAGCCACTTGGGCAGACAAGGATTCCGAACTTATGTTCGAATCAACCTTCTCTAATACAAGTCTATGACTAGGCGAAGTTTTTATAAGCTCTAGGATAGACATGTGAATAGGAATCTTTGAAAGGTGGTTTTCGAAGTCATAAGGATTTAGGATGACTTTGTCCTTATCTGCTTTTGGCAGAATACTAGGGATACATGCTTTTGAGGGGCCAGGCACACTGACCATCTTTTGAGCACCTTGAAGGTGCGGGGGTTGATAGATCCTCCCGGATCTAGTGACTTCCCCCACGACCAACCTAGGGTTCGCGCTAAATTTGGCTCTAAGGATGAGCTGAGGAGAACCTTGGATTTTTAAAACTGGTTTTACAGGGGTTTCCACTTTTGGTGGTCCCCGAATGACGACTTGGGCGGGCTTCTAGTACAAGAATGGGCGCACAAGTAGGTCGACCAGGTTCTGGTTTTTGCGCTAGTTCCTTGGAAATGGTGAGGGTACATACCTTCTTTCCTTTCCCACTGCCACTGGCGTGTTTGGGAAAGGGTTCCTTGAAGATAGCTTGAGGTGGCTCAGGTTTCGCAGTGACCTGGAGCCGGCCTTCTGCTATCAAGTTCTCAATTTTATTTAAGAGGGAGAAGCAGCGTTTGGTATCATGGCCTTTGAGCCGATGATACTTACAAAATCGATTTAAATACCCCCCTTTGGAAGTGACTCCTTCGGGGATTTCAGGGAGTTCTATCATGCCCTGGGCAAGTAGGAGGTCTAGGACCTCTGACACAGGCTGCCCCAGCGGAGTATATTCCCGTTTTTCAACCGGTTTTTGAAATTTTCGCTCCCTCTTATTTTCTAACTTTTCAAAATTTTTGGAAGTGCCCGCCACGCCTGGATCCACCCGGACATTGGCGATTTTATGGGGCTTTGCCCCTTTGTCCGTCGTGGGCAGCCCATATGCGATGGGCTTTTCCAAGCGTGTTTTTGGAACGACACTTCCTTTCCACAAGTGATCGTATGTCCCTTTTCGCAAGTTGGTTTCAAAAAGAGAAGCCTTTTTGATCAACTTATGGAAAGTTGAAATCTCATGGAGTGAGAGAAGGGTTTTTAACTCGCTTTTAAAGTTATCTAAGATGAGCATTACTGCGCATCCTTCGGATATGGGCTCTCGCAATTGGCCCAAAAGCGACCTCCATCTTATAATGAAGGCATGTACGTCTTCGTTCATGCCTTGCTTTGTATCCCTTAAGGTATTCATAGTCGGCGTGACTTCTACGTTGTGTGCAAATCTTTGCATGAAGCAGTTCGCTAACTATTCAAAAGTAGCAAACTGGCTTAAGTCGTAGGAAGCCAGCCATTTGGCAGCTGTGCCTTTAAGGGATAAAGGGAACCAATACACCCATTTCATCGAGTCCTTTTTCTTCTTATGGGCTCGACGCATGAAAAGATGTAAGTGAGACCTAGGGTCTCCCATGCCATCATACCATTGGAAGTTCGGTATTTCATTGTCACTGTCTGTTTTGTAATCCATAGGAAGGAAATCAGACAGGGCGTAGTTTCTTTTCTCTTTATTCTGCCCTTTCAGCAACTCCTGTAGGGCTTTACGTTCCTTTTGTGTGAAGGACTCGTGGTATTGGTTGCCTTCCATTACGGAGGCTTCTTTGTGCTTGCGAGGTTTTTCAGATTTCTTTTTAGGCCTTTGTTCACCGTTTGATGAACATGAATCGCCTACTTCAGCCTCTTGGCTGAGAGCATCGATTTTGGCCTCAAACTTCCTTCTCAAGTCCTCGATTTCATCTAGTTTTTTTTTTTTTTTGAAAATCCTCCTAGAGTGAGAACTTGATGCGCATGAGCCTTGGCTTGACACTTCACTTGGATTGGATTTTGACATGCTTTTCAAGCTTTTTCAAAATGTCCTAAGTACAAGCAAAGAAAAATAAGTTAAAAATGATACCCACACGACATGAAATGAAAACCCAAATAGTATAGGTCGGCCCTTACTTGGTTCTTTCAAATAAGAGCGAAAGCTCAATGTGTGTGAGTGCTTGAATTGAAAGACAACGCACCCAACTTAAACAAAACCCTTCGAAGATGAAAGTATATATATACACTTATGTATTAGGGGCTGATTAGGCCCGTGTGTGTTCAAAATCGTACACGACTAAGAGAGTGCACGTGTGTGGTTGTGCCAAGCCACGTTATTACAAGCGGGGGGAGACTATGCTCCGTTATTACAACCCCGTATCAAATTGAATCTCAAGCAAGTATACAACTAAAGACCGAGTTTAGGCACTTACGAGTAGCTGGTCCGTAGAGGCCTTGCTTGAGCGTGGGCTTGGCCTTCGCCTTGGGCTGCAAACGGGAGCTCCGCGAGGATGGGTGACCGAGGGTGCTGGCCGGCTGCAAGTGGGGTGCGGGATAGGCGCCTCGAAGGTGGCCGGTTGCAAGTGGGTGTCGCCTTGACGTGGGCGATTAAAGGGGTGGACCAAGTGAGTGTTTAGGGTCACTAGGAGAGTCGAGTGTTTAGGGAATGTGGACCTAAAGGGGAGTTTATGGGAAGGCCGAATGGGAGTCCTATAGGGTGGAAGAAATGGCTGGCCGGGTGCAAATGGGATGGATAGGTAGTGGATGGTAGTTTAGGTTGTGCTAGGTTCGGCTAAGTGAAAAGGGTGGTGACAAAGGGCTGAGATGATGATAGGGTGGGTGGCTAGGAGTGGAGAGGGAGTAGAGAAGGATTTAGGTAGAGTTGGGGAATGCTTACCGAATGGGGAGAGGCGGTGGATGGAAGAGAGAAGCCGGGTGGTTGGGATGGAGAGCAAGCGGTGGCGTCCGGCTGGGAGATGGTGGTGTGAGCTGTGGTGGGGTGGAGGGATGGTGGTGGTGCAGGCGGCGCAGGTGGAGCAGGCGGGCAGGTTCGGCTGGGTGAGGAAATGGGGGAAAGAGAGGGCCCGGCTGAGGTTGGTGAGGATCCTTCTAGCTAGGAAAAACCCGCCCCCAAGGGGGGGGTTTAAATAGGGATGGGTAGGTCGGTTAGGGCTGGGCTTGGGGTAGTGGTTAGGTGGTTTAGGTAGGGTCGTATGTAGATAAGGTGGGCTGGAAAGGGTTGGGCCAGATATTTTGAAAACTAGGGGTTTGGGTAGATTGTGGGCTAGGGGTGGTTTAGGGGTTTAGGGCTAGGTTAGGTGGTTGGGTTTTAGGGTGAGGTTTAGTGAGCTAGGTTAGGTGATTAGGCTAGGTTTAGGTTAGGATTAGGGAAATTAATCTAGGTTTAGGGAAGGATTAGGGAAGTGGGTTAGGTGATTAGGTTGGGATTAGGCCGGGATTAGGGAAGTGGGTTAGGTGATTAGGCTCAGATTAGGGGTGGATTAGGGGAATAGGCTTGGATTAGGTGTTTTGGGTTAGGTTTAGGTGAAGGAGCTCCCTTTGCATGGCCCATAGACCTTAACCACCTCATGTTGGTGCAGCCCTAGGTTAGGTTTTGGCTAATTACAAGCTTAAACCCACTCAATTAGTCTAACCCACATGATTAAACCCAAACTTGACACACAAGTCAAGCTTAATTACAACCCTCTTGATATTTTCCATCCCCACTCTCTCTCATGCCCAATATCCCACGTGAATTTCAAGTGGGCCCCACCTCCATTTATGAGAAGGTGATGTGGGCCATGGATATGGATATTGGATTGGATCTCTGGATCCAAATCCAAATTCAAGTCCACATATGGGTTTGGATTGGGATCTGGATATATATGGTCCAGATCCAATCCAAACTGAACTCTGACTCCTTCGAGCTGGGTTCGAAACGGACGATTTGTGCGGGGTCTGACAGCATCAGTACTCCGTTTGCGTTGGGTCTTCGCCAACATGGTCGTCCGCCTTCGTTTCTGCCTTCCCGAGATGACTTCAAAGGATATTTTGATAAGAACAGGGTCTTGGACGTTCGAGATCCTGGGGGTGTGAATCAGATACAAGAGTTGCTGTGCCGGGCTTGACATGTGCTCCGGTTCCGGACTCTTCTTAGCTCTCCTGATCCTGTCTTGATCGGGCCAAGCCACTTCGGGGTTTCAAAAACGTGTTTTAAAAGGTTTTCAAAAGCCATATTATATGTTTTTGAAAGATAAAGTTTAAAACATATATACAGGGTCGTCTAGAAGGCTCCTGGGTTTCCAGACTCAAAATGGCCCTTTGGGGCTGCTTGTATAAAACCAGATGGATTTTGAGAAATTCGTGGGATTTCGGGGTGTTTACAGCGACGACAAGAGCTCACTTGCTCACAGTCGCCACGATTAGAAGTCAGTGTTAAATATATCTTCGGTAGCTTAGGTAAGCTAGCTGGCACACCCTGTTTGCATAGATAAAGCCTTAGACACACAAGAGGATCCGCTCCGAGCCTTGAAAAGGTGAGAGGCGGGGATTTTCGCGCGTCCACAGCCATGAACTAACCTAGCTCCCATTCCATTACCTAAGACCCTACCTTAGCCGAGACCTAGCTAGCTGCATCCCTTCTCCCTAGTGCTGATTAGGACCACCCCCACTTGAGCCGTGACTTACCTTATCCATCCCTACATCTTGGCCGAACCTAAGTCCCTCCTAAACTCAAACATCCTTCTGCCCCCAAGCATACCCTAAGCCTAATAAATCACGTCAAAAACCACCTAGGGAGACCCATCTCTTGGTTGCCAAGGTGGACAAACCCGAGCAAGTTGAGAGGAAAAGCCGACCACTTGTAAGTGTTTAAATTCGGTTTTTACCTTACTCATTTCAAATTCAATTCAATTCGACACGGGGTTGTAATAATGGAGTGTAGTCTCCCCCCGAAATGTAATATTCGTGCTTGATACACAAAGCACACATGTACACCTGAGCTATATTGCTCTTAGACGTACACAAGACACCCACGTGCACTTGAGCCTTTCCACTCTTAATTGCACACGATTGTGTAAGACACAAAAATTCCTTCCTCCTGGTTTACAAGACCAGAAACGAGTTCTTTTCGAGTTTATGTCGCTTAATGGGCGTGCCAGCTAGCTTACTCAAACTAGCGAAGGTTTTAAAATATATCTGACTTTAAAAAGGCAATCGTGGACAAGCGGGATCTTTTCGCTTGAAACCTTCTTGAACCGGTGCTCAAGGGTCAGTTCTAGTGCTTAGAAAACTTTGATCTTTTAAACAAACCTTATCTTTTAAAAAGAAAAGCGAGTATGAGGATTGTTTGCCTAAGTTGCAGGTTTTATTTATGGGGTTATCCGTATCCAAGTCTTGGAGCTTTTAACTAATTAGGCCGGATGTGTGTGCTACAAGTGGCCTATATTAGCGAAGTTTGAGTGTAGTTTGGAGTTTTCCTTTTTGACAATGTGCAAAATGCAAGGATGCACGAACTCTCGTGGGTTGGATATGATGTGAGCTAGGTGTAAACACCCCGAAATCCCACGAATTTCCCAAAACAACTTGGTTTTGTAAAAGTAGCCCCAAACACTCTCGCGGGTTGGATATGATGCGAGGTGAAGCCGACCTTGGCCCAACCGACCCCAACCACCTTCCAGCCACCTTCCGCCTTGCTCCACCTCCACCACCACACCACGGTCAGCTCTTCCTCGCACCCCCACTGCCTCCCGGTCTACTTCACTCCACATCGCCACCATTTCCATCCAGCCGAACCCCCTCCACTTCAACCGCCCGGCTGCCCCACTTCCATCCACCGCCTCTCTTCATTACCCGGTTAGTATCTCAACCTAACTATACCTCTTCTTCACTCCCCCTCCACTCTTAACCACCTACGCCACCACCACATCCCACCAACACCAGCCACCCGCCATCCTCACCCATTCGGCCAGACCATAGCCATTTCAACCACCTGCCTAGAACCACTCCCTAGCAACACCCAGCCACTCCACTTAGCTCCCTAAGACCTGCCCATATCACTTCCCATCAGCCCCTAACTCCACCTCACACGACACCCTAGCTAGCTCCCTTCCCATCCTCGCCACTACCTAACCACCCTAGCAGCCGGCCACCACCAAGCCACCCTTAGTCGGCCACTCCAACCGACTGCACAAAACCCACTCGGCCAGCCATTCATCTCCCTTAGGGACTCCCTGAGACTCTCACTTAGCGCCACCTTTCCTAATACTACACCCTCCCTTAGTGACCCTACTTAATCTTCAAGGCGCCCTTCCCGCGCACCCAAAGCATCCGGCCAGCAGCCCCCCTTGCCGTTCAACTTCGAGGAGCTCCCTCTTGTAGCCCAAAGCGAAGCCAAGCCTACGCTCAAGCAAGTCATCTTCGGACCAGCTATAAGTAAGTGCCCAACTCGGTCCTTAGTTGTAGACTATGCTTAAATTAAATAACAGAGCATAGTCTCCCCCCACTTGTAATAACGTAGCTTGGCACACCCACACACACATTCACTCTCTTAGTCGTGCACGATTTTGAACACACACGGGCCTAATCAGCCCCTAAGATATAAATCTATGTATATACTTTAAATTACATAGGGTTTTGCTTAAGTTGAGTGTGTTGTCTTTCAATTCAAGCACGCACACACATTGAGCCTCCGCTCTTATTTGTAAGACCCAAGTAAGGGCCGCATTATACTATTTGGGTTTAATTTCATGTTGTGTGCGTAGTACGTCAATTCAAGCACTCACACACATTGAGCCTCCGTTCTTATTTGTAAGACCCAAGTAAGGGCCGTGTTATACTATTTGGGTTTAATTCCATGTTGTGTGCGTAGTACTTCAATTCAAGCACTCACACACATTGAGCTTTCGCTCTTGTTCCCAAGACCTTAGTTAAGGCCATACTGCAATTTATATTTGGGTTTAATTTCATGTTGTGTGCGTAGTACTTCAATTCAAGCACTCGCACACATTGAGCTTTCGCTCTTATTCCCAAGACCTTAGTTAAGGCCATACTGCAATTTATATTTGGGTTTAATTTCATGTTGTGTGCGTAGTACTTCAATTCAAGCACTCACACACATTGAGCTTTCGCTCTTATTCCCAAGACCTTAATTAAGGCCATATTGCAAGTTATATTTGGGTTTCATTTCATGTCGTGTGTGTAGTCTTTCAATTCAAGCACGCACCCACATTGAGCCTTCGCTCTTATTTGCAAGACCCAAGTAAGGGCCCATATATACCTTATATATGTATTTCCCTTCGGCAATTTCCCTTCGGCAATTTCCCTTCGGCATTTATATTTCAAGTCATTTCCCTTAAATCATTTCCCTTCAGTATTGTCTTTACATTCGGGTTTTCCCTTTGGAGTAGCATGAGTTTGCATTGCATATATGCCATACCATGAGTTAGGACGCATATTGCAACAAAGCAAACCCCATACTCCCGCTCAAATTTCGCCACATTTAGTGGAGTGTTCATAACACACACCTAAGTGGCCCATAAAGGGATAAAAAGAAAGACTTAGGCATGTGCAAATCCACGTGATCTAAAATCTGGAAATCATATTAAAGACCCGAATCAAATACCTCGAACCGCTTTCATAGGCTTTTTCCACTCAAAACTTGATTTTTAAAGCGTACAGACTGACCCTTGCGCATCGGTGCAAGAAGGTCTACGACGACAAGAGCTTGCTTGCTCACAGTCGCCACGTTAGAAGTCAGGTTAAAATATATCTTCTTTAGCTTAGGTAAGCTAGCTGGCACGCCCTGTTTATTCAAATAGGACTTAGACACAAGAAAAAGTTCGCCCCAGGCCTAAGAAACTAGGGAGGCGGAGATTTTTTGCGTCTACAGAAGATTGGCACGCCCGGTGGGACGTGAGTCTTTCAAAAGTCGAGTTAGTCTAGAAGCTTGCAAATTTTTTTTAAAAGAGGTGTTGTTTTTAACTTTGTTTTCTTTACTTGTACTTAGGAAATTTTGAAAAAGCTTGAAAAGCATGTCAAAATCCAACCCAAGTGAAGTGTCGAGCCAAGGCTCATGCGCATCAAGTTCTCACTCTAGGAGGATTTTCAAAAACAAGATCAAACTAGACGAGATAGAGGACCTGAGAAGGGAATTTGAGGCCAAAATCGATGCTCTCAGCCAAGAGGCTGAAGTAGGTGATTCATGTTCATCGAACGGTGAACAAAAGGCCAAAAAAAAATCTGAAAAACCTCGCAAGCACAAAGAGGCCTCCTAATGGAAGGCAACCAATACCACGAGTCCTTCACACAAAAGGACCGTAAAGCCCTACAACAGCTACTGAAAGGGCAAAACAAAGAGAAAAGAAGCTACGCCCTGTCTGATTTCCTTCCTATGGATTACGAAACAGACAATGATGATGAAATACCAAACTTCCATCAGTATGACGGCATGGGAGACCCTAGGTCTCACTTGCAACTTTTCTCGCGTCGAGCCCATAAGAAGAAAAAGGACTCGATGAAATGGGTGTATTGGTTCCCTTTATCCCTTAAAGGCACAACTGCCAAATGGCTGGCTTCCTATGATTTAAGCCAATTTGCTACTTTTGAAGAGTTAGCGAACTTTTTCATGCAAAGATTTGCACACAACGTAGAAGTCACGCCGACTCTGAATACCTTAAGGGATACAAAGCAAGGCATGAACGAAGACGTACATGCCTTCATTATATGATGGAGGTCACTTTTGGGCCAAGTGCGAGAGCCCATATCCGAAGGATGCGCAGTCATGCTCATCCTGGATAACTTTAAAAGCGAGATAAAAACCCTTCTCTCACTCCATGAGATCTCAACTTTCCATAAGTTGATCAAAAAGGCCTCCCTTTTCGAAACAAACTTCAGAAAACGGACATACGATAACTTATGGAAAGGAAGTGCCGTTTCTAAAACCCGCTTGGAAAAGCCCATCACTTACGGTCTACCCACGATGGACAAAGGGGCAAAGCCCCATAAAATCGCCAATGTCCGGGTGGATCCAGGCGCAGCAGGCACTTCCAAAAATTTTGAAAAACTAGAGAATAAAAGGGAGCGAACCTTTCAAAAACTGGTTGAAAAACGGGAGTACACTCCGCTGGGGCAACCTGTGTCGGAGGTCCTAGACCTCCTTGTAAACACCCCGAAATGCCACGAATTTCTCAAAATCCATCTGGTTTTATACAAGCAGCCCCAAAGGGCCATTTTTGAGTTCGGAAACCCAGGAGCCTTCCAGACAACCTTGTATATAAGTTTTAAACTTTGAATTTCAAAAATATACAATATGGCTTTTTAAAACCTTTTTAAACATGTTTTGAAACCCCGAAGCGGCTTGGCCCGATCAAGACAGGACCAGGAGAGCTAAGAAGAGCCCGAAACCGGAGCACATGTCAAGCCCGGCACAGCAACTCTTGTATCAAATTCACACCCCCAGGATCTCGAACGTCCAAGACCCTGTTATCATCAAAACATCCTTTGAAGTCATCTTCGGAAGGTAGAAACGGAGGCGGACGACCATGTTGGCGAAGACCCAACGCAGACAGAGTACTGATGCTGTCAGACCCTGCACAAATCGTCCGTTTCGAACCCAGCTCGAAGGAGTCAGAGTTCAGTTTGGATTGGATCTAGACCATATATATCCAGATCCCAATCCAAACCCATGTATGGACTTAGATTTCGATTTGGATTCAAAAATCCAATCCAATATCCATATCCATGGCCCACATCACCTTCTCATAAATGGAGGTGGGGCCCACTTGAAATTCACGTGGGATTATGGGCATGAGAGAGAGTGGGGATGGATAAGATCAAGTGTGTTGTAATTAAGCTTGACTTGTGTGTCAAGTTTGGGGTTAATCATGTGGGTTAGCCTAATTGAGTGGGTTTAAGCTTGTAATTAGCCAAAACCTAACCTAGGGCTGCACCAACATGAGGTGGTTAAGGTCTATGGGCCATGCAAAGGGAGCTCCTTCACCTAAACCTAACCCAAAACACCTAATCCTAGCCTTCCACCCTAATCCACCCCTAATCTGAGCCTAATCACCTAACCCACTTCCCTAATCCCGGCCTAATCCCAACCTAATCACCTAACCCACTTCCCTAATCCTTCCCTAAACCTAGGTTAATTTCCCTAAACCTAGCCTAATCCTAGCCTAATCACCTAACCTAGCTCACTAAACCTCACCATAGAACCCAACCACCTAACCAAACCCTAAACCCCTAAACCACCCCTAGCCCACAATCTACCCAAACCACTAGTATTTAAAATATCTGGCCCTACCCTTTCCAGCCCACCTTATCTTCATACCACCCTACCTAAACCACCTAACCACTACCCCAAACCCAGCCCTAACTGACCTACCCATCCCTATATAAACCCCCCCCACTTGGGGCGGGTTTTGCTAGCTAGAACCCCTGACCCATCCTAGCCGGGCCCTCTCTTTCCTCCACTTTCCCACCTGCTCAAACTGCTCCGCCTGCACCACCACCTTACCTACACATCAGCCACTCGCCGCCACCACTCCCACTCGGCCAAGCCTTAGCCGTCCTAGTTACCCGCCACTACCTAACTACACTAGCTACACCCGGCCACCCTATTCGACTTCCTAAGACCTGCCCCTAGCACTCCCTTACACCCACTACCCCCACTACCACCTAGCCCCATCACCTAACTAGCTTCCTTCCCATACTCCAGCCTTAGTCATCCCAGCAGCCCGCCACCACCACATTCCCCTAGTCGGCCACTCCAACCGACTATCCCTTCCATTCGGCCAGCCATCCCTTTTCCCCTAGGTGTCCCATTCGATCTTCCCTTAGGCTCCCCTTAAGGCCATACTCCCTAACATTATATCCTCTCCTAGTGACCCTACATACTCACCTTGTCCAGCCCCTTTAATCCCCCACACCAAGGCGACACCCTTGCTTGCAGCCGGCCACATTCAAGGTGCCTATCCCGCGCCCCATTTGCAGCCGGCCAGCACCCCTTTGTCGCTCAACCTCGTGGAGCTCCCGTTTGCAGCCCAAGGCGAAGGCCAAGCCCACGCTCAAGCAAGGCCTCTACGGACCAGCTACTCGTAAGTGCCTAACTCGGTCTTTAGTTGTATACTTGCTTGAGATTCAATTCGATTCGGGGTTGTAATAACGGAGCATAGTCTCCCCCCGCTTGTAATAACGTGGCTTGGCACACCCACACACGTGCACTCTCTTAGTGTGCACGACTTTGAACACACACGGGCCTAATCAGCCCCTAATACATAAGTATATACATATACTTTCATTTTTGTTGGGTTTTGCTTAAGTTGGGTGTGTTGTCTTTCAATTCAAACACTCACACACATTGAGCCTTCGCTCTTATTTGAAAGACCCAAGTAAGGGCTGACCTATACTATTTGGGTTTCATTTCATGTCGTGTGTGTAAGTCTTTCAATTCAAGCACTCTCACACACATTGAGCCTTCGTTCTTTTTTGAAAGACCCAAGTAAGGGCTGACCTATACTATTTGGGTTTCATTTCATGTCGTGTGTGTAAGCCTTTCAATTCAAGCACTCTCACACACATTGAGCTTTCGCTCTTACTCCCAAGACCTTAGTAAAGGCCTTATTGCAGTTATATTTGGGTTTCATTTATGTCGTGTGCGTAGTACTTCAATTCAAGCACTCTCACACACATTGAGCCTTCCCTCTTACTCCCAAGACCTTAGTCAAGGCCATACTGCAATTTATATTTGGGTTTAATTTCATGTCGTGTGTGTAAGTCTTTCAATTCAAGCACGCACCCACATTGAGCCTTCGCTCTTATTTGCAAGACCCGAGTAAGGGCTCATATACATACTCTATATACATATCTCCCTTCGGCACTTACTTTACAAGTCATTTCCCTTCGGTTATTTCCCTTCGGTCATTTCCCTTCGGTTATTTCCCTTCAGTATTGTCTTTACATTTGGGTTTTCCCTTTGGAGTAGCATGAGTTTGCATTGCATCTATGCCATACCACGAGGTCGGACGCATATTGCATCAAAGCAAGCCCCGCTCGAATTCGCCCATGTAGTGGAGTGTTCATAACACACAAACTAGGTGGCCCGAAAAGGGATAAAAGAAAAGACTTAGGCACGTGCAAAATCCACGTGATCTAAAACATGCAACCGCATTTAAAAGACCCGAAATAGACACCTCGAACCGCTTCGTAGGCTTTTTTTCCCAAAACTCGATTTTTGCAAAGCGTACAGACTGACCCTTGCGCATCGGTGCAAGAAGGTCTACGACGACAAGAGCTCACTTGCTGACAGTCGCCTCGATTAGAAGTCAGTGTTAAATATATCTTCGCTAGCTTAGGTAAGCTAGCTGGCATTCCCTGTTTGCATAGATAAGGCCTTAGACACACGAGAGGATCCGCTCTGAGCCCTGAAAAGGTGAGAGGCGGGGATTTTCGCGCGTCTACAGAGATTGGCATGCCTGGTGGGACGTGAGCCTTTCAAAAATTGAGTTTTTAAGTAGAAGTCTTGCGAAAATTTTATAAAAAGGTGTCATTTTAACTTATTTTCTTTTCTTGTACTTAGGACATTTTGAAAAAGCTTGAAAAGCATGTCAAAATCCAATCCAAGTGAAGTGTCGAGCCAAGGCTCATGCGCATCAAGTTCTCACTCTAGGAGGATTTTCAAAAGCAAAATAAAACTAGATGAAATCGAGGACTTGAGAAGGGAGTTTGATGCCAAAATCGATGCTCTCAACCAAGAGGCTGAAGTAGGCGATTCATGTTCATCAAACGATGAACAAAGGCCTAAAAAGAAATTTGAAAAACCTCGCAAGCACAACGAGGCCTCCGTAATGGAAGGCAACTAATACCATGAGTCCTTCACACAAAAGGACCGTAAAGCCCTACAGCAGTTGCTGAAAGGGCAAAATAAAGAGAAAAGAAGCTACGCCCTGTCTGATTTCCTTCCTATGGATTACGAAACAAATAGTGACGATGAAATAACGAACTTCCATCGGTATGATGGCATGGGAGACCCTAGGTCTCACTTACAGCTTTTCTCACGTCAAGCCCATAAGAAGAAAAAGGACTCGATGAAATGGGTGTATTGGTTCCCTTTATCCCTTAAAGGCACAGCTGCCAAATGGCTGGCTTCCTACGACTTAAGCCAGTTCGCTACTTTTGAAGAGTTAGCGAACTGCTTCATGCAAAGATTTGCACACAACGTAGAAGTCACGCCAACCCTGAATACCTTAAGGGATACAAAGCAAGGCATGAACGAGGACGTACATGCCTTCATTATAAGATGGAGGAC
This sequence comes from Brasenia schreberi, assembly GCA_036023115.1. NCBI lineage: Eukaryota > Viridiplantae > Streptophyta > Magnoliopsida > Nymphaeales > Cabombaceae > Brasenia > Brasenia schreberi. The sequence goes on along the minus strand of JAYKKT010000084.1, from coordinate 9,521,180 downwards.
GCTTTTGGGCCAAGTGCGAGAGCCCGTATTTGAAGGATGCGCAGTAATGCTCATCCTGGATAACTTTAAAAGCGAGTTAAAAACCCTTCTCTCGCTCCATGAGATTTCAACTTTCCATAAGTTGATCAAAAAGGCCTCCCTTTTCGAAACCAACTTGCGAAAAGGGACATACGATCACTTATGGAAAGGAAGTGCCGTTTCAAAAACCCGTTTGGAAAAGCCCATCGCATATGGGCTGCCCACGACGGACAAAGGGGCAAAGCCCCATAAAATCGCCAATGTTCGGGTGGATCCAGGCATGGCGGGCACTTCCAAAAATTTTGAAAAGTTAGAAAATAAGAGGGAGCATAAATTTCAAAAATCGGTTAAAAAACAGGAGTATACTCCGTTGGGGCAACCTGTGTCGGAGGTCCTAGACCTCCTACTTGCCCAGGGCATGATAGAACTCCCTAAAATCCCCGAAGGAGTCACTTCCAAAGGGGGGTATTTGAATCGATTTTGTAAGTATCATCGGCTCAAAGGCCACGATACCAAACGCTGCTTCTCCCTCTTAAATAAAATTGAGAACTTGATAGCAGAAGGCCGGCTCCAGGTCATTGCGGAACCTGAGCCACCTCAAGCTATCTTCAAGGAACCCTTTCCCAAACACGCCAGTGGCAGTGGGAAAGGAAAGGAGGTATGTACCCTCACCATTTCCAAGGAACTAGCGCAAAAACCAGAACCTAGTCGACCTGCTTGTGCGCCCATTCTTGTATTATACAAGAAGCCCGCCCAAGTCGTCATTCGGGGACCACCAAAAGTGGAATCCCCGGTAAAACCAGTTTTAAAAATCCAAGGTTCTCCTCAGCTCATCCTTAGAGCCAAGTTTAGCGCGAACCCTAGGCTGGTCGTGGGGGAAGTCACTAGATCCGGGAGGATCTATCAACCCCCGCACCTTCAAGGTGCTCAAAAGGTGGTCAGTGTGCCTGGCCCCTCAAAAGCATGTATCCCCAGTGTTCTGCCAAAAGCAGATAAGGACAAAGTCATCCTAAATCCTTATGACTTCGAAAACCACCTTTCAAAGATTCCTATTCACATGTCTATCCTAGAACTTATAAAAACTTCGCCTAGGCGTAGACTTGTATTAGAGAAAATTCTAGAAAGGGCCAAGGTTGATTCGAACATAAGTTCGGAATCCTTGTCTGCCCAAGTGGCTTTATTAGGAGCAAAATCGCCCATCACTTTCTCGGAGGATGATGTAGATAGACCCTACGAAACCCATAACCAGGCCCTGCATATCGAGGTGGTTCTAAACAACCACTCTCTGGACAGGTGCCTAGTCGATGGTGGAGGAGGGCTCAAAATCCTTGACTTCAGTGAACCCAAGCCCCATCGTTATCACTGGATACGATGGGAATGCGTCTAGACCTTTAGGACCCATCGAACTCCTAATGAAAACGGGAGGGATCGAACACACGGGGGTGTTCCATGTCTTGGACATCCACCCCCATTATAACCTATTGCTGGGAAGGCCCTGGATACACAGTTTGTGCGCTGTGCCATCCACCTTCCACAGGTGTGTCAAGATCCCTTTTAGGGACCAGGTCGTAGTAATCCTAGGTGAGAGTCACCCACAGCTTCAGGGGATCATAAACTCCCCTTGTTTATCAAGCTCCCAGGCCCATGAGGCTAACCTGGGGCAAATTATGGTTGAGCCACCTCGGCTCGTGTTAAACAACCCTAGGAAGGTTGTATGTGTGAAGGGGCCGCCCAAAGCAGGCCCCCTCCCGACTTTAATCCTTCTAGGAAAACCCAAGCGTTCCCTATTTCCAAAGCCCCTGGACAAGAGGCCATACGAGCACAATATGGACGATAGCATGTTCCAGGACCACGACTTATATCCAACTTTTTCAAATAACAAAAAGTCGTGGAACATGTTGTTGAACATGGGCTACACGCCCTACAAGAGTCTAGGGGCACAGAACCAGGGTCTCCTAGAGCCCATCCTTCCTCGGGCCAATCCAGGCCGATATGGGATCGGCTATACTCCCCGAATACCGCCGGAGCAACCCCTGTGAGCACCTGGGTCAAGGGTGCCTCGGAGCCTGTCTTAGAAGAGACCTACGATTTAGATCTCCTATTCCGAGTCTAACCCGTAGTGTTTTCCCTTTGTAGGTATGACGGAAGATCCCTTTTCTAAAAATACAAAAACATTTGAAAAAGCTTAAAATAAAAAAAATCGGAAAACAAGAAAAACCAAAAACAATGGAAAAACAAAAACTCGAAAAAAGAGTGCTTTGTATAGTTCCCAAAGTTCTTGTTTTACAAAAACCCAAAAAAATCGAAAATGTGGAAAATACCAAAAAGATTTTGTACATAGCTGCTCCTGGTAGGACTTTGGCAAGAGAAAAGGATTTCGAAAGAAACGTCGTCTGCATAGCCAGACCAAAAATTTCGAAATCACTTGAAAATCCAAGTGCAAAACTAGGTCATTTTGAAAACTACGCATCAAATTCCCTCGGGTCTATAGCCCACGAGAATGATCAAAGCCCGGAAGTGGATCCCCTTGAGGAAGATCCCACTTCTGAGCTCCTAGAATTTCATAGAATTCTCGATTTTGAAAGACCTTCCCAATCAGTAGGAGGAGATTTCATAGAGGTGAACCTAGGGGATGATTCCAATCCCAAAACCATCAAAATAGGCGCATGCTTGCATGAGACCGAAAGGTTAGCATTCATTGCATTTCTACGAACCTATTTAAATGTGTTTGCATGGATGTATGAAGACATGCCGGGCATAGATCCCAGCATTGTCGAGCATCATCTTCCCTTAGATGCAGGTGTAAAACCAATAAAGCAGAAGCTTAGGAAAATACACCCGAATGTACACACGCAAGTCAAAGAGGGTTTAGAAGATCTGCTAAAAGCCAGATTTATAAAACCCATTGCGTATTCTGATTGGTTGTCAAATATCATTGTGGTTCGAAAAACCAATGGGAAAATTCGAATATGCATCGATTTCAGAAACCTGAATAAAGCCACTCCAAAGGATAATTATCCTTTACCAAACATAGATTTGATAGTCGATAGTACTGCAAATCATGAAATGTTTTCATTCATGGATGGCTATTCAGGCTATAATCAAAACAAACTAAGTCCACGAGATCAAGGTAAGACCGCCTTCACAACCCCATGGGGCACGTACTAGTATACAGTCATGCCCTTTGGTTTGAAAAATGCCGGCGCAACATACCAACGAGCCATGACCACGATCTTCCATGATCAAATTCATGAGCTGGTAGAAGTGTATGTAGATGATCTCTTAGCGAAATCCAAAACCCGATGCACCCAAATCGAATGTTTACAAAAGATTTTCGAAAGGCTTAGGCTTTACAAAGTAAAGCTAAACCCTCAAAAATGTGTGTTCGGGGTAGAATCAGGGAATCTTCTAGGCTTTATGGTGAGCCAAAGGGGAATAGAAGTCGACCCCTCTAAGTGTCGAGCCATCATAGACATGGCTCCACCCTCCAATCTCACCCAAATCCGTAGCCTCCAGGGTCGTTTACAATCCGTTCGCCGATTCATATCGAATCTGGCAACTAGATGCGAACCCTTCAACAAACTGTTGAGGAAGGGTACGAAATTCTTATGGGATGACGAATGCCAAAAGTCCTTTGAGAGACTGAGGGCATACTTGGTTAATCCCCCCGTTTTGAATCCTCCAAAGCAAGGAAAACCGCTTTTATTATACATCTCCGTGCATGCAAATGCTTTAGGAGCCCTGTTGGCTCAATACGAGGATGACACCCATAAGGAGTATGCCATCTACTATATTTTGAAAACTCTCTTGGCTTATGAACGAAATTATCAAGTCGTGGAGAAGACGTGCTTGGCCCTAGTCTGGGCCTGCCAGAAATTCAGACACTATTTCCTAGATCATGAGATCTGGATAGTGTCCAAGCTTGATCCAATCAAGCACTTGTTCGAAAAACCCATTCTCACGGGTAGATTGGGTAAATGGCAACTCCTTCTATTGGAGTATGATCTGAAATACCATCACTAGATCTCCATTAAGGGGTAAGCCCTAGCAGATTACGTGGCTGAATTCTCCTTAGAGGACGCATATCCCACTCTTATCGAAATGCCTGATGAAGGCATATTGCAAAACCATTTTCAAAACCACATGGAAGATGCACTTCGATGGCGCATGAAACCAACGAGGGGCTGGTGCCGGGGTCATCCTAATCTCCCCTGAAAAGGGCGAGATTCCCATAGCAGTCCGCTTAGATTTCGAATGTTCCAACAACATAGCTGAGTATGAAGCACTCATACAAGGCTTAAGGATTTCGAAAACTCTAGGGGCATCATGCATCGAGGTCTTTGGAGATTCGCTCCTTGTCATAAACCAGGTTTTGAAATTTTGGCAAGTACGTAATGAGAAACTACTTCCATATCACGAGTTGGCCACTTGATTGGTCCAATCCTTCCAGTCGTGTAAACTCACACACGTAGGAAGAGAGGACAATGGCATCGCCGACGCCCTCTCCTCCTTGGGTTCAGCCCTGAAGGTCGATCCCATTTCAGGGACCAGATCTTTGGAAATATGGCATGCGCCCCACCCATCCACACACGACTTGGATATTTGCCAAAACAACCCAGAGTCTATTGAAAAACCCTGGTTTTATGACATAAAACAATTTTTAGAAAATGGGGGATTTACCGAGGATGCCACATCCAAAGATAAGGCATTCATTCGTAAGATTTCGACCAGATACACCATTCTGGGTGGGGTCTTATACAAAAAAAGTTTTACCGGCATTCTGCTTAGGTGTATCGACCTAGAGGAGGCTAGGATAGTGATGCATGAGTTCCACGATGGAGAATGTGGAGGTCATGTAAATGCCAACATGATGGCAATGAAAATACTTAGAGGGGGCTATTTTTGGTCCACCCTAAAAAAGGATTGTCACGATCATGTTAGGAAGTGTCATCCATGTCAAGTGCATGGGCACGCCATTCATATCCCTTCATCTGCATTGCATTCCGTGGTCAGCCCCTGGCCATTTACCATGTGGGCGTTTGACATTGTAGGCCCAATATTTCCAAAGGCCTCGAATGGGCATCGATTTATTTTAGCAGCCACGGAGTATTTCTCCAAGTGGGTGGAAGCCATTTCCCTAACCAATGTAATGGGGCAACATGTGGTGTCTTTCATCCGGAGGAATATCTTGGCTCGATTTGGGGTTCCACGAGACCTTGTGTCTGATAATGGTACCCCATTCAAGAACGAGCGGATGGTTAAGTTGTGCAACATGTATGGCATAACTCACCACTTCTCCTCGCCCTACTACCCTCAAGGCAACGGCTAAGCCGAAGCCACAAACAAGACTCTCATTAGTATTATTGAGAAAACCTTAGAGAAGGGTAGGACATGGCACGAGAAGCTGGATGAAGCCTTATGGGCTTATAGGACTTCCATCCGGACTCCCACGAATGCCACACCATTTGAATTGGTCTATGGCACAAACGCCATTCTTCCCATTCATACCCAACTGCATTCATTCCAAACATCCATAGCACTCGACCTCCCCCTAGAGACGCTTCAGCATGCTAGGATGGCCGAACTAGATTTGCTAGATGAGAGGCGACTCCTTGCCATGGATCATGCTCGTGCATACCGGCAAAGGATAGCCCGACATTATAGCAAACACATGAGACCTCGCCACTTTGAAGTGGGAGATCTGGTCTTAAAAACCATCCACCATCGTGGCCCACACCCCCTAGGCAAGTGGCGCCCCAACTGGGATGGACCCTATGTTGTACGAGCAACCACTACGAACAATTCGTATTGGTTGATCGATGTAGAAGGTAGGAATTTAGCAGATCCTATCAATATTCAATACTTAAAGAAGTATCATGTGTAGGATTTGGACTAAATTCCAATTTTCAAAAATTTTAAAGGGATAGCTGCCCTGAGACATGTGAATAAGGTGCAAAAGCAAACTCGTGTGACCCTAAGTGAAGAGAATTCGCACTTGTGAAAGAGTGGAGTTTTCAAAATCGTGGTTACATTTCAAAATCCTTCTTCTTACAAAGAAAGGCCTAGTTCAACATAGCAAGATACTTGCAAGTGGTACGTGCTATTTCTAAATAGGCTGATCTGGAATGGATCGAGTGTAGGCTTGGGATAAGTCCTCCCCTCTTCTCTTCTCCTTCCAAAAGGAAAACAAAGGCCCAAAACAAAAGGGAATTTCCCATTCAAAGTCTCTTTCCAAAAGAAAGAAACCAGAATTCAAAAAGAAAAATCGATTCTCTTATGAAAAAGAGAGATTAAAGAAAAAATACTCCCAAAGGGAGACCCTTTATGAAAAAAAGGAAAAAGAGGCCAAAAGCTCAAAAAGAGCAGTTTTCCGCATTCTATGCCTTAAACCACGGGATGCTTCAGAAGGGACCGTGGTATCTCTTTCCCATCCCTGGCTTATCCCAAGCTAAAGCATGGTTCATTTTGAGGAATCCTAAAGTAAAAATAGGGTTAACTTACTTGAATTTCATCTTGTTTGAGAATTCGACGTTTCAAGTAAGACGTAGGAATTTGAAATGAAGCTTGTTTTCTTATAAAACCTCCGCTAGATAAGCGAGTGTTAAGACTCAAACAAGGGCAAGCACGAAGAGCTCGAGATCCTTAGGATCGAGGCTCAAGACAGTTGTCCCTTTTGTAAATAATTTTGTAAATAAGTTTTGAAAACCGAACATCGAACAGCATAGGATTTTGCTCACTTGGAGCAGTAGGCCTTGTAAGTCTCTAGAGTTCGACCACATCTGGTCCCTGGGAGGTCGCCACTTTTGGCACCACACCCATGTCATTTGTATTCCACGCATGGTACTTGCATGAACATGATCCCATTTTAGGACCAGATTCCATAGTAATCCCTTTGGCGTGATATCTCCTCCTACCAGAGTTTGTAAATTGAGGTTTTGCTAAAAATGGGGACGATCCCATGTTCTTCGTGGATAGATCTAGGGAGACATTAAAAGGGGTGTTTGTCATCTTTGCCCTTATCCAAATCGATTTGGACAAGGCCAAAGAGGGGCATCTGTAAACACCCCGAAATCCCACGAATTTCTCAAAATCCATCTGGTTTTATACAAGCAGCCCCAAAGGGCCATTTTTGAGTCTGGAAACCCAGGAGCCTTCCAGACAACCCTGTATATATGTTTTAAACTTTGTATTTCAAAAATATACAATATGGCTTTTTAAAACCTTTTTAAACATGTTTTGAAACCCCAAAGCGACTTGGCCCGATCAAGACAGGACCAGGAGAGCTAAGAAGAGCCCGGAACGAGAGCACATGTCGAGCCCGGCACAGCAACTCTTGTATCAAATTCACACCCCCAGGATCTCGAACGTCCAAGACCCTGTTATCATCAAAACATCCTTTGAAGTCATCTCCGGAAGGCAGAAACGGAGGCGGACGATCATGTTGGCGAAGACCCAATGCAGACGGAGTACTGATGCTGTCAGACCCCGCACAAATCATCCGTTTCGAACCCAGCTCGAAGGAGTCAGAGTTCAGTTTGGATTGGATCTGGACCATATATATCCAGATCCCAATCCAAACCCATGTATGGACTTGGATTTGGATTTGGATTAAAAAATCCAATCCAATATCCATATCCATGGCCCACATCACCTTCTCATAAATGGAGGTGGGGCCCACTTGAAATTCACGTGGGATTATGGGCATGAGAGAGAGTGGGGATGGATAAGATCAAGTGTGTTGTAATTAAGCTTGACTTGTGTGTCAAGTTTGGGGTTAATCATGTGGGTTAGCCTAATTGAGTGGGTTTAAGCTTGTAATTAGCCAAAACCTAACCTAGGGCTGCACCAACATGAGGTGGTTAAGGTCTATGGGCCACGCAAAGGGAGCTCCTTCACCTAAACCTAACCCAAAACACCTAATCCTAGCTTCCTACCCTAATCTGAGCATAATCACCTAACCCACTTCCCTAATCCTTCCCTAAACCTAGGTTAATTTCCCTAAACCTAGCCTAATCCTAGCCTAATCACCTAACCTAGCTCACTAAACCTCACCCTAGAACCCAACCACCTAACCAAACCCTAAACCCCTAAACCACCCCTAGCCCACAATCTACCCAAACCACTACTATTTAAAATATCTGCCCTACCCTTTCCAGCCCACCTTATCTTCATACCACCCTACCTAAACCACCTAACCACTACCCCAAACCCAGCCCTAACCGACCTACCCATCCCTATATAAACCCCCCCCTCTTGGGGTTGGTTTTGCTAGCTAGAACCCCTCACCCATCCCAGCCGGGCCCTCTCTTTCCTCCACTTCCCCACTTGCTCCACCTGCTCCGCCTGCACCACCACCTACTCTCCATCCCACCACCACTTGCACCGCCATCTCCACCACCTCCCGGCCGAGCATCACTACCTGCCCTCCTCCCTTCCAGCCGAGCGCCACCTTCTCTCCATTCGGTAAGTACCCCACACTCTACCTAGCTCCTTCTCTACTCCCTCTCCACTCCCAGCCACCCACCATACCACCACCTTACCTACACATCAGCCACTCGCCGCCACCACTCCCACTCGGCCAAGCCTTAGCCGTCCTAGTTACCCGCCACTACCTAACTACACTAGCTACACCCGGCCACCCTATTCGACTTCCTAAGACCTGCCCCTAGCACTCCCTTACACCCACTACCCCCACTACCACCTAGCCCCATCACCTAACTAGCTTCCTTCCCATACTCCAGCCTTAGTCATCCCAGCAGCCCGCCACCACCACATTCCCCTAGTCGGCCACTCCAACCGACTATCCCTTCCATTCGGCCAGCCATCCCTTTTCCCCTAGGTGTCCCATTCGATCTTCCCTTAGGCTCCCCTTAAGGCCATACTCCCTAACATTATATCCTCTCCTAGTGACCCTACATACTCACCTTGTCCAGCCCGTTTAATCCCCCACACCAAGGCGACACCCTTGCTTGCAGCCGACCACCTTCAAGGTGCCTATCCCGTGCCCCATTTGCAGCCGGCCAGCACCCCTTTGTCGCTCAACCTCACGGAGCTCCCGTTTGCAGCCCAAGGCGAAGGCCAAGCCCACGCTCAAGCAAGGCCTCTATGGACCAGCTACTCATAAGTGCCTAACTCGGTCTTTAGTTGTATACTTGCTTGAGATTCAATTCGATTCGGGATTGTAATAACGGAGCATAGTCTCCCCCTGCTTGTAATAACGTGGCTTGGCACACCCACACACATGCACTCTCTTAGTGTGCACGACTTTGAACACACACGGGCCTAATCAGCCCCTAATACATAAGTATATACATATACTTTCATTTTTGTAGGGTTTTGCTTAAGTTGGGTGTGTTGTCTTTCAATTCAAACACTCACACACATTGAGCCTTCGCTCTTATTTGAAAGACCCAAGTAAGGGCCGACCTATACTATTTGGGTTTCATTTCATGTCATGTGTGTAAGTCTTTCAATTCAAGCACTCTCACACACATTGAGCCTTCGCTCTTATTTGAAAGACCCAAGTAAGGGCCGACCTATACTATTTGGGTTTCATTTCATGTCGTGTGTGTAAGTCTTTCAATTCAAGCACTCTCACACACATTGAGCTTTCGCTCTTACTCCCAAGACCTTAGTAAAGGCCTTATTGCAGTTATATTTGGGTTTCATTTATGTCGTGTGCGTAGTACTTAAATTCAAGCACTCTCACACACATTGAGCCTTCCCTCTTACTCCCAAGACCTTAGTCAAGGCCATACTGCAATTTATATTTGGGTTTAATTTCATGTCGTGTGTGTAAGTCTTTCAATTCAAGCACGCACCCACATTGAGCCTTCGCTCTTATTTGCAAGACCCGAGTAAGGGCTCATATACATACTCTATATACATATCTCCCTTCGACACTTACTTTACAAGTCATTTCCCTTCGGTTATTTCCCTTCGGTCATTTCCCTTCGGTTGTTTCCCTTCGGTTATTTCCCTTCAGTATTGTCTTTACATTTGGGTTTTCCCTTTGGAGTAACGTGAGTTTGCATTGCATCTACGCCATACCACGAGGTAGGACGCATATTGCATCAAAGCAAGCCCCGCTTGAATTCGCCCATGTAGTGGAGTGTTCATAACACACAAACTAGGTGGCCCGAAAAGGGATAAAAGAAAAGACTTAGGCACGTGCAAAATCCACGTGATCTAAAACATGCAACCGCATTTAAAAGACCCGAAATAGACACCTCGAACCGCTTCGTAGGCTTTCTATCCCAAAACTCGATTTTATAGGGATAGCTGCCCTGAGACATGTGAATCAGGTGCAAAGGCGAACTCGTGTGACCCTAAGTGAGAGAATTCGCACTTGTGAAAGAGTGGAGTTTTCAAAATCGTGGTTGCATTTCAAAATCCTTCTTCTTACAAAGAAAGGCCTAGTTCAACATAGCAAGATACTTGCAAGTAGAACGTGCTATTTCTAAATAGGCTGATCTGGAATGGATCGAGTGTAGGCTTGGGATAAGTCCTCCCCTCTTCTCTTCTCCTTCCAAAAGGAAAACAAAGGCCCAAATCAAAAGGGAATTTCCCATTTAAAGTCTCTTTTCAAAAGAAAGAAACCAGACTTCAAAAAGAAAAATCGATTCTCTTATAAAAAAGACGGATTAAAGAAAAAATACTCCCAAAGGGAGACCCTCTATGAAAAAAAAAGGAAAAAGAGGCCAAAAAGCTCAAAAAGAGCAGTTTTCCGCCTTCTATGCCTTAAACCACGAGACGCCTCAGAAGGGACCGTGGTATCTCTTTCCCATCCCTGGCTTATCCCAAGCTAAAGCATGGTTCATTTCGAGGAATCCTAAAGTAAAAATAGGATTTACTTACTTGAATTTCATCTTGTTTGAGAATTCGACGTTTCGAGTAAGGCGTAGGAATTTGAAATGAAGCTTGTTTTCTTATAAAACCTCCGCTAGATAAGCGAGTGTTAAGACTCAAACAAGGGCAAGCACGAAGAGCTCGAGATCCTTAGGAACGAGGCTCAAGACAGTTGTCCCTTTTGTAAATAGCTTTTGTAAATAAGTTTTGAAAACCGAACATCGAACAGCAAAGGATTTGCTCACTTAAGCAATAGGCCTTATAAGTCTCTAGAGTTCGACCACATCTGGTCTTTGGGAGGTCGCCACTCTTGGCACCACACCCATGTCATCTGCATTTCACGCATGATACTTGCATGAACATGATCCCATTTTAGGACCAGATTCCATAAATAAACCCTTTGGCGTGATATCTCCTCCTACCAGAGTTTGTAAATTGAGATTTTGCTAAAAATGGGACGAGCCCATATTCTTCGTGGCTAGATCTAGGGAGACATTAAAAGGGGTGTTTGTCATCTTTGCCCTTATCCAAATCTATTTGGACAAGGCCAAAGAGGGGCATCTGTAAACACCCCGAAATCCCACGAATTTCTCAAATTCATCTGGTTTTGTAAAAGCAGCCCCAAAGGGCTATTTTGAGTCTGGAAACCCAGGAGCCTTCCAGACAACCCTGTATATATGTTTTAAACTTTATCTTTCAAAAACATATGATATGGCTTTTGAAAACTCTTTTAAAACATGTGTTGAAACCCCGAAGTGGCTTGGCCCGATCAAGACAGGACCAGGAGAGCCAAGAAGAGCCCGAAACCGGAGCACACGTCAAGCCCGGCACAACAACTCTTGTATCTGATTCACACCCCAGGATCTCGAACGTCCAAGACCCTGTTCTTACCAAAATAGCATTTGAAGTCATCTCCGGAAGGCAGAAACGGAGGCGGACGACTATGTTGGCGAAGACCCAACGCAGACGGAGTACTGATGCTGTCAGGCCCCGCACAAAATCGTCCGTTTCGAACCCAGCTCGAAGGAGTCAGAGTTCAGTTTGGATTGGATCTGGACCATATATATCCAGATTCCAATCCAAACCCATATGTGGACTTGGATTTGGATTTGGATCTAGAGATCCAATCCAATATCCATATCCATGGCCCACATCACCTTCTCATAAATGAAGGTGGGGCCCACTTGAAATTCACGTGGGATATTGGGCATGAGAGAGAGTGGGGGTGAAAAATATCAAGAGTGTTGTATTAAGCTTGACTTGTGTGTCAAGTTTGGGTTAATCATGTGGGTTAGCCTAATTGAGTGGGTTTAAGCTTGTAATTAGCTAAAACCTAACCTAGGGCTGCACCAACATGGGGTGATCAAGGTCTATGGGCCATGCTAAGGGAGCTCCTTCATCTAAACCTAGCCCGAAATGCCTAAACCTAGCCTAAACCCCTAATCCACCCATAATCTGAACCTAATCACCTAACCCACTTCCCTAATCCCGGCCTAATCCCAACCTAATCACCTAACCCACTTCCCTAATCCTTCCCTAAACCTAGATTAATTTCCCTAATCCTAGCCTAAACCTAGCCTAATCACCTAACCTAGCTCACTAAACCTCACCCTAAAACCCAACCACCTAACCTAGCCCTAAACCCCTAAACCACCCTTAGCCCACGATTTACCCAAACCCCTAGTTTTAAAATATCTGGCCCAACCCTTTCCAGCCCACCTTATCTACATACCACCCTACCTAAACCACCTAACCACTACCCTCAGCCCAGCCCTAACCGACCTACCCATTCCCTATTTAAACCCCTCCCCTTTGTGGGCGGGTTTTCCAAGTGGGAGCCCTCACCTCAGCCCAGCTGACTCCACTCTCCAACCTGTCCGCCTGCTCCACCTGCTCCACCTGCTCCATCAGCTCCACCTGCACCGCCACCTTCCCTCTTCCATCCACCACCACCATCCCTAAGCCGGACGCCACCACCTCCACCCAACCGAACCAGCCAACAGTCCACCTGCCCGCCTGCTTCCCACTTCATCCGCCACCTCTCCCCATTAGGTAAGTACCCCAAAACTCCCTCAAAGCCCCTCTCTTCCACCTCTCCACTCTTAGCCACCCATCCTATCTTCATCTCAGCCCCTTTGCCACCACCACTTTCACTTAGCCGAACCTAGCATAGCCCAAGTTGCCGGCCACTACCTAACCATCCTTTCCCATTCGGTTTTCCCCTAGGTGTCCCATTCGGCCTTCCCACCAGCTCACCTTTTAGGTCCAGTTTCCCTAAACTCTCAACTCCCCTAGTGACCCTAAGAACCCACTCATTCAGCCCCTTTAAACCCCCTACTTTGAGGCACCATCTACTTGCCACCGGCTACCTTTGAGGCGCCATCTACTTGCAGCCGGCTAGCACCTTTGATCATCCATCTTTGAGGAGCTCCCGTTTGCAGCCCAAGGCCAAGCCCATGCTCAAGCAAGACCTCTACGGACCAGCTACTCGTAAGTGTCTAAACTCGGTCCTTAGTTGTACACTTGCTTGAGATTCAATTTGATACGGGGTTGTAATAACGGAGCATAGTCTCCCCCCGCTTGTAATAACGTGGCTTGGCACAACCACACACGTGCACTCTCTTAGTCGTGCACGATTTTGAACACACACGGGCCTAATCAGCCCCTAATATATAAGTGTACGTATATACTTTCATTTTCGAAGGGTTTTGTTTAAGTTGGGTGCGTTGTCTTTCAATTCAAACACTCACACACATTGAGCTTTCGCTCTTATTTGAAAGACCCAAGTAAGGGCCGACCTATACTATTTGGGTTTCATTTCTTGTCGTGTGAGTAAGTCTTTCAATTCAAACACTCACACACATTGAGCTTTCGCTCTTATTTGAAAGACCCAAGTAAGGGCCGACCTATACTATTTGGGTTTCATTTCTTGTCGTGTGAGTAAGTCTTTCAATTCAAACACTCACACACATTGAGCTTTCGCTCTTATTTGAAAGACCCAAGTAAGGGCCGACCTATACTATTTGGGTTTCATTTCTTGTCGTGTGAGTAAGTCTTTCAAATCAAGCACTCTCACACACATTGAGCTTTCGCTCTTATTTGAAAGACCCAAGTAAGGGCCGACCTATACTATTTGGGTTTCATTTTATGTCGTGTGAGTAAGTCTTTCAATTCAAGCACTTTCACACACATTGAGCCTTCGCTCTTACTCCCAAGACCTTAGTAAAGGCCTTATTGCAGTTATATTTGGGTTTCATTTATGTCGTGTGGGTAGTCTTTCAATTCAAGCACTCTCACACACATTGAGCCTTCGCTCTTACTCCCAAGACCTTAGTCAAGGCCATACTGCAATTTATATTTGGGTTTAATTTCATGTCGTGTGTGTAAGTCTTTCAATTCAAGCACGCACCCACATTGAGCCTTCGCTCTTATTTGCAAGACCCAAGAAAGGGCTCATATACATAAGATATATACATATCTCCCTTCGGTTATTTCCCTTCGGTTATTTCCCTTCGGTTATTTCCGTTCGGTTATTTCCCTTCTATTATTTCCCTTCAGTATTGTCTTTACATTTCGGGTTTTCCCTTTGGAGTAGCGTGAGTTTACATTGCATCTACGCCATACCACGAGGTAGGACGCATATTGCATCAAAGCAAGCCCCGCTCGAATTCGCCCATGTAGTGGAGTGTTCATAACACACAAACTAGGTGGCCCGAAAAGGGATAAAAGAAAAGACTTAGGCACGTGCAAATCCACGTGATCTAAAATATGCAATCGCATCTTAAAGACCCGAAATAGATACCTCGAACCGCTTCGTAGATGTAGACGCTCGAAAAATCCCCGCCTCTTCGCCTCTTTCGGGGCTTGGAGTGGATCTTATCGTGTATCTAAGGCCTATGTATACAAATAGGGCGTGCCAGCTAGCTTACTTATGCTAGCGAAGATATATTTAACACTGACTTCTAAACGTGGCGACTGTGAGCAAGTAAGCTCTTGTCGTCGCAGACCTTCTTGCACCGATGCGCAAGGGTCAGTCTGTACGCTTTTGCAAAAATCGAGTTTTGGGGAGAAAATCCACGAAGCGGTTCGAGGTGTCTATTTCGGGTCTTTAAGATGCGATTGCATGTTTTAGATCACGTGGATTTGCACGTGCCTAAGTCTTTTCTTTTATCCCTTTTTGGGTCGCCTAGTTTGTGTGTTATGAACACTCCACTACATGGGCGAATTCGAGCGGGGCTTGCTTCGATGCAATATGCGTCCTACCTCGTGGTATGGCGTAGATGCAATGCAAACTCACGCTACTCCAAAGGGAAAACCCGAAATGTAAAGACAATACTGAAGGGAAATAACCGAAGGGAAATAACCGAAGGGAAATAACTGAAGGGAAATAACTGAAGGGAAATAACCGAAGGGAAATATGTATATAGCTTGTATATATGAGCCCTTACTCGGGTCTTGCAAATAAGAGCGAAGGCTCAATGTGGGTGCGTGCTCGAATTGAAAGACTTACACACACGACATGAAATTAAACCCAAATATAAATTGCAGTATGGCCTTGACTAAGGTCTTGGGAATAAGAGCGAAGGCTCAATGTGTGTGAGAGTGCTTGAATTGAAAGACTACCCACACGACATAAATGAAACCCAAATATAACTGCAATAAGGCCTTTACTAAGGTCTTGGGAGTAAGAGCGAAGGCTCAATGTGTGTGAAAGTGCTTGAATTGAAAGACTTACTCACACGACATGAAATGAAACCCAAATAGTATAGGTCGGCCCTTACTTGGGTCTTTCAAATAAGAGCGAAAGCTCAATGTGTGTGAGAGTGCTTGAATTGAAAGACTTACTCACACGACAAGAAATGAAACCCAAATAGTATAGGTCGGCCCTTACTTGGGTCTTTCAAATAAGAGCGAAAGCTCAATGTGTGTGAGAGTGCTTGAATTGAAAGACAACGCACCCAACTTAAACAAAACCCTTCGAAAATGAAAGTATATATACACTTATATATTAGGGGCTGATTAGGCCCGTGTGTGTTCAAAATTGTGCACGACTAAGAGGGTGCACGTGTGTGGTTGTGCCAAGCCACGTTATTACAAGCGGGGGGAGACTATGCTCCGTTATTACAACCCCGTATCAAATTGAATCTCAAGCAAGTGTACGACTAAAGACCGAGTTTAGACACTTACGAGTAGCTGGTCCGTAGAGGTCTTGCTTGAGCGTGGGCTTGGCCTTGGGCTGCAAGTGGGAGCTCCGCGAAGGTAGGTGATCAAGGGTGCTGGCCGGCTGCAAGTGGGGCGCGAGATAGGCGCCTCGGAGGTGGCCGGTGGCAAGTAGATGGCGCCTCAAGGTAAGGGGTTTAAATGGCTGAATGAGTGGGTTCTTAGGGTCACTAGGGGAGTTGGGAGTTTAGGGAAACTGGACCTAAAAGGTGAGCTGGTGGGAGGGCCGAGTAGGACACCTAGGGGAAGGCCGAATGGGACATGATAGCTAGGTAGTGGCCGGCAGCTTGGGTTATACTAGGTTCGGCTGGGTTAAAATGGTGGTGGCAAAGGGGCTGAGATGAAGGTAGGATGGGTGGCTAAGAGTGGAGAGGTGGTAGAGAAGGGGGCTAGGTAAGGTGCAGGGTACTTACCAAATGGGGAGAGGTGGCGGATGAAGTGGGAAGTAGGCGGGCAGGTGGCTGGTTCGGTTGGGTGGAGGTGATGGCGTCCGGCTGAGGGCTGATAGTGGTGGATGGAAGAGGGAAGGTGGCGGAGCATGTGGCGGCTGGTGGATCAGAGGGAGCAGGCGGAGAGTGGAGAAGGCGGGCAGTGGAACAGGTGCAGTCGGCTGGGCTGAGGTGAGGGCTCCCACTTGGAAAACCCGCCCACAAGGAGGGGGGTTTAAATAGGGGATGGGTAGGTCGGTTAGGGCTGGGCTGTGGGTAGTGGTTAGGTGGTTTAGGTAGGGTGGTATGTAGATAAGGTGGGCTGGAAGGGGTTGGGCCAGATATTTTAAAACTAGGGGTTTGGGTAAATCGTGGGCTAAGGGTGGTTTAGGGGTTTAGGGCTAGGTTAGGTGGTTGGGTTTTAGGGTGAGGTTTAGTGAGCTAGGTTAGGTGATTAGGCTAGGTTTAGGCTAGGATTAGGGAAATTAATCTAGGTTTAGGGAAGGATTAGGGAAGTGGGTTAGGTGATTAGGTTGGGATTAGGACGGGATTAGGGAACTGGGTTAGGTGATTAGGTTCAGATTAGGGGTGGATTAGGGGTTTAGGCTAGGTCTAGGCATTTTTGGCTAGGTTTAGGTGAAGGAGCTCCCTTAGCATGGCCCATAGACCTTGATCACCCCATGTTGGTGCAGCCCTAGGTTAGGTTCTAGCTAATTACAAGCTTAAACCCACTCAATTAGGCTAACCCACATGATTAACCCAAACTTGACACACAAGTCAAGCTTAATACAACACTCTTGATATTTTTCAACCCCACTCTCTCTCATGCCCAATATCCCACGTGAAACTCAAGTGGGCCCCACCTCCATTTATGAGAAGGTGATGTGGGCCATGGATATGGATATTGGATTGGATCTCTGGATCCAAATCCAAATCCAAGTCCACATATGGGTTTGGATTGGAATCTGGATATATATGGTCCAGATCCAATCCAAACTGAACTCTGACTCCTTCGAGCTGGGTTCGAAACGGACGATTCGTGCGGGGCCTGACAGCATCAGTACTCCGTCTGCGTTGGGTCTTCGCCAACATAGTCGTCCGCCTCCGTTTCTGCCTTCCGGAGATGACTTCAAATGCTATTTTGATAAGAACAGGGTCTTGGACGTTCGAGATCCTGGGATGTGAATCAGATACAAGAGTTGCTGCGCCGGGCTCGACATGTGCTCCAGTTCCGGGCTCTTCTTAGCTCTCCTGGTCCTGTCTTGATCGGGCCAAGCCACTTCGGGGTTTCAAAAACGTGTTTTAGAAGGTTTTCAAAAGCCATATTATATGTTTTTGAAATATAAAGTTTAAAACATATGTACAGGGTTGTCTGGAAGGCTCCTGGGTTTCCAAACTCAAAATGGCCCTTTGGGGCTGCTTGTACAAAACCAAGTTTGTTTTAAGGAATTCGTGGGATTTCGGGGTGTTTACAGATGCCCCTCTTTGGCCTTGTCCAAATTGATTTGGATAAGGGCAAAGATGACAAACACCCCTTTTAATGTCTCCCTCGATCTAGCCACGAAGAATATGGGATCGTTCCATTTTAGCAAAATCTCAATTTTACAAACTCTGGTAGGAGGAGATATCACGCCAAAGGGTTATACTATGGAATCTGGTCCTAAAATGGGATCATGTTCATGCAAGTATCATGCGTGGAATGCCGATGACATGGGTGTGGTGCCAAGAATAGCGACCTCCTAGAGACCAGATGTGGTCGAACTCTAGAGACTTACAAGGTCTATTGCTCCAAGTGAGCAAATCCTATGCTGTTCGATGTTCGGTTTTCAAAACTTATTTACAAAAGCTATTTACAAAAGGGACAACTGTCTTGAGCCTCGATCCTAAGGATCTCGAGCTCTTCGTGCTTGCCCTTGTTTGAGTCTTAACACTCGCTTATCTAGCGGAGGTTTTATAAGAAACCAAGCTTCATTTCAAATTCCTAAGCCTTACTCGAAACGTCGAATTCTCAAACAAGATGAAATTCAAGTAAGTAAATCCTATTTTTACTTTAGGATTCCTTGAAATGAACCATGCTTCAGCTTGGGATAAGCCAGGGATGGGAAAGAGATACCACGGTCCCTTCTGAAGCGTCCCGTGGTTTAAGGCATAGAAGGCAGAAAACTGCTCTTTTTGAGCTTTTTGGCCTCTTTTTCCTTTTTTTCATAGAGGGTCTTTTTCTGAAAACTCCACTCTTTCACAAGTGTGAATTCTCTTACTTAGGGTCACACGAGTTGCTTTTGCACCTTATTCACACGTCTCAGGGCAGCTATCCCTTTAAAATTTTTGAAAACTGGAATTTAATCTAGATCCTACACATGATACTTCTTTAAGTATTGAATATTGATAGGATCTGCTAAATTCCTACCTTCTACATCGATCAACCAATACGAATTGTTCGTAGTGGTTGCTCGTACAACATAGGGTCCATCCCAGTTGGGGCGCCACTTGCCTAGGGGGTGTGGGCCACGATGGTGGATGGTTTTCAAGACCAGATCTCCCACTTCAAAGTGGCGAGGTCTCATGTGTTTGCTATAATGTCGGGCTATCCTTTGCCGGTATGCACGAGCATGATCCATGGCAAGGAGTCGCCTCTCATCTAGCAAATCTAGCTCGGCCATCCTAGCATGCTGAAGCGTCTCTAGGGGGAGGTCGAGTGCAATGGATGTATGGAATGAATGCAGTTGGGTATGAATGGGAAGAATGGCGTTTGTGCCATAGACCAATTCGAATGGTGTGGCATTCGTGGGAGTCCGGATGGAAGTCCTATAAGCCCATAAGGCTTCATCCAGCTTCTCGTGCCACATCCTACCCTTCTCTAAGGTTTTCTCAATGATACCAATGAGAGTCTTGTTTGTGGCTTCGGCTTGGCCGTTGCCTTGAGGGTAGTAGGGCGAGGAGAAGTGGTGAGTTATGCCATACGTGTTGCACAACTTGACCATCCGCTCATTCTTGAATGGGGTACCATTATCAGACACAAGGTCTCGTGGAACCCCAAATCGAGCCAAGATATTTCTTCGGATGAAAGCCACCACATGTTGCCCCATTACATTTGTTAGGGAAATGGCTTCCACCCACTTGGAGAAATACTCCGTGGCTGCTAAAATGAAACGATGCCCATTCGAGGCCTTTGGAAATATTGGGCCTACTATGTCAAACGCCCACATGGTAAATGGCCAGGGGCTGACCACGGAATGCAATGTAGATGAAGGGATATGAATGGCGTGCCCATGTACTTGACATGGATGACACTTCCTAACATGATCGTGACAATCCTTTTTCAGGGTGGACCAAAAATAACCCCCTCTAAGTATTTTCATTGCCATCATGTTGGCATTAACATGACCTCCACATTCTCCATCGTGGAACTCGTGCATCACTATCCTAGCCTCCTCTAGGTCGATACATCTAAGTAGAATGCCGGTAAAACTCTTTTTGTATAGGACCCCACCCAGAATGGTGTATCGGGTCGAAATCTTACGAATGAATGCCTTATCTTTGGATGTGGCGTCCTCGGTGAATCCCCCATTTTCTAAAAATTGTTTTATGTCATAGAACCAGGGTTTTTTAACAGACTCTGGGTTGTTTTGGCAAATATCCAAGTCGTGTGTGGATGGATGGGGCGCATGCCATATTTCCAAAGATCTGGTCCCTGAAATGGGATCGACCTTCAGGGCTGAACCCAAGGAGGAGAGGGCATCGGCGATGCCATTGTCCTCTCTTCCTACGTGTGTGAGCTTACACGACTGGAAGGATTGGACCAATCGAGTGGCCAACTCGTGATATGGAAGTAGTTTCTCATTACGTACTTGCCAAATTTTTAAAACCTGGTTTATGACAAGGAGCGAATCTCCAAAGACCTCGATGCATGATGCCCCTAGAGTTTTCGAAATCCTCAAGCCTTGTATGAGTGCTTCATACTCAGCTACGTTGTTGGAACATTCGAAATCTAAGCGGACTGCTATGGGAATCTCGCCCTTTTCAGGGGAGATTAGGATGATCCCGGCACCAGCCCCTCGTTGGTTTCGTGCCCCGTCGAAGTGCATCTTCCACACTTGGTTTTCGAAAGAATTTGCCAAAATGTGGTTTTGAAAATGGTTTTGCAATATGCCTTCATCAGGCATTTCGACAAGAGTGGGATATGCGTCCTCCAAGGGGAAGTCAGCCACGTAATCTGCTAGGGCTTGCCCCTTAATGGAGATCTGGTGATGGTATTTCAAATCATACTCCATTAGAAGGAGTTGCCATTTGCCCAATCTACCCGCGAGAATGGGTTTTTCGAACAAGTGCTTGATTGGATCAAGCTTGGACACTATCCAGATCTCATGATCTAGGAAATAGTGTCTGAATTTCTGGCAGGCCCAAACTAGGGCCAAGCACGTCTTCTCCATGGCTTGATAATTTCGTTCATAAGCCAAGAGAGTTTTCGAAATATAGTAGATGGCATACTCCTTATGGGTGTCATCCTCGTATTGAGCCAACAGGGCCCCTAAAGCGTTTACATGCACGGAGATGTATAATAAAAGTGGTTTTCCTTGTTTTGGAGGATTCAAAACGGGGGGATTAACCAGGTACGCCTTCAGTCTCTCGAAGGACTTTTGGCATTCGTCATCCCATAAGAATTTCGTACCCTTCCTCAACAGTTTGTTGAAGGGTTCGCATCTAGTTGCCAGATTCGATATGAATCGGCGCACAGATTGTAATCGACCCTGAAGGCTACGGACTTGGGTGAGATTGGAGGGTGGAGTCATGTCTATGATGGCTCGACACTTAGAGGGGTCGACTTCTATTCCCCTTTGGCTCACCATAAAGCCTAGAAGCTTCCCTGATTCTACCCCGAACACACATTTTTGAGGGTTTAGCTTTACTTTGTAAAGCCTAAGCCTTTCGAAAATCTTTTGTAAACATTCGATATGGGTGCATCGGGTTTTGGATTTTGCCAAGAGATCATCTACATACACTTCTACAAGCTCGTGAATTTGATCATGGAAGATCGTGTTCATGGCTCGTTGGTATGTTGCGCCGGTATTTTTCAAACCAAAGGGCATGACTGTATAGCAGTACGTGCCCCATGGGGTTGTAAAGGCGGTCTTACCCTGATCTCGTGGGCTTAGTTTGATTTGATTATAGCCTGAATAGCCATCCATGAATGAAAACATTTCATGATTTGCAGTACTATCGACTATCAAATCTATGTTTGGTAAAGGATAATTATCCTTTGGAGTGGCTTTATTCAGGTTTCTGAAATCGATGCATATTCGAATTTTCTCATTGGTTTTTCAAACTACAACGATAGTTGACAACCAATCAGAATACGCAATGGGTTTTATAAATCCGGCTTTTAGTAGATCTTCTAAACCCTCTTTGACTTGCGTGTGTACATTCGGGTGTATTTTCCTAAGCTTCTGCTTTATTGGTTTTACACCTACATCTAAGGGAAGACGATGCTCGACTATGCTGGGATCTATGCCCGGCATGTCTTCATACGTCCATGCAAACACATCTAAATAGGTTCGTAGAAATGCAATGAATGCTAACTTTTAAGTTTCATGCAAGCATGCGCCTATTTTGATGGTTTTGGGATTGGAATCATCCCCTAGGTTCACCTCTACGAAATCTCCTCCTACTGATTGGGAAGGTCTTTCAAAATCGAGAATCCTATGAAATTCTGGGAGCTCAGAAGTGGGATCTTTCTCAAGGGGATCCACTTCTGGGCTTTGATCATTCTCGTGGGATATAGACCCGAGGGAACTTGATGCGTGGTTTTCAAAATAACCTGGTTTTGTACTTGGATTTTCAAGTGACTTCGAAATTTTTGGTCTGGCTATGCAGACGACACTTCTTTCGAAATCCTTTTCTTTTGCCAAAGGCCTACCAGGAACAGCTATGTTCAAAATCTTTTTGGTATTTTCTAAATTTTCGATTTTTTTGATTTTAAGTTTCAAATGTTTTTGGTATTTTTAGAAAAAGGGATCTTCCGTCATACCTACAAAGGGAAAACACTACGGGTTAGGCTCGGAATAGGAGGTCTAAACCATAGGTCTCTTCTAAGACAGGCTCCGGGGCACCCTTGACCCAGGTGGTCACAGGGGGTGGCTCTGGCGGTATTCGGGGAGTATAGCCGATCCCATATCGGCTTGGGTTGGCCCTAGGAAGGATGGGCTCTAGGAGACCCTGGTTTTGTGCCCCTAGACTTTTGTAGGGCGTGTAGCCCATGTTTAATAACATGTTCCACGACCTTTTGTTTTTTGAAAAGATGGGATATAAGTCGTGGTCCTGGAACATGCTATCGTCCATATTAGGCTCGTATGGCCTTTTGTCCAGGGGTTTTGGAAATAGGGAACGCTTGGGTTTTCCTAGGAGGATTAGAGTCGGGAGGGGGCCTGCTTTTGGCGGCCCCTTTACACATACA
Source organism: Brasenia schreberi (assembly GCA_036023115.1). Classification (NCBI taxonomy): domain Eukaryota; kingdom Viridiplantae; phylum Streptophyta; class Magnoliopsida; order Nymphaeales; family Cabombaceae; genus Brasenia; species Brasenia schreberi. Next base: position 9,498,215 of record JAYKKT010000084.1, on the reverse strand, counting down.
ACCTTCCTAGGGTTGTTCAACACGAGCCGAGGTGGCTCAACCATAATTTGCCCCAGGTTAGCCTCATGGGCCTGGGAGCTCGATAAACAAGGGGAGTTTATGATCCCCTGAAGCTGTGGGTGACTCTCACCTAGGATCACTACGACCTGGTCCCTAAAAGGGATCTTGACACACTTGTGGAAGGTGGATGGCACAACGCACAAACTGTGTATCCAGGGTCTTCCCAGCAACAGGTTATAATGGGGGTGGATGTCCAAGACATGGAACACCCCCGTGTGTTCGATCCCTCCAGTTTCCATTGGGAGTTCGATGGATCCTAAAGTCCTAGACGCATTCCCATCGTATCCAGTGATAACGATGGGACTTGGGTTCACTGAAGTCAAGGTGACTCCGATTTTGTACGCCACGTGAAGTGGAAGGATGTTGAGCCCTCCTCCACCATCGACTAGGCACCTGTCCAGAGAGTGGTTGTTTAGAACCACCTCGATATGCAGGGCCTGGTTATGGGTTTCGTAGGGTCTATCTACATCATCTTCCGAAAAGGTGATGGGCGATTTTGCTCCTAATAAAGCCACTTGGGCAGACAAGGATTCCGAACTTATGTTCGAATCAACCTTGGCCCTTTCTAGAATTTTCTCTAAGACAAGTCTATGCCTAGGCGAGGTTTTGATAAGCTCTAGAATAGACATGTGAATAGGAATCTTTGAAAGGTGGTTTTCGAAATCAAAAGGATTTACGATGATTTTGTCCTTATCTGCTTTTGGCAGACCACTAGGGATACATGCTTTTGAGGGGCCAGGCACACTGACCACCTTTTGAGCACCTTTTTGGTTTGGTAGATCCTCCCGGATCTAGTGACTTCCCCCACGACCAGCCTAGGGTTCGCGCTAAACTTGGCTCTAAGGATGAGCTGAGGAGAACCTTGGATTTTCAAAACTGGTTTTGTCGGGGTTTCCACTTTTGGTGGTCCCCGAATGACGACTTGGGCGGGCCTCTTGTATAATACAAGGATGGGTGCACAAGCAGGTCGACCAGGTTCCGGCTTTTGCGCTAGTTCTTTGGAAATGGTGAGGGTACATACCTCCTTTCCTTTCCCACTGCCACTGGCGTGTTTGGGAAAGGGTTCTTTGAAGATAGCTTGAGGTGGCTCAGGTTCCGCAGTGACCTGGAGCCGGCCCTCCGCTATCAAGTTCTCAATTTTATTTAGAAGAGAGAAGCACCGTTTGGTATCATGGCCTTTGAGCCGATGATACTTGCAAAATCGGTTTAAATACCCCCCTTTGGACGTGACTCCTTCGGGGATTTCAGGGAGTTCGATCATGCCCTGGGCAAGTAAGAGGTCTAGGACCTCCGACACAGGTTGCCCCAGCGGAGTGTACTCCCGTTTTTCAATCGGTTTTGAAAAATTACGTTCTTTCTTATTTTCTATTTTTTCAAAATTTTTAGAAGTGCCTGCCATGCCTGGATCCACCTGGACATTGGCGATTTTGTGGGGTTTTGCCCCTTTGTCCGTCGTGGGCAGCCCATATGCGATGGGCTTTTCCAAACGTGTTTTTGGAACGGCACTTCCTTTCCATAAGTGGTCGTATGTCCCTTTTCGCAAGTTGGTTTCGAAAAGGGAGGCCTTTTTGATCAACTTATGGAAAGTTGAAATCTCATGGAGCGAGAGAAGGGTTTTTAACTCGCTTTTGAAATTATCCAGGATGAGCATTACTGCGCATCCTTCGGATATGGGCTCTCGCACTTGGCCTAAAAGCGACCTCCATCTTATAATGAAGGCATGCACGTCTTCGTTCATGCCTTGCTTTGTATCCCTTAAGGTATTCAGGATTGGCGTGACTTCCACGTTGTGTGCAAACCTTTGCATGAAGCAGTTCGCTAACTCTTCAAAAGTAGCGAACTGGCTTAAGTCGTAGGAAGCCAGCCATTTGGCAGCTGTGCCTTTAAGGGATAGAGGGAACCAATACACCCATTTCATCGAGTCCTTTTTCTTCTTATGGGCTCGACGTGAGAAAAGCTGCAAGTGAGACCTAGGGTCTCCCATGCCATCATACCGATGGAAGTTCGGTATTTCATCGTCACTGTCTGTTTCGTAATCCATAGGAAGGAAATCAGACAGGGCGTAGCTTCTTTTCTCTTTATTCTGCCCTTTCAGCAGCTGCTGTAGGGCTTTACGGTCCTTTTGTGTGAAGGACTCGTGGTATTGGTTGCCTTTCATTACGGAGGCCTCTTTTTGCTTGCGAGGTTTTTCAAATTTCTTTTTAGGCCTTTGTTCACCGTTCGATGAACATGAATCGCCTACTTCAGCCTCTTGGCTGAGAGCATCGATTTTGGCCTCAAACTCCCTTCTTAAGTCCTCGATTTCATCTAGTTTTATTTTGTTTTTGAAAATCCTCCTAGAGTGAGAACTTGATGCGCATGAGCCTTGGCTCGACACTTCACTTGGATTGGATTTTGACATGCTTTTCAAGCTTTTTCAAAATTTCCTAAGTACAAGCAAAGAAAACAAGTTAAAACGACACCTTTATAAAATTTTCACAAGACTTCTACAAGTAAACTCGATTTTTGAAAAGGCTCACGTCCCACCGGGCGTGCCAATCACTGTAGACGCGCGAAAAATCCCCGCCTCTTCGCCTCTTTCGGGGCTTGGAGTGGATCTTATCGTGTGTCTAAGGCCTATGTATACAAATAGGGCGTGCCAGCTAGCTTACTTAAGCTAGCGAAGATATATTTAACACTGACTTCTAAACGTGGCGACTGTGAGCAAGTAAGCTCTTGTCGTCGCAGACCTTCTTGCACCGATGCGCAAGGGTCAGTCTGTACGCTTTTGCAAAAATCGAGTTTTGGGGAGAAAATCCACGAAGCGGTTCGAGGTGTCTATTTCGGGTCTTTAAGATGCGATTGCATGTTTTAGATCACGTGGATTTGCACGTGCCTAAGTCTTTTCTTTTATCCCTTTTTGGGTCGCCTAGTTTGTGTGTTATGAACACTCCACTACATGGGCGAATTCGAGCGGGGCTTGCTTCGATGCAATATGCGTCCTACCTCATGGTATGGCGTAGATGCAATGCAAACTCACGCTACTCCAAAGGGAAAACCCGAAATGTAAAGATAATACTGAAGGGAAATAACAGAAGGGAAATAATCGAAGGGAAATAACCGAAGGGAAATAACCGAAGGGAAATAACCGAAGGGAAATATGTATATAGCTTGTATATATGAGCCCTTACTCGGGTCTTGCAAATAAGAGCGAAGGCTCAATGTGGGTGCATGCTCGAATTGAAAGACTTACACACACGACATGAAATTAAACCCAAATATAAATTGCAGTATGGCCTTGACTAAGGTCTTGGGAATAAGAGCGAAGGCTCAATGTGTGTGAGAGTGCTTGAATTGAAAGACTACCCACACGACATAAATGAAACCCAAATATAACTGCAATAAGGCCTTTACTAAGGTCTTGGGAGTAAGAGCGAAGGCTCAATGTGTGTGAAAGTGCTTGAATTGAAAGACTTACTCACACGACATGAAATGAAACCCAAATAGTATAGGTCGACCCTTACTTGGGTCTTTCAAATAAGAGCGAAAGCTCAATGTGTGTGAGAGTGCTTGAATTGAAAGACTTACTCACACGACAAGAAATGAAACCCAAATAGTATAGGTCGGCCCTTACTTGGGTCTTTCAAATAAGAGCGAAAGCTCAATGTGTGTGAGAGTGCTTGAATTGAAAGACAACGCACCCAACTTAAACAAAACCCTTCGAAAATGAAAGTATATATACACTTATATATTAAGGGCTGATTAGGCCCGTGTGTGTTCAAAATTATGCACGACTAAGAGGGTGCACGTGTGTGGTTGTGCCAAGCCACGTTATTACAAGCGGGGGGAGACTATGCTCCGTTATTACAACCCCGTATCAAATTGAATCTCAAGCAAGTGTATGACTAAAGACCGAGTTTAGACACTTACGAGTAGCTGGTCCGTAGAGGTCTTGCTTGAGCATGGGCTTGGCCTTGGGCTGCAAGTGGGAGCTCCGCGAAGGTAGGTGATCAAGGGTGCTGGCCGGCTGCAAGTGGGGCGCGGGATAGGCGCCTCGGAGGTGGCCGGTGGCAAGTAGATGGCGCCTCAAGGTAAGGGGTTTAAATGGCTGAATGAGTGGGTTCTTAGGGTCACTAGGGGAGTTGGGAGTTTAGGGAAACTGGACCTAAAAGGTGAGCTGGTGGGAGGGCCGAGTAGGACACCTAGGGGAAGGCCGAATGGGACATGATAGCTAGGTAGTGGCCGGCAGCTTGGGTTATACTAGGTTCGGCTGGGTTAAAATGGTGGTGGCAAAGGGGCTGAGATGAAGGTAGGATGGGTGGCTAAGAGTGGAGAGGTGGTAGAGAAGGGGGCTAGGTAAGGTGCAGGGTACTTACCAAATGGGGAGAGGTGGCGGATGAAGTGGGAAGTAGGCGGGCAGGTGGCTGGTTCGGTTGGGTGGAGGTGATGGAGTCCGGCTGAGGGCTGATAGTGGTGGATGGAAGAGGGAAGGTGGCGGAGCAGGTGGCGGCTGGTGGAGCAGAGGGAGCAGGCGGAGAGTGGAGAAGGCGGGCAGTGGAATAGGTGGAGTCGGCTGGGCTGAGGTGAGGGCTCCCACTTGGAAAACCCGCCCACAAGGAGGGGGGTTTAAATAGGGGATGGGTAGGTCGGTTAGGGCTGGGCTGTGGGTAGTGGTTAGGTGGTTTAGGTAGGGTGGTATGTAGATAAGGTGGGCTGGAAGGGGTTGGGCCAGATATTTTAAAACTAGGGGTTTGGGTAAATCGTGGGCTAAGGGTGGTTTAGGGGTTTAGGGCTAGGTTAGGTGGTTGGGTTTTAGGGTGAGGTTTAGTGAGCTAGGTTAGGTGATTAGGCTAGGTTTAGGCTAGGATTAGGGAAATTAATCTAGGTTTAGGGAAGGATTAGGGAAGTGGGTTAGGTGATTAGGTTGGGATTAGGACGGGATTAGGGAAGTGGGTTAGGTGATTAGGTTCAGATTAGGGGTGGATTAGGGGTTTAGGCTAGTTCTAGGCATTTTTGGCTAGGTTTAGGTGAAGGAGCTCCCTTAGCATGGCCCATAGACCTTGATCACCCCATGTTGGTGCAGCCCTAGGTTAGGTTCTAGCTAATTACAAGCTTAAACCCACTCAATTAGGCTAACCCACATGATTAACCCAAACTTGACACACAAGTCAAGCTTAATACAACACTCTTGATATTTTTCAACCCCACTCTCTCTCATGCCCAATATCCCACGTGAAACTCAAGTGGGCCCCACCTCCATTTATGAGAAGGTGATGTGGGCCATGGATATGGATATTGGATTGGATCTCTGGATCCAAATCCAAATCCAAGTCCACATATGGGTTTGGATTGGAATCTGGATATATATGGTCCAGATCCAATCCAAACTGAACTCTGACTCCTTCGAGCTGGGTTCGAAACGGACGATTCGTGCGGGGCCTGAAAGCATCAGTACTCCGTCTGCGTTGGGTCTTCGCCAACATAGTCGTCCGCCTCTGTTTCTGCCTTCCGGAGATGACTTCAAATGCTATTTTGATAAGAACAGGGTCTTGGACGTTCGAGATCCTAGGATGTGAATCAGATACAAGAGTTGCTGCGCCGGGCTCGACATGTGCTCCGGTTCCGGGCTCTTCTTAGCTCTCCTGGTCCTGTCTTGATCGGGCCAAGCCACTTCGGGGTTTCAAAAACGTGTTTTAGAAGGTTTTCAAAAGCCATATTATATGTTTTTGAAATATAAAGTTTAAAACATATGTACAGGGTTGTCTGGAAGGCTCCTGGGTTTCCAAACTCAAAATGGCCCTTTGGGGCTGCTTGTACAAAACCAGGTTTGTTTTAAGGAATTCGTGGGATTTCGGGGTGTTTACAGTAGACTCTCTCTCCAAAACTCGATTTTTGCAAAAGCGTACAGACTGACCCTTGCGCATCGGTGCAAGAAGGTCTGCGACGACAAGAGCTTACTTGTTCACAGTCGCCACGTTTAGAAGTCAGTGTTAAATATATCTTCGCTAGCTTAAGTAAGCTAGCTGGCACGCCCTATTTGTATACATAGGCCTTAGACGCACGAGAAGATCCACTCCAAGCTCCTGAAAGTTACGAAGAGGCGGGGATTTTCGCGCGTCTACACATAGATAAGGCCTTAGACACACGAGAGGATCTGCTTCGAGCCCTGAAAAGGTGAGAGGCGGGGATTTGCGCGCGTCTACACTCCTACTTGCCGAAGGCATGATAGAACTTCCCGAAATCCCTGAAGGAGTCACTTCCAAAGGGGGGTATTTAAATCGATTTTGTAAGTATCATCGGCTCAAAAGCCATGATACCAAATGTTGTTTCTCCCTTTTAAATAAAATTGAGAACTTGATAGCGGAGGGCCGGCTCTAGGTCACTGCGGAACCTGAGCCACCTCAAGCTATCTTCAAAGAACCCTTTCCCAAGCATGCTAGTGGTAGTGGGAAAGGAAAGGAGGTATGTACCCTCACCTTTTCAAAGGAACTAGCGCAGAATTCTGAGTCTGGTCGACCCACTTGTGCGCCCACTCTTGTACTGTACAAGAAGCCCGCCCAAGTCGTCATTCGGGGACCATCAAAAGCTGAGTCCCCGGCTAAACCAGTTTTAAAACTTCAAGATGCTCCTCAACTCATACTTAGAGCCAAATTTAGTGCGAACCCTAGGCTGGTCGTGGGGGAAGTGACTAGATCCGGGAGGATCTATCAACTCCCACACCTACAAAGAGCTAAAAAGGTGGTCAGTGTGCCTAGCCCCTCAAAAGCATGTATTCCTGGAGTTCTGCCAAAAGCAGACAAGGATAAAGTCATCCTAAATCCTTATGACTTCAAAAACTACCTTTCAAAGATTCCTATCCACATGTCCATCCTAGAGCTTATACAAACCTCGCCTAGGCATAGACTCGTGCTAGAGAAAATTCTAGAAAGAGCCAAGGTTGATTCAAACATAAGTCTGGAATCCCTGTCTGCCCAAGTGGCTTTAATAGGAGCAAAATCGCCCATCACTTTCTCGAAAGATGATGTAGATAGACCCTACAAGTCCCATAACCAGGCCTTGCATATCGAGGTGGTTCTGAATAACCACTCTCTGGACAGGTGCCTAGTCGATGGGGGAGGAGGGCTCAACATCCTTCTACTTCATGTGGCGTATCAAATCGGAGTCACCTTGACTTCAGTAAACCCAAGCCCCATCGTTATCACTGGATACGATGGGAATGCGTCTAGACCTTTAGGATCGATAGAACTCTCAATGGAAACGGGAGGGATCACACACACGGGGGTGTTCCATGTCTTGGACATCCACCCCCATTATAACCTATTGCTGGGGAGGCCCTAGATACACAGCTTGTGCGTTGTGCCATCCACCTTCCACAGGTGTGTCAAGATCCCTTTCAGGGACCAAGTCGTGGTGATCCTAGGTGAGAGTCACCCACAGCTTCAGGGGATCATAAACTCCCCTTGTTTATCAAGCTCCCAGGCCCATGAGGCTAACCTGGGGCAGATTGTAATTGAGCCACCAAGGCTCGTGTTAAACAACCCTAGGAAGGTTGTATGTGTGAAGGGGCCGCCCAAAGCAGGCCCCCTCCCGATTCTAACCCTTCTAAGAAAACCCAAACGTTCCCTATTTCCAAAGCCCCTGGACAAGAAGCCATATAAGCACAATATAGACGACAGCAAGTTCTAGGACCACGATCTTTATCAAAACTTTTCAAAAAATAAAAAATCGTGGAACATGTTGTTGAATATGGGCTACACGCCCTACAAAAGTCTAGGGGTGCAAAACCAGGGTCTCCTAGAGCCCATCCTTCCTAGGGCCAACCCAAGCCGATATGGGATCGACTATACTCCCAGAATACTGCCAGAGCCACCCCCTGTGACCACCTGGGTCAAGGGTGCCCTGGAACCTGCCTTAGAAGAAACCTACAATTTAGATCTCCTATTCCGAGTCTAACCTGTAGTGTTTTCCCTTTGTAGGTATGACGGAAGGTCCCTTTCATAAAAATACAAAAACATTTGGAAAACTTAAAATAAAAAAAATCGAAAAAGAAGAAAAGCCAAAAACAATGGAAAACAAAAACTCGAAAAAAGAGTGCTTTGTATAGTTCCTAAGGTTCTTGTTTTGCAAAAACCCAAAAAAATCAAAAAATTGGAAAATACCAAAAAGATTTTGTATATAGCTGCTCCTAGTAGGACTTTGGAAAAAGATTTCGAAAAGAACGTCGTCTGCATAGCCAAACCAAAGATTTCGAAATCAATTGAAAATCCGAGTACAAAACCAGGTCTTTTGAAAACTCATGCATCAAATTCCCTCGGGTCTATAGCCCACTAGAATGATCAAAGCCCTGAAGTGGATCCCCTTGAGAAAGATCCCACTTCTGAGCTCCCAAAATTTCATAAAATTCTCGATTTTGAAAGACCTTCCAATACAGTAGGACGAGATTTCATAGAGGTGAACCTAGGGGATGATTCCAATCCCAAATCCATCAAAATAGGCGCATGCTTGCATGAACATGAAAGATCAGCATTCATTGCATTTCTACGAACCTATTTAGATGTGTTTGCATGGCCGTATGAAGACATGTCGGGCATAGACCCCAGCATTGTCGAGCATCGTCTTCCCTTAGATGAGGATGTAAAACCCATAAAGCAGAAGCTTAGGAAAATACACCCGAATGTACACATGCAAGTCAAAGAGGGTTTAGAAGATTTGTTAAAAGCCAGATTTATAAAACCCATTGCGTATTCTGATTGGTTGTCAAACATCGTTGTAGTTCGAAAAACCAATGGGAAAATTCGAATATGCATCGATTTCAGAAACCTTAATAAAGCCACTCCAAAGGATAATTATCCTTTACCAAACATAGATTTGATAGTCGATAGTACTGCAAATCATGAAATGTTTTCGTTTATGGATGGTTATTCAGGCTATAATCAAATCAAACTAAGTCCACGAGATCAGGGTAAGACCGCCTTCACAACCCCATGGGGCACGTACTGCTATACAATCATGCCCTTTTGTTTGAAAAATGCCGGTGCGACATACCAACGAGCCATGACCACGATCTTTCATGATCAAATTCATGAGCTCGTAGAAGTGTATATTGATGATCTCTTGGCGAAATCCCAAACCCGATGCACTCATATCGAATGTTTGCAAAAGATTTTTGAAAGGCTTAGGCTTTACAAAGTAAAGCTAAACCCTCAAAAATGTGTATTCGGGGTAGAGTCAGGGAAGCTTCTGGGCTTTATGGTGAGCCAAAGGGGTATAGAAGTCGACCCCTCTAAGTGTCGAGCCATTATAGACATGGCTCCACCCTCCAATCTTACTCAAATTCGTAGCCTCCAGGGTCGATTACAATCCGTTCGTCGATTCATATCGAATTTGGCGACTAGATGCGAACCCTTCAACAAACTGTTGAGGAAGGGCACAAAATTCTTATGGGATGATGAATGCCAGAAGTCCTTCGGGAGACTAAAGGCATACTTGGTTAATCCCCCCGTTTTGAATCCTCCAAAGCAAGGAAAACCGCTTTTACTCTACATCTCTGTGCATGCGAATGCTTTAGGAGCCCTATTGGCTCAATACGAAGATGACACCCATATGGAGTATGCCATCTACTATATTTCGAAAACTCTCTTGGCTTATGAACGAAATTATCAAGCCATGGAGAAGACGTGCTTGCGCTAGTCTGGGCTTGCCAGAAATTCAAACACTATTTCCTAGATCATGAGATCTGGATAGTGTCCAAGCTTGATCCAATCAAGCACTTGTTCGAAAAACCCATTCTCATGGGTAGATTGGGCAAATGGCAACTCCTTCTAATGGAGTATGACATGAAATACCATCACTAGATCTCCATTAAGGGGCAAGCCCTGGCAGATTACATGGTTGAGTTCCCCTTGGAGGACGCATATCCCACGCTTGATGAAAAGCCTGATGAAGGCATATTGGAAAACCATTTCCAAAACCACATTTTGGCAAACAATTTCGAAAACCAAGTGTGGAAGATGCACTTCGATGGGGCACGAAACCAACGAGGGGCTGGTGCTGGGGTCATCCTCATCTCCCCTAAAAAGCGCGAGATTCCCATAGCAGTCCGCCTAGATTTTGAATGTTCCAACAACGTAGCTGAGTATGAAGCACTCATACAAGGCTTAAGGATTTCGAAAACTCTAGGGGCATCATGCATCGAGGTCTTTGGAGATTCGCTCCTTGTCATAAACTAGGTTTTGAAAATTTGGCAAGTACGTAATGAAAAACTACTTCCATATCACGAGTTGGCCACTCGATTGGTCCAGTCCTTCCAATCATGTAAACTCACACACGTAGGAAGAGAGGATAATGGCATCGCCGATGCCCTCTATAGACGCGCGAAAATCCCCGCCTCTTGCCTTTTCAGGGCTTGGAGCAGATCCTCTCGTGTGTCTAAGGCCTATGTATGCAGACAAGGCGTGCCAGCTAGCTTACCTAAGCTAGCGAAGATATTTTTAACACTGACTTCTAAACGTGGCGACTGTGAGCAAGTAAGCTCTTGTCGTCGCAGACCTTCTTGCACTGATGCGCAAGGGTCAGTCTGTACGCTTTGCAAAAATCGAGTTTTGGAGAGGAAAGTCTACGAAGCGGTTCGAGGTGTCAATTTCGGGTCTTTAAAATGCGATTGCATGTTTTAGATCACGTGGATTTGCACGTGCCTGAGTCTTTTCTTTTATCCCTTTTCGGGCCACCTAGTTTGTGTGTTATGAACACTCCACTACATGGGCGAATTCGAGCGGGGCTTGCTTCGATGCAATATGCATCCTACCTCGTGGTATGGCGTAGATGCAATGCAAACTCACGCTACTCCAAAGGGAAAACCCGAAATGTAAAGACAATACTGAAGGGAAATAACTGAAGGGAAATAACCGAAGGGAAATAACCGAAGGGAAATATGTATATAGATTATATATATGAGCCCTTACTCGGGTCTTGCAAAATAAGAGCGAAGGCTCAATGTGGGTGCGTGCTTGAATTGAAAAGACCTACACACACGACATGAAATTAAACCCAAATATAAATTGCAGTATGGCCTTGACTAAGGTCTTGGGAGTAAGAGCGAAGGCTCAATGTGTGTGAGAGTGCTTGAATTGAAGTACTACACACACGACATAAATGAAACCCAAATATAACTGCAATAAGGCCTTTACTAAGGTCTTGGGAATAAGAGCGAAGGCTCAATGTGTGTGAGAGTGCTTGAATTGAAAGACTTACTCACACGACATGAAATGAAACCCAAATAGTATAGATTGGCTCTTACTTGGTGTAAACACCCCGAAATCCCACGAATTTCTCAAAATCCATCTGGTTTTATACAAGCAGCCCCAAAGGGCCATTTTTGAGTTTGGAAACCCAGGAGCCTTCCAAACAACCCTGTACATATGTTTTAAACTCTGTATTTCAAAAATATATAATATAGCTTTTGAAAACCTTTTAAAACATGTTTTGAAACCCCGAAGTGGCTTGGCCCGATCAAGACAGGACCAGGAGAGCTAAGAAGAGCCCGAAACCGGAGCACACGTCACCGGAGCACACGTCAAGCCCGGCGCAGCAACTCTTGTATCTGATTCACACCTCCAGGATCTCGAACGTCCAAGACCCTGTTCTTATCAAAATAGCATTTGAAGTCATCTCCGGAAGGCAGAAACGGAGGCGGACGACTATGTTGGCGAAGACCCAACGCAGACGGAGTACTGATGCTGTCAGGCCCTGCACGAATCGTCCGTTTCGAACCCAGCTCGAAGGAGTCAGAGTTCAGTTTGGATTGGATCTGGACCATATATATCCAGATTCCAATCCAAACCCATATGTGGACTTGGATTTGGATTTGGATCCAGAGATCCAATCCAATATCCATATCCATGGCCCACATCACCTTCTCATAAAGGGAGGTGGGGCCCACTTGAAATTCACGTGGGATATTGGGCATGAGAGAGAGTGGGGGTGAAAAATATCAAGAGTATTGTATTAAGCTTGACTTGTGTGTCAAGTTTGGGTTTAATCATGTGGGTTAGCCTAATTGAGTGGGTTTAAGCTTGTAATTAGCTAAAACCTAACCTAGGGCTGCACCAACATGGGGTGATCAAGGTCTATGGGCCATGCTAAGGGAGCTCCTTCACCTAAACCTAGCCCAAAATGCCTAAACCTAGCCTAAACCCCTAATCCACCCCTAATCTGAACCTAATCACCTAACCCACTTCCCTAATCCCGTCCTAATCCCAACCTAATCACCTCACCCACTTCCCTAATCCTTCCCTAAACCTAGATTAATTTCCCTAATCCTAGCCTAAACCTAGCCTAATCACCTAACCTAGCTCACTAAACCTCACCCTAAAACCCAACCACCTAACCTAGCCCTAAACCCCTAAACCACCCTTAGCCCACGATTTACCCAAACCCCTAGTTTTAAAATATCTGGCCCAACCTTTTCCAGCCCACCTTATCTACATACCACCCTACCTAAACCACCTAACCACTACCCACAGCCCAGCCCTAACCGACCTACCCATCCCCTATTTAAACCCCCCTCCTTGTGGGCGGGTTTTCCAAGTGGGAACCACCCTCTCACCCAGCCGGGCCCTCTCCTTCTCCCTTCTCTCACCCAGCCGGGACCACTCCCCACCTCCGCCTGCTCCACCAGCCGCCACCTGCTCCGCCACCTTCCCTCTTCCATCCACTACCACCACCCCTCAGCCGGACGCCATCACCTCCAACCAACCGAACCAGCCGACAGCCACCTGCCTGCCACCTTCCCACTTCATCCGCCACCTCTCCCCATTCGGTAAGTACCCCAAACTCCCTCAAAGCCCCTCTCTACCACCTCTCCACTCTTAGCCACCCATCCTACCTTCATCTCAGCCCTTTTGCCGCCACCACCTAAACCTAGCCGAACCTAGTATAACCCAAGTTGTTGGCCACTACCTAGCCATCATCTCCCATCCGGCCAACTCCCCTAGGTGTCCTATTCGGCCTTCCCACTAGCTCACCTTTTAGGTCCAGTTTCCCTAAGCTCCCAACTCCCCTAGTGACCCTAAGAACCCACTCATTCAGCCATTTTAAACCCCTTACCTTGAGGCACCATCTACTTGCCGCCGGCCACCTCCGAGGCGCCTATCCCGCGCCCCACTTGCAGCCGGCCAGCACCCTTGATCACCTACCTTCGCGGAGCTCCCGTTTGCAGCCCAAGGCCAAGCCCACGCTCAAGCAAGACCTCTACGGACCAGCTACTCGTAAGTGTCTAAACTCGGTCTTTAGTCGTACACTTGCTTGAGATTCAATTTGATACGGGGTTGTAATAACGGAGCATAGTCTCCCCCCGCTTGTAATAACGTGGCTTGGCACAACCACACATGTGCACTCTCTTAGTCGTGCACAATTTTGAACACACACGGGCCTAATCAGCCCCTAATATATAAGTGTATATATACTTTCATTTTCGAAGGGTTTTGTTTAAGTTGGGTGCGTTGTCTTTCAATTCAAGCACTCTCACACACATTGAGCTTTCGCTCTTATTTGAAAGACCCAAGTAAGGGCCGACCTATACTATTTGGGTTTCATTTCTTGTCGTGTGAGTAAGTCTTTCAATTCAAGCACTCTCACACACATTGAGCTTTCGCTCTTATTTGAAAGACCCAAGTAAGGGCCGACCTATACTATTTGGGTTTCATTTCATGTCGTGTGGGTAGTCTTTCAATTCAAGCACTCTCACACACATTGAGCCTTCGCTCTTACTCCCAAGACCTTAGTAAAGGCCTTATTGCAGTTATATTTGGGTTTCATTTATGTCGTGTGGGTAGTCTTTCAATTCAAGCACTCTCACACACATTGAGCCTTCGCTCTTATTCCCAAGACCTTAGTCAAGGCCATACTGCAATTTATATTTGGGTTTAATTTCATGTCGTGTGTGTAAGTCTTTCAATTCAAGCACGCACCCACATTGAGCCTTCGCTCTTATTTGCAAGACCCGAGTAAGGGCTCATATATACAAGCTATATACATATTTCCCTTCAGTTATTTCCCTTCGGTTATTTCCCTTCTGTTATTTGCCTTCAGTATTGTCTTTACATTTTGGGTTTTCCCTTTGGAGTAGCGTGACTTTGCATTGCATCTACGCCATACCACGAGGTAGGACGCATATTGCATCGAAGCAAGCCCCGCTCGAATTCGCCCATGTAGTGGAGTGTTCATAACACACAAACTAGGCGACCCAAAAAGGGATAAAAGAAAAGACTTAGGCACGTGCAAATCCACGTGATCTAAAACATGCAATCGCATCTTAAAGACCCGAAATAGACACCTCGAACCGCTTCGTGGACTTTCTCCCCAAAACTCGATTTTTGCAAAAGCGTACAGACTGACCCTTGCGCATCGGTGCAAGAAGGTCTGTGACGACAAGAGCTTACTTGCTCACAGTCGCCACGTTTAGAAGTCAGTGTTAAATATATCTTCGCTAGCTTGAGTAAGCTAGCTGGCACGCCCTATTTGTATACATAGGCCTTAGACACACGATAAGATCCACTCCAAGCCCCGAAAGAGGCAAAGAGGCGGGGATTTTCGCGCGTCTACACTTGGGTCTTTCAAATAAGAGCGAAAGCTCAATGTGTGTGACGGTGCTTGAATTGAAAGACTTACTCACACGACATGAAATGAAACCCAAATAGTATAGGTCGGCCCTTACTTGGGTTTTTCAAATAAGAGCGAAAGCTCAATGTGTGTGAGAGTGCTTGAATTGAAAGACAACGCACCCAACTTAAGCAAAAACCCTTCGAAAATGAAAATATATATATCTACTTATGTATTAGGGGCTGATTAGGCCCGTGTGTGTTCAAAATCGTGCACAACTAAGAGAGTGCACGTGTGTGGGTGTGCCAAGCCACGTTATTACAAGCGGGGGGAGACTACGCTCCGTTATTACAACCCCGTATCAAATTGAATCTCAAGCAAGTATACAACTAAAGACCGAGTTTAGGCACTTACGAGTAGCTGGTCCGTAGAGGCCTTGCTTGAACGTGGGCTTGGCCTTCGCCTTGGGCTGCAAACGGGCGCTCCGCGAGGGTGAATGACAAAAGGTGCTGGCCGGCTGCAGGTGGGGCGCGGGATAGGCGCCTCGAAGGTGGCCGGCTGCAAGTGGGTGTCGCCTTGATGTGGGGGATTAAAGGGGCTGGGCCAAGTGAGTGTGTAGGGTCACTAGGAGAGTCTAGAGTGTTAGGGAGTATGGACCTAAAGGGAGTTTAAGGGAAGGCCGAATGGGAGTCCTAGGGGAATGTGGTGGTAGCGGGCTGCTAGGATGACTAGGTTCGGCTGAGTGAGAAGGGTGGCAGCAAAGGGCTGACGTGTAGGTAAGGTGGTGGTATGGTGGGTGGCTAAGAGTGGAGAGGGAGTAGAGAAGGAGCTAGGTAGAGTGGGGGGTACTTACTGTAGACGCGCGAAAATCCCCGCCTCTTTGCCTCTTTCGGGGCTTGGAGTCGTCTTCTCGTGTGTCTAAGGCCTATGTATACAAATAGGGCGTGCCAGCTAGCTTACTTAAGCTAGCGAAGATATTTTTATCACTGACTTCTAAACGTGGCGACTGTGAGCAAGTAAGCTCTTGTCCTCGCAGACCTTCTTGCACCGATGCGCAAGGGTCAGTCTGTACGCTTTGCAAAAATCGAGTTTTGGAGAGAAAGTCTATGAAGCGGTTCGAGGTGTCTATTTCGGGTCTTTAGGATGCGATTGCATATTTTAGATCACGTGGATTTGCACGTGCCTAAGTCTTTTCATTTATCCCTTTTCGGGCCACCTAGTTTGTGTGTTATGAACACTCCACTACATGGGCGAATTCGAGCGGGGCTTGCTTTGATGCAATATGCGTCCTACCTCGTGGTATGGCGTAGATGCAATGCAAACTCACGCTACTCCAAAGGGAAAACCCGAAATGTAAAGACAATACTGAAGGGAAATAACAGAAGGGAAATAACCGAAGGGAAATAACCGAAGGGAAATAACCGAAGGGAGATATGTATATAGCTTATGTATATGAGCCCTTACTCGGGTCTTGCAAATAAGAGCGAAGGCTGAATGTGGGTGCGTGCTTGAATTGAAAGACTTACACACACGACATGAAATTAAACCCAAATATAAATTGCAGTATGGCCTTGACTAAGGTCTTGGGAGTAAGAGCGAAGGCTCAATGTGTGTGAGAGTGCTTGAATTGAAGTACTACACACACGACATAAATGAAACCCAAATATAACTGCAAAAAGGCCTTTACTAAGGTCTTGGGAGTAAGAGCGAAGGCTCAATGTGTGTGAAAGTGCTTGAATTGAAAGACTTACTCACACGACATGAAATGAAACCCAAATAGTATAGGTCGGCCCTTACTTGGGTCTTTCAAATAAGAGCGAAAGCTCAATGTGTGTGAGAGTGCTTGAATTGAAAGACTTACTCACACGACATGAAATGAAACCCAAATAGTATAGGTCGGCCCTTACTTGGGTCTTTCAACTAAGTGCGAAAGCTCAATGTGTGTGAGTGCTTGAATTGAAAGACAACGCACCCAACTTAAACAAAACCCTTCGAAAATAAAAGTATATATATACACTTATGTATTAGGGGCTGATTAGGCCCGTGTGTGTTCAAAATCGTGCACGACTAAGAGGGTGCACGTGTGTGGTTGTGCCAAGCCACGTTATTACAAGCGGGGGGAGACTATGCTCCGTTATTACAACCCCGTATCAAATTGAATCTCAAGCAAGTGTACAACTAAAGACCGAGTTTAGACACTTAAGAGTAGCTGGTCCGTAGAGGTCTTGCTTGAGCGTGGACTTGGCCTTGGGCTGCAAACGGGAGCTCCGCGAAGATAGGTGACCAAAGGTGTTGGCCAGCTGCAAGTGGGGCGCGGGATAGGCGCCTCGAAGGTGGCCGGTGGCAAGTAGATGTCGCCTCGAGGTGGGGGTTTAAAGGGGCTGAATAAGTGGGTTTTTAGGGTCACTAAGGGAGTTGAGAGTTTAGGGAAACTGGACCTAAAGGTGAATTTATGGGAAGGCCGAATGGGATAGCTAGGGGAAGGCCGAATGGGATATGATGGCTAGGTAGTGGCCGGCAGTTTGGGCTATACTAGGTTCGGCTAGGTGAAAAGGGTGGTGGCAAAGAGTGGAGAGGTGGAAGAGAAGGGCTTTGATGGAGTTTTGGGCACTTACCGAATGGGGAGAAGTGGCGGGTGGATGAAGAGAGAAGCCGGGTGTTGATGGGAGCTCGGCTGGTTCGGTTGGATGAAGGTGGTGGCGTCCGGCTGGGTGAGGTGGTGATGGATGGAAGAGGGAAGGTGGCGGTGCAGGTGGAGCAGGTGGAGCAGGCGGAGGTGATGGAGAGTGGTCCCGGCTAGGTGAGGAAATGGGAGAAGGAGAGGGCCCGGCTGGGTGAGGTGAGGGTTTCCACTTGAAAAACCCGCCCCCAAAGGGGAGGGGTTTAAATAGGGGATGGGTAGGTCGGTTAGGGCTGGGCTGAGGGTAGTGGTTAGGTGGTTTAGGTAGGGTGGTATGTAGATAAGGTGGGCTGGAAAGGGTTGGGCCAGATATTTTAAAACTAGGGGTTTGGGTAGATTGTGGGCTAAGGGTGGTTTAGGGGTTTAGGGCTAGGTTAGGTGGTTGGGTTTTAGGGTGAGGTTTAGTGAGCTAGGTTAGGTGATTAGCCTAGGTTTAGGCTAGGATTAGGGAAATTAATCTAGGTTTAGGGAAGGATTAGGGAAGTGGGTTAGGTGATTAGGTTGGGATTAGGACGGGATTAGGGAAGTGGGTTAGGTGATTAGGTTCAGATTAGGGGCGGATTAGGGGTTTAGGCTAGGATTAGGCATTTTGGGTTAGGTTTAGGTGAAGGAGCTCCCTTAGCATGGCCCATAGACCTTGATCACCCCATGTTGGTGCAGCCCTAGGTTAGGTTTTAGCTAATTACAAGCTTAAACCCACTCAATTAGGCTAACCCACATGATTAAACCCAAACTTGACACACAAGTCAAGCTTAATACAACACTCTTGATATTTTTCACCCCCACTCTCTCTCATGCCCAATATCCCACGTGAATTTCAAGTGGGCCCCACCTCCATTTATGAGAAGGTGATGTGGGCCATGGATATGGATATTGGATTGTATCTCTGAATCTAAATCCAAATCCAAGTCCACATATGGGTTTGGATTGGAATCTGGATATATATTGTCCAGATCCAATCCAAACTGAACTCTGACTCCTTCGAGCTGGGTTCGAAACGGACGATTCGTGCGGGGCCTGACAGCATCAGTACTCCGTC
This sequence comes from Brasenia schreberi, assembly GCA_036023115.1. NCBI lineage: Eukaryota > Viridiplantae > Streptophyta > Magnoliopsida > Nymphaeales > Cabombaceae > Brasenia > Brasenia schreberi. The sequence continues at coordinate 9,479,859 of JAYKKT010000084.1, read as the reverse complement.
TGCGTTGGTTCTTCGCCAACATAGTCGTCCGCCTCCGTTTATGCTTTCCGGAGATGACTTTAAAGGGTATTTTGATAAGAACAGGGTCTTGGACGTTCGAGATCCTGGGGTGTGAATCAGATACAAGAGTTGTTGTGCCGGGCTCGACATGTGCTCCGGTTCCGGGCTCTTCTTGGCTCTCCTGGTCTTGTCTTGATCGGGCCAAGCCACTTCGGGGTTTCAAAACATGTTTTAAAAAGGTTTCAAAAGCCATATCATATGTTTTTGAAAAATAAAGTTTAAAACATATATACAGGGTTGTCTGGAAGGCTCCTGGGTTTCCAAACTCAAAAATGGCCCTTTGGGGCTGCTTGTACAAAACCAGATGGATTTGAGAAATTCGTGGGATTTCGGGGTGTTTACAGATGCCCCTCTTTGGCCTTGTCCAAATCGATTTGGATAAGGGCAAAGATGACAAACACCCCTTTCAATGTCTCCCTAGATCTAGCCATGAAGAATATGGGATCGTCCCAATTTTTAGCAAAATCTCAATTTACAAACTCTGGTAGGAGGAGATATCACGCCAAAGGGCTGTACTTATGGAATCTGGTCTTGAATGGAATCATGTTCCTGCAAGTACCATGCGTGGAATGCAAATGACATGGGTGTGGTGCCAAGAGTGGCGACCTCCCAGAGACCAGATGTGGTCGAACTCTAGAGACTTACAAGGTCTCTTGCTCCAAGTGAGCAAATCCTATGCTGTTCGATGTTCGGTTTTCAAAACTTATTTACAAAAGCTATTTATAAAAGGGACAACTGTCTTGAGCCTCGATCCTAAGGATCTCGAGCTCTTCGTGCTTGCCCTTGTTTGAGTCTTAACACTCGCTTATCTAGCGGAGATTTTATAAGAAAACAAGTTTTATTTCAAATTCCTACACCTTACTCGAAACGTCGAATTCTCAAACAAGATGAAATTCAAGTAAGTAAATCCTATTTTTACTTTAGGATTCCTCGAAATGAACCATGCTTTAGCTTGGGATAAGCCAGGGATGGGAAAGAGATACCACGGTCCCTTTTGAAGCGTCCCGTGGTTTAAGGCATAGAAGGCAGAAAACTGCTCTTTTTGAGCTTTTTGGCCTCTTTTTCCTTTTTTTTCATAGAGGGTCTCCCTTTGGGAGTATTTTTTCTTTAATCCCTCTTTTTCACAAGAGAATCGATTTTTCTTTTAAATTCTGGTTTCTTTCTTTTGGAAAGAGACTTTGAATGAGAAATTCCCTTTTGTTTGGGCCTTTGTTTTCCTTTTGGAAATAGAAGAGAAGAGGGGAGGACTTATCCCAAGCCTACACTCGATCCATTCCAGATCAGCCTATTTAGAAATAGCATGTACTACTTGCAAGTATCTTGCTATGTTGAACTAGGCCTTTCTTTGTAAGAAGAAGGATTTTGAAATGTAACCACGATTTTGAAAACTCCACTCTTTCACAAGTGCGAATTCTCTCACTTGGGTTCACACGAGTTTGCCTTTCCACCTTATTCACATGTCTCAGGGCAGCTATCCCTCCAAAATTTTCGAAAAACTGGAATTTAATCCAGATCCTACACATGATACTTCTTTAAGTATTGAATATTGATAGGATCTGCTAAATTCCTACCTTCTACATCGATCAACCAATACGAATTGTTCGTAGTGGTTGCTCGTACAACATAGGGTCCATCCCAGTTGGGGCGCCACTTGCCTAGGGGGTGTGGGCCACGATGGTGGATGGTTTTTAAGACCAGATCTCCCACTTCAAAGTGGCGAGGTCTCATGTGTTTGCTATAATGTCGGGCTATCCTTTGCCGGTATGTGCGAGCATGATCCATGGCAAGGAGTCGCCTCTCATCTAGCAAATCTAGTTCGGCTATCCTAGCATGCTGAAGCGTCTCTAGGGGGAGGTCGAGCGCTATGGATGTATGGAATGAATGCAGTTGAGTATGAATGGGAAGAATGGCATTTGTGCCATAGACCAATTCGAATGGTGTGGCATTCGTGGGAGTTTGGATGGAAGTCCTATAAGCCCATAAGGCTTCATCCAGCTTCTCGTGCCACATCCTACCCTTCTCTAAGGTTTTCTCAATGATACCAATGAGAGTCTTGTTTGTAGCTTCGGCTTGGCCGTTGCCTTGAGGGTAGTAGGGCGAGGAGAAGTGGTGAGTTATGCCATACGTGTTGCACAACTTAACCATCCGCTCATTCTTGAATGGGGTACCATTATCAGACACAAGGTCTCGTGGAACCCCAAATCGAGCCAAGATATTCCTCCGGATGAAAGCCACCACATGTTGCCCCATTACATTCGTTAGGGAAATGGCTTCCACCCACTTGGAGAAATACTCCGTGGCTGCTAAAATAAAACGATGCCCATTCGAGGCCTTTGGAAATATTGGGCCTACTATGTCAAACGCCCACATGGTAAATGGCCAGGGGTTGACCACGGAATGCAATGTAGATGAAGGGATATGAATGGCGTGCCCATGCACTTGACACGGATGACACTTCCTAACATGATCGTGACAATCCTTTTTCAGGGTGGACCAAAAATAGCCCCCTCTAAGTATTTTCATTGCCATCATGTTGGCATTAACATGACCTCCACATTCTCCATCGTGGAATTCATGCATTACTATCCTAGCCTCTTCTAGGTCGATACACCTAAGCAGAATGCCGGTAAAACTTTTTTTGTATAAGACCCCACCCAGAATGGTGTATCGGGTCGAAATCTTATGAATGAATGCCTTATCTTTGGATGTGGCATTCTCGGCAAATCCCCCATTTTCTAAAAATTGTTATATGTCATGGAACCAGGGTTTTTCAATAGACTCTGGGTTGTTTTGGCAAATATCCAAGTCGTGTGTGGATGGATGGGGCGCATGCCATATTTCCAAAGATCTGGTCCCTGAAATGGGATCGACCTTCAGAGCTGAACCCAAGGAGGAGAGGGCATCGGCGATGCCATTGTCCTCTCTTCCCACGTGTGTGAGCTTACACGACTGGAAGGATTGGACCAATCGAGTGGCCAACTCGTGATATGGAAGTAGTTTCTCATTACGTACTTGCCAAATTTTTAAAACCTGGTTTATGACAAGGAGCGAATCTCCAAAGACCTCGATGCATGATGCCCCTAGAGTTTTCGAAATCTTTAAGCCTTGTATGAGTGCTTCATACTCAGCTATGTTGTTGGAACATTCGAAATCTAAGCGGACTGCTATGGGAATCTCGCCCTTTTCAGGGGAGATTAGGATGATCCCGGCACCAGCCCCTCGTTGGTTTCGTGCCCCATCGAAGTGCATCTTCCACACTTGGTTTTCGAAAGAATTTGCCAAAATGTGGTTTTGAAAATGGTTTTGCCATATGCCTTCATCCGGCATTTCGACAAGAGTGGGATATGTGTCCTCTAAGGGGAATTCAGCCACGTAATCTGCTAGGGCTTGCCCCTTAATGGAGATCTGGTGATGGTATTTTAGGTCATACTCCATTAGGAGGAGTTGTCATTTCGAACAAGTGCTTGATTGGATCAAGCTTAGACACTATCCAGATCTCATGATCTAGGAAATAGTGTCTAAACTTCTGGCAGGCCCAGACTAGGGCCAAGCACGTCTTCTCCATGGCTTGATAATTTCGTTCATAAGCCAAGAGAGTTTTCGAAATATAGTAGATGGCATACTCCTTATGGGTGTCATCTTCGTATTGAGCCAACAGGGCTCCTAAAGCGTTTACATGCACGGAGATGTATAATAAAAGCGGTTTTCCTTGTTTTGGAGGATTCAAAACGGGGGGATTAACCAAGTATGCCTTCAGTCTCTCGAAGGACTTTTGGCATTCGTCATCCCATAAGAATTTCGTACCCTTCCTCAACAGTTTGTTGAAGGGTTCGCATCTAGTTGCCAGATTCGATATGAATCGGCGCACAGATTGTAATCGACCCTGGAGGCTACGAATTTGGGTGAGATTGGAGGGTGGAGCCATGTCTATGATGGCTCGACACTTAGAGGGGTCGACTTCTATTCCCCTTTGGCTCACCATAAAGCCTAGAAGCTTCCCTGATTCTACCCCGAACGGACATTTTTTAGGGTTTAGCTTTACTTTGTAAAGCCTAAGCCTTTCGAAAATCTTTTGTAAACATTCGATATGGGTGCATCGGGTTTTGGATTTTGCCAAGAGATCATCTACATACACTTCTACAAGCTCATGAATTTGATCATGGAAGATCGTGTTCATGGCCCGTTGGTATGTTGCGCCGGCATTTTTCAAACCAAAGGGCATGACTGTATAGCAGTACGTGCCCCATGGGGTTGTGAAGGCGGTCTTACCCTGATCTCGTGGACTTAGTTTGATTTGATTATAGCCTGAATAGCCATCCATAAATGAAAACATTTCATGATTTGCAGTACTATCGACTATCAAATCTATGTTAGGTAAAGGATAATTATCCTTTGGAGTGGCTTTATTCAGGTTTCTGAAATCGATGCATATTTGAATTTTCCCATTGGTTTTTCGAACCACAACGATATTTGACAACCAATCAGAATACGCAATGGGTTTTATAAATCCGGCTTTTAGCAGATCTTCTAAATCCTCTTTGACTTGCGTGTGTACATTCGGGTGTATTTTCCTAAGCTTCTACTTTATGGGTTTTACATCGATATCTAAGGGAAGACGATGCTCGACTATGCTAGGATCTATGCCCGGCATGTCTTCATACGTTTATGCAAACACATCTAAATAGGTTTGTAGAAATGCAATGAATGCTAACCTTTCAGTTTCATGCAAGCATGCGCCTATTTTGATGGTTTTGGGATTGGAATCATCCCCTAGGTTCACCTCTACAAAATCTCCTCCTACTGATTGGGAAGGTCTTTCAAAATCGAGAATTCTATGAAATTCTGGGAGCTCAGAAGTGGGATCTTCCTCAAGGGGATCCACTTCTGGGCTTTGATCATTCTCGTGGGCTATAGACCCGAGGGAACTTGATGCGTGGTTTTCAAAATGACCTGGTTTGGTACTTGGATTTTCGAGTGATTTCGAAATTTTTGGTCTGGCTACGCAGACGACACTTCTTTCGAAATCCTTTTCTTTTGCCACAGGCCTACCAGGAGCAGCTATGTACAAAATCTTTTTGGTATTTTCCAAATTTTCGATTTTTTTTGGTTTTTGTAAAACAAGAACTTTGGGAACTATACAAAGTACTCTTTTTTCGAGTTTTTATTTTTCCATTGTTTTTGGTTTTTCTTGTTTTTTTGATTTTTTTGATTTTAAGTTTTTCAAATGTTTTTGGTATTTTTAGAAAAAGGGATCTTCCGTCATACCTACAAAGGGAAAATACTACGGGTTAGACTCGGAATAGGAGGTCTAAACCATAGGTTTCTTCTAAGACAGGCTCCGGGGCACCCTTGACCCAGGTGGTCACAGGGGGTGGCTCCGGCGGTATTCGGGGAGTGTAGCCGATCCCATATCGGCTTGGGTTGGCCCTAGGCAGGACCTGGTTTTGTGCCCCTAGACTCTTGTAGGGCATGTAGCCCATGTTCAATAACATGTTCCACGACCTTTTGTTTTTGAAAAGATGGGATATAAGTCATGGTCTTGGAACATGCTATCGTCCATATTAGGCTCGTATGGCCTTTTGTCTAGGGGTTTTGGAAATAGGGAACGCTTGGGTTTTCCTAGGAGGATTAGAGTCGGGAGGGGGCCTGCTTTGGGCGGCCCTTTCACACATACAACCTTCCTAGGGTTGTTCAACACGAGCCGAGGTGGCTCAACCATAATTTGCCCCAGGTTAGCCTCATGGGCCTGGGAGCTTGATAAACAAGGGGAGTTTATGATCCCCTGAAGCTGAGGGTGACTCTCACCTAGGATCACTACGACCTGGTCCCTAAAAGGGATCTTGACACACCTGTGGAAGGTGGATGGCACAGCGCACAAACTGTGTATCCAGGGCCTTCCCAGCAACAGGTTATAATGGGGGTGGATGTCCAAGACATGGAACACCCCCGTGTGTTCGATCCCTCCCGTTTCCATTGGGAGTTCGATGGATCCTAAAGGTCTAGACGCGTTCCCATCGTATCCAGTGATAACGATGGGGCTTGGGTTCACTGAAGTCAAGGTGACTCCGATTTTGTACGCCACGTGAAGTGGAAGGATGTTGAGCCCTCCTCCACCATCGACTAGGCACCTGTCCAGAGAGTGGTTGTTTAGAATCACCTCGATATGCAGGGCCTGGTTATGGGTTTCGTAGGGTCTATCTACATCATCTTCCGAAAAGGTGATGGGCGATTTTGCTCCTAATCAAGCCACTTGGGCAGACAAGGATTCCGGACTTATGTTCGAATCAACCTTGGCCCTTTCTAGAATTTTCTCTAAGACAAGTCTATGCCTAGGCAAGGTTTTGATAAGCTCTAGGATAGACATGTGAATAGGAATCTTTGAAAGGTGGTTTTCGAAATCATAAGGATTTAGGATGACTTTGTCCTTATCTGCTTTTGGCAGACCACTAGGGATACATGCTTTTGAGGGGCCAGGCACACTGACCACCTTTTGAGCACCTTGAAGGTGCGGGGGTTGATAGATCCTCCCGGATCTAGTGACTTCCCCCACGACCAGCCTAAGGTTCGCGCTAAACTTGGCTCTAAGGATGAGCTGAGGAGAACCTTGGATTTTCAAAACTGGTTTTACCGGGGTTTCCACTTTTGGTGGTCCCCGAATGACGACTTGGGCGGGCCTCTTGTATAATACAAGGATGGGTGCACAAGTAGGTCGACCAGGTTCTGGCTTTTGCGCTAGTTCCTTGGAAATGGTGAGGGTACATACCTCCTTTCCTTTCCCACTGCCACTGGCGTGTTTGGGAAAGGGTTCCTTGAAGATAGCTTGAGGTGGCTCAGGTTTCGCAGTGACCTGGAGCCGGCCTTCTGCTATCAAGTTCTCAATTTTATTTAAAAGAGAGAAGCAGCGTTTGGTATCATGGCCTTTGAGCCGATGATACTTGCAAAATCGGTTTAAATACCCCCCTTTGGAAGTGACTCCTTCGGGGATTTCAGGGAGTTCGATCATGCCCTGGGCAAGTAAGAGGTCTAGGACCTCCGACACAGGTTGCCCAAGCGGAGTGTATTCCCGTTTTTCAACCGGTTTTTGAAAATTACGTTCTCTCTTATTTTCTATTTTTTCAAAATTTTTAGAAGTGCCCGCCATGCCTGGATCCATCCGGACATTGGCGATTTTATGGGGCTTTGCCCCTTTGTCCGTTGTGAGCAACCCATATGCGATGGGCTTTTCCAAACGGGTTTTTGGAATGGCACTTCCTTTCCATAAGTGGCATGGAGCGAGAGAAGGGTTTTTAACTCGCTTTTAAAATTATCCAGGATGAGCATTACTGCGCATCCTTCGGATATGGGCTCTCGCACTTGGCCCAAAAGCGACCTCCATCTTATAATGAAGGCATGTACGTCTTCGTTCATGCCTTGCTTTGTATCCCTTAAGGTATTCAGGGTTGGCGTGACTTCCACGTTGTGTGCAAATCTTTGCATGAAGCAGTTCGCTAACTCTTCAAAAGTAGCGAACTGACTTAAGTCGTAGGAAGCCAGCCATTTGGCAGCTATGCCTTTAAGGGATAGAGGGAACCAATACACCCATTTCATCGAGTCCTTTTTCTTCTTATGGGCTCGACGCGAGAAAAGCTGCAAGTGAGACCTAGGGTCTCCCATGCCATCATACCGATGGAAGTTCGGTATTTCATCGTCACTGTCTGTTTCGTAATCCATAGGAAGGAAATCAGACAGGCGTAGCTTCTTTTCTCTTTATTCTGCCCTTTCAGCAGCTGCTGTAGGGCTTTACGGTCCTTTTGTGTGAAGGACTCGTGGTATTGGTTGCCTTCCATTACGGAGGCCTCTTTTTGCTTGCGAGGTTTTTCAGATTTCTTTTTAGGCCTTTGTTCACCGTTCGATGAACATGAATCGCCTACTTCAGCCTCTTGGCTGAGAGCATCGATTTTGGCCTCAAACTCCCTTCTCAAGTCCTCGATTTCATCTAGTTTTATTTTGTTTTTGAAAATCCTCCTAGAGTGAGAACTTGATGCGCATGAGCCTTGGCTCGACACTTCACTTGGATTGGATTTTGACATGCTTTTCAAGCTTTTTCAAAATTTCCTAAGTACAAGCAAAGAAAATAAGTTAAAACGACACCTTTTTATAAAATTTTCGCAAGATTTTTATAAGCAAACTCGATTTTTGAAAAGGCTCACGTCCCACCGGGGGTACTTACTGTAGACGCGCGAAAATCCCCGCCTCTTTGCCTCTTTCGGGGCTTGGAGTGGATCTTCTCGTGTGTCTAAGGCCTATGTATACAAATAGGGCGTGCCAACTAGCTTACTTAAGCTAGCGAAGATATTTTTATCACTGACTTCTAAACGTGGCGACTGTGAGCAAGTAAGCTCTTGTCGTCGCAGACCTTCTTTCACCGATGCGCAAGGGTTAGTCTGTACGCTTTGCAAAAATCGAGTTTTGGAGAGAAAGTCTACGAAGCGGTTCGAGGTGTCTATTTCGGGTCTTTAGGATGCGATTGCATATTTTAGATCACGTGGATTTGCACGTGCCTAAGTCTTTTCTTTTATCCCTTTTCGGGCCACCTAGTTTGTGTGTTATGAACACTCCACTACATGGGCGAATTCGAGCGGGGCTTGCTTTGATGCAATATGCGTCCTACCTCGTGGTATGGCGTAGATGCAATGCAAACTCACGCTACTCCAAAGGGAAAACCCGAAATGTAAAGACAATACTGAAGGGAAATAACAGAAGGGAAATAACCGAAGGGAAATAACCGAAGGGAGATATGTATATAGCTTATGTATATGAGCCCTTACTCGGGTCTTGCAAATAAGAGCGAAGGCTCAATGTGGGTGCGTGCTTGAATTGAAAGACTTACACACACGACATGAAATTAAACCCAAATATAAATTGCAGTATGGCCTTGACTAAGGTCTTGGGAGTAAGAGCGAAGGCTCAATGTGTGAGAGAGTGCTTGAATTGAAGTACTACACACACGACATAAATGAAACCCAAATATAACTGCAATAAGGCCTTTACTAAGGTCTTGGGAGTAAGAGCGAAGGCTCAATGTGTGTGAAAGTGCTTGAATTGAAAGACTTACTCACACGACATGAAATGAAACCCAAATAGTATAGGTCGGCCCTTACTTGGGTCTTTCAAATAAGAGCGAAAGCTCAATGTGTGTGAGAGTGCTTGAATTGAAAGACTTACTCACACGACATGAAATGAAACCCAAATAGTATAGGTCGGCCCTTACTTGGGTCTTTCAACTAAGAGCGAAAGCTCAATGTGTGTGAGTGCTTGAATTTAAAGACAACGCACCCAACTTAAACAAAACCCTTCGAAAATGAAAGTATATATATACACTTATGTATTAGGGGCTGATTAGGCCCGTGTGTGTTCAAAATCATGCACGACTAAGAGGGTGCACGTGTGTGGTTGTGCCAAGCCACGTTATTACAAGCGGGGGGAGACTATGCTCCGTTATTACAACCCCATCAAGCAAGTGTACAACTAAAGACCGAGTTTAGACACTTACGAGTAGCTGGTCCGTAGAGGTCTTGCTTGAGCGTGGACTTGGCCTTGGGCTGCAAACGGGAGCTCCGCGAAGATAGGTGACCAAAGGTGCTGGCCGGCTGCAAGTGGGGCGCGGGATAGGCGCCTCGAAGGTGGCCGGTGGCAAGTAGATGTCGCCTCGAGGTGGGGGTTTAAAGGGGCTGAATAAGTGGGTTTTTAGGGTCACTAAGGGAGTTGAGAGTTTAGGGAAACTGGACCTAAAGGTGAATTTATGGGAAGGCCGAATGGGATAGCTAGGGGAAGGCCGAATGGGATATGATGGCTAGGTAGTGGCCGGCAGTTTGGGCTATACTAGGTTCGGCTAGGTGAAAAGGGTGGTGGCAAAGAGTGGAGAGGTGGAAGAGAAGGGCTTTGATGGAGTTTTGGGCACTTACCGAATGGGGAGAAGTGGCGGGTGGATGAAGAGAGAAGCCGGGTGTTGATGGGAGCTCGGCTGGTTCGGTTGGATGAAGGTGGTGGCGTCCGGCTGGGTGAGGTGGTGATGGATGGAAGAGGGAAGGTGGCGGTGCAGGTGGAGCTGGTGGAGCAGGTGGAGCAGGCGGAGGTGATGGAGAGTGGTCCCGGCTAGGTGAGGAAATGGGAGAAGGAGAGGGCCCGGCTGGGTGAGGTGAGGGTTTCCACTTGAAAAACCCGCCCCCAAAGGGGAGGGGTTTAAATAGGGGATGGGTAGGTCGGTTAGGGCTGGGCTGAGGGTAGTGGTTAGGTGGTTTAGGTAGGGTGGTATGTAGATAAGGTGGGCTGGAAAGGGTTGGGCCAGATATTTTAAAACTAGGGGTTTGGGTAGATTGTGGGCTAAGGGTGGTTTAGGGCTAGGTTAGGTGGTTGGGTTTTAGGGTGAGGTTTAGTGAGCTAGGTTAGGTGATTAGGCTAGGTTTAGGCTAGGATTAGGGAAATTAATCTAGGTTTAGGGAAGGATTAGGGAAGTGGGTTAGGTGATTAGGTTGGGATTAGGGAAGTGGGTTAGGTGATTAGGTTCAGATTAGGGGCGGATTAGGGGTTTAGGCTAGGATTAGGCATTTTGGGTTAGGTTTAGGTGAAGGAGCTCCCTTAGCATGGCCCATAGACCTTGATCACCCCATGTTGGTGCAGCCCTAGGTTAGGTTTTAGCTAATTACAAGCTTAAACCCACTCAATTAGGCTAACCCACATGATTAAACCCAAACTTGACACACAAGTCAAGCTTAATACAACACTCTTGATATTTTTCACCCCACTCTCTCTCATGCCCAATATCCCACGTGAATTTCAAGTGGGCCCCACCTCCATTTATGAGAAGGTGATGTGGGCCATGGATATGGATATTGGATTGGATCTCTGGATCCAAATCCAAATCCAAGTCCACATATGGGTTTGGATTGGAATCTGGATATATATGGTCCAGATCCAATCCAAACTGAACTCTGACTCCTTCGAGCTGGGTTCGAAACAGACGATTCGTGCGGGGCCTGACAGCATCAGTACTCCGTCTGCGTTGGGTCTCCGCCAACATAGTCGTCTGCCTCCGTTTCTGCTTTCCGGAGATGACTTTAAAGGGTATTTTGATAAGAACAGGGTCTTGGACGTTCGAGATCCTGGGGTGTGAATCAGATACAAGAGTTGCTGCGCCGGGCTCGACATGTGCTCCGGTTCTGGGCTCTTCTTGGCTCTTCTGGTCTTGTCTTGATCGGGCCAAGCCACTTCGGGGTTTCAAAACATGTTTTAAAAAGGTTTCAAAAGCCATATCATATGTTTTTGAAAAATAAAGTTTAAAACATATATACAGGGTTGTCTGGAAGGCTCCTGGGTTTCCAAACTCAAAAATGGCCCTTTGGGGCTGCTTGTACAAAACCAGATGGATTTGAGAAATTCGTGGGATTTCGGGGTGTTTACACTTACCGAATGGGGAGAAGGTGGTGCTCGGCTGGAAGGAAGATGGGCAGTTTGTGAAGCTCGGCCGGGAGGTGGTGGAGATGGCGGTGCAAGTGGTGGTGGGATGGAGGGATGGTGGTGGTGCAGGCGGTGCAAGTGGTGCAGGTGGAGCAGCTGGAGAAGTGGAGGAAAGAGAGGGCCCGGCTGGGATTGGTGAGGGGTTCCGGCTGGGCTTGGGGAGAGTGGCTGGATAGCTTGGGGAAGGCGATTCTAGCTAGGAAAACCCGCCCCCAAGGGGGGGGGGGTTTATATAGGGATGGGTAGGTCGGTTAGGGCTGGGTTTGGGGTAGCGGTTAGGTGGTTTAGGTAGGGTGGTATGAAGATAAGGTGGGCTGGAAAGGGTAGGGCCAGATATTTTAAAAACTAGTGGTTTGGGTAGATTGTGGGCTAGGGGTGGTTTAGGGGTTTAGGGCTAGGTTAGGTGGTTGGGTTTTAGGGTGAGGTTTAGTGAGCTAGGTTAGGTGATTAGGCTAGGTTTAGGCTAGGTTTAGGGAAATTAACCTAGGTTTAGGGAAGGATTAGGGAAGTGGGTTAGGTGATTAGGTTGGGATTAGGCCGGGATTAGGGAAGTGGGTTAGGTGATTAGGCTCAGATTAGGGGTGGATTAGGGTGGTAGGCTAGGATTAGGTGTTTTGGGTGAGGTTTAGGTGGAGGAGCTCCCTTTGCATGGCCCATAGACCTTAACCACCTCATGTTGGTGCAGCCCTAGGTTGGGTTTTGGCTAATTACAAGCTTAAACCCACTCAATTAGGCTAACCCACATGACTAACCCCAAACTTGACACACAAGTCAAGCTTAATTACAACACTTTTGATATTATCCATCCCCACTCTCTCTCATGCCCACGATCCCACGTGAAATTCAAGTGGGCCCTACCTCCATTTATGAGAAGGTGATGTGGGCCATGGATATGGATATTGGATTGGATCTCTGGATCCAAATCCAAATCCAAGTCCACACATGGGTTTGGATTGGGATCTGGATATATATGGTCCAGATCCAATTCAAACTGAACTCTGACTCCTTCGAGCTGGGTTCGAAACGGACGATTTGTGCGGGGTCTGACAGCATCAGTACTCCGTCTGCGTTGGGTCTTCGCCAACATGGCCGTCCACCTCCGTTTCTGCCTTCCGGAGATGACTTCAAATGACATTTTGATAATGATCAAGGTCTTGGACATTCGAGATCCTGGGGGTGTGAATCAGATACAAGAGTTGCTGTGCCGGGCTTGACGTGTGCTCCGGTTTCGGGCTCTTCTTAGCTCTCCTGGTCCTGTCTTGATCGGGCCAAGCCGCTTCGGGGTTTCAAAAACGTGTTTTAAAAGGTTTTCAAAAGCCATATTATATGTTTTTGAAAGATAAAGTTTAAAATATATATACAGGGTTGTCTGGAAGGCTCCTGGGTTTCCAGACTCAAAATGGCCCTTTGGGGCTGCTTGTACAAAACCAGGTTTGTTTGAGAAACTTGTGGGATTTCGGGGTGTTTACAGATGCCCCTCTTTGGCCTTGTCCAAATAGATTTGGATAAGGGCAAAGATGACAAACACCCCTTTCAATGTCTCCCTAGATCTATCCACGAAGAACATGGGATCGTCCCAATTTTTAGCAAAAATCTCAATTTACAAACTCTAGTAGGAGGAGATATTACGCCAAAGGGTCTACTATGGAATCTGGTCCTAAAATGGGATCATGTTCATGCAAGTACCATGCGTGGAATGCAAATGACATGGGTGTGGTGCCAAGAGTGGCGACCTCCCAGAGACCAGATGTGGTCGAACTCTAGAGACTTACAAGGCCTACTGCTCCAAGTGAGCAAATCCTATGCTGTTCGATGTTCGGTTTTCAAAACTTATTTACAAAAGCTATTTACAAAAGGGACAACTGTCTTGAGCCTCGATCCTAAGGATCTCGAGCTCTTCGTGCTTGCCCTTGTTTCAGTCTTAACACTCGCTTATCTAGCAGAGGTTTTATAAGAAAACAAGCTTCATTTCAAATTCCTACGCCTTACTCGAAACGTCGAATTCTCCAACAAGATGAAATTCAAGTAAGTAAATCCTATTTTTACTTTAGGATTCCTCGAAATGAACCATGCTTTAGCTTGGGATAAGCCAGGGATGGGAAAGAGATACCACGGTCCCTTCTGAAGCGTCCCGTGGTTTAAGGCATAGAAGGCGGAAAACTGCTCTTTTTGAGCTTTTTGGCCTCTTTTTCCTTTTTTTCATAGAGGGTCTCCCTTTGGGAGTATTTTTTCTTTAATCCCTCTTTTTTATACGAGAATCGATTTTTCCTTTAAATTCTAGTTTCTTTCTTTTGGAAAGATACTTCGAAGTGGGAAATTCCCTTTTGTTTTGGGCCTTTGTTTTCCTTTTGGAAATAGAAGAGAAGAGGGGCGGACTTATCCCAAGCCTACACTTGATCCATTCCAGATCAGCCTATTTAGAAATAGCACGTACTACTTGCAAGTATCTTGCTATGTTGAACTAGGCCTTTCTTGGTAAGAAGAAGGATTTTGAAATGTAACCACGATTTTGAAAACTCCGCTCTTTCACAAGTGCGAATTCTCTCACTCAGGGTCACACGACTTTGCTTTTGCACCTTATTCACATGTCTCAGGGCAGCTATCCCTTTTTAAAATTTTCGAAAACTGGAATTTAATCCAGATCCTACACATGATACTTCTTTAAGTATTGAATATTGATAGGATCTGCTAAATTCCTACCTTCTACATCGATCAACCAATACGAATTGTTCGTAGTGGTTGCTCGTACAACATAGGGTCCATCCCAGTTGGGGCGCCACTTGCCTAGGGGGTGTGGGCCACGATGGTGGATGGTTTTTAAGACCAGATCTCCCACTTCAAAGTGGCGAGGTCTCATGTGTTTGCTATGATGTCGGGCTATCCTTTGCCGGTATGCACGAGCATGATCCATGGCAAGGAGTCGCCTCTCATAAGCAAATCTAGTTCGGCCATCCTAGCATGCTGAAGCATCTCTAGGGGGAGGTCGAGTGCTATGGATGTATGAAATGAATGCAGTTGAGTATGAATGGGAAGAATGGCGTTTGTGCCATAGACCAACTCGAATGGTGTGGCATTCGTGGGAGTCCGGATGGAAGTCCTATAAGCCCATAAGGCTTCATCCAGCTTCTCGTGCCACATCCTACCCTTCTCTAAGGTTTTCTCAATAATACTAATGAGAGTCTTGTTTGTGGCTTCGGCTTGGCCGTTGCCTTGAGGGTAGTAGGGCGAGGAGAAGTGGTGAGTTATGCTATACGTGTTGCACAACTTAACCATCCGCTCGTTCTTGAATGGGGTACCATTATCAGACACAAGGTCTCGTGGAACCCCAAATCGAGCCAAGATATTCCTCTGGATGAAAGCCACCACATGTTGCCCCATTACATTGGTTAGGGAAATGGCTTCCACCTGTAGACGCGCGAAAATCCCCACCTCTTCGCCTTTTTCAGGGCTTGGAGCGGATCCTCTCGTGTGTCTAAGGCCTATGTATGCAAATAGGGCGTGCCAGCTAGCTTACTTAAGCTAGCGAAGATATTTTTAACACTGACTTCTAAACGTGGCGACTGTGAGCAAGTAAGCTCTTGTCGTCGCAGACCTTCTTGCACCGATGAGCAAGGGTCAGTCTGTACGCTTTCCAAAAATCGAGTTTTTGGAGAGAAAGTCTACGAAGCGGTTCGAGGTGTCTATTTCAGGTCTTTAAGATGCGATTGCATGTTTTAGATCACGTGGATTTGCACGTGCCTACGTCTTTTCTTTTATCCCTTTTCGGGCCACCTAGTTTGTGTGTTATGAACACTCCACTACATGGGCGAATTCGAGCGGGGCTTGCTTTGATGCAATATGCGTCCTACCTCATGGTATGGCGTTGATGCAATGCAAACTCACGCTACTCCAAAGGGAAAACCCGAAATGTAAAGACAATACTGAAGGGAAATGACTGAAGGGAAATAACCGAAGGGAAATAACCGAAGGGAAATAACCGAAGGGAAATAACCGAAGGGAAATAACCGAAGGGAGATATGTATATAGATTTTGTATATGAGCCCTTACTCGGGTCTTGCAAATAAGAGCGAAGGCTCAATGTGGGTGCGTGCTTGAATTGAAAGACTTACACACACGACATGAAATTAAACCCAAATATAAATTGCAGTATGGCCTTGGCTAAGGTCTTGGGGATTAAGAGCGAAGGCTCAATGTGTGTGAAAGTGCTTGAATTGAAAGACTACCCACACGACATAAATGAAACCCAAATATAACTGCAATAAGGCCTTTACTAAGGTCTTGGGAGTAAGAGCGAAGGCTCAATGTGTGTGAGAGTGCTTGAATTGAAAGACTTACTCACACGACATGAAATGAAACCCAAATAGTATTGGTCGGCCCTTACTTGGGTCTTTCAAATAAGAGTGAAAGCTCAATGTGTGTGAGAGTGCTTGAATTGAAAGACTTACTCACACGACATGAAATGAAACCCAAATAGTATAGGTCGGCCCTTACTTGGGTCTTTCAAATAAGAGCGAAAGCTCAATGTGTGTGAGTGTTTGAATTGAAAGACAACGCACCCAACTTAAACAAAACCCTTCAAAAATGAAAGTATATATATACACTTATATATTAGGGGCTGATTAGGCCCGTGTGTGTTGAAAATCGTGCACGACTAAGAGAGTGCACGTGTGTGGGTGTGCCAAGCCACGTTATTACAAGCGGGGGGAGACTATGCTCCGTTATTACAACCCCGTATCAAATTGAATCTCAAGCAAGTATACAACTAAAGACCAAGTTTAGACACTTACGAGTAGCTGGTCCGTAGAGGCCTTGCTTGAGCATGGGCTTGGCCTTCGCCTTGGGCTGCAAACGGGAGCTCCGCGAGGATAGGTGACCAAAGGTGCTGGCCGACTGCAAGTGGGGCGCGGGATAGGCGCCTCGAAGGTGGCCGGCTGCAAATGGGTGTCGCCTCGATGTGGGGGGTTAAAGGGGCTGGACCAAGTGAGTTTTTAGGGTCACTAGGAAAGTCGAGGGTTTAGGGAAGGTGGACCTAAACGGTGAGTTTATGGGAAAGCCGAATGGGAGTCTTAGGGGAAGGCCGAATGGAATAGGATGGTTAGGTAGTGGCCGGAAGTTTAGGTTATGCTAGGTTCGGCTAAGTTAAAGTGGTGGTGACGAAAGGCTGATATGATGATAGGGTAGGTGGCTAGGCGTGGAGAGGGAGTAGAGAAGGATTTAGGGAGAGTTGGGGAGTGCTTACCGAATGGGGAGAGGCGGTGGCTGAAGAAGCAGCCGAATGTGGGAGCTTGGCTAGTTCGGTTGGGTGAAGGTGGTGGCGTCCGACTGGGTGAGGTGGTGGTGGATGGAAGAGGGAAGGTGGCGGTGCAGGTAGAGCTGGTGGAGCAGATGGAGTAGGCGGGCAGGTGGAGAGTGGTCCCGGCTGGGCTGGAAAAGGGTGGTCCCGGTTGGGTGAGGTGAGGGCTCCTTCTTTCCAAACCCGCCCCCAAGGGGGGGGGGTTAAATAGGGGATGGGTAGGTCGGTTAGGGCTGGGCTTGGGGTAGTGGTTAGGTGGTTTAGGTAGGGTGGTATGTAGATAAGGTGGGCTGGAAAGGGTTGGGCCAGATATTTTGAAAACTAGGGGTTTGGGTAGATTGTGGGCTAAGGGTGGTTTAGGGGTTTAGGGCTAGGTTAGGTGGTTGGGTTTTAGGGTGAGGTTTAGTGAGCTAGGTTAGGTGATTAGGCTAGGTTTAGGCTAGGATTAAGGAAATTAACCTAGGTTTAGGGAAGGATTAGGGAAGTGGGTTAGGTGATTAGGTTGGGATTAGGATGGGATTAGGGAAGTGGGTTAGGTGATTAGGTTCAGATTTGGGGTGGATTAGGGGTTTAGGCTAGGATTAGGCATTTTGGGTTAGGTTTAGGTGAAGGAGCTCCCTTAGCATGGCCCATAGACCTTAGCCACCTCATGTTGGTGCAGCCCTAGGTTAGGTCTTAGCTAATTACAAGCTTAAACCCACTCAATTAGGCTAACCCACATGATTAACCCCAAACTTGACACACAAGTCAAGCTTAATACAACACTCTTGATATTTTCCATCCCCACTCTCTCTGATGCCCAATATCTCACGTGAATTTCAAGTGGGCCCCACCTCCATTTATGAGAAGGTGATGTGGGCCATGGATATGGATATTAGATTGGATCTCTGGATCCAAATCCAAATCTAAGTCCACATATGGGTTTGGATTGGGATCTGGATATATATGGTCCAGATCCAATCCAAACTGAACTCTGACTCCTTCGAGCTGGGTTCAAAACGGACGATTCGTGCGGGGCCTGACAGCATCAGTACTCCGTCTGCGTTGGGTCTTCGCCAACATGGTCATCCGCCTCCGTTTCTGCCTTCTGGAGATGACTTCAAATGATATTTTGATAAGAACGGGGTCTTGGACGTTCGAGATCCTGGGGGTGTGGATCAGATACAAGAGTTGCTGTGCCGGGCTCGACGTGTGCTCCGGTTCCGGGCTCTTCTTAGCTCTCCTAGTCCTGTCTTGATCGGGCCAAGCCACTTCAGGGTTTCAAAACATGTTTTAAAAGGTTTTCAAAAGCTATACTGTATGTTTTCGAAATATAGAGTTCAAAACGTATGTACAGGGTTGTCTGGAAGGCTCCTAGGTTTCCAGACTCAAAAATGGCCCTTTGGGGCTGCTTGTATAAAACCAGGTTATTTTTGAAGAAATTCGTGGGATTTCGGGGTGTTTACACCACCCACTTGGAGAAATACTCCGTGGCTGCTAAAATAAATCGATGCCCATTCGAGGCCTTTGGAAAGATTGGGCCTACGATGTCAAACGCCCACATGGTAAATGGCTAGGGGCTGACCACGGAATGCAATGCGGATGAAGGGATATGAATGGCGTGCCCATGCACTTGACACGGATGACACTTCCTAACATGATCGTGACAATCCCTTTTCAGGGTGGACCAAAAATAGCCCCCTCTAAGTATTTTCATCGCCATCATGTTGGCATTAACATGACCTCCACATTCTCCATCGTGGAACTCATGCATCACTATCCTAGCCTCCTCTAGGTCAATACACCTAAGCAGAATGCCGGTAAAACTTTTTTTGTATAAGACCCCACCCAGAATGGTGTATCGGGTCAAAATCTTATGAATGAATGCCTTATCTTTGGATGTGGCATCCTAGGTAAATCCCCCATTTTCTAAAAATTGTTTTATATCATAAAACCAGGGTTTTTCAATAGATTCTGGGTTGTTTTGGCAAATATCCAAGTCGTGTGTGGATGGGTGGGGCGCATGCCATATTTCCAAAGATCTGGTCCCTGAAATGGGATCGACCTTCAAGGCTGAACCCAAGGAGGAGAGGGCATCGGCGATGCCATTGTCCTCTCTTCCGACGTGTGTGAGTTTACACGACTGGAAGGATTGGACCAATCGAGTGGCCAACTCGTGATATGGAAGTAGTTTCTCATTACGTACTTGCCAAATTTTTAAAACCTGGTTTATGACAAGGAGCGAATCTCCAAAGACCTCAATGCATGATGCCCCTAGAGTTTTCGAAATCCTCAAGCCTTGTATGAGTGCTTCATACTCAGCTACGTTGTTGGAACATTCGAAATCTAAGCGGACTGCTATGGGAATCTCGCCCTTTTCAGGGGAGATTAGGATGACCCCAGCACTAGCCCCTCGTTGGTTTCGTGCCCCATCGAAGTGCATCTTCCACACTTGGTTTTCGAAAGAATTTGCCAAAATGTGGTTTTGAAAATGGTTTTGCAATATGCCTTCATCAGGCATTTCGACAAGAGTGGGATGTGCGTCCTCTAAGGGGAATTCAGCCACGTAATCTGCTAGGGCTTGCCCCTTAATGGAGATCTGGTGATGGTATTTCAGATCATACTCCATTAGAAGGAGTTGCCATTTGCCCAATCTACCCGTGAGAATGGGTTTTTCGAACAAGTGCTTGATTGGATCAAGCTTGGACACTATCCAGATCTCATGATTTAGAAAATAGTGCCTGAACTTCTGGCATGCCCAGACTAGGGCCAAGCACGTCTTCTCCATGGCTTGATAATTTCGTTCATAAGACAAGAGAGTTTTCGAAATGTAGTAGATGGCATATTCCTTATGGGTGTCATCCTCGTATTGAGCCAACAGGGCTCCTAAAGCATTTACATGCACGGAGATGTACAATAAAAGTGGTTTTCCTTGTTTTGAAGGATTCAAAACAGGGGGATTAACCAAGTATGCCTTCAGTCTCTCGAAGGACTTTTGGCATTCGTCATCCCATAAGAATTTCATACCCTTCCTCAACAGTTTGTTGAAGGGTTCGCATCTAGTTGCCAGATTCGATATGAATCGGCGAACGGATTGTAAGCGACCCTGGAGGCTACGGATTTGGGTGAGATTGGAGGGTGGAGCCATGTCTATGATGGCTCGACACTTAGAGGGGTCGACTTCTATTCCCCTTTGGCTCACCATAAAGCCTAGAAGCTTCCCTGATTCTACCCCGAACACACATTTTTGAGGGTTTAGCTTTACTTTGTAAAGCTTAAGCCTTTCGAAATTTTTTCGTAAACATTCGATATGGGTGCATCGGGTTTTGGATTTCGCCAAGAGATCATCTACATACACTTCTACAATCTCATGAATTTGATCATGGAAGATCATGGTCATGGCTCGTTGGTATGTTGCGTCGGCATTTTTCAAACCAAAGGGCATGACTGTATAGCAGTACGTGCCCCATGGGGTTGTGAAGGCGGTCTTACCCTGATCTCGTGGACTTAGTTTGATTTGATTATAGCCTGAATAGCCATCCATGAATGAAAACATTTCATGATTTGCAGTACTATCGACTATCAAATCTATGTTTGGTAAAGGATAATTATCCTTGGGAGTGGCTTTATTCAGGTTTTTGAAATCGATGCATATTCGAATTTTCCCATTGGTTTTTTGAACCACAACGATATTTGACAACCAATCAGAATACGCAATGGGTTTTATAAATCCAGCTTTTAGCAGATCTTCTAAACCCTCTTTGACTTGCGTGTGTACATTCGGGTGTATTTTCCTAAGCTTCTGCTTTATGGGTTTTACACCTGCATCTAAGGGAAGACGATGCTCGATAATACTGGGATCTATGCCCGGCATGTCTTCATACGTCCATGCAAAGACATCTAAATAGGTTCGTAGAAATGCAATGAATGCTAACTTTTCAGTTTCATGCAAGCATGCGCCTATTTTGATGTTTTTGGGATTGGAATTATCCCCTAGGTTCACCTCTATGAAATCTCCTCCTACTGATTGGGAAGGTTTTTCAAAATTGAGAATTCTATGAAATTCTGGGAGCTCAGAAGTGGGATCTTCCTCAAGGGGATCCACTTCTGGGTTTTGATCATTCTCGTGGGCTATAGACCCGAGGGAACTTGGTGCGTGGTTTTCAAAATGACCTGGTTTTGTACTTGGATTTTCAAGTGATTTCGAAATTTTTGGTCTGGCTATGTAGACGACATTTCTTTCGAAATCCTTTTCTTTTGCCAAAGTCCTACCAGGAGCAGCTATGTACAAAATCTTTTTGGTATTTTCCAAATTTTCGATTTTTTTGGGTTTTTGTAAAACAAGAACTTTGGGAACTATACAAAGCACTCTTTTTTCGAGTTTTTGTTTTTTCATTGTTTTTAGTTTTTCTTGTTTTTCGATTTTTTTGATTTTAAGCTTTTCAAATGTTTTTGTATTTTTTTAGAAAAGGGATCTTCCGTCATACCTACAAAGGGAAAACACTACGGGTTAGACTCGGAATAGCAGATCTAAATCGTAGGTCTCTTCTGAGGCAGGTTCCCGGGCACCCTTGACCCAGGTGGTCACAGGGGGTGGGTCCGGCGGTATTCGGGGAGTATAGCCGATCCCATATCGGCTTGGATTGGCCCTAGGAAGGATGGGCTCTAGGAGACCCTGGTTCTGCGCCCCTAGACTCTTGTAGGGCGTGTAGCCCATGTTCAACAACATGTTCCACGACTTTTTGTTTTTTGAAAAAGTAGGATACAAGTCGTGGTCCTGGCACATGCTATCGTCCATATTAGGCTCGTATGGCCTCTTGTCCAGGGGCTTTGGAAATAGGGAACGCTTGGGTTTTCCTAGGAGGATTAAAGTCGGGAGGGGGCCTGCTTTGGGCGGCCCCTTCACACATACAACCTTCCTAGGGTTGTTCAACACGAGCCGAGGTGGCTCAACCATAATTTGCCCCAGGTTAGCCTCATGGGCCTGGGAGCTTGATAAACAAGGGGAGTTTATGATCCCCTGAAGCTGTGGGTGACTCTCACCTAGGATCACTACGACCTGGTCCCTAAAAGGGATCTTGACACACCTGTGGAAGGTGGATGGCACAACGCACAAACTATGTATCCAGGGCCTTCCCAGCAATAGGTTATAATGGGGGTGGATGTCCAAGACATGGAACACCCCCGTGTGTTCGATCCCTCCCGTTTCCATTGGGAGTTCGATGGATCCTAAAGGTCTAGACGCATTCCCATCGTATCCAGTGATAACGATGGGGCTTGGGTTCACTAAAGTCAAGGTGACTCCGATTTTGTACGCCACATGAAGTGGAAGGATGTTGAGCCCTCCTCCACCATCGACTAGGCACCTGTCCAGAGAGTGGTTGTTTAGAACCACCTCGATATGCAGGGCCTGGTTATGGGTTTCGTAGGGTCTATCTACATCATCTTCCGAGAAAGTGATGGGCGATTTTGCTCCTAATAAAGCCCCTTGGGCAGACAAGGATTCCGAACTTATGTTCGAATCAACCTTGGCCCTTTTTAGAATTTTCTATAATACAAGTCTATGCCTAGGCGAGGTTTTTATAAGCTCTAGGATAGACATGTGAATAGGAATCTTTGAAAGGTGGTTTTCAAAGTCATAAGGATTTAGGATGACTTTGTCCTTATCTGCTTTTGGCAGACCACTAGGGATACATGCTTTTGAGGGGCCAGGCACAGTGACCACCTTTTGAGCACCTTGAAGGTGCGGGGGTTGGTAGATCCTCCCAGATCTAGTGACTTCCCCCACGACCAGCCTAGGGTTCGCGCTAAACTTGGCTCTAAGGATGAGCTGAGGAGAACCTTGGATTTTTAAAACTGGTTTTACCGGGGTTTCCACTTTTGGTGGTCCCCGAATGACGACTTGGGCGGGCCTCTTGTATAGTACAAGGACGGGCGCACAAGTAGGTCGACCAGGTTCTGGCTTTCATGCTAGTTCCTTGGAAATGGTGAGGGTACATACCTCCTTTCCTTTCCCACTACCACTGGCGTGTTTGGGAAAGGGTTCCTTGAAGGTAGCTTGAGGTGGTTCAGGTTCCACAGTGACTTAGAGCCGGCCTTCTGCTATCAAGTTCTCAATTTTATTTAAGAGAGAGAGGTAGCGTTTGGTATCATGGTGTAAACACCCCGAAATCCCACGAATTTTTTAAACGAATCTGGTTTTATACAAGCAGCCCCAAAGGGCCATTTTGAGTTTGGAAACCCAGGAGCCTTCCAAACAACCCTGTACATATGTTTTAAACTTTATCTTTCTAAAACATATAATATGGCTTTTGAAAACCCTTTTAAAACATGTTTTGAAACCCCGAAGTGGCTTGGCCCGATCAAGACAGGACCAGGAGAGCCAAGAAGAGCCCGAAACCGGAGCACCTTTCGAGCCCGGCGCAGCAACTCTTGTATCTGATTCACATCCCAGGATCTCGAACGTCCAAGACCCTGTTCTTATCAAAATAGCATTTGAAGTCATCTCCGGAAGGCAGAAACGGAGGCGGACGACTATGTTGGCGAAGACCCAACGCAGACGGAGTACTGATGCTATCAGGCCCCGCACGAATCGTCCGTTTCGAACCCAGCTCGAAGGAGTCAGAGTTCAGTTTGGATTGGATCTGGACCATATATATCCAGATTCCAATCCAAACCCATATGTGGACTTGGATTTGGATTTGGATCCAGAGATCCAATCCAATATCCATATCCATGGCCCACATCACCTTCTCATAAATGGAGGTGGGGCCCACTTGAAATTCACGTGGGATATTGGGCATGAGAGAGAGTGGGGGTGAAAAATATCAAGAGTGTTGTATTAAGCTTGACTTGTGTGTCAAGTTTGGGTTTAATCTTGTGGGTTAGCCTAATTGAGTGGGTTTAAGCTCGTAATTAGCTAAAACCTAACCTAGGGCTGCACTAACATGGGGTGATCAAGGTCTATGGGCCATGCTAAGGGAGCTCCTTCATCTAAACCTAGCCAAAAATGCCTAAACCTAGCCTAAACCCCTAATCCACCCCTAATCTGAACCTAATCACCTAACCCACTTCCCTAATCCCGTCCTAATCCCAACCTAATCACCTAACCCACGTCCCTAATCCTTCCCTAAACCTAGATTAATTTCTCTAATCCTAGCCTAAACCTAGCCTAATCACCTAACCTAGCTCACTAAACCTCACCCTAAAACCCAACCACCTAACCTAGCCCTAAACCCCTAAACCACCCTTAGCCCACGATTTACCCAAACCCCTAGTTTTAAAATATCTGGCCCAACCCCTTCCAGCCCATCTTATCTACATACCACCCTACCTAAACCACCTAACCACTACCCACAGCCCAGCCCTAACCGACCTACCCATCCCCATTTAAACCCCCCTCCTTGTGGGCGGGTTTTCCATGTGGGAACCACTACCTCACCCAGCCGGGCCCTCTCCTTCTCCCTTCTCTCACCCAGCCGGGACGACTCCCCACCTTGGCCTGCTCCAGCTGCTCCACCAGCCGCCACCTGCTCCGCCACCTTCCCTCTTCCATCCACCACCACCACCCCTCAGCCGGACGCCATCATCTTCACCCAACCGAACCAGCCGACAGCCACCTGCCCGCCACCTTCCCACTTCACTCGTCACCTCTCCCCATTCGGTAAGTGCCCCGAACTCCCTCAAAGCCCCTCTCTTCCACCTCTCCACTCTTAGCCACCCATCCTACCTTCATCTCAGCCCTTTTGCCGCCACCACCTAAACCTAGCCGAACCTAGTATAACCCAAGTTGCTGGCCACTACTTAGCCACCATCTCCCATTCGGCCAACCCCCCTAGGTGTCCTACTCAGCCCTCCCACCAGCTCACCTTTTAGGTCCAGTTTCCCTAAACTCCCAACTCCCCTAGTGACCCTAAGAACCCACTCATTCAGCCATTTAAACCCCTTACCTTGAGGCGCCATCTACTTGCCGCCGGCCACCTCCGAGGCGCCTATCCCGCGCCCCACTTGCAGCCGGCCAGCACCCTTGATCACCGACCTTCGCGGAGCTCCCACTTGCAGCCCAAGGCCAAGCCCACGCTCAAGCAAGACCTCTACGGACCAGCTACTCGTAAGTGTCTAAACTCGGTCTTTAGTCGTACACTTGCTTGAAATTCAATTTGATACGGGGTTGTAATAACGGAGCATAGTCTCCCCCCGCTTGTAATAACGTGGCTTGGCACAACCACACACGTGCACTCTCTTAGTCGTGCACAATTTTGAACACACACGGGCCTAATCAGCCCCTAATATATAAGTGTACATATATATTTCATTTTCGAAGGGTTTTGTTTAAGTTGGGTGCGTTGTCTTTCAATTCAAGCACTCTCACACACATTGAGCTTTCGCTCTTACTCCCAAGACCTTAGTAAAGGCCTTATTGCAGTTATATTTGGGTTTCATTTATGTTGTGTGAGTAAGTCTTTCAATTCAAGCACTTTCACACACATTGAGCCTTCGCTCTTACTCCCAAGACCTTAGTAAAGGCCTTATTGCAGTTATATTTGGGTTTCATTTATGTTGTGTGGGTAGTCTTTCAATTCAAGCACTTTCACACACATTGAGCCTTCGCTCTTACTCCCAAGACCTTAGTAAAGGCCTTATTGCAGTTATATTTGGGTTTCATTTATGTTGTGTGGGTAGTCTTTCAATTCAAGCACTTTCACACACATTGAGCCTTCGCTCTTACTCCCAAGACCTTAGTAAAGGCCTTATTGCAGTTATATTTGGGTTTCATTTATGTTGTGCGGGTAGTCTTTCAATTCAAGCACTCTCACACACATTGAGCCTTCGCTCTTATTCCCAAGACCTTAGTCAAGGCCATACTGCAATTTATATTTGGGTTTAAATTCATGTCGTGTGTGTAAGTCTTTCAATTCAAGCACGCACCCACATTGAGCCTTCGCTCTTATTTGCAAGACCCGAGTAAGGGCTCATATACATAAGATATATACATATTTCCCTTCGGTTATTTCCCTTCGGTTATTTCCCTTCGGTTATTTCCCTTCGGTTATTTCCCTTCTGTATTGTCTTTACATTTCGGGTTTTCTCTTTGGAGTAGCGTGAGTTTGCATTGCATCTACGCCATACCACGAGGTAGGATGCATATTGCATCGAAGCAAGCCCCGCTCGAATTCGCCCATGTAGTGGAGTGTTCATAACACACAAACTAGGCGACCCAAAAAAGGGATAAAAGAAAAGACTTAGGCACGTGCAAATCCACGTGATCTAAAACATGCAATCGCATCTTAAAGACCCGAAATAGACACCTCGAACCGTTTCGTAGACTTTCTCCCCAAAACTCGATTTTCGCAAAAGCGTACAGACTGACCCTTGCGCATCGGTGCAAGAAGGTCTGCGACGACAAGAGCTTACTTGCTCACAGTCGCCACATTTAGAAGTCAGTGTTAAATATATCTTCGCTAGCTTAAGTAAGCTAG
Source organism: Brasenia schreberi (assembly GCA_036023115.1). NCBI lineage: Eukaryota > Viridiplantae > Streptophyta > Magnoliopsida > Nymphaeales > Cabombaceae > Brasenia > Brasenia schreberi. The sequence goes on along the minus strand of JAYKKT010000084.1, from coordinate 9,453,552 downwards.
CTGGCACGCCCTATTTGTATACATAGGCCTTAGACGCACGAGAAGATCCACTCCAAGCCCTCGGAAGGGACGAAGAGGCGGGGATTTTCGCGCGTCTACAGAGATTGGCACGCCCGGTGGGACGTGAGCCTTTTCAAAAATCGAGTTTACTTGTAGAAGTTTTGCGAAAATTTTATAAAGGTGTCGTTTTAACTTGTTTTCTTTGCTTTTACTTAGGAAATTTTGAAAAAGCTTGAAAAGCATGTCAAAATCCAATCCAAGTGAAGTGTCGAGCCAAGGCTCATGCGCATCAAGTTCTCACTCTAGGAGGATTTTCAAAAACAAAATAAAACTAGATGAAATCGAGGACTTGAGAAGGGAATTTGAGGCCAAAATCGATGCTCTCAGCCAAGAGGTTGAAGTAGGCGATTCATGTTCATCAAACGGTGAAAAAAGGCCTAAAAAGAAATTTGAAAAACCTCGCAAGCAAAAAGAGGCCTCCGTAATGGAAGGCAACCAATACCACGAGTCCTTCACACAAAAGGACCGTAAAGCCCTACAACAGCTGCTGAAAGGGCAAAATAAAGAGAAAAGAAGCTACGCCCTGTCTGATTTCCTTCCTATGGATTACGAAACAGACAGTGACGATGAAATACCGAACTTCCATCGGTATGATGGCATGGGAGACCCTAGGTCTCACTTGCAGCTTTTCTCACGTCGAGCCCATAAGAAGAAAAAGGACTCGATGAAATGGGTGTATTGGTTCCCTCTATCCCTTAAGGGCACAGCTGCCAAATGGCTGGCTTCCTACGACTTAAGCCAGTTCGCTACTTTTGAAGAGTTAGCGAACTGCTTCATGCAAAGGTTTGCACACAACGTGGAAGTCACGCCAACCCTGAATACCTTAAGGGATACAAAGCAAGGCATGAACGAGGACGTGCATGCCTTCATTATAAGGTGGAGGTCTCTTTTGGGCCAAGTGCGAGAGCCTATATCCGAAGGATGCGCAGTAATGCTCATCCTGGATAATTTCAAAAGCGAGTTAAAAACCCTTCTCTCGCTCCATGAGATTTCAACTTTCCATAAGTTGATCAAAAAGGCCTCCCTTTTCGAAACCAACTTGCGAAAAGGGACATACGACCACTTATGGAAAGGAAGTGCCGTTCCCAAAACACGTGTGGAAAAGCCCATCGCATATGGGCTGCCCACAACGGACAAAGGGGCAAAGCCCCATAAAATCGCCAATGTCCGGGTGGATCCAGGCATGGCAGGCACTTCTAAAAATTTTGAAAAAATAGAAAATAAGAGAGAACGCAATTTTTCAAAACCGATTGAAAAACGGGAGTACACTCCACTAGGGCAACCCGTGTCGGAGGTCCTAGACCTCTTACTTGCCCAGGGCATGATCGAACTCCCTGAAATCCCCGAAGGAGTCACGTCCAAAGGGGGGTATTTAAACCGATTTTGCAAGTATCATCGGCTCAAAGGCCATGATACCAAACATTGCTTTTCTCTTCCAAATAAAATTGAGAACTTGATAGCGGAGGGCCGGCTCCAGCTCACTGCGGAACCTGAGCCACCTCAAGCTATCTTCAAGGAACCCTTTCCCAAACACGCTAGTGGCAGTGGGAAAGGAAAAGAGGTATGTACCCTCACCATTTCCAAGGAACTAGCGCAAAAACCAGAACCTGGTCGACCTGCTGGTGCGCCCATCCTTGTACTATACAAGAGGCCCGCCCAAGTCGTCATTCGGGGACCACCAAAAGTGGAAACCCCGGCAAAACCAGTTTTGAAAACTCAAGGTTCTCCTCAGCTCATCCTTAGAGCCAAGTTTAGCGCAAACCCTAGGCTGGTCGTGGGGGAAGTCACCAGATCCGGGAGGATCTACCAACCCCCGCACCTTCAAGGTGCTCAAAAGGTGGTCAATGTGCCTGGCCCCTCAAAAGCATGTATCCCTAGTGGTCTGCCAAAAGCAGATAAGGACAAAATCATCCTAAATCCTTATGATTTCGAAAACCACCTTTCAAAGATTCCTATTCACATGTCTATTCTAGAGCTTATCAAAACCTCGCCTAGGCATAGACTTGTCTTAGAGAAAATTCTAGAAAGGGCCAAGGTTGATTCGAACATAAGTCCGGAATCCTTGTCTGCCCAAGTGGCTTTATTAGGAGCAAAATCGCCCATCACCTTTTTGGAAGATGATGTAGATAGACCCTACGAAACCCATAACCAGGCCCTGCATATCGAGGTGGTTCTAAACAACCACTCTCTGGACAGGTGCCTAGTCGATGGTGGAGGAGGGCTCAACATCCTTCCACTTCACGTGGCGTATAAAATCGGAGTCACCTTGACTTCAGTGAACCCAAGCCCCATCGTTATCACTGGATACGATGGGAATGCGTCTAGACCTTTAGGATCCATCGAACTCCCAATGGAAACGGGAGGGATCGAACACACGGGGGTGTTCCATGTCTTGGACATCCACCCCCATTATAACCTGTTGCTGGGAAGACCCCGGATACACAGTTTGTGCGCTGTGCCATCCACCTTCCACAGGTGTGTCAAGATCCCTTTTAGGGACCAGGTCGTAGTGATCCTAGGTGAGAGTCACCCACAGCTTCAGGGGATCATAAACTCCCCTTGTTTATCGAGCTCCCAGGCCCATGAGGCTAACCTGGGGCAAATTATGGTTGAGCCACCTCGGCTCGTGTTGAACAACCCTAGGAAGGTTGTATGTGTGAAGGGGCCGCCCAAAGCAGGCCCCCTCCCGACTCTAATCCTCCTAGGAAAACCCAAACGTTCCCTATTTCCAAAACCCCTGGACAAAAGGCCATACGAGCCTAATATGGACGATAGCATGTCCCAAGACCTTAGTAAAGGCCTTATTGCAGTTATATTTGGGTTTCATTTATGTTGTGCGGGTAGTCTTTCAATTCAAGCACTCTCACACACATTGAGCCTTTGCTCTTATTCCCAAGACCATAGTCAAGGCCATACTGCAATTTATATTTGGGTTTAAATTCATGTCGTGTGTGTAAGTCTTTCAATTCAAGCACGCACCCACATTGAGCCTTCGCTCTTATTTGCAAGACCCGAGTAAGGGCTCATATACATAAGATATATACATATTTCCCTTCGGTTATTTCCCTTCGGTTATTTCCCTTCGGTTATTTCCCTTCTGTTATTTCCCTTCTGTATTGTCTTTACATTTCGGGTTTTCCCTTTGGAGTAGCGTGAGTTTGCATTGCATCTACGCCATACCACGAGGTAGGACGCATATTGCATCGAAGCAAGCCCCGCTCGAATTTGCCCATGTAGTGGAGTGTTCATAACACACAAACTAGGCGACCCAAAAAAGGGATAAAAGAAAAGACTTAGGCACGTGCAAATCCACGTGATCTAAAACATGCAATCGCATCTTAAAGACCCGAAATAGACACCTCGAACCGTTTCGTAGACTTTCTCCCCAAAACTCGATTTTCGCAAAAGCGTACAGACTGACCCTTGCGCATCGGTGCAAGAAGGTCTGCGACGACAAGAGCTTACTTGCTCACAGTCGCCACGTTTAGAAGTCAGTGTTAAATATATCTTCGCTAGCTTAAGTAAGCTAGCTGGCACGCCCTATTTGTATACATAGGCCTTAGACGCACGAGAAGATCCACTCCAAGCCCCCGGAAGGGACGAAGAGGCGGGGATTTTCGCGCGTCTACACATGGCCTTTGAGCCGATGATACTTACAAAATCGGTTTAAATACCCCCCTTTGGAAGTGACTCCTTCGGGGATTTCAGGGAGTTCTATCATGCCCTGGGCAAGGAGGAGGTCTAGGACCTCCGACACAGGTTGCCCCAGCGGAGTATACTCCCGTTTTTCAACCGGTTTTTGAAAATTGCGTTTCCTCTTATTTTCTAATTTTTCAAAATTTTTAGAAGTGCCCGCCATGCCTGGATCCACCCGGACATTGGCGATTTTATGGGTCTTTGCCCCTTTGTCCGTTGTGGGCAGCCCATATGCGATGGGCTTTTCCAAGCGGGTTTTGGGAACGGCACTTCCTTTCGATAAGTGATCGTATGTCCCTTTTCGCAAGTTGGTTTCGAAAAGGGAGGCCTTTTTGATCAACTTATGGAAAGTTGAGATCTCATGAAGCGAGAGAAGGGTTTTTAACTCGCTTTTAAAATTATCCAGGATGAGCATTACTGCGCATCCTTCGAATATGGGCTCTCGCACTTGGCCCAAAAGTGACCTCCATCTTATAATGAAGGCATGCACATCTTCGTTCATGCCTTGCTTTGTATCCCTTAAGGTATTCAAGGTTGGCGTGACTTCTACGTTGTGTGCAAATCTTTGCATGAAGCAGTTCGCTAACTCTTCAAAAGTAGCGAACTGGCTTAAGTCGTAGGAAGCCAGCCATTTGGCAGTTGTGCCTTTAAGGGATAGAGGGAACCAATACACCCATTTCATCGAGTCCTTTTTCTTCTTATGGGCTCGACGTGAGAAAAGTTGCAAGTGAGACCTAGGGTCTCCCATGCCATCATACCGATGGAAGTTCGGTATTTCATCGTCACTGTCTGTTTCGTAATCCATAGGAAGGAAATTAGACAGGGCGTAGTTTCTTTTCTCTTTATTCTGCCCTTTTAGCAACTGTTGTAGGGCTTTACGGTCCTTTTGTGTGAAGGACTCGTGGTATTGGTTGCCTTCCATTACGGAGGCCTCTTTGTGCTTGCGAGGTTTTTCAGATTTCTTTTTAGGCCTTTGTTCACCGTTCGATGAACATGAATCGCCTACTTCAGCCTCTTGGCTGAGAGCATCGATTTTGGCCTCAAACTCCCTTCTCAAGTCCTCGATTTCATCTAGTTTTATTTTGTTTTTGAAAATCCTCCTAGAGTGAGAACTTGATGCGCATGAGCCTTGGCTCGACACTTCACTTGGATTGGATTTTGACATGCTTTTCAATCTTTTTCATTTATGTCGTGTGTGTAGTACTTCAATTCAAGCACTCTCACACATATTGAGCCTTCGCTCTTACTCCCAAGACCTTAGTCAAGGCCATACTGCAATTTATATTTGGGTTTAATTTCATGTCGTGTGTGTAAGTCTTTCAATTCAAGCACGCACCCACATTGAGCCTTCGCTCTTATTTGCAAGACCCGAGTAAGGGCTCATATACATAATCTATATACATATCTCCCTTCAGTTATTTCCCTTCGGTTATTTCCCTTCAGTATTGTCTTTACATTTCGGGTTTTCCCTTTGGAGTAGCGTGAGTTTGCATTGCATCTACGCCATACCACGAGGTAGAACGCATATTGCATCGAAGCAAGCCCCGCTCGAATTCGCCCATGTAGTGGAGTGTTCATAACACACAAAGTAGGTGGCCCGAAAAGGGATAAAAGAAAAGACTTAGGCACGTGCAAATCCACGTGATCTAAAACATGCAATCGCATTTTAAAGACCCGAAATAGACAGCTCGAACCGCTTCGTAGACTTTCTCTCCAAAACTTGATTTTTGCAAAGCGTATAGACTGACCCTTGCGCATCGGTGCAAGAAGGTCTGCGACGACAAGAGCTTACTTGCTCACAGTCGCCACTTTTAGAAGTCAATGTTAAAAATTCGCTAGCTTAAGTAAGCTAGCTGACACGCCCTATTTGCATACATAGGCCTTAGACACACGAGAGGATCCGCTCCGAGCCCTGAAAAAGGCGAGAGGCGGGGATTTTCGCGCGTCTACAGAGATTGGCACGCCTGGTAGGACGTGAGCCTTTCAAAAAATCGAGTTTTTAAGTAGGAGTCTTGCGAAAATTTTGGAAAAGGTGTCATTTTAACTTGTTTTCTTTACTTGTACTTAGGATATTTTGAAAAAGCTTGAAAAGCATGTCAAAATCCAATCCAAGTGAAATGTCGAGCCAAGGCTCATGCGCATCAAAATAAAACTAGATGAAATCGAGGACTTGAGAAGGGAGTTTGAGGCCAAAATTGATGCTCTCAGCCAAGAGGCTGAAGTAGGCGATTCATGTTCATCGAACGGTGAACAAAGGCCTAAAAAGAAATCTGAAAAACCTCGCAAGCAAAAAGAGGCCTCCATAATCGAAGGCAGCCAATACCACGAGTCCTTCACACAAAAGGACCGTAAAGCCCTACAGCAGTTGCTGAAGGGGCAGAATAAAGAGAAAAGCAACTACGCCCTATCTGATTTCCTTCCTGTGGATTACGAAACAGACAGTGACAATGAAATACCGAACTTCCATCGGTATGATGGCATGGGAGACCCTAGGTCTCACTGGCAACTTTTCTCACGTCGAGCCCATAAGAAGAAAAAGGACTCGATGAAATGGGTGTATTGGTTCCCTCTATCCCTTAAAGGCACAGCTGCCAAATGGCTGGCTTCCTACGACTTAAGCCAGTTCGCTACTTTTGAAGAGTTAGCTGTGAAGGCACGAAAATCCCCGCCTCTTTCGCCTTTTTCAGGGCTTGGAGCGGATCCTCTCGTGTGTCTAAGGCCTATGTATGCAAACAGAGCGTGCCAGCTAGCTTACCTAAGCTAGCGAAGATTTTTAACACTGACTTCTAAACGTGGCGACTGTGAGCAAGTAAGCTCTTGTCATCGCAGACCTTCTTGCACCGATGCGCAAGGGTCAGTCTGTACGCTTTGCAAAAATTGAGTTTTTGTAGAGAAAGTCTACGAAGCGGTTCGAGGTGTCTATTTCGGGTCTTTAGAATGCGATTGCATGTTTTAGATCAAGTCTTTTCTTTTATCCCTTTTCGGGCCACCTAGTTTGTGTGCTATGAACACTCCACTACGTGGGCGAATTCGAGCGGGGCTTGCTTTGATGCATTATGCGTCCTACCTCGTGGTATGGCGTAGATGCAATGCAAACTCACGCTACTCCAAAGGGAAAACCCGAAATGTAAAGACAATACTGAAGGGAAATGACTGAAGGGAAATAACCGAAGGGAAATAACCGAAGGGAGATATGTATATAGATTATGTATATGAGCCCTTACTCAGGTCTTGCAAATAAGAGCGAAGGCTCAATGTGGGTGTGTGCTGGAATTGAAAGACTTACACACACGACATGAAATTAAACCCAAATATAAATTGCAGTATGGCCTTGACTAAGGTCTTGGGAGTAAGAGCGAAGGCTCAATGTGTGTGAGAGTGCTTGAATTGAAGTACTACACACACGACATAAATGAAACCCAAATATAACTGCAATAAGGCCTTTACTAAGGTCTTGGGAAATCTAATAGGGTGGCCGGGTGTAGTTAAGGGGAGTTAGGTAGGGGCAAATGGCTGGGGCAGCTACGGTTTGGCCGAGTGGGAGTGGTGGCGGCGAGGGGCTATTGTGTAGGTAAGGTGATGGTATGGTGGGTGGCTGGGAGTGGAGAGGTGTAGACATGGAAAATCCTCGACTCCGGGTTCTTAGGCCTGAAGCGAATCTCTTCGTGCTTACATTGCTTTTAAAAAGGGCGTGCCAGCTAGCTTTCTCAAACTAGCGAAGTGTTTTTTTTTGAAAATATCTGACTTTTGGGGCGACTGTGGATAAGTGGGTTCTTTTCGTCGCAGACTTTCTTGTACCGGCGCACAAGGGTCAGTCTGTACGCTTTAGAAAAACTCGATTTTACAAACACGACTCTTTTTGAAAACTTGAAAAGTGTTTTATCTACTGGTTTTGTCAAATTTGCAACTTTTACACATGGGATCTATGCGCTCCTGTATCTCATGGGTTTTAGCAGATTTTGGCGTGTAGTCGTGTGCATCCAGTGCTCGATTTAAGGTAAGTACTACACGTTTTGACCAATCTGGTTCGATGCAAGTATGCTCCCTATCTCGAGTGTGGCGGATATGCAATGCAAACTCACACAACTTGAAGGGAAAACCCCGAATTTAAAGACATAACAGAAGTGAAATAGCAGAAAGGGAAATAGCGGAAAGGGAAATAGCAGAAAGGGAAATATGGCTATATCTTAGATGCAGAAGGGGAAATATATATAGCTATATCTTAAGAGCGAGAAGGCTCAATGTGAGTGAGTGCTTTAAGTGTATAAATTGAAAGGGCAACTCACACGACTTGAACCTTAAAAACCCAGCGGAAAGGGGAAATACGTATATATATGTAAGAGCGGAAAGGCTCAATTGTGAGTGAGTGCTTTTGGGTGTATAAAATGAAAGACAACTCACGCAACTTGAACCTTAAAACCCAGCTGAATGTATATAAATAGAACTATATCTTATGGGCTGTCGAGGCCCGTTTTGTGTGCAAAAGGTGTGCAGATAAGAGCGGAAAGGCTCGAGTGTACGTGTGTGATTCGTGTTTCAAACCATAATATTACATCTCGGGGGGAGACTACGCTCCATTATTACAACCCCGTATCAAATTGAATTGAATTTGAAACAACATAAAGAATCAGATTCGAGCACTTACTCGACTTTTGCTTGGGCTTCCTTTATCAGCGAAATCTGACCTTGGATATAGCCGTTGGATGGACCTTTCTCTGTGAAACGACCAGCTGCGTGGGAGGTTGATCCTAGATCGTGACCTGGGCTTGGTTGACACACTAAGTTGCTATGGTTTTTGGAGTTAGACACGATAGATCTAGGATGAGAACTAATGGATCTGGGTCAGGTCTAGGCGGGTTGTTTTGGTTAAAAGCTAGACCAGGGTCCTAAGGGAAAAAATCTGACCAGCTAGTGGTCGTGTTAGGTTTAGGGATAGTGAGTGATCTTAGGGGAATCCTAAGGTAAGCTCTAGGGCAATGCTCGGCCAAAGGGTGGCCGAGCTTGGGCTGATGTTGGGTGTTTGATCTCACGTGAGATCCTAAGGGAGTGGCTCGGCCAGAGGGTGGCCGAGCTGGGTAGGTGTAGGTTAGTTCTTTTGGTTCGGATCTAACTTAGGTAATGGATTTAGTTTAGGGCAAAACCTAAAATGAACTCAGCTAGCTAGATGGGTGAAAACGGGTTCGTCCAAAGGAAGGAACCGAGTGTTTTAGACACTCGGTTTTGGCTAGGTCTCTAGGAGTAGTTTTGGTTTAGGAAATAGTTTAGGTGGTTTAGTGCTAGATGGTTTGGCTGGGAGGGATCTAAGGTGAGCTTGGCCAGCCAATGGCCGAGCTGGGTATGGTTCTAGATTAGGGTAGTCTTAGGTAGAACTAGGATCGTCCCATTAGTGAGGTTCGGCCAGCATCTTGGCTGGACTTTGGACGTCTCTTTGTTTTAGGGTTTAGGTGGTTTAGAGAGGTGAGAAAAGAGATGGTTTTGGGCAGGAACTAGGGGACTTACCTTGATAACATTTCAGCCGTTTGATCCTTGGTTCCCACGCAGCCAATCCTCACCAAGCAAGGGCCATCCAATGCCGCCAGATTTGATTTCGTTTCCAGCAACATACAAAGCGTGAGATGCTCTCACTTGCACTTGAGTGCAGCCCACAAGACCAACCCACAAGTTTACAAAACAAGAGGGGAAGGCCAGCCCCTTTTGTTGACCTTCCTCTCTCTCTCTCTCTCTCTCTTTCCCCCCAACTATCCACGTGAAGTGCTGGAAAAATCGTCCCCCTCAAAGCCAGCCCACTCACGTCCTTTTATAGGCCCCTTGTGTGGATATGGATCCTTTGTTGGTCTCTAAAATCTGGATCCAATCCAATCCAAGTTTTGTTTGGATATGGATCTTGGATCTGGATCTAGATTTTTGGATCCAGATTTGATCCAGATTTTTCTCTTCTTCAGTCCTTTCTGGCGTTTCAAGCTGGATGCTTCGTGCGGGTCCTGAGCTCATCAAGATTCCGTCTTACGCTGGGTTTTTCCCATTTTCATCGTCCAAGCTTCTTTTCGTCTTTCTGGACTCTGTTTCGACTGTTTCTTCTTGCTTTTGACTTGGATTTTCCGTGATTTCAGAGATGCTTTTGGCTTGGCCTTTGATGCTTCAGGCTTGAAATGCGTTTGTGGCCTGGGCTTCTTTTTCGTCCTCGAAATTCACTTTTCATCGGGTTGGGCTTGACCTTTGAACTTTTTGATTCTTTTGCGACTGTTTTGAGCCAGGCTTCATCCGTTCATCTGGTCTCTCATAAAAATAGGACTTTCGTCCATTTTCAAGATTTTTCATGTTTAAAACAGGGTTGGAAAACAGAATTTTGAAATGTTTTGATTTCCTGAGTTTTTTCGAAAATTCTTATCTTTTGAACTGGTTTTCGAACCAGGCATTTGGTTTTGAAAAGTATTTGGGTTTTTGGGGTGTTTACAAGAGGGAGTAGAGAAGGAGCTAGGTAAAGTGTGGGGTACTTACCGAATGGGGAGAGGCGGTGGAAGGAAAAAAGAAGCCGGGTGTAGATGGGATGCAGAGCAAGTGTGGCGTCCAGCTGGGAGATGGTGGTGGCGTCCGGCTGGGGGTTGCTGGTGGATGGAAGAGGGAAGGTGGCGGTGCAGGTGGTGCTTGTGGAGCAGCTGGGGAAGTGGGGGAGTCGGCTGGACTTGGGGGAAAGAGATGAAGGATAGTACCCGGTTGGCTTGGAGAGGGCCTCTAGCTAGCCAAAACCCACCCCCAAGGGGGGGGGGGTTTAAATAGGGATGGGTAGGTCGGTTAGGGCTGGGCTTGGGGTAGTGGTTAGGTGGTTTAGGTAGGGTGGTATGTAGATAAGGTGGGCTGGAAAGGGTTGGGCCAGATATTTTGAAAACTAGGGGTTTGGGTAGATTGTGGGCTAGGGGTGGTTTAGGGGTTTAGGGCTAGGTTAGGTGGTTGGGTTTTAGGGTGAGGTTTAGTGAGCTAGGTTAGGTGATTAGGCTAGGTTTAGGCTAGGATTAGGGAAATTAATCTAGGTTTAGGGAAGGATTAGGGAAGTGGGTTAGGTGATTAGGTTGGGATTAGGTCGGGATTAGGGAAGTGGGTTAGGTGATTAGGTTCAGATTAGGGGTGGATTAGGGGTTTAGGCTAGGATTAGGCGTTTTGGGGTTAGGTTTAGGTGAAGGAGCTCCCTTAGCATGGCCCATAGACCTTAACCACCTCATGTTGGTGCAGCCCTAGGTTAGGTTTTAGCTAATTACAAGCTTAAACCCACTCAATTAAGCTAACCCACATGATTAACCCCAAACTTGACACACAAGTCAAGCTTAATTACAACACTCTTGATATTTTCCATCCCCACTCTCTCTCATGCCCAATATCCCACGTGAATTTCAAGTGGGCCCCACCTCCATTTATGAGAAGGTGATGTGGGCCATGGATATGGATATTGGATTGGATTTTTGAATCCAAATCCAAATCCAAGTCCACACATGGGTTTGGATTGGGATCTGGATATATATGGTCCAGATCCAATCCAAACTGAACTCTGACTCCTTCGAGCTGGGTTCGAAACGGATGATTTGTGCGGGGCCTGACAGCATGAGTACTCCGTCTGCGTTGGGTCTTCGCCAACATAGTCGTCCGCCTCCGTTTCTGCCTTACGGAGATGACTTCAAATGCTATTTTGATAAGAACAGGGTCTTGGACGTTCGAGATCCTGGGGGTGTGAATCAGATACAAGAGTTGCTGTGCCGGGCTTGACATGTGCTCCGGTTCCGAGCTCTTCTTAGCTCTCCTGGTCTTGTCTTGATCGGGCCAAGCTGCTTCGGGGTTTCAAAAACGTATTTTTAAAAGGTTTTCAAAAGCTATATTATATATTTTTGAAATACAGAGTTTAAAACATATATACAGGGTTGTCTGGAAGGCTCCTAGGTTTCCAGACTCAAAAATGGCCCTTTGGGGCTGCTTTTACAAAACTAGGTTTGTTTTAAGGAATTTGTGGGATTTCGGGATGTTTACATTAGCGAACTGCTTCATGCAAAGATTTGCACACAACGTAGAAGTCACGCCAACCCTGAATACCTTAAGGGATACAAAGCAAGGCATGAACGAAGACGTGCATGCCTTCATTATAAGATGGAGGTCGCTTTTGGGCTAAGTGCGAGAGCCCATATCCGAAGGATGCGCAGTAATGCTCATCTTGGATAATTTTAAAAGCGAGTTAAAAACCCTTCTCTCGCTCCATGAGATTTCAACTTTCCATATGTTAATCAAAAAGGCCTCCCTTTTCGAAACCAACTTGCGAAAAGGGACATACGATCACTTATGGAAAGGAAGTGCCGTTCCAAAAACCCATTTGGAAAAGCCCATCGCATATGGGCTGCCCACGACGGACAAAGGGGCAAAGCCCCATAAAATCGCCAATGTCCGGGTGGATCCAGGCATGGCGGGCACTTCCAAAAATTTTGAAAAATTAGAAAATAAGAGGGAACGCAATTTTCAAAAACCGGTTGAAAAACGGGAGTATACTCTGCTGGGGCAACCTGTGTCGGAGGTCCTAGACCTCCTCCTTGCCCAGGGCATGATAGAACTCCCTGAAATTCCCGAAGGAGTCACTTCCAAAGGGGGGTATTTAAACCGATTTTGTAAGTATCATCGGCTCAAAGGCCATGATACCAAACGTTGCTTCTCTCTCTTAAATAAAATTCAGAACTTGATAGCAGAAGGCCAGCTCCAGGTCACTGCGGAACCTGAGCCACCTCATGCTATCTTCAAGGAACCCTTTCCCAAACACGCCAGTGGCAGTGGGAAAGGAAAGGAGGTATGTACCCTCACCATTTCCAAGGAACTAGCACGAAAGCCAGAACCTGGTCGACCTACTTGTGTGCCCATCCTTGTACTATACAAGAGGCCCGCCCAAGTCGTCATTCGGGGACCACCAAAAGTGGAAACCCCAGTAAAACCAGTTTTAAAAATCCAAGGTTCTCCTGAGCTCATCCTTAGAGCCAAGTTTAGCGCAAACCCTAGGCTGGTCGTGGGGGAAGTCACTAGATCTGGGAGGATCTACCAACCCCCGCACCTTCAAGGTGCTCAAAAGGTGGTCAGTGTGCTTGGCCCCTCAAAAGCATGTATCCCTAGTGGTCTGCCAAAAGCAGATAAGGACAAAGTCATCCTAAATCCTTATGACTTCGAAAACCACCTTTCAAAGATTCCTATTCACATGTCTATCCTAGAGCTTATAAAAACTTCGCCTAGGCATAGACTTGTATTAGAGAAAATTCTAGAAAGGGCCAAGGTTGATTCGAACATAAGTTCGGAATCCTTGTCTGCCCAAGTGGCTTTATTAGGAGCAAAATCGCCCATCACTTTTTCGGAAGATGATGTAGATAGACCCTACGAAACCCATAACCAGGCCCTGCATATCGAGGTGGTTCTAAACAACCACTCTCTGGACAGGTGCCTAGTCGATGGTGGAGGAGGGCTCAACATCCTTCCACTTCATGTGGCGTACAAAATCGGAGTCACCTTGACTTCAGTGAACCCAAGCCCCATCGTTATCACTGGATACGATGGGAATGCGTCTAGACCTTTAGGATCCATCGAACTCCCAATGGAAACGGGAGGGATCGAACACACGGGGGTGTTCCATGTCTTGGACATCCACCCCCATTATAACCTGTTGTTGGGAAGGCCCTGGATACACAGTTTGTGCGCTGTGCCATCCACGTTCCACAGGTGTGTCAAGATCCCTTTTAGGGACCAGGTCGTAGTGATCCTAGGTGAGAGTCACCCACAGCTTCAGGGGATCATAAACTCCCCTTGTTTATCAAGCTCCCAGGCCCATGAGGCTAACCTGGGGCAAATTATGGTTGAGCCACCTCGGCTCGTGTTGAACAACCCTAGGAAGGTTGTATGTGTGAAGGGGCCGCCCAAAGCAGGCCCCCTCCCGACTTTAATCCTCTTAGGAAAACCCAAGCGTTTCCTATTTCCAAAGCCCCTGGACAAGAGGCCATACGAGCCTAATATGGACGATAGCATGTTCTAGGACCACGACTTGTATCCAACTTTTTCAAAAAACAAAAAGTCATGGAACATGTTGTTGAACATGGGCTACACGCCCTACAAGAGTCTAGGGGCGCAGAACCAGGGTCTCCTAGAGCCCATCCTTCCTAGGGCCAACCCAAGCCGATATGGGATCGGCTATACTCCTCGAATACCGCCGGAGCCACCCCCTGTGACCACCTGGGTCAAGGGTGCCCCGGAGCCTGTCTTAGAAGAGACCTACGATTTAGATCTCCTATTCCGAGTCTAACCCGTAGCGTTTTCCCTTTTGTAGGTATGACGGAAGATCCCTTTTCTAAAAATACAAAAACATTTGAAAAGCTTAAAATCAAAAAAATCGAAAAACAAGAAAAACCAAAAATAATGGAAAAACAAAAACTCGAAAAAAGAGTGCTTTGTATAGTTCTCAAAGTTCTTGTTTTACAAAAACCCAAAAAAATCGAAAATTTGGAAAATACTAAAAAGATTTTGTACATAGCTGCTCCTGGTAGGACTTTGGCAAAAGAAAAGGATTTCGAAAGAAACGTCGTCTGCATAGCCAGACCAAAAATTTCGAAATCACTTGAAAATCCAAGTACAAAACCAGGTCATTTTGAAAACCACGCATCAAGTTCCCTCGGGTCTATAGCCCACGAGAATGATCAAAGCCCAGAAGAGGATCCCCTTGAGGAGGATCCTACTTCTGAGCTCCCAGAATTTCATAGAATTCTCGATTTTGAAAGACCTTCCCAATCAGTAGGAGGAGATTTCATAGAGGTGAACCTAGGGGATGATTCCAATCCCAAAACCATCAAAATAGGCGCATGCTTGCATGAAACTGAAAAGTTAGCATTCATTGCATTTCTACAAACCTATTTAGATGTGTTTGCATGGACGTACGAAGACATGCCGGGCATAGATCCCAGCATAGTCGAGCATCGTCTTCCCTTAGATGCAGGTGTAAAACCTATAAAGCAGAAGCTTAGGAAAATACACCCGAATGTACACACGCAAGTCAAAGAGGGTTTAGAAGATCTGCTAAAAGCCGGATTTATAAAACCCATTGCGTATTCTGATTGGTTGTCAAATATCGTTGTGGTTCGAAAAACCAATGGGAAAATTCGAATATGCATCGATTTCAGAAACCTGAATAAAGCCACTCCAAAGGATAATTATCCTTTACCAAACATAGATTTGATAGTCGATAGTACTGCAAATCATCAAATGTTTTCATTTATGGATGGCTATTCAGGCTATAATCAAATCAAACTAAGTCCACGAGATCAGGGTAAGACCGCCTTCACAACCCCATGGGGCACGTACTGCTATACAGTCATGCCCTTTGGTTTGAAAAATGCCGGTGCAACATACCAACGAGCCATGAACATGATCTTCCATGATCAAATTCATGAACTTGTAGAAGTGTATGTAGATGATCTCTTGGCGAAATTCAAAACCCGATGCACCCATATCGAATGTTTACAAAAGATTTTCGAAAGGCTTAGGCTTTACAAAGTAAAGCTAAACCCTCAAAAATGTGTGTTCGGGGTAGAATCAGGGAAGCTTCTAGGCTTTATGGTGAGCCAAAGGGGAATAGAAGTCGACCCCTCTAAGTGTCAAGCCATCATAGACATGACTCCACCCTCCAATCTCACCCAAATCCGTAGCCTCCAGGGTCATTTACAATCCGTTCGCCGATTCATATCGAATCTGGCAACTAGATGCGAACCCTTCAACAAACTGTTGAGGAAGGGTACGAAATTCTTATGGGATGACGAATGCCAAAAGTCCTTCGAAAGATTGAAGGCATACTTGGTTAATCCCCCTGTTTTGAATCCTCCAAAGCAAGGAAAACCGCTTTTATTATACATCTCCGTGCATGCAAATGCTTTAGGAGCCCTGTTGGCTCAATACGAGGATGACACCCATAAGGAGTATGCCATCTACTATATTTCGAAAACTCTCTTGGCTTATGAACGAAATTATCAAGCCATGGAGAAGACGTGCTTGCCCTAGTCTGGGCCTGCCAGAAATTCAGACACTATTTCCTAGATCATGAGATCTGGATAGTGTCCAAGCTTGATCTAATCAAGCACTTATTCGAAAAACCCATTCTCACAGGTAGATTGGGCAAATGGCAACTCCTTCTAATGGAGTATGATCTGAAATACCATCACCAGATCTCCATTAAGGGGCAAGCCCTAGCAGATTACGTGGCTGAATTCCCCTTAGAGGACGCATATCCCACTCTTGTCGAAATGCCTGATGAAGGCATATTGCAAAACCATTTTCAAAACCACGTTTTGGCAAATTCTTTCGAAAACCAAGTATGGAAGATGCACTTCGATGGGGCACGAAACCAACGAGGGGCTGGTGCTGGGGTCATCCTAATCTCCCCTGAAAAGGGAGAGATTCCCATAGCAGTCCGCTTAGATTTCGAATGTTCCAACAACGTAGCTGAGTATGAAGCACTCATACAAGGCTTGAGGATTTCGAAAACTCTAGGGGCATCATGCATCGAGGTCTTTGGAGATTCGCTCCTTGTCATAAACCAGCTTTTGAAAATTTGGCAAGTACGTAATGAGAAACTACTTCTATATCACGAGTTGGCCACTCGATTGGTCCAATCCTTCCAGTCGTGTAAACTCACACACATAGGAAGAGAGGACAATGGCATCGCCGATGCCCTCTCCTCCTTGGGTTCAACCCTGAAGGTCGATCCCATTTCAGGGACCAGATCTTTGAAAATATGGCATGCGCCCCACCCATCCACACACGACTTGGATATTTGCCAAAACAACCTAGAGTCTATTGAAAAACCCTGGTTTTATGACATAAAACAATTTTTAGAAAATAGGGGATTTACCGAGGATGCCACATCCAAAGATAAGGCATTCATTCGTAAGATTTCGACCCGATACACCATTCTGGGTGGGGTCTTATACAAAAAGAGTTTTACCTTCATTCTGCTTAGGTGTATCGACCTAGAGGAGGCTAGGATAGTGATGCATGAGTTCCACGATGGAGAATGTGGAGGTCATGTAAATGCCAACATGATGGCAATGAAAATACTTAGAGGGGGCTATTTTTGGTCCACCCTGAAAAAGGATTGTCACGATCATGTTAGGAAGTGTCATCCATGTCAAGTGCATGGGCATGCCATTCATATCCCTTCATCTGCATTGCATTCCGTGGTCAGCCCCTGGCCATTTACCATGTGGGCGTTTGACATCTTAGGCCCAATATTTCCAAAGGCCTCGAATGGGCATCGATTTATTTTAGCAGCCACGGAGTATTTCTCCAAGTGGGTGGAAGCCATTTCCCTAACCAATGTAATGGGGCAACATGTGGTGGCTTTCATCCGGAGGAATATCTTGGCTCAATTTGGGGTTCCACGAGACCTTGTGTCTGATAATGGTACCCCATTCAAGAACGAGCGGATGGTTAAGTTGTGCAACACGTATGGCATAACTCACCACTTCTCCTCGCCCTACTACCCTCAAGGCAACGGCCAAGCCGAAGCCACAAACAAGACTCTCATTAGTATTATTGAGAAAACCTTAGAGAAGGGTAGGACGTGGCACGAGAAGCTGGATGAAGCCTTATGGGCTTATAGGACTTCCATCCGGACTCCCACGAATGCCACACCATTCGAGTTGGTCTATGGCACAAACGCCATTCTTCCCATTCACACTCAACAGCATTCATTTCATACATCCATAGCACTCGACCTCCCCCTAGAGACGCTTCAGCATGCTAGGATGGCCAAACAAGATTTGCTAGATGAGAGGCGACTCCTTGCCATGGATCATGCTCGTGCATACTGGCAAAGGATAGCCCGACATTATAGCAAGCACATGAGACCTCGCCACTTTGAAGTGGGAGATCTGGTTTTAAAAACCATCCACCATCGTGGCCCACACTCCCTAGGCAAGTGGCGCCCCAACTGGGATGGACCCTATGTTGTACGAGCAACCACTACGAACAATTCGTATTGGTTGATCGATGTAGAAGGTAGGAATTTAGCAGATCCTATCAATATTCAATTCTTAAAGAAGTATCATGTGTAGGATCTGAATTAAATTCCATTTTTCGAAAATTTTTAGGGGATAGCTGCCTTGAGACATGTGAATAGGGTGCAAAGGCAAACTCGTGTGTACCTAAGTGAGAGAATTCGCACTTGTGAAAGAGTGGAGTTTTCAAAATCGTGGTTACATTTCAAAATCCTTCCTCTTACAAAGAAAGGCCTAGTTCAACATAGCAAGATACTTGCAAGTAGTACGTGCTATTTCTAAATAGGCTGATCTGGAATGGATCGAGTGTAGGCTTGGGATAAGTCCTCCCCTCTTCTCTTCTATTTCTAAAAGGAAAACAAAGGCCCAAACAAAAGGGAATTTCCCATTCAAAGTATCTTTCCAAAAGAAAGAAACCAGAATTCGAAAGAAAAATCGATTCTCTAATGAAAAAGAGGGATTAAAGAAAAAATACTCCCAAAGGGAGACCCTCGATGAAAAAAGGAAAAATAGGCCAAAAAGATCAAAAAGAGCAGTTTTCCGCCTTCTGTGCCTCAAACCACGGGACACTTCAGAAGGGACCGTGGTATCTCTTTCCCATCCCTAGCTTATCCCAAGCTAAAGCATGGTTCATTTCGAGGAATAAAGTAAAAATAGGATTTACTTACTTGAATTTCATCTTGTTTGAGAATTCGACGTTTCGAGTAAGGCGTAGGAATTTGAAATGAAGCTTGTCTTCTTATAAAACCTCCGCTAGATAAGCGAGTGTTAAGACTCAAACAAGGGCAAGCACGAAGAGCTCGAGATCCTGAGGATCGAGGCTCAAGACAGTTGTCCCTTTTGTAAATAGTTTTTGTAAATAAGTTTTGAAAACCGAACATCGAACAGCATAGGATTTGCTCACTTGGAGCAGTAGGCCTTGTAAGGCTCTAGAGTTCGACCACATTTGGTCTCTGGGAGGTCGCCAATTTTGGCACCACACCCATGTCATTTGCATTCCACGCATGGTACTTGCATGAACATGATCCCATTTAGGACCAGATTCCATGTACAACCCTTTGGCGTGATATCTCCTCCTACCAGAGTTTGTAAATTAAGGTTTTGCTAAAATGGGGACGATCCCATATTCTTCGTGGATAGATCTAGGGAAACATTAAAAGGAGTGTTTGTCATCTTTGCCCTTATCCAAATCGATTTGGACAAGGCCAAAGAGGGGCATCTGTAAACACCCCGAAATCCCACGAATTTCCTAAACAAATCTGGTTTTGTAAAAGCGACCCCAAAGGGCCATTTTGAGTTTGGAAACCCAGGAGCCTTCCAGACAACCCTATATATACGTTTTAAACTTCATATTTCAAAAATATGTAATATAGCTTTTGAAAACCTGTTAAAACACGTTTTTGAAACCCCGAAGCAGCTTGGCCTAAGCCAGACAGGACCAGGAGAGCTAAGAAGAGCCCGGAACCGGAGCACACGTCGAGCCCGACACAACAACTCTTGTATCACATCCATACCCCCAGGATCTCGAACGTCCAAGACCCTGTTCTTATCAAAATGTCATTTGAAGTCATCTCCAGAAGGCAGAAACGAAGGCGGACGACCATGTTGGCGAAGACCCAACGCAGACGGAGTACTGATGCTGTCAGGCCCCGCACAAATCGTCTGTTTCAAACCCTGCTCGAAGGAGTCAGAGTTCAGTTTGGATTGGATCTGGACCATATATATCCAGATCCCAATCCAAACCCATGTGTGGACTTGGATTTGCATTTGGATCCAGAGATCCAATCCAATATCCATATCCATGGCCCACATCACCTTCTCATAAATGGAGGTGGGGCCCACTTGAAATTCACGTTGGATTATGGGCATGAGAGAGAGTGGGGATGGATAATATCAAGAGTGTTGTAATTAAGCTTGACTTGTGTGTCAAGTTTGGGGTTAATCATGTGGGTTAGCCTAATTGAGTGGATTTAAGCTTGTAATTAGCCAAAACCTAACCTAGGGCTGCACCAACATGAGGTGGTTAAGGTCTCTGGGCCATGCTAAGGGAGCTCCTTCACCTAAACCTAACCCAAAACACCTAATCCTAGCCTACCACCCTAATCCACCCCTAATCTGAGCCTAATCACCTAACCCACTTTCCTAATCCCGACCTAATCCCAACCTAATCACCTAACCCACTTCCCTAATCCTTCCCTAAACCTAGGTTAATTTCCCTAAACCTAGCCTAAACCTAGCCTAATCACCTAACCTAGCTCACTAAACCTCACCCTAAAACCCAACCACCTAACCTAGCCCTAAACCCCTAAACCACCCCTAGCCCACAATCTACCCAAACCACTAGTTTTTAAAATATCTGGCCCTACCCTTTCCAGCCCACCTTATCTTCATACTACCCTACCTAAACCACCTAACCACTACCCCAAACCCAGCCCTAACCGACCTACCCAACTCCCTATATAAACCCCCCCTCTTGGGGCGGGTTTTCCTAGCTAGAACCCCTCACCAATCCCAGCCGGGCCCTCTCTTTCCCCCACTTCCCAGCCCAGCCGAACCTGCCCCAGTTGCTCCACCTGCGCCGCCTGCACCACCACCATCCTTCCATCCCACCACAGCTTGCACCGCCATCTCCACCACCTCCCGGCCGAGCTTCACAGCCTGCCCATCTTCCTTCCAGCCGAGCACCACCTTCTCCCCATTCGGTAAGTACCCCACACTCTACCTAGCTCCTTCTCTACTCCCTCTCCACTCCTAGCCACCCACCATACCACCCCCTTACCTACACATCATCCCTTTGCTGCCACCATTCTCACTCAGCCGAACCTATCACAACCTAAACCACCGGCCACTACCTAACTACCCTAACTACACCCGGCCAACCATCTCTTTTCCCCTAAGACTCCCATTCGGCCTTCCCTTAAACTCCCTTTAGGTCCATACTCCCCAACACTCTATACTCTCCTAGTGACCCTACACACTCACTTGGCCCATCCCCTTTAATCCCCCACATCAAGGCGACACCCACTTGCAGCCGGCCACCTTCAAGGCGCCTATCCCGCGCCCCACTTGCAGCCGGCCAGCACCCTTTGTCATCCACCCTCGCGGAGCTCCCGTTTGCAGCCTAAGGTGAAGGCCAAGCCCATGCTCAAGCAAGGCCTCTACGGACCAGCTACTCGTAAGTGCCTAAACTCGATCTTTAGTTGTATACTTGCTTGAGATTCAATTTGATACGGGGTTGTAATAACGGAGCATAGTCTCCCCCGGCTTGTAATAACGTGGCTTGGCACACCCACACACGTGCAGTCTCTTAGTTGTGCACGATTTTGAACACACACGGGCCTAATCAGCCCCTAATACATAAGTATATATATATATATACTTTCATTTTCGAAGGGTTTTTGCTTAAGTTGGGTGCGTTGTCTTTCAATTCAAGCACTCACACACATTGAGCTTTCGCTCTTATTTGAAAGACCCAAGTAAGGGCCGACCTATACTATTTGGGTTTCATTTCATGTCGTGTGTGTAAGTCTTTCAATTCAAGCACTCTCACACACATTGAGCCTTCGCTCTTATTCCCAAGACCTTAGTAAAGGCCTTATTGCAGTTATATTTGGGTTTCATTTATGTCGTGTGTGTAGTACTTCAATTCAAGCACTCTCACACATATTGAGCCTTCGCTCTTACTCCCAAGACCTTAGTCAAGGCCATACTGCAATTTATATTTGGGTTTCATTTCATGTCGTGTGTGTAAGTCTTTCAATTCAAGCACTCTCACACACATTGAGCCTTCGCTCTTATTCCCAAGACCTTAGTAAAGGCCTTATTGCAGTTATATTTGGGTTTCATTTATGTCGTGTGTGTAGTACTTCAATTCAAGCAATCTCACACACATTGAGCCTTCGCTCTTACTCCCAAGACCTTAGTCAAGGCCATACTGCAATTTATATTTGGGTTTAATTTCATGTCGTGTGTGTAAGTCTTTCAATTCAAGCACGCACCCACATTAAGCCTTCGCTCTTATTTGCAAGACCCGAGTAAGGGCTCATATACATAATCTATATACATATCTCCCTTCGGTTATTTCCCTTCGGTTATTTCCCTTCAGTATTGTCTTTACATTTCGGGTTTTCCCTTTGGAGTAGCGTGAGTTTGCATTGCATCTACGCCATACCACGAGGTAGGATGCATATTGCATCGAAGCAAGCCCCGCTCGAATTCGCCCATGTAGTGGAGTGTTCATAACACACAAAGTAGGTGGCCCGAAAAGGGATAAAAGAAAAGACTTAGGCACGTGCAAATCCACGTGATCTAAAACATGCAATCTCATTTTAAAGACCCGAAATAGACACCTCGAACCGCTTCGTAGACTTTCTCTCCAAAACCCGATTTTTGCAAAGCGTACAGACTGACCCTTGCACATCGGTGCAAGAAGGTCTGCGACGACAAGAGCTTACTTGCTCACAGTCACCACATTTAGAAGTCAGTGTTAAAAATATCTTCGCTAGCTTAAGTAAGCTAGCTGGCACGCCCTATTTGCATACATAGGCCTTAGACACACGAGAGGATCCGCTCCGAGCCCTGAAAAAGGCGAGAGGCGGGGATTTTCGCGCGTCTACAGTCGGCAATGCCATTATCCTCTCTTCCTACGTGTATGAGTTTACACGATTGGAATGACTCAACCAATCGAGTGGCCAACTCGTGATATGGAAGAAGTTTTTCATTTCGCACTTGCCAAATTTTCGAAACTTGGTTTATAACAAGGAGCGAATCTCCAAAGACTCGATGCATGATGCCCCTAGAGTTTTCGTAACCCTTAAGCCTTGTATGAGTGCTTCATACTCAGTTACATTGTTGGAACATTCGAAATCTAGGCAGATTGCTATGGGAATCTCACCCTTTTCAGGGGATATGAGGATGACCCCAGCACCATCCCCTCGTTGGTTTCGTGCCCCATCGAAGTGCATTTTCCACACTTGGTTTTTGAAAGAGTTTGCCAAAATGTGGTTTTGAAAATGGTTTTGCAATATGCCTTCATCAGGCATTTCACTAAGTGTGGGATATGCGTCCTCCAGGGGGAACTCAACCACGTAGTCAGCTAGGGCTTGCCCTTGATGGAGATCTGATGATGGTATTTCAGGTCATACTCCATTAGAAGGAGTTGCCATTTGCCCAATCTACCAGTAAGAATGGGTTTTTTGAATAAGTGCTTGATTGGATCAATCTTGGACACTATCCAGATCTCATGATCTAGGAAATAGTGTCAAAATTTCTGGCAAGCCCAAACTAGGGTCAAGCACGTCTTCTCCATGGCTTGATAATTCCTTTCATAAGCCAGGAGAGTTTTCGAAATATAATAGATGGCATACTCCTTATGGGTGTCATCCTCGTATTGAGCTAATAGAGCTCCCAAGGCATTCGCATTCACGGAAATGTAAAGCAAAAGAGGTTTTCCTTGCTTTGGAGGATTCAAAACAGGGGGATTAACTAGCTATGCCTTTAGTCTTTCGAAGGACTTTTGGCAGTCGTCATCCCATGAAAATTTCATGCCCTTCCTTAATAGTTTGTTGAAGGGTTCGCATCTAGTCGCTAGGTTTGATATGAACCTGCGAATGGACTGTAATCGACCCTAGAGGCTATGAATTTGTGTGAGATTGGAGGGTGGAGCCATGTCTATGATGGCTCGACACTTAGAGGGGTCGACTTCTATACCCCTTTGGCTCACCATAAAGCCTAGAAGCTTTCTGAACTCTACTCTGAATACACATTTTTGAGGGTTTGGCTTTACTTTGTAAAGTCTAAGCCTTTCGAAAATCTTTTGCAAACATTCTATATGAGTGCATCGGGTTTTGGATTTTGCCAAGGGATCATCTACATACATTTCTACGAGCTCATGAATCTGATCATGGAAGATCGTGGTCATGGCTCTCTGGTATGTTGCGCCGACAATTTTCAAACCAAAGGGCATGACTGTATAGCAGTACGTGCCCCATGGGGTTGTGAATGCGGTCTTACCCTGATCTCGTGGACTTAATTTAATTTGATTATACCCTGAATAGCCATCCATAAATGAAAACATCTCGTGATTTGCAGTACTATCGACTATCAAATCTATGTTTGGTAAAGGATAATTATCCTTTGGAGTGGCTTTATTCAGGTTTCTGAAATCGATGCATATTCGAATTTTCCATTTGGTTTTTCGAACCACAACGATATTGGATAACCAATCAGAATATGCAATGGGTTTTATAAATCCGGCTTTTAGCAGATCTTCTAAACCCTCTTTGACTTGTGCGTGTATATTCGGATGTATTTTCCTAAGCTTTTGCTTTATGGGTTTCACATCCGCATCTAAGGGAAGACGATGTTCGACAATACTGGGATCTATGCCCAGCATGCCTTCATACGTCCATGCAAACACATCTAAATAGGTTCGTAGAAATGCAATGAATGTTGATCTTTCATGCTCATGCAAACATGCGCCTACCTTAATGAGTTTGGGATTGGAATCACTCCCTAGGTTCACCTCTATGAAATATCCTCCTACTAAATTGGAAGGTCTTTCAAAATTGAGAATTTTATGAAATTCAGGGAGCTCAGAGGTGGGATCTTCCTCAAGGGGATCCACTTCTGGGATTCGATCATTCTCGTGGGTTATAGACCCGAGGAAATTTGATGCGTGGATTTTCAAAAGACCTGGTTTTACACTTGGAACTTCAATTGATTTCGAAAATTTTGGTCTGGTTATGCAGACGACGTTCCTTTCGAAATCCTTTTCTTTTTCCAAAGCTTTACCAGGAGCAGCTATGTACAAAATCTTTTGGAGTTTTGTAAATTTTCGATTTTTTTGTGCTTTTGCAAAACAAGAACCTTAGGAGCTATACAAACTACTCTATTTTAGAGTTTTTGATTTTCCAATGTTTTTGGTTTTTGCAATTTTTCCATTTTTTCGATTTTGAGTTTTTCAAATGTTTTTATATTTTTGTAAAAGGGATCTTCCATCATACCTACAAAGGGAAAACACTACGGGTTAGACTCGGAATAAGAGGTCCAAATCGTAGGTTTCTTCTAGGGTAGGCTCCACGGCACCCTTGACCTAGGTGGTCACAGGGGGTGGTTCTGGTGGTATTTTGGGAGTATAGCCGATCCCATATCGGCTTGGATTGGCCCTAGGAAGTATCGGTTCTAGGAGACCCTGATTTTGTGCCCCTAGACTCTTATAAGGCACATAGCCCATGTTTAACAGCATGTTCCACGATTTCTTGTTTTTAGAAAAAATTGAATACAAATCGTGGTCCTGGAACTTGCTGTCGTCTATATCGTGCACATATAGCTTCTTGTCCAGGGGTTTTGGAAATAAGAGATGTTTGGGTCTTCCTAGAAGGGTCAGAACCTTGAGGGGGCCAGCCTTGGGTGGCCCCTTCACATACACGACCTTCCTAGGGTTATTCAATACGAGCCTTGGTGGCTCAAGCATGGTTTGCCCCAGTTTTACCCCATGGGTCTGGGAGCTTGACAAGCAGGGGGAATTTATGACCCCCTGAAGTTGAGGGTGACTCTCTCATAGGATCACAACGACTTGGTCCCTGTAAGGGATCTTGACACACCTGTGGAAGGTGGATGGCACAGCGCACAAGCTGTGTATCCAAGGCCTTCCCAACAACAGGTTATAATGGGGGTGGATGTCCAGGACATGGAACACCCCCGTGTGTGCTATCCCTCTCGTTTCCATGGGGAGTTCAATAGATCCTATGGGTCTAGACGCATTCCCATCGTATCCAGTGATAACGATGGGACTGGGATGAACGGATGTCAAGGTGACTCCGATTTGATTCGCCACATGAAGTAGAAGGATGTTGAGCCCTCCTCCCCATCGACAAGGCACCTATCCAGAGAGTGGTTATTCAGAACCACCTCGATATGCAGGGCCTGGTTATGGGCTTCGTAGGGTCTATCTACATCGTCTTCCGAGAATACGATGGGCGTTTTCGCTCCTATAGATGCCACATGTTTGGACAAAGATTCAGGGGTAATGTTCGAACTAACCCTTGCTCTTTCTAGAATTTTCTCTAACACTAGTCTATGCCTAGGCGAAGTTTGTAGTAGCTCTAGGATGGACATATTGATAGGAATCTTTGAAATATGGTTTTCGAAATCATACACCTTCAAAACAACATTTTCTTTGTTCGTTTTTTACGGAACTCTAGGAATACATGCTTTTGAGGAACCAGGCACACTGACCACCTTTTTAGCACTTTGTAGATGTGGGGGTTGGTAGATCCTCCCGGACCTTGTCACCTTCCCTACGATCAACCTAGGTTTCATACTAATCATGGCTCTAATCGAGTGATTTGGAGCACCTTGAATGATTAACACTGGTTTGATCGGGGACGGAACTCTTGGTGGTCCCCGGATGATTACTTGGGCGGGTTTCTTATGCAGTATGAGAGTAGACACACAAGTAGATGAACCAGACTCACATGCATGTGCTAGATTCTTTGAAATTGAAAGAGCACATACCTCTTTTCCCTTCCCACTGGTACTTGTGTGCTTGGGGAAGGGTTCTTTGAAAATAGCTTGGGTAGGCTCAGGTTCTTCAGCGACCTGGAGCCGGCCTTCTGCTATCAAGTTCTCAATTTTATTAAGGAGGGAGAAGCATCGCCTTGTATCATGGCCTTTGAGCCGATGGTACTTGCAGAACTTGTTTAAAAACCCTCCCTTCGAAGTGACTCTCTCGGGAATCTCGGGGAGTTCGATCATGCCTTGGGTAAGTAGGAGGTCTAGGACCTCCGTCACAGGTTGCCCCAGCGGAGTATACTCCCGTCTTTCGAAGGGTTTTTGAAAACTCCTCTCCTTTTTATTTTAAGCTTTTTCAAAAGCTTTTGAAGCACTTGCCGGGCTTGGATCCACCCGGACATTAGCGATTTTATGGGGCTTTGCCCCTTTGTCTGCGGTGGATGGCCCATAGTTGATGGGCTTCTCCAAGCGAGTTTTCGAAATAGGATTTCCTTTCCATAAGTGGTCGTACACCCCTTTTTTCAAATTTGTTTCGAAAAGGGATGCTTTCTTTATTAACTTATGGAAAGTAGAGATTTCATGAAGCGAGAGAAGGGTTTTCAGCTTGTTTCTAAAATTATCGAGGATAAGCATGACTGCACATCTTTCTGATATGGGCTCTCGCACTTGACCCAAGAAAGACCTCCATCGAACGATGAACGTATGTACGTCCTCGTTCACACCTTGTTTTGTATCCCTCAAGGTGTTTAAAGTCAGTGTGACTTCTATGTTATGCGAGAATCTCTGCATAAAGCAGTTCACTAACTCTTCAAAAGTTGTGAACTGGATAAGATTGTAGGAAGCCAGCCATTTGGCAGTTGTGCCCTTGAGGGACAGAGGGAACAAATATACCCATTTCATCGAGTCCTTTTTCTTATGGGCTCGATGAGAGAAAAGTTGCAAATGAGACCTAGGGTGTAGCTCCTTTTCTCTTTATCGTCACTGTCTGTTTCATAGTCCACAGGTAGGAAATCAGACAAGGTGTAGCTCCTTTTCTCTTTATTTTGCCCTCTTAGCAACTGCTGTAGGGCTTTACGGTCCTTGTGTGTGAAGGACTCGTGGTATTGGTTACCTTCCATCGCGGAAGTCTCCTTGTGTTTGCAAGGTTTTTCAAATTTCTTCTTAGCCTTTGGTTCGCCATTGGACGAACATGAATCGCCTGCTTCAACCTCTTGGCTAAGAGCGGCGATTTTGGCCTCGAAGTCCCTTCTCAAATCTTCAATCTCTTGTTTTTTTGAAAACCTTCGAGATTGAGAACTTGATGCGCAGGAGCCACAACTAGATACCTCTTGGGAGCCTGGACTCGACATGCTTCAATATGTTTTTCAAAACAAATCCTAAGTATGAAAATGCAAAGAAGCAAAGTTTAAAACACTTTAAAAAAAATTTCATGAGGATTCTCTACATGAACTGACTCTACACAAGGCCCAGGTCCCACCGGGCGTGCCAAATTCTATAGACACGGAAAATCCTCACTTCCGATTCTTAGGCCTAAAGCGAACCCTTTCGTGTGTCTAAGTCGTATTTTAGCAAAAGGGCGTGCCAGCTAGCTTGCTTAAGCTAGCGAAGAAAAGTTTTGAAATCTGACTGCTATCGGGGCGACTGTGAGCAAGTGAGCTCTTTTCGTCGCAGACCTTCTTGCACCGATGCGCAAGGGTCAGTTTGTACGCTTGGCAAAGTCTTTTAAAATGTAAACCTCTTTGAAAACTACCCTAAGTGTTTGGGGCTTTGTATGTGCGATTTCAGATTTTATTACACGTGGGATTTGCACGTGCCTATGTCTTTCTTTTTATCTTTTTATGGCCAACTAGGTGTGTGCATAAGTGACCTAAGTTGGGCGAATTTTTGAGCGGGAGTGTGGGGCTTGCTTTGATGCAATATGCGTCCTAACTCGTGGTATGACGTATATGCAATGCAAACTCACGCAACTCCAAAGGGAAAACCCGAATTGCAAGACAATGCGGAAGGGAAATGACTTAATGTAAATTACAAAAGGGAAATTGCGAAAGGGAAATATGGCTATATCTTAAGAGCGGAAAGGCTCAATTGTGCAAGTGTGTGTCGTGTATATATGTAAAGACTACGCACACTGTTGAACCTTAAAACCCAAATCTTAAAGACATAGCCGAAGGGAAATACTTATAATATATATGGGCTTGAAGGTCGCCAACGTGTGTGAGTGAGTGTGAAAATTGCAATATGGCCTTGACTAAGGTCTTAGGAATAAGAGCGAAAGCTCAATGTGTGTGAGTGTAGAATTGAAATACTACGCACATAACTTAAATGAAACCCAAATATAATTGCAATAGGCCTTGACTAAGGTCTTGGGAGTAAGATCGAAAGCTCAATGTGTGTGAGTGTGGAAATTGAAAGACCACGCACACAACTTGAATTAAAACGCCCAAGGGAAATTGCAATACGGCCCTTACTAGGGTCTTGGAAATAAGAGCGAAAGCTCAATGTGTGTGAGTGTGAAAATTGAAAGACAACACACACAACTTAATAAAACCCACGCAACTTAAATATACATAAGTATAGCTATATCTTAAGGGCTGATTAGGCCCATGTGTGTGTTAAAATCGTGTGCAGCTAAGAGCGAAATAGGCTCAAGTGCACGTGTATGTGGGTGTGCCAAACCACATTATTACAAGCGGGGGGGAGACAATGCTCCATTATTACAACCCCGTATCAAATTTAATTAAGCATAAGCAAGTTCAACAAGGACTGAGTTAGGCACTTACGGATAGCTGGTCCGGGTGTGACTTGCTTGGACTTGGCTTGATGAGTCACCTTGGACAGCAAAGGGAGCTCCTTGGATGGGTGGTTGCGGCAGGTGGGTGTGCTGGTCGAATGGAAGCAGTTTTGTGCTGGCCGAGTGGAAGGGCTGGTGTCTTGGCTGAGATTGAAGTGTTTAGGGGAGGTAGGTTGAACTAGGGTATGTCATTAAGGCTTGGGGTAGGTCTTAGGGAGAGGTAAGGTTGCTAGCTAAGGGAAGAGGGGTAGGTGGTGCAGGTGGTGGCCGAATGGTGGAGGTGCAGGCGTTGAGAAAGCTGGCCGAATGGTGGAGGTGGCAGGTGGTGTTTGAAGTGGGGTATGGTGGATGGAAGGTGGTGAATGGAGGGGATGAAGAAGGGAGTTTGAGATGGGGTACTAACCAAGATGGAAGGTCCTGGACGAAGGGTGGAAGGTGGCAGGTGCAGCTCCTGGCCGAAGGGAAGAAGGTGGCGGCTGAAATGGAGTGGATTGGTGATGGCCGGGTTCCAACGATGAAGTGGCTGAAGTGGAGTGGAGTGGTGCTGTTGGCCGGGTTCCGAGAGGGGAGAAGATAGGACCAAAGGGGCCCCAGATTTTCGAGAGCCAAGAGAGGGAACCCGCATGAATGGGAGGGGTTTTTATAGGCTGGGATAGGGGAGGTCGGTTGGTGGGCTGGTTTGGTGGTGGGGCTTTGGGGGTATGGTGTGCTAGATATTTAGGTGGGCCTGATATTTGTTTTGGGTGGTTTGGGGATATGGTGTGCTAGGTATTTAGGTGGGCTGGTTTAGTGGTTTAGGGCTTAGTTAGGTGGATTAGGTTTAGGGTGAGGTTTAATGAAGTGGGTTAGGTGTTTAGGCTAGGATTAGAGTGAGGTTAGGGGGATTAGGCTAGGATTAGGGAAGGATTAAGGAAGTGGGTTAGGTGATTAGGCTAGGATTAGGGGAGGATTAAGGAAGTAGGTTAGGTGATTAGGCTAGGATTAGGGTGAGGGTTAGGTTCTAGGGAAAATGGCTAGGTGGGGTGAGCTAACTTAGGGCTAGGTTTAGAAGCATCCCCTTGGCCTTGACCCATGGACCTAGTTGCAGCATTGTAGACGCAGAAAATTCTCGCTCCTGGTTCTTAGGCCTGGAGCGAACCTTTTCGTGTGCCTAAGTCCTTTTTAAACAAACAGGGCATGCCAGCTAGCTTACTTAAGCTAGCGAAGATATATTTAAAACCTGACTTCTAACGTGGCGACTGTGAGCAAGCAAGCTCTTGTCGTCGCAGACCTTCTTGCACCGATGCGCAAGGGTCAGTCTGTATGCTTTTAAAATCGAGTTTTTGAGTGGAAGAACCTACGAAAGCAGTTTGAGGTGTTTGATTCGGGTCTTTTGATATGATTTTCAGATTTTAGATCACGTGAATTTGCACGTGCCTAAGTCTTTCTTTTTATCCCTTTTCGGGCCACCTAGGTGTGTGTTATGAACACTCCACTAAGATGTGGCGACTTTGAACGGGAGTATGGGTTTGCTTTGATGCAATATGCATCCTAACTCGTGGTATGGCGTATATGCAATGCAAACTCACGCAACTCCAAAGGGAAAACCCGAATTTAAAGACAATGCCGAAGGAAAATGACTTGTAATGGAAATTGCCGAAGGGAAATTGCAAAAGGGAAATATGGCTATATCTTAAGAGAGGAAAGGCTCAATAGTGCAAGTGTGTGCCGTGTATATATTGAAAGACTACGCACACTGATGAACCTTAAAACCCAAATTGAAAAGACATAGCCAAAAGGGAAATACGTATATAGTATATATATGAGCCCTTACTTGGGTCTTGCAAATAAGAGCGAAGGCTCAATGTGGGTGTGTGTGAAAATGTAAAGACAACACACACAACTTCAAATGAAACCCAAATATAAATTGCAACATGGCCTTAACTAAGGTCTTGGGAATAAGAGCGAAAGCTCAATGTGTGTGAGTGCTAGAATTGAAATACTACACACACGACATGAAATTAAACCCAAGGATAGTATAACACGGCCCTTACTTGGGTCTTGCAAATAAGAGCGAAGGCTCAATGTGTGTGAGTGCGAGAATTTAAAGACAACACACCCAACTCAAGCAAAACCCTATGCAACTTAAAGTATATACATAAACTTATATATAAAGGGTTGATTAGGCCCGTGTGTGTTCAAAATCGTGCACAACTAAGAGCGAGGTTGGCTCAAGTGCACGTGTGTGTGGTTGTGCCAAGCCACGTTATTACAAGCGGGGGGAGACTGTGCTCCGTTATTACAACCCCGTATCAAATTTAATTTAAGCAAGTCTACAACTAAGGACTGAGTTAGGCACTTACTTATAGTTGGTCCGGAGGTGACTTGCTTGAGCGTAGGCTTGGCTTCGCCTTGGGCTGCAAGAGGGAGCTCCTCGGAGTGGAATGGCAAGGTTGTATAGCCGGGTGACTAGGGAGGATTGTGGCGCCTTGGGGACTCGCCGGCTGCTAGGGGGAGGCTGCCGTGGTGCTTTGGGCTAAGGTGACTAAGGAAGGTCACTGAGGGAGGGAAGGCTCTATGGAAGGTGGCGCTAAAGGAGAGCCTAAAGGGAATGCCTAAGGAAAATCTAAGGAAGAAGGTGTGGCTGGCCTAATAGGTTGGGTGCAGTCGGCTATGACTGGCCGACTAAGGGGAGTTTTTGTGGTGGCCGGCTGGGGTAGTGGGGATGTTATGGATGGGAAGGGAGCTAACTAGGGTGCTGTGGAAGGTGGGATTAATGGGTGACTAAGAGTGTAGGGGGCAGATCCTAGGGGATAAGGTAGGGTGGCCCGGTGTCACTAGGGGAGAAGGTAAAGGGTCGGATGGTGTAAGTGGTTTAGGTCTGGCCGAATGGGTAGGGATGACGGGCAGGTTGTGATGGAGTTATGTGGCGGTGGTATGGGTGGCTGAGAGTGGAGGGGGAGCGAAGAGGAGATGAAGTTGAGTTGAGATACTAGCCGGATGGTAAGGAGTTGGTGTCCAAGGAAGAAGAGCAGCCAGGTGATTTGAGTGGATGGAGTTCGGCCGGATGGAAGTGATGGCAGCGTGGAATGGAGCAGGCCGAATGGAAGTGGTGGCGCGAGGTGGAACTGGCCGGGGGTAGTGGTGATGCAGGTGGGGCAAGGTGGAAGGTTCGGCAGGGCCAAGATGGGCTAGAAGGTGATGGAAAAAGCTGAAAAACCTTTCCACTAGGGGGGTGGGTTTATAGCTTTTTGAAGGGCGGTTGGGGCTAGTATTTGGAGGGTGGTAAGGTGGTTTAGGTGGTGGTGGTGTGGTGATAAGGTGGGCTGGTTTTTAGGAGGGGCCAGATATTTTACTTTAAGGGGTTTTAGGTATATGGTGTGCTAGGTTTAGGTGGGGTGGTTTAGGGGTTTAGGGCTTAGCTAGGTGGGTTGGTTTTGGGGTGAGGTTTAGTGAGGTGGGTTAGGTGATTAGGCTAGGATTAGGTTAGGTTTAAGGAAATTAGGCTAGGTTTAGGAAAGGATTAGGGAGGTGGGTTAGGTGATTAGGTTGGGATTAGGCTAGGATTAGGGAAGTGGGTTAGGTGATTAGGCTAGGTTTAGGCCGGGATTAGGGTAAAAGGCTAGGATTAGGGGTTTTTGCTTAGGATTGGGTTAGGGAGCTCCCTTTGCATAACCCATAGACCTTGTTGCCTCATGTTGGTGCAACCCTAGGTTAGGTTTTGGCTAATACAAGCTTAAACCCATACTAATTAGGCTAACCCACATGATTAACCCCAAACTTGACACACAAGTCAAGCTTAATTACAATTACCCTCAAATCTTATCCTTCCCCACTCTCTCTCATGCCCATAATCCCACGTGAATTTCAAGTGGGCCCCACCTCCATTTATGAGAAGGTGATGTGGGCCATAGATGTGGATATTGGATTGGATCTCTGGATCCAAATCCAAATCCAAATCCAAATCCACACATAGGTTTGAATTGGGATCTGGATATATATGGTCCAGATCCAATCCAAACTGAATTCTGACTCCTTCAGGCTGTGTTAGAAACGAACGGTTTGTGTGGGGTCTGACAGCATCAATACTCTGTCTGCGTTGGGTCTTCGCCAACATGGTTGTCAGCTTCTATTTTCACCTTCCGGAGATGATTTCAAGTGATGTTTGCTGATAACAAGGTCTTGGACATTCGAGATCCTGGGGGTGGATTCAACACGAGAGTTGCTGTGTCGGGCTCGACATGTGCTTCGGTTCTGGGCTCTCTTTGGCTCTTCTGGTCCTGCTTTGATTAGGCCAAGCCGCTTTGTGGGGTTTCAAAAATATGTTTTAAAAGTTTTAAAAACTATATTATACATATTTAAAACATATAAAATTTAAAACATATGTACAGGGTTGCCTGGAAGGCTCCTGGGTTTCCAGACTGAAAATAGCCCTTTGGGGCTGCTTTTACAAAACCAGGTTTTATTTGAGAAGTTCGTGGGATTTTGGGGTGTTTATAGATGCCCCTCTTTGGCATTGTCCAAATCGATTTGGATAATGGCAAAGATGACAAACACCCCTTTCCATGTCTCCCTAGATCTATCCACGAAAATATGGGATCGTCCCAATCTTTAGCAAAATCTCACTTTTAAAACCCTGGTAGGAGGAGATATCACGCCAAAGGGATATACAAAAGGGTTTCTAGTCCTAAAATGGGATCAGGTTTATGCAAGTGCCATGCGTGGAAATGTAGATGCATGACATGGGTGTGGTGCCAAGAGTGGCGACCTCCCAAAGACTAGATATGGTCGAACTTTCGAGACTTACAAGGCCTACTGCTCCAAGTGAGCAAATCCTATGCTATTCGATGTTCGACTTTTCAAAATCTATTTACAAAAGCTATTTACAAAAGGGACAACTGTCTTGAGTCTCAATCCTAAGGATCTCGAGCTCTTCGTGTTTGCCCTTGCTTGAGTCTTGACACTCGTTTATCTAGTGGAGGTTTTATAAGAAAACAAGCTATATTTCAAATTCCTACATCTTACTCGAAACGTCGAATTCTCAAACAAGATGAAATTTAAGTAAGTAAATCCTATTTTTACTTTAGGATTCCTCGAAATGAACCATGCTTTAGCTTGGGATAAGTCAGGGATGGGAAAGAGATACCACGGTCCCTTCTGAAGCGTCCGTGGTTTAAGGCATAGAAGGCGGAAAACTGCTCTTTTTGAGCTTTTTGGCCTCTTTTTCCTTTTTTTCGTAGAGGGTCTCCCTTTGGGAGTATTTTTTCTTTAATCCCTCCTTTTCACAAGAGAATCTATTTTTCTTTTGAATTCTGGTTTCTTTCTTTTGGAAAGAGACTTTGAATGGGAAATTCCCTTTATTTGGGCCTTTGTTTTCCTTTCTGGAAGGAGAAGAGAAGAGGGGAGGACTTATCCCAAGCCTACACTCGATCCATTCCAGATCAGCCTATTTAGAAATAGCACGTACTACTTGCAAGTATCTTGCTATGTTGAACTAGGCCTTTCTTTGTAAGAAGAAGGATTTTGAAATGTAACCACGATTTTGAAGACTCCACTCTTTCACAAGTGCGAATTCTCTCGCTCAGGGTCACACGATTTTGCCTTTGCACCTTATTTTCAGGTCTCAGCGCAACTATCCCTAAAATTTTCGAAAAATGGGGAATTTACTACAAATCCTACACATAATACTTCTTTAAGTATTGAATATTGATAGGATCTGCTAAATTCCTACCTTCTACATCGATCAACCAATATGAGTTCGTGGTGGTTGCACGTACAACATAGGGTCCATCCCACTTGGGGCGCCACTTTCCAAGGGGATGTGGGCCACGATAGTGGATGATTTTCAAGACTAGATCTCCCACTTCAAAGTGGCGAGGTCTCATGTGTTTGCCATAGTGTCGGGCTATCCTTTGCCGGTATGCACGAGCATGATCCATAGCAAGGAGTCACCTCTCATCCAACAAATCTAGTTCGGCCATCCTAGCATGCTGAAGCGTCTCTAGGGGGAGGTCGAGTGCTATGGATGTATGGAATGAATGCAGTTGAGTATTGTAGACGCAGAAAATCTCCGCTTCCTGGTTCTTTGGCCTGAAGCGAACCTTTTCGTGTGTCTAAGTCCTATTTAAATAAACAGAGCGTGCCAGCTAGCTTACTTAAGCTAGCGAAGATGTATTCTAAAAACCTGACTTCTAACGTGGCGACTGTGAGCAAGCAAGCTCTTGTCGTCGCAGACCTTCTTGCACCGATGCGCAAGGGTCAGTCTGTACGCTTTTAAAATCGAGTTTTGAGTGGAGAAAGCCTACGAAAGCGGTTCGAGGTATTTGATTCGGGTCTTTTTGGTATGGTTTCAGATTTTAGATCACGTGATTTGCACGTGCCTAAGTCTTTCTTTTTATCCCTCTTTGGGGCCACCTAGGTGTGTGTTATGAACACTCCACTAAGATGTGGCGATTTTGAGCGGGAGTATGGGGTTTGCTTTGATGCAATATGCGTCCTAACTCGTAGTATGGCATATATGTAATGCAAACTCATGCTACTCCAAAGGGAAAACCCGAATTTAAAAGACAATGCCGAAGGGAAATGACTTGTAATGTAAATGCCGAAGGGAAATTGCAAAAAGGGAAATATGGCTATATCTTAAGAGCGGAAAGGCTCAATTGTGCAAGTGTGTGCCGTGTATATATTGAAAGACTACGCACACAGCTGAACCTTAAAACCCGAATTGAAAAGACATAGCCAAAAGGGGAATACGTATATAGTATATATGAGCCCTTACTTGGGTATTGCAAATAAGAGCGAAGGCTCAATGTGAGTGCGTGTGAAAATGTAAAGACAACACACATGACTTCAAATGAAACCCAAATATAACTGCAATATGGCCTTAACTAAGGTCTTGGGAATAAGAGCGAAAGCTCAATGTGTGTGAGTGCTTGAATTGAAGTACTACGCACACAACATGAAATTAAACCCAAATATAAATTGCAGTATGGCCTTAACTAAGGTCTTGGGAGTAAGAGCGAAAGCTCAATGTGTGTGAGTGCTTGAATTGAAGTACTACGCACACAACATGAAATTAAACCCAAGGATAGTATTACCCGGCCCTTACTTGGGTCTTGCAAATAAGAGCGGAAGCTCAATGTGTGTGAGTGCGAGAATTTAAAGACAACACACGCAACTCAAGCAAAACCCTACGCTACTTAAAGAATATATATAACTTATATCTAAAGGCGCTGATTAGGCCCGTGTGTGTTCAAAATCGTGCACAACTAAGAGCGAGGTAGGCTCAAGTGCACGTGTGTGTGGGTGTGCCAAGCCACGTTATTACAAGCGGGGGGAGACTATACTCCGTTATTACAACCCCGTATCAAATTTAATTTAAGCAAGTCTACAACTAAGGACCGAGTTAGGCACTTACTTATAGCTAGTCCGAAGATGACTTGCTTGAGCGTGGGCTTGGCTTCGCCTTGGGCTGCAAGAGGGAGCTCCTCGAAATGGAACGATAAGGGGAGATGCTGGCCGGGTGACTTGGGTGCGCGGGAAGGGCGCCTTGAAGCTGGCCAGCTGCTAGGAGTGTGCTGCTGGGGTGCTTTGGGCTAAGGTGACTAAGGAGGGTCACTAAGGGATAGTGTGGTGTTAGAAAAGGTGGCGCTAAGAGGAGCATAAGGGAATGCCTAAGGGAAAAGTATGGCTGGCCGGGAGGTGGTGCAGTCGGCTGGGGTGGCCGACTAAGGGGAGTTTAGTGGTGGCCGGGTGCTAAGGTAGCTAAGGAATGGCAAGGATGGGAAGGGAGCTAGCTAGGGTGTGGTGTAAGGTAGGGCTAAGGGCTGGTGGAAAGTGGTATGGGCAGGTCTTAGGGAGCCAAGTGGGGTGGCCGGGTATCACTAGGGGAAGTGATTCAAGGCGGGTGATGTAAAGGTGGAGGTCTAGCCGAATGGGTAGGGATGACGGGTAGGTGGTGTTGGCGAGAGGTTGTGGTGGTGTGGGTGGTTGAGAGTGGAGGGGGAGTGAAGAAGAGGTGGAGCTAAGTATAGGGTACTAACCGGCTGATGAAGAGGGGCGATGGATGGAAGAAGAGCAGCCGGGTGGTGAAGGTTGCAGCGTAGAGTGGAGTTCGGCTGGGGGATGAAGGTGGCGCGAGGTGGAGCTTGGCTGGAGTAGTGGTGGTGTAGGTGGAAGGAGGGCAGCAAGGTGGAAGGCTCAGTTGGGATGAGGTTGGCCAAGGTGGGCTGGGCCAAGGTGGGCTGGAAGTGATTGAAAAACCCGCCCATTAGGGGGGGGGGGGGGGGGGTTTTATAGGTTGGTGAAGGGCGATTGGGGCTGGTTTTTGGAAGGTGGTAAGGTGGTTTAGGTGGTGGTGGTGTGGTGAAAAGGTGAGCTGGTTTTGAGGAGGGGCCAGATATTTTAATACAAGGGGGTATTAGGGATATGGTGTGCTAGGTTTAGGTGGGGTGGTTTAGGGGTTTAGGGCTTAGCTAGGTGGGTTGGTTTTGGGGTGAGGTTTAGTGAGGTGGGTTAGGTGATTAGGCTAGGATTAGGTTAGGTTTAAGGGAATTAAGCTAGGTTTAGGGGAGGATTAGGGAAGTGGGTTAGGTGATTAGGTTGGGATTAGGCCGGGATTAGGGAAGTGGGTTAGGTGATTAGGCTAGGTTTAGGACGGGATTAGGGTAAAAGGCTAGGATTAGGGTTTTTTTATTAGGATTGGGTTAGGAAGCTCCCTTTGCATAACCCATAGACCTTGTTGCATCATGTTGGTGCAGCCCTAGGTTAGGTTTTGGCTAATACAAGCTTAAACCCATGTTAATTAGGCTAACCCACATGATTAACCCCAAACTTGACACACAAGTCAAGCTTAATTACAATCAACCCTCAAATCTTATCCTCCCCCACTCTCTCTCATGCCCATAATCCCATGTGAATTTCAAGTGGGCCCCACCTCCATTTATGAGAAGGTGATGTGGGCCATGGATGTGGATATTGGATTGGATCTCTGGATCCAAATCCAAATCCAAATCCACACAGGTTTGAATTGGGATCTGGATATATATGGTCCAGATCCAATCCAAACTGAATTCTGACTCCTTCAGGCTGTGTTCGAAATGAACGGTTTGTGCGGGGTCTGACAGCATCAGTACTCCGTCTGCATTGGGTCTTCACCAACATGATCGTCCGCTTCTGTTTTCACCTTTCGGAGATGACTTCAAAAGATGTTTGCTGATAACAGGGTCTTGGACGTTCGAGATCTTGGGGGTGGATTCAATACGAGAGTTGCTGTGCAGGGCTCGACTTGTGCTCCGGTTCAAGGCTCTCTTTAGCTCTTCTGTTCCTGTCTTGATCAGGCCAAGCTTGCTTTGTGGGGTTTCAAAACATATTTTGTCAGTTTTTAAAACATATTATACATATTTAAAACATATAAGAGTTTAAAACATCTGTACAGGGTTGCCTGGAAGGCTCCTGGGTTTCCAGACTCAAGATGGCCCTTTGGGGCTGCTTTTTACAAAACCAGGTTTTTTTGAGAAGTTCGTGGGATTTCGGGGTGTTTACAAGTATGAATGGGAAGAATGGCGTTTGTGCCATAGACCAATTCGAATGGTGTGGCATTCATGGGAGTCCGGATGGAAGTCCTATAAGCCCATAAGGCTTCATCTAGCTTCTCGTGCCACGTCCTACCCTTCTCTAAGGTTTTCTCAATTATGCTAATGAGAGTATTATTTGTGGCTTTGGCTTGGCCGTTGCCTTGAGGGTAGTAGGGCGAGGAGAAGTGGTGAGTTATGCCATACGTGTTGCACAACTTAACCATCCGCTCATTCTTGAATGGGGTACCATTATCAGACACAAGGTCTCGTGGCACCCCAAATCGAGCCAAGATATTCCTCCGGATGAAAGCCACCACATGTTGCCCCAGCACGTTGGTTAGGGAAATGGCTTCCACCCATTTGGAGAAATACTCCGTGGCTGCTAAAATGAATCGATGCCCATTCGAGGCTTTTGGAAAGATCGGGCCTACGATATCAAACACCCACATGGTGAATGGCCAGGGGCTGACCACGGAATGCAATGCAGATGAAGGGATATGAATGGCGTGCCCATGCACTTGACATGGATGACACTTCGTAACTTGATTGTGACAATCCCTTTTTATGGTGGACCAAAAATAACACCCTCTAAGTATTTTCATTGCCATCATGTTGGCATTAACATGACCTCCACATTCTCCATCGTGGAATTCATGCATCACTATCCTAGCCTCCTCTAGATCGATACACCTAAGAAGGATGCTGGTAAAACTCTTTTTGTATAGAACCCCACCCAGAACGGTGTATCGGGTCGAAATCTTACGGATGAATGCCTTATCTTTAGACGTGGCATCCTCGGTGAATCCCCTATTTTCTAGAAATTGTTTGATATCGTAAAACTAGGGTTTTTCAATAGAATCTGGGTTATTTTGGCAAATATCCAGATCATGTGTGGATGGGTTGGGCGCATGCCATATTTCTAAAGACTGGGTCCCTGAAATGGGATCGACCTTTAGGGCTGAACCCAAGGAGGAGAGGGCATCAGCGATGCCATTGTCCTCTCTTCCCACATGTGTGAGTCTGTCCAATTGGAATGACTTAACCAATCGAGTGGCCAACTTGTGATATGGAAGCAGTTTTTCATTACGTACTTGCCAAATTTTCAAAACCTGGTTTATAACGAGGAGCAAATCTCCAAAGACCTCGATGCATGATGCCCCTAGAGTTTTCGAAACCCTTAAGCCTTGTATGAGTGCTTCATACTCAGCTACGTTGTTGGAACATTCGAAATCTAGGTGGATTGCTATGGGAATCTTGCCCTTTTCAGGGGAGATGAGGATGACCCCAGCACCAGCCCCTCGTTGGTTTCGTGCCCCATCGAAGTGCATCTTCCACACTTGGTTTTCGAAATTGTTTGCCAAAATGTGGTTTTGGAAATGGTTTTGTAATATGCCTTCGTCAGGCATTTCATCAAGTGTGGGATATGCGTCCTCTAGGGGGAACTCAGCCACATAATCTGCTAGGGCTTGCCCCTTAATGGAGATCTGGTGATGGTATTTCAGGTCATACTCCATTAGAAGGAGTTGCCATTTTCACAATCTACCCGTGAGAATGGGTTTTTCGAACAAGTGCTTGATTGGATCAAGCTTGGACACTATCCAGATCTCATGATCTAGGAAATAGTGTCGAAATTTCTGACAGGCCCAAACTAGGGCCAAGCACGTCTTCTCCATGGCTTGATAATTCCTTTCATAAGCCAGGAGAGTTTTCGAAATATAATAGATGGCATACTCCTTATGGGTGTCATCCTCGTATTGAGCTAATAGAGCTCCCAAGGCATTCTCATGCACGGAAATATAAAGCAAAAGAGGTTTTCCTTGCTTCGGAGGATTCAAAATTGGGGGATTAACTAGCTATGCCTTTAGTCTTTCGAAGGACTTTTGGCAGTCGTCATCCCATGAAAATTTCGTGCCCTTCCTCAACAGTTTGTTGAAGGGTTCGCATCTAGTCGCTAGGTTTGATATGAACCTGCGAATGGACTGTAATTGACCTTGGAGGCTACGAATTTGTGTGAGATTGGAGGGTGGAGCCATGTCTATGATGGCTCGATACTTAGAGGGGTCGACTTCTATACCCCTTTGGCTCACCATAAAGCCTAGAAGCTTTCCGAACTCTACTCCGAATACACATTTTTGAGGGTTTAGCTTTACTTTGTAAAGTCTAAGCCTTTCGAAAATCTTTTGCAAACATTCGATATGAGTGCATCGGGTTTTGAATTTTGCCAAGAGATCATCTACATACACTTCTACGAGCTCATGAATCTGATCATGGAAGATCGTGGTCATGGCTCTCTGGTATGTTGCACTGACAATTTTCAAACCAAAGGGCATGACTGTATAGCAGTACGTGCCCCATGGGGTTGTGAATGCGGTCTTACCCTGATCTCGTGGACTTAATTTAATTTGATTATAGCCTGAATAGCCATTCATAAATGAAAGCATTTCATGATTTGCAGTACTATCGACTATCAAATCTATGTTTGGTAAAGGATAATTATCCTTTGGAGAGGCTTTATTCAGGTTTCTGAAATCGATGCATATTCAAATTTTCCCATTGGTTTTTCGAACCACAACGATGTTTGACAACCAATCAGAATACGCAATGGGTTTTATAAATCCGGCTTTTAACAAATCTTCTAAACCCTTTTTAACTTGCGTGTGTACATTCGGGTGTATTTTCCTAAGCTTCTGCTTTATGGGTTTTACAACTGCATCTAAGGGAAGACAATGTTCGACAATGCTGGGGTCTATGCCCGGCATGTCTTCATACATCCATGCAAACACATCTAAATAGGTTCGTAGAAATGCAATGAATGTTGATCTTTCATGTTCATGCAAGTATGCGCCTATTTTGATGGTTTTGGGATTGGAATCACTCCCCAGGTTCACCTCTATGAAATCTCCTCCTACTGAATTGGAAGGTCTTTCAAAATTGAGAATTTTATGAAATTCTGGGAGCTCAAAAGTGGGATCTTCCTCAAGGGGATCCACTTCTGGGCTTCGATCATTCTCGTGGGCTACAGACCCAAGGGAATTTGATGCGTGGGTTTTCAAAAGACCTGGTTTTGTACTCAGATTTTCAATTGATTTCAAAATCTTTGGTTTGGCTATGCAGACAACGTTCTTTTCAAAATCTTTTTCTAAAGTCTTACCAGGAGCAGCTATATGCAAAATCTTTTTGGTATTTTCTAGATTTTCGATTTTTTTGGGTTTTTGTAAAACAAGAACCTTAGGAACTATACAAAGCACTCTATTTTCGAGTTTTTGTTTTTCCATTGTTTTTGGTTTTTCCTCTTTTTCGATTTTTTTGATTTTAAGTTTTCCAAATGTTTTTGTATTTTTATGAAAGGGATCTTCCATCATACCTACAAAGGGAAAACACTACGGGTTAGACTCGGAATAGGAGGTCTAAATCGTAGGTCTCTTCTAGGGTAGGCTCCAGGGCACCCTTGACCCAGGTGGTCACAGGGGGTGACTCTAGCGGTATTGTGGGAGTATAGCCGATCCCATATCGGCTTGGGTTGGCCCTAGGAAGGATGGGCTCTAGGAGACCCTGGTTTTGTGCCCCTAGACTTTTGTAGGGCGCGTAGCCCATATTCAACAACATGTTCCACGATTTTTTATTTTTGGAAAATTTTTGATATAGATCGTGGTCCTGGAACTTGCTGTCGTCTATATCGTGCTCGTATGGCTTCTTGTCCAGGGGCTTTGGAAATAGGGGATGCTTGGGTCTTCCTAGAAGGGTTAAGATCGGGAGGGGGCCTGCTTTAGGCGTCCCCTTCACATTTACAACCTTCCTAGGGTTGTTTAATATGAGCCTTGGCAGCTCAATCATGGTCTGCCCCAGGTTAGCCTCATGGGCCTGGGAGCTCGACAAACAAGGGGAGTTTATGATCCCCTGAAGCTGTGGGTGACTCTCACCTAGGATCACCACGACTTGGTCCCTGAAAGGGATCTTGACACACCTATGGAAGGTGGATGGCACAGCGCACAAACTGTGTATCCAGGGCCTTCCCAACAACAGGTTATAATGGGGGTGGATGTCCAAGACATGGAATACCCCCGTGTGCGTGATCCCTCCCGTTTCCATCAGGAGTTCGATCGATCCTAATGGCCTAGATGCATTCCCATCGTATCCAGTGATAACGATGGGGCTTGGGTTCATAGAAGTCAAGGTGACTCCGATTTGATATGCCACATGAAGCGGAAGGATGTTGAGCCCTCCTCCCCCATCGACTAGGCACCTGTCCAGAGAGTGGTTGTTCAGAACCACCTCGATATGCAGGGCCTGGTTGTGGGACTCGTAGGGTCTATCTACATCATCTTCCGAGAAAGTGATGGGCGATTTGGCTCCTATTAATGCCACTTGGTCAGACAGGGATTCTGGATTTATGTTCGAATCAACCTTGGCTCTTTCTAGAATTTTCTCTAGCACGAGTCTATGCTTAGGCGAAGTTTGTATAAGCTCTAGGATGGACATGTGGATAGGAATCTTTGAAAGATGGTTTTCGAAATCATAAGGGTTTAGGATGACTTTCCCCTTGTCTGCTTTTAGTAGAACTCCCGGAATACATGCTTTTGAGGGGCAGGCACACTGACCACCTTTTTAGCACTTTGTAGGTGCGCTGGTTGATAGATCCTCTCGGATCTAGTCACTTCCCCCACGACCAGCCTAGGGTTCGCACTAGAATTGGCTCTAATTATGAGTTGAGGAGCACCTTGAAGTTTCAAAACTGGTTTAGCAGGGGATTCGACTCTTGGTGGTCCCCGGATGACGACTTAGGCGGGCTTCTTGTAAAGCACAAGAGTGAGCGTACAAGTGGGTCGACCAGACTCAGATTTTTGCGCTAGTTCTTTTGAAAAGGTGAGGTACATACCTCCTTTCCTTTCCCACTACTACTGGCGTGCTTGGGAAAGGGTTCTTTGAAGATAGCTTGAGGTGGCTCAGGTTCTACAGTGACCTGGAGCCGGCCCTCCGCTATGAAGTTCTCAATTTTATTTAAAAGGGAGAAACAACGTTTGGTATCATGGCCTTTGAGCCGATGATACTTGCAAAATCGATTTAAATACCCCCCTTTAGAAGTGACTCCTTCGGGGATTTCGGGAAGTTCTATCATGCCTTGGGCAAGTAGGAGGTCTAGGACCTCCGACACAGGTTGCCCCAGCGGAGTGTACTCCCATTTTTCAATCGGTTTTTGAAAAGTTTGCTCCCTTTTGTTTTCTAGCTTTTCAAAATTCTTGGAAGTGCCCACCATGCCTGGATCCACCCGGACATTGGCGATTTTATGGGGCTTTGCCCCTTTGTCCATCGTGGGTAGCCCATAAGTGATGGGTTTTTCGAAGCAGGTTTTAGAAACGACACTTCCTTTCCATAAGTGATCGTATATCCCTTTTTTCAAGTTTGTTTCGAAAAGGGATGCTTCTTTTATCAACTTATGGAAAGTTGAGATCTCATGGAGCGAGAGAAGGGTCTTTAACTCGCTTTTAAAGTTATCGAGGATGAGCATGATTGTGCATCCTTCGGATATGGACTCTCGCACTTGGCCCAAAAGTGACCGCCATCGAATAATGAAGGCATGTACGTCTTCGTTCATGCCTTGCTTTGTATCCCTTAAAGTGTTCAGAGTCGGCGGGACTTCTACGTTGTGTGCAAATCTTTGCATGAAGCAGTTCGCTAACTCTTCAAAAGTAGTGAACTGGCTTAAATCATAGGAAGCCAGTCATTTGGCAGCTGTGCCTTTAAGGGATAAAGGGAACCAATACACCCATTTCATCGAGTCCTTTTTCTTCTTATGGGCTCGACGCGAAAAAAGTTGCAAGTGAGACCTAGGGTCTCCCATGCCATCATACCGATGGAAGTTCGATATTTCATCGTCACTGTCTGTTTCGTAATCCATAGGAAGGAAATCAGACAGGGCGTAACTCATTTTCTCTTTATTTTACCCTTTTAGCTGCTGCTATAGGGCTTTACGGTTCTTTTGTGTGAAGGACTCGTGGTATTGGTTGCCTTCCATTATGGAGGCCTCTTTGTGCTTGCGAGGTTTTTCTGATTTTTTCTTGGCCCTTTGTTCACCATTTGATGAACATGAATCGCCTACTTCAGTCTCTTGGCTGAGAGCATCGATTTTGGCCTCGGATTCCCTTCTCAAGTCCTCTATCTCATCTAGTTTGATCTTATTTTTCAAAATCCTCCTAAAGTGAGAACTTGATGCGCATGAGCCTTGGCTTGACACTTCACTTGGGTTGGATTTTGACATGCTTTCAAGCCTTTTTCAAAATTCCTAAGTACAAGTAAAGAAAAAAAAAATT
Source organism: Brasenia schreberi (assembly GCA_036023115.1). NCBI lineage: Eukaryota > Viridiplantae > Streptophyta > Magnoliopsida > Nymphaeales > Cabombaceae > Brasenia > Brasenia schreberi. The sequence continues at coordinate 9,408,581 of JAYKKT010000084.1, read as the reverse complement.
AAAACAACACCTCTTTGAAAATCTTTTCGCAAGTTTCCTAGAGTGACTCGACTTTAAAAGACTCACGTCCCATCGGGCGTGCCAAACTACTGTAGACGCAAAAAATTCCCGCTCCTGGTTCTTAGGCCTGGAGCGAACCTTTTCGTGTGCCTAAGTCCTTTTTAAACAAACAGGGCATGCCAGCTAGCTTACTTAAGCTAGCGAAGATATATTTAAAACCTGACTTCTAACGTGGCGACTGTGAGCAAGTAAGCTCTTGTCGTCGCAGACCTTCTTGCACCAATGCGCAAGGGTCAGTTTGTACGCTTTTAAAATCGAGTTTTTGAGTGGAAGAACATACGAAAGCAGTTTGAGGTGTTTGATTCAGGTCTTTTGGTATGATTTTCAGATTTTAGATCACGTGAATTTGCACGTGCCTAAGTCTTTCTTTTTATCCCTTTTCGGGCTATCTTGGCCCTTTGTTCACCATTTGATGAACATGAATCACCTACTTCAGCCTCTTGGCTGAGAGCATCGATTTTGGCCTCGAATTCCCTTCTCAAGTCCTCTATCTCATCTAGTTTGATCTTATTTTTCAAAATCCTCCTAGAGTGAGAACTTGATGCACATGAGCCTTGGCTCGACACTTCACTTGCGTTGGATTTTGACATGCTTTCAAGCTTTTTTCAAAATTCCTAAGTACAAGTAAAGAAAAGAAAGTTAAAACAACACCTCTTTGAAAATCTTTTCGCAAGTTTACTAGAGTAACTCAATTTTTGAAAGACTCACATCCCACCGGGCATGCCAAACTGATGTAGACGCAAAAAATCTCCGCTTCCTGGTTCTTAAGCCGGAAGCAAACCTTTTCGTGTGTCTAAGTCCTATTTAAATAAACAGGGCGTGCCAGCTAGCTTACTTAAGCTAGCGAAGATGTATTCTAAAAACCTGACTTCGAACGTGGCGACTGTGAGCAAGCAAGCTCTTGTCGTCGCAGACCTTCTTGCACTAATGCACAATGGTCAGTCTGTACGCTTTTAAAATCAAGTTTTGAGTGGAGAAAGCCTACGAAAGTGGTTCGAGGTGTTTGATTTGGGTCTTTTTGGTATGGTTTCAGATTTTAGATCACGTGGATTTGCACGTGCCTAAGTCTTTCTTTTTATCCCTCTTTGGGGCCACCTAGGTGTGTGTTATGAACACTCCACTAAGATGTGGCAATTTTGAGCGGGAGTATGGGGTTTGCTTTGATGCAATATGCGTCCTAACTCGTGGTATGACGTATATGCAATGCAAACTCACGCAACTCCAAAGGGAAAACCCGAATTTAAAGACAATGCCAAAGGGAAATGACTTGTAATGGAAATTGTCGAAGGGAAATTGCAAAAGGGAAATATGGCTATATCTTAAGAGCGGAAAGGCTCAATAGTGCAAGTGTGTGCCATGTATATATTGAAAGACTACGCACACTGCTAAACCTTAAAACCCAAATTGAAAAGACAGCCAAAAGGGAAATACGTATATAGTATATATATGAGCCCTTACTTGGGTCTTGCAAATAAGAGCGAAGGCTCAATGTGGGTGTGTGTGAAAATGTAAAGACAACACACACGACTTCAAATGAAACCCAAATATAAATTGCAATATGGCCTTAACTAAGGTCTTGGGAATAAGAGCGAAAGCTCAATGTGTGAGTGCTAGAATTGAAATACTACACACACGACATGAAATTAAACCCAAGGGTAGTATAACACGGCCCTTACTTGGGTCTTGCAAATAAGAGCGAAGGCTCAATGTGTGTGAGTGCGAGAATTTAAAGACAACACACCCAACTCAAGCAAAACCCTACGCAACTTAAAGTATATACATAAACTTATATATAAAGGGCTGATTAGGCCCGTGTGTGTTCAAAATCGTGCACAACTAAGAGCGAGGTAGGCTCAAGTGCACGTGTGTGTGGGTGTGCCAAGCCACGTTATTACAAGCGGGGGGAGACTATGCTCCGTTATTACAACCCCGTATCAAATTTAATTTAAGCAAGTCTACAACTAAGGACCGAGTTAGGCACTTACTTATAGCTGGTCCGGAGGTGACTTGCTTGAGCGTAGGCTTGGCTTTGCCTTGGGCTGCAAGAGGGAGCTCCTCGGAGTGGAACGACAAGGTTGTGTAGCCGGGTGACAAGGGAGGATTGTTGCGCCTTGGGGATTCGCCGGCTGCTAGGGGGAGGCTGCCGTGGTGCTTTGGGCTAAGGTGACTAAGGAAGGTCACTAAGGGAGGGAAGGCTCTATGGAAGGTGGCACTAAAGGGGAGCCTAAAGGGAATGCCTAAGGAAAATCTAAGGAAGAAGGTGTGGCTGGCCGAATAGGTTGGGTGCAATCGGCTATGACTGGCCGACTAAGGGGAGTTTTTGTGGTGGCCGACTGGGGTAGTGGGGATGTTATGGATGGGAAGGGAGCTAACTAGGGTGCTGTGGAAGGTGGGATTAATGGGTGACTAAGAGTGTAGGGGGCAGATCCTAGGGGATAAGGTAGGGTGGTCAGGTGTCACTAGGGGAGAAGGTAAAGGGTCGGATGGTGTAAGTGGTTTAGGTCTGGCCGAATGGGTAGGGATGACGGGCAGGTTGTGATGGAGTTATGTGGCGATAGTATGGGTGGCTGAGAGTGGAGGGGGAGCGAAGAGGAGATGAAGTTGAGTTGAGATACTAACCGGATGGTAAGGAGTTGGTGTCCAAGGAAGAAGAGCAGCCGGGTGATTTGAGTGGATGGAGTTCGGCCGGATGGAAGTGGTGGCAGCGTGGAATGGAGCAGGCTGGATGGAAGTGGTGGCGTGAGGTGGAACTGGCCAGGGGTAGTGGTGATGCAGGTGGGGCAAGGTGGAAGGTTCGGCTGGGCCAAGATGGGCTGGAAGGTGATAGAAAAAGCTGAAAAACCTGCCCACTAGGGGGGTTTTTATAGCTTTTTGAAGAGCGGTTGGGGCTGGTATTTGGAGGGTGGTACGGTGGTTTAGGTGGTGGTGGTGTGGTGATAAGGTGGGCTGGTTTTTAGGAGGGGCCCGATATTTTACTTTAAGGGGTTTTAGGTATATGGTGTGCTAGGTTTAGGTGGGGTGGTTTAGGGGTTTAGGGCTTAGCTAGGTGGGTTGGTTTTGGGGTGAGGTTTAGTGAGGTGGGTTAGGTGATTAGGCTAGGATTAGGTTAGGTTTAAGGAAATTAGGCTAGGTTTAGGGAAGGATTAGGGAGGTGGGTTAGGTGATTAGGTTGGGATTAGGCTGGGATTAGGGAAGTGGGTTAGGTGATTAGGCTAGGTTTAGGCTAGGATTAGGGTAAAAGGCTAGGATTAGGGGGTTTTGCTTGGGATTGGGTTAGGGAGCTCCCTTTGCATAACCCATAGACCTTTGCCTCATGTTGGTGCAGCCCTAGGTTAGGTTTTGGCTAATACAAGCTTAAACCCATACTAATTAGGCTAACCCACATGATTAACCCCAAACTTGACACACAAGTCAAGCTTAATTACAATTACCCTCAAATCTTATCCTCCCCCACTCTCTCTCATGCCCATAATCCCAAGTAAATTTCAAGTGGGCCCCACCTCCATTTATGAGAAGGTGATGTGGGCCATGGATGTGGATATTGGATTGGATCTCTGGATCCAAATCCAAATCCAAATCCACACATAGGTTTGGATTGGGATCTGGATATATATGGTCCGGATCCAATCCAAACTGAATTCTGACTCCTTCAGGCTGTGTTCGAAAGGAACGATTTGTGCGGGGTCTGACAGCACCAGTACTCCGTCTGCGTTGGGTCTTCACTAACATGGTTGTCCGCTTCTGTTTTCACCTTCCGAAGATGATTTCAAGTGATGTTTGCTGATAACAGGGTCTTGGACGTTCGAGATCCTGGGGGTGGATTCAACACGAGAGTTGCTGTGCCAGGCTCGACATGTGCTCCGGTTCTGGGCTCTCTTTCGCTCTTCTGGTCCTGCTTTGATCAGGCCAAGCCGCTTTGTGGGGTTTCAAAAATATGTTTTAAAAGTTTTAAAAACTATATTATATATATTTAAAACATATAAAGTTTAAAACATATGTACAGGGTTGCCTGGAAGGCTCCTGGGTTTTTAGACTCAAAATAGCCCTTTGGGGTTGCTTTTACAAAACCAGGTTTTATTTGAGAAGTTCGTGGGATTTCGGGGTGTTTACAAGCATGTTGGTGCAGCCCTAGGTTAGGTGTAGGTGCATACAAACTTAATCCCACACTCTTAGGCTAAACTCACATGATTAACCCAAACTTGACACAAAAGTCAAGCCCACCATATTTCTCACTCATATTTTATCCCATTCTCTCTCATACCCAAGCTTTACACGTAAATTTCTTGTGGGCTCCACCTCCATTTATGAGAAGGTGATGTGGGCCATGGATGTGGATATTGGATTGGATCTTTGGATCCAAATCCAAATCCAAATCCATTTTCATGTTTGGATTTGGATCTTGATATATATGGTCCAGATCCGATCCAAATTTGATTTTCTGACTCCTACATGGTATTTTCGAAACGGACTGTTTGTGCGGGGCCTGACAGCATCAGTACTCCGTCTTGCGTTGGGTCTTCGCCAACATTGTCGTCCACTCCTCTTTTCACCTTCTGGAGATCATTTCAAACAATTTGTTGATAACAGGGGCTTGGACGTCCGAGATTTTGGGGATGAATCTGATACGAGAGTTGATGTGCCGGGCTCGACATATGCTCCGGTTCCGGGCTCTCTTTCGCTTTTCTAGTCCTGCTTTCATTAGGCCAAGTTGCTTTGCGGGGTTTCAAAATACCTTTTAAAAGTTTTAAAACTATATAACTCATATTTTAAAACATGTATGGTTTTAACATATGTATAGGGTTGCCTAGAAGGCTCCTAGGTTTCCAGACTCAAAATAGCCCTTTAGGGCTGCTTTTGCAAAACCAGGTTATTTGAGAAATTCGTGGGATTTTTGGGGTGTTTACAGTTAGGCTAGGTTTAGTCTAGTTAGGGTGAGGTTTAGTGATGTGGGTTAGGTGATTAGGCCAGGATTAGGCTAGGATTAGGAGGCCTACCTCTTGGAGCCGGTCCTTCTTGGTTGAGCCCATGTCTAAGCCATGATTGCAGCCTTCCTTGATCGAGCCCACCTTTGTTGCAACCCACTTAGCCAACAAGGCTTGAACCCACCTCACCCTTGAGCCAACATGGCTAGGTTTACCTCTCACTCTCTCTCCTCCCAAGCAAGTTCACGTGAATGGCTTTTTGGGACCCCCTCACCTCTATTTATAGGAAAATGAGGTGGGTCTTGGATATAGATCATGGTTTGAGATTTGGATCTGGATATTTATGATCAGATTCGATCCAAATCCAAACATTTATATGGATATGGATCTGGATATTTTGGTCCAGATCCAATCCAATCCAAATTTTCTCTGAGCAGTCCTTCTTGGCATTTCGAGACGAACGGTTTGTGTGGGCCCTGGCTTTATCAACGCTCCATCTTATGCTGGGTTTTCTCCAACTTTGTCGTCTGAACTCCTTCTCGCCTTTTTGGATTTCGTTTCTGCTTATTTTCGCCGTTTCTGGCTTGGATTTCTGTTGCTTGGGTGGATGTGCTTGACTTGCCTTTTGGGTGCTCCAAGCTGGCAGTCTACATCGGGCTTGGGCCTTCCTTTTGCCTTTTGACCCTGGCTTTTATCCGGCCAGGGTGTTGTCTTCGGGCTTTTGAACCAGTTTTGAGGTTGCTTTGGCATTCAGGCTTCACCTATTGAATTTTGGCTTTTGTAAAATTGGGACTTGGCCCATATATGTGAAAATCAAGTTGAACGGGGTTGAGACAAAATTTTGAAGCTTTTACAGCCCCTAGGTTTTCTAAAACTCCAAAATTTGGCTTTGAAATGATTTTTCAAACCAGGTGTTTGGTTTTGAAATTCGTTTTATTTTGAGGTGTTTACAGATGCCCCTCTTTGGCATTATCCAAATTTATTTGGATGATGGCAAAGACGACAACACCCCTATTTTCTTTCTCCTTGGATTCGTCCTTAAGAATATGGGATCGTCCCAGTTTTGAGAAAAATGTTTGCTTTATGCCTAATAAGAGGAGATTTTTGCCAAAGGGGAGTTTACCTAAAGTGGTGCTAGTCCTGAATGGGATTGTGCAAGTGTCCATGCGTGGATATATGAATGAATGGCATGGGATGACATACTAGGAAGTGTGGTCTCCTAGAGACTTAATGTAATGGTCGAACTTTGGGAGTCTTATGAAGACCTGCTGCACCAAGTGAGCTGGTCTTATGTTGCTCAATGTTTGAGGTTTTCTAAACTCGTTTTTGAAAGAGGAAAGCTCCTTTTAGCTTCAATCCTAAGGATTTCAGCTTTTCGTGTTTCCCTTTACTTGAGTCTTGACACTCGCTAAACTAGCGGAGGTTTTATAAGCAAATCAAGCCATATTTCAAAATTCCTACGCCTTACTTAAAACGTCTAATTCTCAAACAAGATGAAATTCAAGTAAGCAAATCCTATTTTTACTTTAGGATTCCTCGAAATGAACCTTTCTTCACTTGGGATAAGTCGCAGGGATGGGAAAGAGCTACCACAATCCCTTCTGGAGTGGTCCCGTGGTTTGAGGCAAAGAGGCGGAAAACTACTCTTTCTGAGCTTTTTGGCCTTTTTTTCTGTTTTTCGTAGAGGGTCTCCCATTGGGAGTATTTTTTCTTTGTTCCCTCTTTTCCATAGAATAAACAATTTTCTTTTGATTCACCTTTCTTTTTGGGAAAGAGATTCTTGCAGGCTTTTCCCTTTTGCTTTTTGGCCAAGTTTTCCTTTTCAGGGAAGAGAAGAGAAGAGGGGAAGGACTTATCCCAAGGATCTACTCGATTCATCCCAGATCAACCTATTTAGAAATAGCACGTACTACTTGCAAGTATCTTGCTATTTTGAACCAGGCCCTCTTTTGTAAGAAGAAGGATTTTGAAATATAACCCATTGATTTTGGAAAACTCCGCTTTTTCACAAGCAATCGAGTCTCTCATTCAGGGTTGCACGATTTGCTTTGATCCTTACTCACAAAGTTTCAAAGGAGGTTTTTCAAAATATTTTTGAAATAGGGCTTAGCTTAGACCCTACACGTGGTATTTTTTCAAATATTGAGCATTCATAGGGTCTGCTAAGTTCCTACCCTCAACATCGACTAACCAATAGGCGTTGTTCGTGGTGGTTCCACGCACAACATAAGGGCCATCCCATTTGGGTCGCCACTTTCCAAGTGGATGTGGGCCACGATATTGGATGATTTTGAGCACAAGGTCTCCCACTTTGAAGTGGCGAGGTCTCATATGCTTCTCATAGTATCGGGCTACCCTTTGCTGATATGCATGTGCATGATCCATGGCAAGGAGCCTTCGCTCATCTAGTAAATCAAGCTCGGCCATTCTAGCATGCTGTAGCGTCTCTAGGGGAAGGTTGAGTGCAAGTGATGTATGAAATGAATGAATTTTGGTATGAATGGGGAGAATGACATTTGTGCCATAGACCAACTCGAATGGTGTGGCATTTGTGGGAGTTCAGATGGAAGTCCTATAAGCCCATAAGGCTTCATTCAGCTTCTCATGCCACGTCCTACCCTTCTCTAAATGCTTATGAGAGTCTTATTGGTGGCTTCGGCTTGGCCGTTGCCTTGAGGGTAGTAGGGCGATGAGAAGTGGTGAGTTATGCCATGCGTGTTACATAACTTAACCATCCTCTCATTTTTGAAGGGGGTACCATTATCAGACACGAGCTCTTTTGGAACCCCAAAGCGAGCCAGAATATTTTTCCTAATGAACGCCACTACATGTTGCCCCTAAACATTAGTCAGGGAGGTAGCTTCAACCCATTTGAAAAAGTATTCAGTGGCTGCTAGTATAAACCTATGCCCATTTGATGCATGAGGAAATATTGGTCCTATGATGTCAAACGCCCACATGGTGAATGGCCAGGGGCTGACCACAGAATTTAATGTGGATGACGGGGTATGAATGGCATGTACATGCACTTGACATGGGTGACACTTCCTAACATGGTCATGGCAATCCTGCTTTAAGGTGGTGTAAACACCCAAAAATTTTCAAATGTTTTCAAAAGGTCCTGAATTTCCAAAAACTAGTTTAAAACCTTTATGAACCTTTAATTTCAAAAACACCCCAAATTTTAAAGTTTAAACATTTGGGGAAATACTTTAAGGTTTTAAATTCGAGTTAAAATAGCCTCTGAAGTTCGAAGCAGATAAGATCCAATCCAAGCCCAGATTCAGATTGATTCAAAAGCAAAGAAGATAAAGTTGAAGCCTGATCAAGTTCAAATGCTATCTCATTTCATCCAAGACAAGAGGAATCAAGGTGGAATGTGAGTCATTCAAGAAACAAGTTCAAGCATGGCCGAATTGATTTGGAAAAACATAGTTAGGTCCGGCCAAGAGCGTTGGATCAAGTTAAATGATCAAGCTAAAGTGCATCCACCTCAAGTTCGTGACACTCTAGCCGGTTGAAGCTAGGACCAAGTGTGGAGCCTAGGCGAGGCCGATCACACCCAAGACCAGCCCACATGGGGCTGGTCCAAGTCAACACAAGGTGAACCACTTGTATTAGATCAAGTGGATCAAGAAAGCAAGGGAGCTGATCCAAAAACCCGCCCCATGGAAGGGGCTAGAAACCAGCCCCCTTGGCCTATAAAAGGGGCCAAGGGGGGGGAGAGTTGGGGGAGGCTTGGTTGTCTTTATCTCTCATCAATTGAAGGGATCTTGGGGTATCAAGAGGGTCTGCAACAAAGAAAAAAACATGAGCTAAGAGTGAAGGGAAAGAGAGGGGGAAAAGAGGGTAGACATAGGAGGGAGTGTGTGTGAGAGTTTGAAGCAAAGGAGAAGAAGAGCTGGCCGGATTCCACTCTTGGAATTTCGGCCAATCGGAGGCAAAACCTGTAAGTGTTTTCTTCATCGTTTTAAAATTCTTCTTCCATATTAATTCAATTGAATTGGGATTATATTAATAGAGCAAAGCCTCCCCCCACGTTGTAGTAGTGATTAGATTTGATGCCTTCATTTACATTTGCAGAATTTTCACTATGACACACACACACTCTATGTGTTTGATGATATTCCTACCCCAATATATGTTATAGACACTCTATACTTCTAATCCCCTCTATGCTTATGCTTATAAAGATGATTTCTCTTCATTTCAATTCAGCAATTCAATTTGGGAATGTAGAGTTGTTGCATTTTAAATTCGGGTGAGTTTGCATCATTAGATTCTTAAAAACCGAAATCTGAACTTCCAGCATCTCTATATCTGATGATTGCAGCAATTTTAATTTCCGAATTCTTGCTCTTTTTCATCTGAAATTTTTTCCACTTATCCTACACATACCAGCTCATCTTAAATAAAATTTGCAAGAATTTTAGGACCATGCAGCCATGTAATAAAATCAGATAAAGAACAACTCAATTTCGGCACTTCTGTTGCACAGTCGGATTTCCTAAAACAGAGGTTGGGTAAAAGTCCCATATCTCTGTCCACTAGAGTCTAATCAAAGTGATTTTTGATGCATTGGAAAGACGACATTCATACATTTTCAGAAACATTAAAATCACCAAAATTATAGTTGAGAGTAGAGAGATACAGGCTCATCTTTGAGTATCTATGTTTTTGAAATAGAACTGTCTCGAGTCAGTGAGTTGGTCTGATTTAATTATTTGTTTCTGATTCAATACTGCTCCGAATTCTAATTTGTAAAAGGCCATAGCCTCTCCATACTACCAGCTTCATCTGGTAAACTTTGTAAAATTTTTGGAGGTCTGTGACGCATTGAAATCTCTCTTAGAAACAAGCTCTGAAAATAGAATTCTCTATTTTCAGTAGCTTGTATATTCCAAGCATTGAATCAAAGTGCACAAGCTCAAAAATCCTTTCAAAAATACTTGAAAGGGAGTTGTATTTGTGTAAACACCCCGAAATCCCACGAATTTCTCAAAACAAACCTGGTTTTGTAAAAGCAGCCCCAAAGGGCCATTTTGAGTCTGGAAACCCAGGAGCCTTCCAGACAACCCTATACATATGTTTTAAACTTTATATGTTTTAAAAATGTATAATATGGTTTCAAAAACCTTTTAAAACACATTTTGGAACCCCGAAGCAGCTTGGCCTAATCAAGACAGGACCAGAAAAACCAAAGAGAGCCCCGAACCGGAGCACAAGTCGAGCCCGGCACAACAACTCTCGTATTGAATCCACCCCCAGGATCTCGAACGTCCAAGACCCTGTTATCATGAAAACATCACTTGAAGTCATCTCCGAAAGGTGAAAACAGAAGCGGACGATCATGTTGGCGAAGACCCAACGCAGACAGAGTACTGATGCTGTCAGACCCCGCACAAACCGTTCGTTTCGAACATAGCCTGAAGGAGTCAAAATTCAGTTTGGATCGGATCTGGACCATATATATCCAGATCCCAATCCAAACCCATGTGTGGACTTGGATTTGGATTTGGATCCAAAGATCCAATCCAATATCCATATCCATGGCCCATATCACCTTCTCATAAATGGAGGTGGGGCCCACTTGAATTTCACGTGGGATTATGGGCATGAGAGAGAGTGGGGGGAGGATAAGATTAGAGTGTGGTTGTAATTAAGCTTGACTTGTGTGTCAAGTTTGGGGTTAATCATGTGGTTAGCCTAATTAAAGTGGGTTTAAGCTTGTAATTAGCCAAAACCTAACCTAGGGCTGCACCAACATGATGCAACAAGGCCTATGGGTCATGCAAAGGGAGCTCCTTAACCCAACCCTAATCAAAAAGCCCTAATCCTAGCCTTTTATCCTAATCCTATCATAAACCTAGCCTAATCACCTAACGCACTTCCCTAATCCCGGCCTAATCCCAACCTAAGGAGATGACCTTGGATGCTTCGGATTTGTGTTAAATTGGAGGGTGGAGGCATATCTATGATGGCTCGACACTTAGAGGGGTCAACCTCAATGCCCCTTTGGCTCACCATAAATCCTAAAAGCTTGCCGGATTCTACTCCGAAGACGCACTTTTGAGGGTTTAGTTTCACCTTATAAAGCCTCAATCTTTCAAAAACTTTTTTGCAAAGATTCGATATGCATATCTCAGGTTTTTGATTTTACCAAGAGATCATCCACATACACCTCTAAGAGCTCGTGAATTTGATCGTGAAAGATCGTAGTCATGGCTCTTTGGTATGTGGCTCTGGCGTTTTTCAAACCAAAGGGCTTGACTATATAGCAGCACGTGCCCCAGGGTGTAGTAAAAGCAGTTTTAGCCTAGTCTCTTGGGGATAATTTGATTTGATTATAGTCCGAGTAGCCATCCATAAAGGAAAACATTTCATGATTTGTAGTACTATCGACTATCAAATCAATGTTTGGTAAAGGGAAGTTATCCCTAGCCGTGGCTTTGTTCAAGTTTCTGAAATCTATGCAAATTTGAATTTTCTCATTGGATTTTCGAACTACAACAATGTTGGAAAGCCAATCAGAATACGCAATGGGTTTTATAAAACCGACTTTAAGCAGATCTTCTAAACCCTCCTTTACTTGCGAATGGACATTAGGATGAATCTTCCTAAGCTTTTGTTTTATGGGTTTTGATTCTAGATCTAGGAGAAGACAATGCTCAACCACTTTCGGGTCTATACCTGGCATGTCTTCATACGTCCATGCAAACACATCGATATAGGTTTTCAAGAATGCAATGAATGATGCTTTTTCATGTGCAAACATGTGCCTATCTTGATGTGCTTGGGTTTTGTTTCATTCCCTAAATTGATCTCTACGAAATCCCCTCCTATAGAATTTGAAGGTTTTTCAAAATCAAGGATTTTGTTAAACTCGGGAAGCTCGGATGTGGGATCCTCCTCATGGAGAAGGGGATCCTCTTCCGGGCTTTGATCATTATCGAGAATTCTAAATCCTAGGGAATTTGGAGTTAATGCATGATTTTTGCAAACACCTGGTTCTCGTTTTGGAGTTTCTACAGGTTTTGAGGACTTGGGTCCATCTATGAAGACGATTTCTTCAAAAGCCTTGGTTTTTTCCAAATTCTTTCCAAGGGCTGCTATGCACACGATTTTGTTTTTGGGATTTTCTAATTTTTCGATTTTTTTGTTCTTTTGCAAAGCAAAGATACTTGGAGCTATATGTAAACACCCCGAATTTCCATAATTTTCGAAAACATGCCTGGTTTTAGAATCCCCATTTCGAGACCAAATTTTTCATTTTCGAAAGCCCAGGAGTTGTAAAAACTCCAAATTTTGTATAAAACCCCATATTTATGTAAAATATGTTATATTTGGGCCAAGTCCCAATTTTGTAAGAGCTAAGTCCAACAGGTGCAATCTGGTGAAAAGCAGCCACCAAAACGATGAAAAAACCCCAAACAGCTTCTTGGCCTGATGAAAGCAGGACCAAAGAAGCGAAAGAGAGCCCGGAACCGGAGCACATGTCGAGCCCGGCACATCAACTCTCGTATCAAATTCACCCCCAGAATCTCAGACATCCAAGTCCCTATTATCAACAAATTGCTCAAAATGAATTTCGGAAGGTGAAAAGAAGATCGGACGACAATGTTGGCGAAGACCCAACGCAAGATGGGGTACTGATGAACTCAGGCCTCGCACAAACCGTCCGTCTTGAAATACCATGGAGGAGTCAAAAAATCAAGTTTGGATTGGATTTGGACCATATATATCCAAATCCAAATCCAAACATGTATATGGATTTGGATTTTGATTTGGATCCAAAGATCCAATCCAAACATCCACATCCATGGCCCACATCACCTTCTCATAAATGGAGGTGGGGCCCACAAGAAAATCACGTGGGAAGCATGGGCATGAGAGAGAATGGGGGGATTAAATATGAGTGAACATGTATTAAGCTTGATTTGTGTGTTAAGTTTCGGGTTAATCATGTGGGTTAGCCTAATTAGTGTGGGTTTAAGCTTGTATGAACCTACACCTAACCTAGGGCTGCACCAATGTAAACACCCCGAAATCCCACGAATTTCTCAAATTCATCTGGTTTTGTAAAAGCAGCCCCAAAGGGCCATTTTGAGTCTGGAAACCCAGGAGCCTTCCAGACAACCCTGTATATATGTTTTGAACTCTATATTTTGAAAACATACAATATGGCTTTTAAAACCTTTTTAAAACATGTTTTGAAACCCTGAAGCGGCTTGGCCCGATCAAGACAGGACCAGGAGAGCTAAGAAGAGCCCGGAACCGGAGCACATGTCAAGCCCGGCACAGCAACTCTCGTATCAAATCCATACTCCCAGGATCTCGAACGTCCAAGGCCCTGTTGTTATCAAAATGTCATTTGAAGTCATCTCCGGAAGGCAGAAACAGAGGCGGATGATCATGTTGGCGAAGACCCAACGCAGACGGAGTGCTAATGCTGTCAGACCCCGCACAAACCGTTCGTTTCGAACACAGTTCGAAGGAGTCAGAGTTTAGTTTGGATCGGATATGTACCATATATATCCAGATCCCAATCCAAACCCATATGTGGACTTGGATTTGGATTTGGATCCAGAGATCCAATCCAATATCCATATCCATGGCCCACATCACCTTCTCATAAATGGAGGTGGGGCCCACTTGAATTTCACGTGGGATTATGGGCATGAGAGAGAGTGGGGATGGATAAGATCAAGTGTGGTTGTAATTAAGCTTGACTTGTGTGTCAAGTTTGGGGTTAATCATGTGGGTTAGCCTAATTGAGTGGGTTTAAGCTTGTAATTAGCCAAAACCTAACCTAGGGCTGCACCAACATGATGTGGTTAAGGTCTATGGGCCATGCAAAGGGAGCTCCTTCACCTAAACCTAACCCAAAGTACCTAATCCTAGCCTTCCACCCTAATCCGCCCCTAATCTGAGCCTAATCACCTAACCTACCTCCCTAATCCCGGCCTAATCCCAACCTAATCACCTAACCCACTTCCCTAATCCTTCCCTAAACCTAGGTTAATTTCCCTAAACCTAGCCTAATCCTAGCCTAATCACCTACCCTAGCTCATTAAACCTCACCCTAGAACCCACCCACCTAACCAAACCCTAAACCCCTAAACCACCCCTAGCCCACAACCTACCCAAACCACTAATATCTAAAATATCTGGCCCTACCCTTTCCAGCCCACCTTATCATCATACCACCCTACCTAAACCACCTAACCACTACCCCAAACCCAGCCCTAACCGACCTACCCATCCCTATATAAACCCCCCCCCCTTGGGGGCGGGTTCCAGGATCTAGAAGCCTTCCCCAAGCCCAGCTGGGTCCTCCACTTCCCCACCTGCTCCACCTGCTCCACCTGCTCCGCCTACACCACCACCTGCTCTCCATCCCACGACCGCCGGCACCGCCACCTACACCACCACCTCCCAGCCGAACATCACCACCTGCCCAACTCCCTTCCAGTCGAGCGCCACCTTCTCTTCACTCGGTAAGTGCCCTACCTTCCACCTTACTCCCTCTTCACTCCCTCTCCATTCTTAACCAACCAATCCACTCCCATATCCCCCCTAAACACCAGCCTTCCCACTTGCTGCCACCAGCCCCACTCAGCTAGGCCCGTAGCCGACCTAAATACCCACCACCAAGCTCTTAGTCGGCCACTCCAACCGACTGCCATTCCCTTCATTCGGCCAGCCATCTGCCAGCCATCACCTTCTCCTTGCTAGCTCCTTCCCTTAGTGCCATATCCCCTTAGTAACCTTACTTAGGTCCTGTAGACGCGCGAAAAATCCCCGCCTCTTCGCCTCTTTCGGGGACTTGGAGTGGATCTTCTCGTGCGTCTAAGGCCTATGTATACAAATAGGGTGTGCCAGCTAGCTTACTTAAGCTAGCGAAGATATATTTAACACTAACTTCTAAACGTGGCGACTGTGAGCAAGTAAGCTCTTGTCGTCGCAGACCTTCTTGCACCGATGCACAAGGGTCAGTCTGTACGCTTTTGCAAAAAATCGAGTTTTGGGGAGAAAGTCTACGAAACGATTCGAGGTGTCTATTTCGGGTCTTTAGGATGCGATTGCATATTTTAGATCACGTGGATTTGCACGTGCCTAAGTCTTTTCTTTTATCCCTTTTCGGGCCACCTAGTTTGTGTGTTATGAACACTCCACTACATGGGCGAATTCGAGCGGGGCTTGCTTTGATGCAATATGCGTCCTACCTCGTGGTATGGCGTAGATGCAATGCAAACTCACGCTACTCCAAAGGGAAAACCCGAAATTAAAGACAATACTGAAGGGGAAATAACAGAAGGGAAATATGTATATAGCTTATGTATATGAGCCCTTACTCGGGTCTTGCAAATAAGAGCGAAGGCTCAATGTGGGTGCGTGCTTGAATTGAAAGACTTACACACACGACATGAAATTAAACCCAAATATAAATTGCAGTATGGCCTTGACTAAGGTCTTGGGAGTAAGAGCGAAGGCTCAATGTGTGTGAAAGTGCTTGAATTGAAAGACTTACTCACACGACATGAAATGAAACCCAAATAGTATAGGTCGGCCCTTACTTGGGTCTTTCAAATAAGAGCGAAAGCTCAATGTGTGTGAGAGTGCTTGAATTGAAAGACTTACTCACACGACAAGAAATGAAACCCAAATAGTATAGGTCGGCCCTTACTTGGGTCTTTCAAAAAAGAGCGAAAGCTCAATGTGTGTGAGAGTGCTTGAATTGAAAGACTTACTCACACGACAAGAAATGAAACCCAAATAGTATAGGTCGGCCCTTACTTGGGTCTTTCAAATAAGAGCGAAAGCTCAATGTGTGTGAGTGCTTGAATTGAAAGACAACGCACCCAACTTAAACAAAAACCCTTCGAAAATGAAAGTATATGTACACTTATATATTAGGGGCTGATTAGGCCCGTGTGTGTTCAAAATCATGCACGACTAAGAGAGTGCACATGTGTGGTTGTGCCAAGCCACGTTATTACAAGCGGGGGGAGACTATGCTCCGTTATTACAACCCCGTATCAAATTGAATCTCAAGCAAGTATACAACTAAGGACCGAGTTTAGACACTTACGAGTAGCTGGTCCGTAGAGGTCTTGCTTGGGTGTGGACTTGGCTTTGGGCTGCAAACGGGAGCTCCGCGAAGGTAGGTGATCAAGGGTGCTAGCCGGTTGCAAGTGGGGCGCGGGATAGGCGCCTCGAAGGTGGCCGGTGGCAAGTAGATGGCGCCTCCAAGTAGGGGGTTTAAAGTGGCTGAATAAGTGGGTTCTTAGGGTCACTAGGGGAGTTGAGAGTTTAGGGAAACTGGACCTAGAAGGTGAGCTGGTAGGAAGGCCGAATAGGACACCTAGGGGAAGGCCGAATGGGAGATGATGGCTAGGTAGTGGCCGGCAGTTTAGGTTATGCTAGGTTCGGCTAAGTTAAAATGGTGGTGGCGGGTTGCTAGGGTGACTAAGGTGATGGTGTGGTGGGTGGCTGGGAGTGGAGAGGGAGTAGAGAAGGGGGCTAGGTAAGGTTAAAGAAGGCTTACCGGATGGGGAGAAGTGGCGAGTGGATGAAGAGAGAAGCCGGGTGTTGATGGGAGTTCGGCTGGATGAAGGTGGTGGCGTCCGGCTGGGTGAGGTGGTGGTGGATGGAAGAGGGAAGGTGGCGGTGCAGGTGGAGCTGATGGAGCAGGTGGAGCAGGCGAAGGTGATGGAGAGTGGTCCCGGTTGGGTGAGATATGGGAGATGGAGAGGGCCCGGCTGGGTGAGATGGTGGTTCCCACTTAGAAAACCCGCCCCCAAAGGGGAGGGGTTTAAATAGGGAATGGGTAGGTCGGTCAGGGCTGGATTGAGGATAGTGGTTAGGTGGTTTAGGTAGGGTGGTATGTGGATAAGGTGGGCTGGAAAGGGTTGGGCCAGATATTTTAAAACTAGGGGTTTGGGTAAATCGTGGGCTAAGGGTGGTTTAGGGGTTTAGGGCTAGGTTAGGTGGTTGGGTTTTAGGGTGAGGTTTAGTGAGCTAGGTTAGGTGATTAGGCTAGGTTTAGGCTAGGATTAGGGAAATTAATCTAGGTTTAGGGAAGGATTAGGGAAGTGGGTTAGGTGATTAGGTTGGGATTAGGCCGGGATTAGGGAAGTGGGTTAGGTGATTAGGTTCAGATTAGGGGAGGATTAGAGGTTTTAGGCTAGGATTAGGTATTTTGGGTTAGGTTTAGATGAGGGAGCTCCCTTAGCATGGCCCATAGACCTTGATCACCCCATGTTGGTGCAGCCCTAGGTTAGGTTTTAGCTAATTACAAGCTTAAACCCACTCAATTAGGCTAACCCACATGATAACCCAAACTTGACACACAAGTCAAGCTTAATACAACACTCTTGATATTTTTCACCCCCACTCTCTCTCATGCCCAATATCCCACGTGAATTTCAAGTGGGCCCCACCTCCATTTATGAGAAGGTGATGTGGGCCATGGATATGGATATTGGATTGGATCTCTGGATCCAAATCCAAATCTAAGTCCCCATGTGGGTTTGGATTGGGATCTGGATATATATGGTCCAGATCCACTCCAAACTGAACTCTGACTCCTTCGAGCTGGGTTCGAAACGGACGATTTGTGCAGGGCCTGACAGCATCAGTACTCCGTCTGCGTTGGGTCTTCGCCAACATAGTCGTCCGCCTCCGTTTCTGCCTTCCGGAGATGACTTCAAATGCTATTTTGATAAGAACAGGGTCTTGGACGTTCGAGATCCTGGGATGTGAATCAGATACAAGAGTTGCTGCGCTAGGCTCGACAGGTGCTCCGGTTCCGGGCTCTTCTTGGCTCTCCTGGTCCTGTCTTGATCGGGCCAAGCTACTTCGGGGTTTCAAAACGTGTTTTAGAAGGGTTTTCAAAAGCCATATTATATGTTTTAGAAAGATAAAGTTTAGAACATATGTACAGGGTTGTCTGGAAGGCTCCTGGGTTTCCAGACTCAAAATGGCCCTTTGGGGCTGCTTTTACAAAACCCGATGAATTTGAGAAATTCGTGGGATTTCGGGGTGTTTATAGGTCCTTTAACCCACCCCACCAAAAATAGCCCATCTCTAGTGGCCGGCCACCTTCAAGGCGCCTCTTCCGCGCACCAAGGACCTCCGGCCAGCACCTCTTGCCGTTCACCCTCGCGGAGCTCCCTTTTGCAGCCCAAGGCGAAGGCCAAGCCCACGCTCAAGCAAGGCCTCTACGGACCAGCTACTAGTAAGTGCCTAACTCGGTCTTTAGTTGTATACTTGCTTGAGATTCAATTCGATACGGGGTTGTAATAACGGAGCATAGTCTCCCCCCGCTTGTAATAACGTGGCTTGGCACACCCACACACGTGCACTCTCTTAGTTGTGCACGATTTTGAACACACACGGGCCTAATCAGCCCCTAATACATAAGTATATATATATATACTTTCATTTTTGTAGGGTTTTGCTTAAGTTGGGTGTGTTGTCTTTCAATTCAAGCACTCTCACACACATTGAGCCTTTGCTCTTATTTGAAAGACCCAAGTAAGGGCCGACCTATACTATTTGGGTTTCATTTCATGTTGTGTGTGTAAGTCTTTCAATTCAAGCACTCTCACACACATTGAGCCTTCGCTCTTATTTGAAAGACCCAAGTAAGGTCCGACCTATACTATTTGGGTTTAATTTCATGTCCTGTGTGTAAGTCTTTCAATTCAAGCACTCTCACACACATTGAGCTTTCGCTCTTACTCCCAAGACCTTAGTCAAGGCCATACTGCAATTTATATTTGGGTTTAATTTCATGTCGTGTGTGTAAGTCTTTCCATTCAAGCACGCACCCACATTGAGCCTTCGCTCTTATTTGCAAAACCCAAGTAAGGGCTCATATACATACTCTATATACATATCTCCCTTCGGCATTTATATTTCAAGTCATTTCCCCTCGGTTATTTCCCTTCGGTTATTTCCCTTCAGTTTTGTCTTTACATTCGGGTTTTCCCTTTGGAGTAGCGTGAGTTTACATTGCATCTACGCCATACCACGAGGTAGGACGCATATTGCATCAAAACAAGCCCCGCTCGAATTCGCCCATGTAGTGGAGTGTTCAAAACACACAAACTAGGTGGCCCGAAAAGGGATAAAAGAAAAGACTTAGGCACGTGCAAATCCACGTGATCTAAAACATGCAATCGCATCTAAAAGACCCGAATTAGACACCTCGAACCGCTTCGTAGACTTTCTCTCCCAAAACTCAATTTTTGCAAAGCGTACAGACTGACCCTTACGCATCGGTGCAAGAAGGTCTGCGACGACAAGAGCTCACTTGCTCACAGTCGCCACGATTAGAAGTCAGTGTTAAATATATCTTCGCTAGCTTAGGTAAGCTAGCTGGCACGCCCTGTTTGCATAAATAAGGCCTTAGACGCACGAGAGGATCCACTCCAAGCCCTGAAAAAGCGAGAAGCGGGGATTTTTGCGCGTCTACAGAGATTGGCATGCCCGGTGGGACGTGAGCCTTTCAAAAATCGAGTTTTTAAAGTAGAAGTCTTGCGAAAATTTTAAAAAGGTGTCATTTTAACTTGTTTTCTTTGCTTGTACTTAGGACATTTTGAAAAAGCTTGAAAAGCATGTCAAAATCCAATCCAAGTGAAGTGTCGAGCCAAGGCTCATGCGCATCAAGTTCTCACTCTAGGAGGATTTTCAAAAACAAAATAAAACTAGATGAAATCGAGGACTTGAGAAGGGAGTTTGAGGCCAAAATCGATGCTCTCAGCCAAGAGGCTAAAGTAGGCGATTCATGTTCATCAAACGGTGAACAAAGGCCTAAAAAGAAATTTGAAAAACCTCACAAGCACAAAGAGGCCTCCGTAATGGAAGGCAACCAATACTATGAGTCCTTCACACAAAAGGACCGTAAAGCCCTACAACAGTTGTTGAAAGGGCAGAATAAAGAGAAAAGAAGCTACGCCCTGTCTGATTTCCTTCCTATGGATTACGAAACAGACAGTGACGATGAAATACCGAACTTCCATCGGTATGATGGCATGGGAGACCCTAGGTCTCACTTGCAGCTTTTCTCGCGTCGAGCCCATAAGAAGAAAAAGGACTCGATGAAATGGGTGTATTGGTTCCCTTTATCCCTTAAAGGCACAGCTGCCAAATGGCTGGCTTCCTACGAGTTAAAAACCCTTCTCTCGCTCCATGAGATTTCAACTTTCCATAAGTTGATAAAAAAGGCCTCCCTTTTCGAAACCAACTTGCGAAAAGGGACATACGATCACTTGTGGAAAGGAAGTGTCGTTCCAAAAACCCGCTTGGAAAAGCCCATCGCATATGGGCTGCCCACGACGGACAAAGGGGCAAAGCCCCATAAAATCGCCAATGTCCGGGTGGATCCAGGCGTGGCGGGCACTTCCAAAAATTTTGAAAAGTTAGAAAATAAGAGGGAGCGAAATTTTCAAAAACCGGTTGAAAAACGGGAGTATACTCCGCTGGGGCAGCCTGTGTCGGAGGTCCTAGACCTCCTACTTGCCCAGGGCATGATAGAACTCCCTGAAATCCCCGAAGGAGTCACTTCCAAAGGGGGGTATTTAAACCGATTTTGTAAGTATCATCGGCTCAAAGGCCATGATACTAAACGCTGCTTCTCCCTCTTAAATAAAATTGAGAACTTGATAGCAGAAGGCCGGCTCCAGGTCACTACAGAACCTGAGCCACCTCAAGCTATCTTCAAGGAACCCTTTCCCAAACACGCCAGTGGCAGTGGGAAAGGAAATGAGGTATGTACCCTCACCATTTCCAAGGAACTAGCGCAAAAACCAGAACCTGGTCGACCTACTTGTGCGCCCATTCTTGTACTTGTAGACGCGCGAAAATCCCCGCCTCTTTACCTTTTCAGGGCTCGGAGCGGATCCTCTCGTGTGTCTAAGGCCTATGTATGCAAATAGGGCGTGCCAGCTAGCTTACCTAAGCTAGCGAAGATATTTTTAACACTGACTTCTAAACGTGGCGACTGTGAGCAAGTAAGCTCTTGTCGTCGCAGACCTTCTTGCACCGATGCGCAAGGGTCAGTCTGTATGCTTTGCAAAAATCGACTTTTGGAGAGAAAGTCTACGAAGCGGTTCGAGGTGTCTATTTCGGGTCTTTAAAATGCGATTGCATGTTTTAGATCACGTGGATTTGCACGTGCCTAAGTCTTTTCTTTTATCCCTTTTCGGGCCACCTAGTTTGTGTGTTATGAACACTCCACTACATGGGCGAATTCGAGCAGGGCTTGCTTTGATGCAAATATGCATCCTACCTCGTGGTATGGCGTAGATGCAATGCAAACTCACGCTACTCCAAAGGAAAAACCCGAAATGTAAAGACAATACTGAAGGGAAATAACCGAAGGGAGATATGTATATAGAATATGTATATGAGCCCTTGCTCGGGTCTTGCAAATAAGTGCGAAGGCTCAATGTGGGTGTGTGCTTGAATTGAAAGACTTACACACACGACATGAAATTAAACCCAAATATAAATTGTAGTATGGCCTTGACTAAGGTCTTGGGAGTAAGAGCGAAGGCTCAATGTGTGTGAGTGCTTGAATTGAAGTACTACACACACGACATAAACGAAACCCAAATGTAACTGCAATAAGGCCTTTACTAAGTGTAGACGCACGAAAATCCCCGCCTCTTTGCCTTTTTCAAGGCTCGGAGCGGATCCTCTCGTGTGTCTAAGGCCTATGTATGCAAACAGGGCGTGCCAGCTAGCTTACTTAAGTTAGCGAAGATATTTTTAACACTGACTTCTAAACGTGGCGACTGTGAGCAAGTAAGCTCTTGTCGTCGCAGACCTTCTTGCACCGATGCGCAAGGATCAGTCTGTACGCTTTGCAAAAATCGAGTTTTGGAGAGGAAGTCTACGAAGCGGTTCGAGGTGTTTATTTCGGGTCTTTAAAATGCGATTGCATGTTTTAGATCACGTGGATTTGCACGTGCCTAAGTCTTTTCTTTTATCCCTTTTCGGGCCACCTAGTTTGTGTGTTATGAACACTCCACTACATGGGCGAATTCGAGCGGGGCTTGCTTCTATGCAATATGCGTCCTACCTCGTGGTATGGCGTAGATGCAATGCAAACTCACGCTACTCCAAAGGGAAAACCCGAAATGTAAAGACAATACTGAAGGGAAATAACTTAAGGGAAATAACCGAAGGGAAATGACCGAAGGGAAATGACTTGAAATATAAATGCCGAAGGGAGATATGTATATATAATATGTATATGAGCCCTTACTCGGGTCTTGCAAATAAGAGCGAAGGCTCAATGTGGGTGCGTGCTTGAATTGAAAGACTTACACACACGACATGAAATTAAACCCAAGTATAAATTGCAGTATGGCCTTGATTAAGGTCTTGGGAGTAAGAGCGAAGGCTCAATGTGGGTGCGTGCTTGAATTGAAAGACTTACACACACGACATGAAATTAAACCCAAGTATAAATTGCAGTATGGCCTTGACTAAGGTCTTGGGAGTAAGTGCGAAGGCTCAATGTGTGTGAAAGTGCTTGAATTGAAAGACTTACTCACACGACGTGAAATGAAACCCAAATAGTATAGGTCGGCCCTTACTTGGGTCTTTCAAATAAGAGCAAAAGCTCAATGTGTGTGAGAGTGCTTGAATTGAAAGACTTACTCACACGACATGAAATGAAACCCAAATAGTATAGGTTGGCCCTTACTTGGGTCTTTCAAATAAGAGGGAAAGCTCAATGTGTGTGAGTGCTTCAATTGAAAGGCAACGCACCCAACTTAAGCAAAACCCTTCGAAAATGAAAGTATATATACTTATGTATTAGGGGCTGATTAGGCCCGTGTGTGTTCAAAATCGTGCACAACTAAAAGAGTGCACGTGTGTGGGTGTGCCAAGCCACGTTATTACAAGCGGAGGGAGACTACGCTCCGTTATTACAACCCCGTATCAAATTGAATCTCAAGCAAGTATACAACTAAAGACCGAGTTTAGGCACTTACGAGTAGCTGGTCCGTAGAGGCCTTGCTTGAGCGTGGGCTTGGCCTTCGCCTTGGGCTGCAAACGGGAGCTCCGCGAGGGTGGATGACAAAGGGTGCTGGCCGGCTGCAAATGGGGCACGGGGTAGGCGCCTCGAAGGTGGCCGGCTGCAAATGGGTGTCGCCTTGATGTGGGGGATTAAAGGGGCTGGACCAAGTGAGTGTTTAGGGTCACTAGGAGAGTCGAGTGTTTAGGGAATGTGGACCTAAGGGGAGTTTAAGGGAAGGCCGAATGGGAGTCCTATAGGGTGGTCGGATGTAGATAGGATGGTTAGGTAGTGGCCGGTAGTTTAGGTTGTGCTAGGTTCGGCTAAGTGAAAATGGTGGCAGCAAAGGGGTTGATGTGTAGATGAGATGATGATATGGTGGGTGGCTAGGAGTGGAGAGGGAGTAGAGAAGGATTTAGGTAGAGTTGGGGAATGCTTACCGAATGGGGAGAGGCGGTGGAAGGAAAGAGAAGCCGGGTGTAGATGGGATGGAGAGCAAGTGTGGCGTCCAGCTGGGAGATGGTGGTGGCGTCCGGCTGGGAGATGGTGGTGGATGGAAGAGAGAAGGTGGCGGTGCAGGTGGGGTAGGTGGAGCAGGAAGGAGATGATGGGACTCGGCTGGACTTGGGGAAGAAGGGGACCCGGCTGGGATTGGTGAGGGCTGCTAGCTAGGAAAACCCGCCCCCAAGGGGGGGGTTTAAATAGGGATGGGTAGGTCGGTTAGGGCTGGGCTTGGGGTAGTGGTTAGGTGGTTTGGGTAGGGTGGTATGTAGATAAGGTGGGCTGGAAAGGGTTGGGCCAGATATTTTGAAAACTAGGGGTTTGGGTAGATTGTGGGCTAAGGGTGGTTTAGGGGTTTAGGGCTAGGTTAGGTGGTTGGGTTTTAGGGTGAGGTTTAGTGAGCTAGGTTAGGTGATTAGGCTAGGTTTAGGCTAGGATTAGGGAAATTAATCTAGGTTTAGGGAAGGATTAGGGAAGTGGGTTAGGTGATTAGGTTGGGATTAGGCCGGGATTAGGGAAGTGGGTTAGGTGATTAGGCTCAGATTAGGGGTGGATTAGGTTGGTAAGCTAGGATTAGGTGTTTTGGGTTAGGTTTAGGTGAGGGAGCTCCCTTTGCATGGCCCATAGACCTTAACCATCTCATGTTGGTGCAGCCCTAGGTTGGGTTTTGGCTAATTACAAGCTTAAACCCACTCAATTAGGCTAACCCACATGATTAACCCCAAACTTGACACACAAGTCAAGCTTAATTACAACACTCTTGATATTTTCCATCCCCACTCTCTCTCATGCCCAATATCCCACGTGAATTTCAAGTGGGCCCCACCTCCATTTATGAGAAGGTGATGTGGGCCTTGGGTATGGATATTGGATTGGATCTCTGGATCCAAATCCAAATCCAAATCCAAATCCACATATGGGTTTGGATTGGGATCTGGATATATATGGTCCAGATCCAATCCAAACTGAACTCTGACTCCTTCGAGCTGGGTTCGAAACGGACGATTCGTGCGGGGTCTGACAGCATCAGTACTCCATCTTCGTTGGGTCTTCGCCAACATGGTCGTCCATCTCCGTTTCTGCCTTCCGGAGATGACTTCAAATGATATTTTGATAAGAACAGGGTCTTGGACGTTCGAGATCCTGGGGGTGTGAATCAGATACAAGAGTTGCTGTGCCGGGCTCGACATGTGCTCCGGTTCTGGGCTCTTCTTAGCTCTCCTGGTCTTGTCTTGATCGGGCCAAGCCGCTTCGGGGTTTCAAAAACGTGTTTTAAAAGGTTTTCAAAAGCCATATCATATGTTTTTGAAAGATAAAGTCCAAAACATATATACAGGGTTGTCTGGAAGGCTCCTGGGTTTCCAGACTCAAAAATGGCCCTTTGGGGCTGCTTGTATAAAACCAGGTTGTTTTGAAGAAATTCGTGGGATTTCGAGGTGTTTACACTAAGGTCTTGGGAGTAAGAGCGAAGGCTCAATGTGTGTGAGAGTGCTTGAATTGAAAGACTTACACACACGACATGAAATGAAACCCAAATAGTATAGGTCGGCCCTTACTTGGGTCTTTCAAATAAGAGCGAAGGCTCAATGTGTGTGAGAGTGCTTGAATTGAAAGACTTACACACACGACATGAAATGAAACCCAAATAGTATAGGTCGGCCCTTACTTGGGTCTTTCAAATAAGAGCGAAAGCTCAATGTGTGTGAGTGCTTGAATTGAAAGACAACGCACCCAACTTAAGCAAAAACCCTTCGAAAATGAAAGTATAGGTATATACTTGTATATAATGGGCTGATTAGGCCCGTGGGTGTTCAAAATCGTGCACAACTAAGAGAGTGCACGTGTGTGGGTGTGCCAAACCACGTTATTACAAGCAGGGGGAGACTATGCTCCGTTATTACAACCCTGTATCAAATTGAATCTCAAGCAAGTATACAACTAAAGACCGAGTTTAGGCACTTACGAGTAGCTGGTCCGTAGAGGCCTTGCTTGAGCGTGGGCTTGGCCTTCGCCTTGGGCTGCAAACAGGAGCTCCGCGAGGGTGAATGACAAAGGGTGCTGGCCGGCTGCAAGTGGGGCGCGGGATAGGCGCCTCGAAGGTGGCCGGCTGCAAGTGGGTGTCGCCTTGATGTGGGGGATTAAAGGGGCTGGGCCAAGTGAGTGTGTAGGGTCACTAGGAGAGTATAGAATGTTGGGGAGTATGGACCTAAAGGGAGTTTAAGGGAAGGCCGAATGGGAGTCCTAGGGGAAAAGAGATGGTTGGCCGGGTGTAGTTGGGGTAGTTAGGTAGTGGCCGGTGGTTTAGGTTGTGATAGGTTCGGCTAAGTGAGAATGGTGGCAGCAGAGGGCTGATTTGTAGGTAAGGTGGTGGTATGGTGGGTGGCTAGGAGTGGAGAGGGAGTAGAGAAGGAGTTAGGTAGAGTTGGGGGGTACTTACCGAATGGGGAGAAGGTGGTACCCGGCTGGGAGGAAGATGGGCAGGCTGTGAAGCTCGGCCGGGAGGTGGTGGAGATGGCGGTGCAAGTGGTGGTGGAATGGAGGGATGGTGGTGGTGCAAGCGGCGCAGGTGGAGCAACTGGGGAAGTGGAGGAGGTGGAGCAGGTTCGGCTGGACTTGGGGAAGGAGAGGACCCGGCTGGGATCTAGGTGGGCTTCTAGATCGGAAAACCCGCCCCCAAGGGGGGGTTTATATAGGGATGGGTAGGTCGGTTAGGGCTGGGTTTGGGGTAGTGGTTAGGTGGTTTAGGTAGGGTGGTATGAAGATAAGGTGGGCTGGAAAGGGTTGGGCCAGATATTTTAAAAACTAGTGGTTTGGGTAGATTGTGGGCTAGGGGTGGTTTAGGGGTTTAGGGCTAGGTTAGGTGGTTGGGTTCTAGGGTGAGGTTTAGTGAGCTAGGTTAGGTGATTAGGCTAGGTTTAGGGAAATTAACCTAGGTTTAGGGAAGGTTTAGGGAAGTGGGTTAGGTGATTAGGTTGGGATTAGGGAAGTGGGTTAGGTGATTAGGCTCAGATTAGGGGTGGATTAGGGTGGAAGGCTAGGATTAGGTGTTTTGGGTTAGGTTTAGGTGAAGGAGCTCCCTTTGCATGGCCCATAGACTTTAACCATATCATGTTGGTGCAGCCCTAGGTTAGGTTTTGGCTAATTACAAGCTTAAACCCACTTAACTAGGCTAACCCACATGATTGACCCCAAACTTGACACACAAGTCAAGCTTAATTACAACACTCTTGATATTTTCCAATCCCACTCTCTCTCATGCCCATAATCCCACGTGAAATTCAAGTGGGCCCCACCTCCATTTATGAGAAGGTGATGTGGGCCATGGATATGGATATTGGATTGGATCTCTGGATCCAAATCCAAATCCAAGTCCACATATGGGTTTGGATTGGGATCTGGATATATATGGTCCAGATCCGATGCAAACTGAACTCTGACTCCTTCGAGCTGGGTTCGAAACAGACGATTTGTGCGGGGTCTCACAGCATCAGCACTCCGTCTGCGTTGGGTCTTCGCCAACATGTTCGTCCGCCTCCGTTTCTGCCTTCCGGAGATGACTTCAAATGACATTTTGATAATAACAGGGTCTTGGACGTTCGAGATCCTGGGGGTATGGATGTGATACAAGAGTTGCTGTGCCGGGCTCGACATGTGCTCCGGTTCCGGGCTCTCTTTGACTTCGCTGGTCCTGTCTTGATTAGGCCAAGCTGCTTTGGGGTTTCAAAACATGTTTTAAAAAGGTTTTTAAAAGCCATATTATGTATTTTTGAAATATAAAGTTTAAAACATATATACAGGGTTGTCTGGAAGGCTCCTGGGTTTCCAGACTCAAAAATGGCCCTTTGGGGCTGCTTGTACAAAACCAGATGAATTTTGAGAAATTCGTGGGATTTCGGGGTGTTTACAGTACTATACAAGAAGCCCGCCCAAGTCGTCATTCGGGGACCACCAAAAGTGGAATCCCCAGTAAAACCAGTTTTAAAAATCCAAGGTTCCCTCAGCTCATTCTTAGAGCCAAATTTAGCGCGAACCCTAGGCTAGTCGTGGGGGAAGTCACTAGATCCGGGAGGATCTATCAACCCCCGCACCTTCAAGGTGCTCAAAAGGTGGTCAGTGTGCCTGGCCCCTCAAAAGCATGTATCCCTAGTGTTCTGCCAAAACCAGATAAGGACAAAGTCATCCTAAATCCTTATGACTTCGAAAACCACCTTTCAAAGATTCCTATTCACATGTCTATCCTAGAGCTTATAAAAACTTCGCCTAGGCATAGACTTGTACTAGAGAAAATTCTAGAAAGGGCCAAGGTTGATTCGAACATAAGTCCGGAGTCCTTGTCTGCCCAAGTGGCTTTATTAGGAGCAAAATCGCCCATCACTTTCTAGGAAGATGAAGTAGATAGACCCTACGAAACCCATAACCAGGCCTTGCATATCGAGGTGGTTCTAAACAACCACTCTCTGGACAGGTGCCTAGTCGATGGTGGAGGAGGGCTCAACATCCTTCCACTTCATGTGGCGTACAAAATTGGAGTCACCTTGACTTCAGTGAACCCAAGCCCCATCGTTATCACTGGATACGATGGGAATGCGTCTAGACCTTTAGGATCCATCGAACTCCCAATGGAAACGGGAGGGATCGAACACACGGGGATGTTCCATGTCTTGGACATCCACCCCCATTATAACCTGTTGCTGGGAAGGCCCTGGATACACAGTTTGTGCGCTGTGCCATCCACCTTCCACAGGTGTGTCAAGATCCCTTTTAGGGACCAGGTCATAGTGATCCTAGGTGAGAGTCACCCACAGCTTCAGGGGATCATAAACTCCCCTTGTTTATCAAGCTCCCAGGCCCATGAGGCTAACCTGGGGCAAATTATGGTTGAGCCACCTCGGCTCGTGTTGAACAACCCTAAGAAGGTTGTATGTGTGAAGGGGCCGCCCAAAGCAGGCCCCCTCCCGACTTTAATCCAACTGACCATATTTCAACCGACTGTGATTCCAACCGACTGCCATTCCCTTAATTCGGCCAGCCATCCGCCAGCCATCACCTTCTCCTTGCTAGCTCCTTCCCTTAGTGCCATATCCCCTTAGTAACCTTACTTAGGTCCTTTAACCCACCCCACCAAAAACAGCCCATCTCTAGTGGCTGGCCACCTTCAAGGCGCCTCTTCCGCGCACCAAGGATCTCCGGCCAGCACCTCTTGCCGTTCACCCTCGCGGAGCTCCCTTTTGCAGCCCAAGGCGAAGGCCAAGCCCACGCTCAAGCAAGGCCTCTACGGACCAGCTACTAGTATGTGCCTAACTCGGTCTTTAGTTGTATACTTGCTTGAGATTCAATTCGATACGGGGTTGTAATAACGGAGCATAGTCTCCCCCCGCTTGTAATAACGTGGCTTGGCACACCCACACACGTGCACTCTCTTAGTTGTGCACGATTTTGAACACACACAGGCCTAATCAGCCCCTAATACATAAGTATATATATATACTTTCATTTTTGTAGGGTTTTGCTTAAGTTGGGTGTGTTGTCTTTCAATTCAAGCACTCTCACACACATTGAGCCTTCGCTCTTATTTGAAAGACCCAAGTAAGGGCCGACCTATACTATTTGGGTTTCATTTCATGTCGTGTGTGTAAGTCTTTCAATTCAAGCACTCTCACACACATTGAGCCTTCGCTCTTATTTGAAAGACCCAAGTAAGGGCCGACCTATACTATTTGGGTTTAATTTCATGTCGTGTGTGTAAGTCTTTCAATTCAAGCACTCTCACACACATTGAGCTTTCGCTCTTACTCCCAAGACCTTAGTCAAGGCCATACTGCAATTTATATTTGGGTTTAATTTCATGTCTTGTGTGTAAGTGTTTCCATTCAAGCACGCACCCACATTGAGCCTTCGCTCTTATTTGCAAGACCCGAGTAAGGGCTCATATACATACTCTATATACATATCTCCCTTTGGCATTTATATTTCAAGTCATTTCCCTTCGGTTATTTCTTAAAATTCGGGTTTTCCCTTTGGAGTAGCGTGAGTTTGCATTGCATCTACGCCATACCACGAGGTAGGACGCATATTGCATCAAAACAAGCCCCGCTCGAATTCGCCCATGTAGTGGAGTGTTCATAACACACAAACTAGGTGGCCCGAAAAGGGATAAAAGAAAAGACTTAGGCACGTGCAAATCCACATGATCTAAAACATGCAATTGCATCTAAAAGACCCGAATTAGACACCTCGAACCGCTTCGTAGACTTTCTCTCCCAAAACTCGATTTTTGCAAAGCGTACAGACTGACCCTTGCGCATCGATGCAAGAAGGTCTGCGACGACAAGAGCTCACTTGCTCACAGTCGCCACGATTAGAAGTCAGTGTTAAATATATCTTCGCTAGCTTAGGTAAGCTAGCTGGCATGCCCTGTTTGCATAAATAAGGCCTTAGACGCACGAGAGGATCCACTCCAAGCCCTGAAAAGGCGAGAAGCGGGGATTTTCGCGTGTCTACAACCAACATGATGCAATAAAGTCCATGGGCTATGCAAAGGGATGCTCCTAACCCAATCCTAAGCCAAAACCCTTAATCCTAGCCATCTGCCCTAATCCCGGCCTAATCCCAGCCTAATCACCTAACCCACTTCCCCAATCCTTCCCTAATCCCAACCTAATCACCTAACCTACCTCCCTAATCCTTCCCTAAACCTAGCCTAATTCCCTTAATCCTAACCTAATCCTAGCCTAAACACCTAACCCACCTCACTAAACCTCACCCTAAAACCAACCCACCTAGCTAAGCCCTAAACCACTAAACCACCCCACCTAAACCCTAGCACACCATATCCCTAAAACCACCTAAACTAAATATCTGGCCCCCCCTAAATATCTAGCCCACAACCCACCTAACTAGACTCCCATCCTAACTAGACCCAGCCACCCTTTGACTAAACTAAGTAGCTCCCTTTTATTCCCAGCCACCCATCACCTAACCATGACCTAACTAGAACCCCAACTGCCCCAGCTGTCTCCACAGTCCCAGCCGACCTTCCCCATTCCCTCATCATTACCTATCCCAGCCGACTCTACCCAATCCCATTCATTAATCACTCCCAGCTGTCCCCACTCTCTCACCATTCACAATCCCACACAGCCACAAGACTCCAGCAGCCCCTCTCTCTCCCATCCCATTCACTCACTTAGGGACAGCCGTCCAGGATTTTCCCAGCCAGCCATCTGCGCCTCCTCCCCTTGCACTCCACCACCGGCCACCTACTCCACCCTTCCACCTCCATCTCTACTTCACATCCAGCTGGCCACCTGCTCCGCTCTTCCACCCTTCTTCACTTCACAACTGGCTGCACCAACCAACCTTCCACCCTTCTCCACTTCACACCCTGCTGCACTACCTGCCACTCCAACCTTTTACCACTTCCCTTAGCTCCCCTACACCAACCGTCCAGCCCCTACCTGTCCCTAAACCATTCACACCCTCTCCTTTGCCCAAATCACCCAAGGAACCCTCTCTTGGCTGCTCAAATCGACACATGAAGCAAGTTTCCAGCAAGTTGATCATGGACCGGTTACATGTAAGTGTCTTAACTTGGTCCCTTATTTAAACTTGCTAAGTTTAATTAAATTTTGATATGGGGTTGTAATAATGGAGCGTTGTCTCCCCCCATTTGTAATAACGTGGCTTGGCACACCCACACACACGTGCACTTGAGCCTATCTCGCTCTTAGCTGCACAAGATTTTGAACACACACGGGCCTAATCAGCCCTTAAGATATAGACTTATTTACATAATTTAAGTTGCGTGGGGTTTTGCTTAAGTTGTGTGTGTTGTCTTTCAATTCTCGCACTCACACACATTGAGCTTTCGCTTTTATTTGCAAGACCCAAGTAAGGGCCGTGTTATATTTTCCCTTGGGTTTAATTTCATGTCGTGTGTGTAGTATTTCAATTATACACTCACACACATTGAGCTTTCGCTCTTACTCCCAAGACCTTAGTCAAGGCCTATTGCAATTTATATTTGGGTTTAATTTCATGTCATGTGCGTAGTACTTCAATTCTACACTCACACACATTGAGCATTCGCTCTTACTCCCAAGACCTTAGTTAAGGCCATATTGCAATTTATATTTGGGTTTCATTTAAGTCGTGTGAGTTGTCTTTCAATATACACACAACACCCACGCAACACGTTGGCGACCTTCGGGCCCATATATATTATAAGTATTTCCCTTTCAGCTATGTCTTTAAGATTTGGGTTTTAAGGTTCAACAATGTGCGTAGTCTTTTGATATATACACGGCACACACTTGCACTATTGAGCCTTTCCGCTCTTAAGATATAGCCATATTTCCCTTTTGCAATTTCCCTTTCGCAATTTCCCTTTTACAATTTACA
This sequence comes from Brasenia schreberi, assembly GCA_036023115.1. NCBI lineage: Eukaryota > Viridiplantae > Streptophyta > Magnoliopsida > Nymphaeales > Cabombaceae > Brasenia > Brasenia schreberi. The sequence continues at coordinate 9,376,661 of JAYKKT010000084.1, read as the reverse complement.
TTTCAAGTCATTTCCCTTCCGCATTGTCTTTCAATTTTGGGTTTTCCCTTTGGAGTTGCGTGAGTTTGCATTGCATATATGTCATACCACGAGTTAGGACGCATATTGCATCAAAGCAAACCCCATACTCCCACTCAAAGTCGCCCCACTTAGGTCACGTGTTCATAACACACACCTAGTTGGCCCGAAAAGAGATAAAAAGAAAGACATAGGCATGCGCAAATCCACGTGAAATAAAACTTGAAAATCATACAAAAACAACCCGAATCAATCGTGCAAACACGCCAAGACTTAGGCTATTTCAAATGCACGCACATCGTGCCTAAGTACATTAAAATTTGAAAGACTTAGGGTCGTCCAACCCTTATAAAATCAAAATCGCCCAAATGCATGGTTTTCAAAAGGTTTTAAAACACTTCTTCATTCAAGATATATTTTGAGTTAAACTTGTTTCAAAACAAAGTCTCTAAGCGTACAGACTGACCCTTGCGCATCGGTGCAAGAAGGTCTGCGACGTAAAATTCCCGCTTGCCTACAATCGCCTTTCAAAAGTCAGATTATTTTCAAAACATACTTTGCTAGTTAAAGTAAACTAGCTGGCACGCCCATAAAGCGAAGTAGATACGAAAAGGTTCATTTTAGGCCTAAAAACCCAAAGTGAGAATTTTCGCACGTCTACACTATACAAACTACAACTTTTTTTGATTTTTCACAAGTTTTTAATGTTTTTGGTTTTTGAGATTTTTCAAATTGTTTTTGTATTTTGAGAATTTTCAATTTTTTTGGATTTTGGTTTAAGAAGGTGTAAACACCCCAACATCCCACGATTTTCATAAAACATGCCTGGTTTACAAAATCAACTCCAAAGAGGCACTTTGAATTCTGAAAACCCAGGAGCCTTCCCAAAATCCTGTAAATATTGCTTTAAATCTTGTAAATAGTGTTTTGAAAGCCTCATATCGAATATAAGCTTTTAAACCCGGGCTAAGCCCCATTTTCCCAAGAAGCCAAAGACGAACAGGTGAAGCATGCGAAGACGACACCTGATCGAGAAGCAGCCCAATAAGTGGCTCATGAAGGCCAATTCTAGAAGCAGGCTTAGAAGCAGTTTCTAGAGCCTAGAAGAGCATCCTGGCTTGATAAAAGCCAGGCTCAAAAGAAGAAAGGAAGGCCCAGGCACAAAACAGGTTGTAAGCCAGGAGCACCAAATAGCAAAATCGACCATCCTTGTTCAAGCATCAAGAATATTGAACCAGAAAAGTCAGAAATGAGCAGAAACAGAGTTTGAAAAGGCGAAAAGGAGTCCGGACGACAACGATTGGGGGGTCCCAACACCAGACAGAGCGCTGGTAAAGCTAGGGCCTGCACAGATCGTCTACCTTGAAAAGCCAACAAGGACCATCCAGAGAAAATTTGGATCGGATCTAGACCATAAATATCCAGATCCATATCCAAATAGTGTTTGGATTTGGATTGGATCCAAATAGTGTTTGGATTGGATCAGATCTAGAACAAAATATCCAGATCCATATCCATAAAAATATTGGATTTGGATCAGATATGGATCTCAAAATATCCGAGATCGAAGATCCAGATCCAAATAGTGTTTGGATCGGACATGGATTCCATGATCCAAACCCAAAACCCATATCTAAGACCCACTTCACTTGCCTATAAATAGGAGTGAGGGAGTCTCCACAAGTTTACGTGAAACTAAACTTGGAGGAGCTTGGAGGAGAGAGAGAGTATTAAGGTGAGTGCTTAGTGCTTTCTTAATTTTGCTTAGTGGGTTAATTGTGGGCTTAAAGGGGGATTAGTGTGGGCTGCACCACCTTGATTTAGGGATGGATTTGCTTGAACAAGGAGGCGTGGAGTGGTTGGTATGGAGCTTGAGCACACCCCAAGACCGCACCCTAAGGTAAGCCTAAAACTAACCTAGCCCACCTCTCTCGAACCCCTCTAAACCACCTAAGCCGACTCCACCTTGACCTAACCGAACCCACCTAACTACCCCACAGCTCCCCTAACCCTAATCACACTAACCTAAACCCCCAACCAACTCCACCTTTTACCTCCCGACCACCCTTGGCCTTAATCGCTCCTACACCGCACACCCCGCACACACCCTGCAGGTGCCCCGCTCCCGCGCCGCGCGCCCCCCCAACGCCTGTCACCCTACCACCCGCCTGTCCCCACATCATATCCCCCTACCGTGACCTTGCCTAGTACCCCGACTCCATACCACACCCGTGACCTCCTCACCATAACCCCCACCTAACACCCCAGCCGTGACACAACTCCCCCACAAAACCCCCAACACCTTGCCATTACCACACACCCTCAGCCAGCCTACCCACCAACCGACCTAACACCGACTCTACCTAATTCCCTGCCACCACACTGCCGCCTCAACCGACCTACTGCCACCTACCACCACTGCCTTACACTCCCCAACCGACCTACCAAACACCCAGCCGTATTCCCTCCTTAGCTGACCTAGTTCCACCACACACCCCATCCACCTAGTGCCGGCCATAACTCACCCCTCTACGCTAAAACCTAAACCCCACTACCACACACCCTAACCGACCTTACCGTGACCCCCAACTCCACATCCCATTCTAGGCTAACACTCCCCCACCTAACCTCCCATCCATGACCTTTAGCTCCCACACACCCCGACTCCATACCACACCCTAAGACCCGCAACCCCTTTTGCCTTGGCCATAACCTCACAAAACCCCACTAAGACCCGCACCCACTCTTGCCGTGAACCCTCACCATTCAAGGCCAAAACGCACCAAGCTCAAAGGCTCCACCCAGCCACTTTTCGCCTCAAGCTTCAAGGGAGGCCCGTTCGTGATTGTAAAGCACAAGCCCGTGTAGATTGGAGTGGACAAACATCCGAATCACTTGTAAGTGTTTCAAATTCGGTATTTCATATCTCCTTCTATGTTTAATTCAATTTGGATACGGGGTTGTATTGACGGAGCATTGTCTCCCCCCGGGTTGTAATATTGGTGCTTGATACACAAGACACACATGAGCACTTGAGCCTTAGCTCTTAACTCGTACACAAGCACCCACATGCACGATTGAGCCTTCGCTCTTACTCCTAAGACTCTAGTAAGAGTTGTGTGAGTTGTCTTTAATTTTACACACTCCACACACGCGTGCATTGAGCCTTCGCTCTTATTATATATATGTATTTCAATTCAGCTGGGTTGTTACATTAAGTCATGTGAGTTTGTCTTTCAATTACACACTCGCACCCAAAGAACACCCGAGCGCTTGCTCAAGCACCTCACGCACCATTTTGGCCTCGACAACCACTAAGATATAGCCATATCTCTATATTTTCTGTTGTGTTTTCCTAGTTCAGCTGCGTGTGTTGCCTTTACATTTACACACAAACACAACACGTGCACGTTGACGACCTTCGGGCTCATATATATATAGTTGTATTTCCCTTTCAGCTAGGTTTTACATTTCAAGTCGTGAGTTGTCTTTACATTTATACACAACACACACGCACACGTTGGCGACCTTCGGGCCCATATATATATAGTTGTATCTCCCTTCCGCTGCGTTTTAAGGTTCAACTGCGTGAGTTGTCTTTCAATATATACACGACACACACTCATACATTGAGCCTTTCTGCTCTTAAGATATAACTATATTTCCCTTTTGCAATTTCCCTTCCGCTGTCTTTCAATTTCAGGTTTTAAGGTTCAGTTGTGTGAGTTTGCATTGCATATCCACCATACCACGAGATAGGGTGCATACTTGCATGAAATCAACCTCGAACCACCCGTGCAAAATCGCCAAGACTTAGGCACTTGATGCACACATCTCATGCCCAAGTAGCTAAAATCAAAGGCCTAGGAACGTGCAAAAATCCCACGTGAAATAAAAATCTGCAACTAGACAAAACCAATAAATCAAAACACTTTCAAAAAGGTCATACTTGTTCAAAATCGAGTTTTCTAAAGCGTACAAACTGACCCTTGAGCATCGGTTCAAGAAGGTTTGCGACGAAAAGAGCCTACTTGTCCAAAGTCGCCCCATAAGTCAGATATTTCAAAAACTTACTTCGCTAGCTTGAGTAAGCTAGCTGGCACACCCTTTAAGCGACTTAGACATACGAAAAGGTTCACTTCAGGCCTAAGAACCCGGAGTGGAAATTTTCGCGTGTCTACAAATGAGAAGATGGAAAAGTTTTGTAACACCTATGGTATAACTCAACACTTCTCATCACCCTACTACCCTCAAGGAAATGGCCAAGCCGAAGCCACGAACAAGACTCTCATAAGCATCATTGAGAAAACTTTAGAGAAGGGTAGGACATGGCATGAGAAGCTTGATGAAGCCTTATGGGCTTATAGAACTTCCATCCGAACACCCACCAATGCCACACCATTCGAGTTGGTCTACAGTACAAATGCCATACTCCCCATTCATACAAAATTGCATTCATTCCTGTAGACACTGAAAATCCTCACTTCTGGTTCTTAGGCCTGAAGCGAATCTTTTCGTGTGTCTAAGTCGTTTTTTAGCAAAAGGGCATGCCAGCTAGCTTCCTCAAGCTAGCGAAGTAAGTTTTCAAAAATCTGGCTTCTATCGGGGCGACTGTGAGCAAGTGAGCTCTTTTCGCCGCAGACCTTCTTGCACCGATACGCAAGGGTCAGTCTGTACGCTTGGCAAAGTCTTTTAAATTGTAAACCTCTTTGAAAAATACCCTAAGTGTTTGGGGCTTTGTATGTGCGATTTCAGATTTTATTACACGTGGGATTTTGCACGTGCCTATGTCTTTCTTTTTATCTCTTTTTCAGGCCAACTAGGTCTGTGCGCAAGTGACTTAAGTTGGGCGGTTTTTTAGTGGGAGTGTGGGGTTCGCTTTGATGCAATATATGCAATGCAAACTCACGCAACTCCAAAGGGAAAACCCAAATTGAAAGACAATGTGGAAGGGAAATGACTTAATGTAAATTTGCAAAAGAGAATTTGCAAAAGGGAAATATGGCTATATCTTAAGAGCAGAAAGGCTCAATTGTGCAAGTGTGCGTCGTGTATATATGTAAAGACTACGCACACTGCTGAACCTTAAAACCCAAATCTTAAAGACATAGCCGAAGGGAAACACTTATAATATATATGGGCCTGAAGGTCGCCACCGTGTGTGTGGGTGTTGTGTATATATTGAAAGACAACTCACACGACTTGTAATGAAACCCAAATATAATTGCAATATGGCCTTGACTAAGGTCTTGGGAGTAAGAGCGAAAGCTCAATGTGTGTGAGTGTAGAATTGAAATACTACGCACACGACATGAATTTAAACCCAAATATAATTGCAATAGGCCTTGACTAACGTCTTGGGAGTAAGAGCGAAAGCTCAATGTGTGTGAGTGTAGAATTGAAATACTACACACACGACATGAATGAAAACACCCGAAAATGAAATTGCAATACGGCCCTTACTAGGGTCTTGGGAATAAGAGTGAAAGCTCAATGTGTGTGAGTGTGAAAATTGAAAGACAACACACACAACTTAATGGAAACCCACACAACTTACATATACATACGTATAGCTATATCTTAAGGGCTGATTAGAACCATGTGTGTGTAGAAATCGTGTGCAGCTAAGAGCGGAATAGGCTCAAGTGCACGTGTGTGTGGGTGTGCCAAACCACATTATTACAAGCGAGGGGAGACAACGCTCCATTATTACAACCCTGTATCAAATTTAATTAAGCATAAGCAAGTTTATAATAAGGATCGAGTTAGGCACTTACGTATAGCTGGTCTGGGTGTGACTTGCTTGGGTTTTGCCTAGTGAGTCGCCTTGGGCTGCAAGAGGGAGCTCCTTGGATGGGTGGCTACGGCAGGTGGGTGTACTGGTAGGGTGGTGCCTTGGCGCTGGCCGAGGGGCAGGCAGGGCAAGTAGGTAGGGGGTAAGGTGGGTGTAAGGCGCGGCTGGCTGAGAGAGGGGGACTGGCCGGATAATGATGTGTTGGTGTTGGCCGAATGGGAGAAGGTCGGGTATAAGGCACAGCAAAGGGAGATTATGGAGTGAGTTGGGGGAGGTTAGGGTGTTAGCTAGGGGCTGTCACTAAGGCTTGGGGTAGGTCTTAGGGAGAGGTAAGGCTGTTAGCTAAGGGAAGAGGGGCAGGTGGTGCGAGTGCTGGCCGAGTGTATGGGGTGTTAGCTAGGCTAAGGGAAAGTGGCGGATGTATGGCTAGGAATGGAGGGGAGTGGAGAAGAGATGATGTTGAGATGGGGTACTAACCGGGATGGAAGGGCTGGCTGAATGGAAGGGCTGGTGGCGCGGAATGGTGTTAGCCGGATGCAGTAGTGGAAGATGGAAGGTGGCGTGGAGTGGTGCTGGCCGAGTCCCAAGTGAGTCAAGGGGCGAGTTCCAAGAGGGGGGAAGAAATCCTAGATTTTTGAGAGCCAAAAGAGCTCCAACCCGCATGAATGGGAGGGGTATTTATAAGCTAGATGGGGTCGGTTGGCTGGGATAGGGGAGGTCGGTTGGTGGGCTGGTTTGGTGGTGGCGGTTTGGGGGTATGGTGTGCGAGATATTTAGGTGGGCCAGCTATTTGTTTTGGGTGGTTTGGGGATATGGTGTGCTAGGTATTTAGGTGGGCTGGTTTAGTGGTTTAGGGCTTAGCTAGATGGATTAGGTTTAGGGTGAGGTTTAATGAAGTGGGTTAGGTGTTTAGGCTAGGATTAGGGTGAGGTTAGGGGGATTAGGCTAGGATTAGGTCGGGTTTAGGGGGATTAGGCTAGGATTAGGTCAGGTTTAGGGGGATTAGGCTAGGATTAGGGAAGGATTAAGGGAGTGGGTTAGGTGATTAGGCTAGAATTAGGGGAGGGTTAAGGAAGTGGGTTAGGTGATTAGACTAGGATTAGGTCGGGTTTAGGGGGAATGGCTAGGTAAGGTGGGTTAGCTTAGGGTTAGGTTTAGAAGCATCCCTTTGCCTTCGACCCATGGACCTAGTTGCAGCATGTTGGTGCAACCGTAGGTTAGGTGTAGGTGCATACAAGCTTAAACCCACACTCATTAGGCTAAACCCACATGATTAACCCAAAACTTGACACAAAAGTCAAGCCCACTATAAACACCCCGAAATCTCACGAATTCCTCAAAACAACCTGGTTTTGTAAAAGCAGCCCCAAAGGGCCATTTTGAGTCTGGAAACCCAGGAGCCTTCCAGACAACCCTGTACATATGTTTTAAACTTTGTATTTCAAAAACATACAATATGGCTTTTTAAAACCCTTTTAAAAACATGTTTTGAAACCCCGAAGCAGTTGGGCCCAATCCAGACAGGACCAGAGAGCTAAGGAGAGCCCGGAACCGGAGCACATGTCAAGCCCGGTACAGCAACTCTTGTATCAAATCCACACCCCCAGGATCTCGAACGTCCAAGACCCTGTTATCATCAAAACCTTGTTTGAAGTCATCTCCGAAAGGCGAAAATAGAGGCGGACGATCATGTTGGCGAAGACCCAACACAGACGGAGCACTGATGCTGTCAGGCCCCGCACAAACCATTCATTTCGAACACAGCTCGAAGGAGTCAGAGTTCAGTTTGGATCGGATCTGGACCATATATATCCAGATCCCAATCCAAACCCATGTATGGACTTGGATTTGGATTTGGATTCAAAAATCCAATCCAATATCCATATCCATGGCCCACATCACCTTCTCATAAATGGAGGTGGGGCCCACTTGAAATTCACGTGGGATTATGGGCATGAGAGAGAGTGGGGATGGATAAGATCAAGTGTGGTTGTAATTAAGCTTGACTTGTGTGTCAAGTTTGGGGTTAATCATGTGGGTTAGCCTAATTGAATGGGTTTAAGCTTGTAATTAGCCAAAACCTAACCTAGGGCTGCACCAACATGATGTGGTTAAGGTCTATGGGCCATGCAAAGGGAGCTCCTTCACCTAAACCTAACCCAAAATACCTAATCCTAGCCTTCCACCCTAATCCGCCCCTAATCTGAGCCTAATCACCTAACCCACTTCCCTAATCCTTCCCTAAACCTAGGTTAATTTCCCTAAACCTAGCCTAATCCTAGCCTAATCACCTAACCCAGCTCACTAAACCTCACCCTAGAACCAACCCACCTAACCAAACCCTAAACCCCTAAACCACCCCTAGCCCACAACCTACCCAAACCACTAGTATCTAAAATATCTGGCCCTACCCTTTCCAGCCCACCTTATCATCATACCACCCTACCTAAACCACCTAACCACTACCCCAAACCCAGCCCTAACCGACCTACCCATCCCTATATAACCCCCCCCCCTCCTTGGGGGCGGGTTTGATCATGATAATCTAACCGCCTCACCCATCCCAACCGGGTCCTCCACTTCCCCCAAGCTCCACCTGCTCCACCTGTTCCACATCCCACCACCACCAGCACCACCACCTACACCACCACCTTCCAGCTGAATGCCACCGCCTGCCCAACTCCCTTCCAGCCGAGTGCCACCCTCTTCTTCACCCGGTAAGCCCCCGACACCCTACCTTGCCACCTCTTCACTCCCTCTCCACTCTAAACCACCTAATCTATTCCCCTACCACCCTAACATCATCCTTCCACCCGCCACCACCAAACTCCCTTAGTCGGCCACTCACTTCCCTTACATCACTCCCTTAGTCGGCCACTTCAACCGACTGCCATTCCCTTCATTTGGCCAGCCATCCGCCAGCCGTATCCTTCCCCTCTCTAGCTCCCTTCCCTTAGTGCCATATTCCCTTAGTGACCTTACTTAGGTCCTTTAACCCAACACACCAAAAACAACCCATCTCTAGTGGCCGGCCACCTTCAAGGCGCCTCTTCCGCGCACCAAGGACCTCCGGCCAGCACCTCCTCTTGCCATTCAACCTCGCGGAGCTCCCTTTTGCAGCCCAAGGCGAAGGCCAAGCCCACGCTCAAGCAAGGCATCTACGGACCAGCTACTAGTAAGTGCCGAACTCGGTCTTTAGTTATATACTTGCTTGAGATTCAATTCGATACGGGGTTGTAATAACGGAGCATAGTCTCCCCCCGCTTGTAATAACGTGGCTTGGCACACCCACACACGTGCACTCTCTTAGTTGTGCACGATTTTGAACACACACGAGCCTAATCAGCCCCTAATACATAAGTATATACATATACTTTCATTTTTGTAGGGTTTTGCTTAAGTTGGGTGTGTTGTCTTTCAATTCAAGCACTCTCACACACATTGAGCTTTCACTCTTATTTGAAAGACCCAAGTAAGGGCCGACCTATACTATTTGGGTTTCATTTCATGTCGTGTGGGTAAGTCTTTCAATTCAAGCACTCTCACACACATTGAGCTTTCGCTCTTATTTGAAAGACCCAAGTAAGGGCCGACCTATACTATTTGGGTTTCATTTCATGTCGTTTAGGTAAGTCTTTCAATTCAAGCACTCTCACACACATTGAGCTTTCGCTCTTATTTGAAAGGCCCAAGTAAGGGCCGACCTATACTATTTGGGTTTCATTTCATGTCGTGTGTGTAAGTCTTTCAATTCAAGCACTCTCGCACACATTGAGCTTTCACTCTTACTCCCAAGACCTTAGTCAAGGCCTACTGCAGTTATATTTGGGTTTCATTTCATGTTGTGTGCGTAGTACTTCAATTCAAGCACTCACACACATTGAGATTTCATTCTTATTCCCAAGACCTTAGTTAAGGCCATACTGCAATTTATATTTGGGTTTAATTTCATGTCGTGTGTGTAAGTCTTTCAATTCAAGCACGCACCCACATTGAGCCTTCGCTCTTATTTGCAAGACCCGAGTAAGGGCTCATATACATACTCTATATACATATCTCCCTTCGGCATCTATATTTCAAGTCATTTCCCTTCGGTTATTTCCCTTCAGTATTGTCTTTACATTCGGGTTTTCCCTTTGGAGTAGCATGAGTTTGCATTGCATCTACGCCATACCACGAGGTAGGACGCATATTGCATCAAAGCAAGCCCCGCTCGAATTCGCCCATGTAGTGGAGTGTTCATAACACACAAACTAGGCGGCCCGAAAAGGGATAAAAGGAAAGACTTAGGCAGGTGCAAATCCACGTGATCTAAAATATGCAATCCCATCTAAAAGACCCGAATTAGACACCTCGAACCGCTTCGTAGGCTTTCTATCCCAAAACTCAATTTTTGCAAAGCGTACAGACTGACCCTTGCGCATCGGTGCAAGAAGGTCTGCGACGACAAGAGCTCATTTGCTCACAGTCGCCACGATTAGAAGTCAGTTTTAAATATATCTTCGCTAGCTTAGGTAAGCTAGCTGGCATGCCCTGTTTGCATAAATAGGCCTTAGACACACGAGAGGATCCGCTCCAAGCCCTGAAAAGGTGAGAAGCAGGGATTTTCGCGCGTCTACAGAGATTTGCACGCCCGGTGGGACGTAAGCCTTTCAAAAATCGAGTTTTAAGTAGAAGTCTTGCGAAAATTTTTAAATGGTGTCATTTTAACTTGTTTTTTCTTTGCTTGTACTTAGGACATTTTGAAAAAAGCTTGAAAAGCATGTCAAAATCCAATCCAAGTGAAGTGTCGAGCCAAGGCTCATGCGCATCAAGTTCTCACTCTAGGAGGATTTTCAAAAACAAAATAAAACTAGATGAAATCGAGGACTTGAGAAGGGAGTTTGAGGCCAAAATCGATGCTCTCAGCCAAGAGGCTGAAGTAGGCGATTCATGTTCATCAAACGGTGAACAAAGGCCTAAAAAGAAATATGAAAAACCTCGCAAGCACAAAGAGGCCTCCGTAATGGAAGGCAACCAATACCACGAGTCCTTCACACAAAAGGACCGTAAAGCCCTACAGCAGTTGCTGAAAGGGCAGAATAAAGAGAAAAGAAACTACGCCCTGTCTGATTTCCTTCCTATGGATTACGAAACAGACAGTGACGATGAAATACCGAACTTCCATCGGTATGATGGCATGGGAGACCCTAGGTCTCACTTGCAGCTTTTCTCGCGTCGAGCCCATAAGAAGAAAAAGGACTCGATGAAATGGGTGTATTGGTTCCCTTTATCCCTTAAAGGCACAGCTGCCAAATGGCTGGCTTCCTACGACTTAAGCCAGTTCGCAACTTTTGAAGAGTTAGCGAACTGCTTCATGCAAAGATTTGCACACAATGTAGAAGTCACGCCGACTCTAAATACCTTAAGGGATACAAAGCAAGGTATGAACGAAGACGTACATGCCTTCATTATAAGATGGAGGTCGCTTTTGGGCCAAGTGCGAGAGCCCATATCCGAAGGATGCACAGTCATGCTCATCCTAGATAACTTTAAAAGCGAGTTAAAAACCCTTCTCTCGCTCCATGAGATCTCAACTTTCCATAAGTTGATCAAAAAGGCCTCTCTTTTCGAAACCAACTTGCGAAAAGGGACATATGATCACTTGTGGAAAGGAAGTGCCGTTCCAAAAACCCGCTTGGAAAAGCCCATCACATACGGGCTACCCATGACAGACAAAGGGGCAAAGCCCCATAAAATCGCCAATGTTCGGGTGGATCCAAGCATGGCGGGCACTTCCAAAAATTTTGAAAAGATAGAAAATAAGAGGGAGCGAAATTTTCAAAAACCGGTTGAAAAATGGGAGTACACTCCGCTGGGGCAGCCTATGTCGGAGGTCCTAGACCTCCTACTTGCCTAGGGCATGATAGAACTCCCTGAAATCCCCGAAGGAGTCACTTCCAAAGGGGGGTATTTAAACCGATTTTGTAAGTATCATCGGCTCAAAGGCCATGATACCAAACGCTGCTTCTCCCTCTTAAATAAAATTGAGAACTTGATAGCAGAAGGCCGGCTCCAGGTCACTGCGAAACCTGAGCCACCTCAAGCTATCTTCAAGGAACCCTTTCCCAAACACGCCGGTGGCAGTGGGAAAGGAAAGGAGGTATGTACCCTCACCATTTCCAAGGAACTAGCACAAAAACCAGAACCTGGTCGACCCACTTGCGCGCCCATTCTTGTACTATACAAGAAGCCCGCCCAAGTCGTCATTCGGGGACCACCAAAAGTGGAATCCTTGGTAAAACCAGTTTTAAAAATCCAAGGTTCTCCTCAACTCATTCTTAGAGCCAAATTTAGCGCGAACCCTAGGCTGGTCATGGGGGAAGTCACTAGATCCGGGAGGATCTATCAACCCCCGCACCTTCAAGGTGCTCAAAAGGTGGTCAGTGTGCCTGGCCCCTCAAAAGCATGTATCCCTAGTGTTCTGCAAAAAGCAGATAAGGACAAAGTCATCCTAAATCCTTATGACTTCGAAAACCACCTTTCAAAGATTCCTATTCACATGTCTATCCTAGAGCTTATAAAAACCTCGCCTAGGCATAGACTTGTATTAGAGAAAATTCTAGAAAGGGCCAAGGTTGATTCGAACATAAGTCCGGAATCCTTGTCTGCCCAAGTGGCTTTATTAGGAGCAAAATCGCCCATCACTTTCTCGGAAGATGATGTAGATAGACCCTACGAAACCCATAACCAGGCCCTGCATATCGAGGTGGTTCTAAACAACCACTCTCTGGATAGGTGCCTAGTCGATGGTGGAGGAGGGCTCAACATCCTTCCACTTCATGTGGCGTACAAAATCGGAGTCACCTTGACTTCAGTGAACCCAAGCCCCATCGTTATCACTGGATACGATGGGAATGCGTCTAGACCTTTAGGATCCATCGAACTCCCAATGGAAACGGGAGGGATCGAACACACGGGGGTGTTCCATGTCTTGGACATCCACCCCCATTATAACCTGTTGCTGGGAAGGCCTTGGATACACAGTTTGTGCGTTGTGCCATCCACCTTCCACAGGTGTGTCAAGATCCCTTTTAGGGACCAGGTCGTAGTGATCCTAGGTGAGAGTCACCCACAGCTTTAGGGGATCATAAACTCTCCTTGTTTATCAAGCTCCCAGGCCCATGAGGCTAACCTGGGACAAATTATGGTTGAGCCACCTCGGCTCGTGTTGAACAACCCTAGGAAGGTTGTATGTGTGAAGGGGCCGCCCAAAGCAGGCCCCCTCCCGACTCTAATCCTTCTAGGAAAACCCAAGCGTTCCCTATTTCCAAAGCCCCTGGACAAGAGGCCATATGAGCACAATATGGACGATAGCATGTTCCAGGACCACGACTTATATCCAACTTTTTCGAAAAACAAAAAGTCATGGAACATGTTCTTGAACATGGGCTACACGCCCTACAAAAGTCTAGGGGCACAAAACCAGGGTCTCCTAGAGCCCATCCTTCCTAGGGCCAATCCAAGCCGATATGGGATCGGCTATACTCCTCGAATACCGCCGGAGCCACCCCCTGTGACCACTTGGGTCAAGGGTGCCCCGGAGCCCGCCTTAGAAGAGACATACGATTTAGATCTCCTATTCCGAGTCTAACCCGTAGTGTTTTCCCTTTGTAGGTATGACGGAAGATCCCTTTTCTAAAAATACAAAAACATTTGAAAAGCTTAAAATCAAAAAAATCGAAAAACAAGAAAAACCAAAAACAATGGAAAAACAAAAACTCGAAAAAAGAGTGCTTTGTATAGTTCCCAAAGTTCTTGTTTTACAAAAACCCAAAAAAATCGAAAATTTGGAAAATACCAAAAAGATTTTGTATATAGTTGCTCCTGGTAGGACTTTGGCAAAAGAAAAGGATTTCGAAAGAAACGTCGTCTGCATAGCCAGACCAAAAATTTCGAAATCACTTGAAAATCCAAGTACAAAACCAGGTCATTTTGAAAACCACGCATCAAATTCCCTCGGGTCTATAGCCCACGAGAATGATCAAAGCCCAGAAGTGGATCCCCTTGAGGAAGATCCCACTTCTGAGCTCCCAGAATTTCATAGAATTCTCGATTTTGAAAAACCTTCCCAATCAGTAGGAGGAGATTTCATAGAGGTGAACCTAGGGGATGATTCCAATCCCAAAACCATCAAAATAGGCGCATTCTTGCATGAAACTGAAAGGTTAGCATTCATTGCATTTCTACAAACCTATTTAGATGTGTTTGCATGGACGTATGAAGACATGCTGGGCATAGATCCCAGCATTGTCGAACATCGACTTTTGATTGTTGTAGCGGTTGTTTTGATTGACGAAAAATGGGTTTGAGAATTAGAAGAGGAATGAAAGGCAATGAGAGATGGCTGTTGGAATCTTTAAGATTAAGCACTATTATCTTTTTTCTTTTTTTGTATATGTGTGTGTATGTACGTAACTCCACCCATGTAAGGGATCACCCTTGCATTGCCGATCCCAAGCCTGGATAAAGGAGGAGGGTTGTATTAGGCTTCCAACAACCAGCGTAAAACTTCGTCGAATTTTATAACATGGATTACAAAAATTATGAGCATTGATTTGGGGTGTCTCCACCTAGCGATGTGCTGCAGAGCCCAAATACAATAATAAGTAAGCAAAGTCCACTACATTTTCGCACGAATGTAGTAAATCAATTACAGAGAGTGTTCCCACTTAATGGATGGGTATGGGTAAAAAAGTTAGTCCCACTACATTGCCGCCCGAATGTAGTGAATAATTTTCAGATAGGGTATCCGCATTTTGAATATTGACGGATGTGAGGGGTAAGGAAGTTAGTCCTAGATAATAAGATTCATATTGGTTCTTTGAATATCAGAACATTATCCGGTAAGCTAATGGAGGTGGTAGATACTATGATTCGGAAAAAGATTCATATTCTATGTTTACAAGAGACAAAATGGGTTGGAGACAAAGCAAAGGAGATAGAGGATAGAAGTTTTAAATTACAGAGCTGAACGTCCCTACTTTTCTTGCAAGTTTTATCTCTTTAGGCCTAATGTGTGTGTGGAATGTGTAACCTAATTTCAGCGTGGTTTGAGTGTTTTGTTCGAGGGCTTTTGAAAGTGAGCGAATGCAGGGATGCTGAAATCCTTTTTGGGTTTTTCGAGAGCGATGATGCGAACTCACCCAAATTTGAAATTGCAACTCACTTGACTAAAAGTAAACCCACACAAATTGAAGTGCAACTCTACTTTCACAAAAGTAAACTCACACAAATTAAAGTGTAACTCTACTTTCACAAAAAGTAAACTCACACAAATTGAAATGCGACTCTACTTTCACAAAAGTAAACTCACACAAATTAAAGTGCAACTCTACTTTCATAAAAGTAAACTCACACGACTTGAAATATATATAGGTTTATCCTAAGAGCGGAAAGGCTCAAGTGCACGTGGGTGTACTCGTGTGCAGTTTAAGAGCGGAAAGGCTCGAGTGCTCATGGGTGCGATTACTCGACTTTCACAAAAAGTAAACTCACTCAAATTTAAGTGCAACTCACACTGCTTTCACAAAAGTAAATTTACCCAAATGTAAGTGCAACTCACACTGCTTTCACGAAAGTAAATTTACCCACATGTAAGTGCAACTCACACGACTTTCACAAAGTAAATTTACCCGAATGTAAGTACAACTCACACGACTTTCATGAAATAAATTTACCTGAATTGAAGTATGTATACTAGCTTAAGAAAAGATGGGGTTCGAAGTATAGAATTTCTATAATTGTATATTGGGGTAGAGAGCAGAAAGGCTCAAGTGCATGTGCGTGAAAAGAGCGAAAAGGCTCAAGTGCATGTGTGTGTGATCGTGTTCATCCACCAGATAAGTGCGAAAAGGCTCAAGTGCTCGTGGGTGCAATCGTGTTCATGCACTAATATTACAATTTGGGGAGAGACTTTGCTCCGTTAATACAACCCCATTACGAATTGAATTGAAAGGAAAAGCAGTTTGAAATGAAGTTTGAAAGACTTACACTTTTCCTAACTCAAGTTTGGGATTCAGCTAGGTCAAGTCCACCCCACCCCCAATGTGGTTCAGCTAGGTGTAGCTCTTGGTGCAGCCCACGTCGGTGTAAAACCCATAAAGCAGAAGCTTAGGAAAATACACCCGAATGTACACACGCAAGTCAAAGAGGGTTTAGAAGATCTGCTAAAAGCCGGATTTATAAAACCCATTGCGTATTCTGATTGGTTATCAAATATCGTTGTAGTTCGAAAAACCAATGGGAAAATTCGAATATGCATCGATTTCAGAAACCTGAATAAAGCCACTCCTAAGGATAATTATCCTTTAGCAAACATAGATTTGATAGTCGATAGTACTGCAAATCATGAAATGTTTTCGTTCATGGATGGCTATTCAGGCTATAATCAAATCAAACTAAGTCCACGAGATCAGGGTAAGACCGCCTTCACAACCCCATGGGGCACGTACTGCTATACAGTCATGCCCTTTGGTTTGAAAAATACCGGCGCAACATACCAACGAGCCATGACCACGATCTTCCATGATCAAATTCATGAGCTTGTAGAAGTGTATGTAGATGATCTCTTGGCAAAATCCAAAACCCGATGCACTCATATCTAATGTTTACAAAAGATTTTCGAAAGGCTTAGGCTTTACAAAGTAAAGCTAAACCCTCAAAAATGTGTGTTCGAGGTAGAATCAGGGAAGCTTCTAGGCTTTATGGTAAGCCAAAGGGGAATAGAAGTCGACCCCTCTAAGTGTCGAGCCATCATAGACATGGCTCCACCCTCCAATCTCACCCAAATCCGTAGCCTCCAGGGTTGCTTACAATCCGTTCGCCGATTCATATCGAATCTGGCAACTAGATGCGAACCCTTCAACAAACTGTTGAGGAAGGGCACGAAATTCTTATGGGATGACGAATGCCAGAAGTCCTTCGAGAGATTGAAGGCATACTTGGTTAATCCCCCCGTTTTGAACCCTCCAAAGCAAGGAAAACCGCTTTTATTATACATCTCCGTGCATGCAAATGCTTTAGGAGCCCTGTTGGCTCAATACGAGGATGACACCCATAAGGAGTATGCCATCTACTATATTTCAAAAACTCTCTTGGCTTATGAACGAAATTATCAAGCCATGGAGAAGACGTGCTTGGCCCTAGTCTGGGCCTGCCAGAAATTCAGACACTATTTCCTAGATCATGAGATCTGGATAGTGTCCAAGCTTGATCCAATCAAGCACTTGTTCGAAAAACCCATTCTCATGGGTAGATTGGGCAAAGGGCAACTCCTTCTAATGGAGTATGATCTGAAATCCCATCACCAGATCTCCATTAAGGGGCAAGCCCTAGCAGATTACGTGGCTGAATTCCCCTTAGAGGACGCATATCCCACTCTTGTCGAAATGCCTGATGAAGGCATATTGCAACACCATTTTCAAAACCACATTTTGGCAAATTCTTTCGAAAACCAAGTGTGGAGGATGCACTTCGATGGGGCACGAAACCAACAAGGGGCTGGTGCCGGGGTCATCCTAATCTCCCCTGAAAAGGGCGAGATTCCCATAGCAGTCCGCTTAGATTTCGAATGTTCCAACAACGTAGCTGAGTATGAAGCACTCATACAAGGCTTAAGGATTTCGAAAACACTAGGGGCATCATGCATCGAGGTCTTTGGAGATTCGCTCCTTGTCATAAACCAGGTTTTAAAAATTTGGCAAGTACGTAATGAGAAACTACTTCCATATCACGAGTTGGCCACTCGATTGGTCCAATCCTTCCAGTCGTGTAAACTCACACACATAGGAAGAGAGGACAATGGCATCGCCGATGCCCTCTCCTCCTTGGGTTCAGCCCTGAAGGTCGATCCTATTTTAGGGACCAGATCTTTGGAAATATGGCATGCACCCCACCCATCCACACACGACTTGGATATTTGCCAAAACAACCCAGAGTCTATTGAAAAACCCTGGTTTTATGACATAAAACAATTTTTAGAAAATGGGGGATTCACCGAGGATGCCACATCCAAAGATAAGGCATTCATTCGTAAGATTTCGACCCGATACACCATTCTGGGTGGGGTCTTATACAAAAGAAGTTTTACCGGCATTCTGCTTAGGTGTATCGACCTAGAGGAGGCTAGGATAGTGATGCATGAGTTCCACGATGGAGAGTGTGGAGGTCATGTTAATGCCAACATGATGGCAACGAAAATACTTAGAGGGGGCTATTTTTGGTCCACCCTGAAAAAGGATTGTCACGATCATGTTAGGAAGTGTCATCCATGTCAAGTGCATGGGCACGCCATTCATATCCCATCATCTGCATTGCATTCCGTGGTCAGCCCCTAGCCATTTACCATGTGGGCGTTTGACATCGTAGGCCCAATATTTCCAAAGGCCTCGAATGGGCATCGATTTATTTTAGCAGCCACGGAGTATTTCTCCAAGTGGGTGGAAGCCATTTCCCTAACCAATGTGATGGGGCAACATGTGGTGGCTTTCATTCGGAGGAATATCTTGGCTCAGTTTGGGGTTCCACGAGACCTTGTGTCTGATAATGGTACCCCATTCAAGAACGAGCGGATGGTTAAGTTGTGCAACGCGTATGGCATAACTCACTACTTCTCCTCGCCCTACTACCCTGAAGGCAACGGCCAAGCCGAAGCCACAAACGAGACGCTCATTAGCATAATTGAGAAAACCTTAGAGAAGGGTAGGACGTGGCACGAGAAGCTGGATGAAGCCTTATGGGCTTATAGGACTTCCATCCGAACTCCCACGAATGCCACACCATTCGAATTGGTCTATGGCACAAACGCCATTCTTCCCATTCATACTCAACTGCATTCATTCCATACATCCATAGCACTCGACCTCCCCCTAGAGACGCTTCAGCATGCTAGGATGGCCGAACTAGAATTGCTAAATGAGAGGCGACTCCTTGCCATGGACCATGCTCGTGCATACCGGCAAAGGATAGCTCGACATTATAGCAAACACATGAGACCTCGCCACTTTGAAGTGGGAGATCTGGTTTTAAAAACTATCCATCATCGTGGCCCACACCCGCTAGGCAAGTGGCGCCCCAACTGGGATGGACCCTATGTTGTACGAGCAACCACTACGAACAACTCATATTGGTTGATCGATGTAGAAGGTAGGAATTTAGCAGATCCTATCAATATTCAATACTTAAAGAAGTATCATGTGTAGGATCTGGATTAAATTCCAATTTTCGAAAAATTTTAGGGATAGCTGCCCTGAGACATGTGAATAAGGTGCAAAGGCAAACTCGTGTGACCCTGAGTGAGAGAATTCGCACTTGTGAAAG
Organism: Brasenia schreberi; assembly: GCA_036023115.1. NCBI lineage: Eukaryota > Viridiplantae > Streptophyta > Magnoliopsida > Nymphaeales > Cabombaceae > Brasenia > Brasenia schreberi. The sequence continues at coordinate 9,357,490 of JAYKKT010000084.1, read as the reverse complement.
AGTGGAGTCTTCAAAATCGTGGTTACATTTCAAAATCCTTCTTCTTACAAAGAAAGGCCTAGTTCAATATAGCAAGATAGTTGCAAGTAGTACGTGCTATTTCTAAATAGGCTGATCTGGAATGGATCGAGTGTAGGCTTGGGATAAGTCCTCCCCTCTTCTCTTCTCTTTCCAAAAGGAAAACAAAGGCCCAAAACAAAAGGGAATTTCCCATTCAAAGTCTCTTTCCAAACGAAAGAAACCAGAATTCCAAAGAAAAATCGATTCTCTTATGAAAAAGAGGGATTAAAGAAAAAATACTCCCAAAGGGAGACCCTCCATGGAAAAAAAGGAAAAAGAGGCCAAAAAGCTCAAAAAGAGCAGTTTTCCGCCTTCTGTGCCTCAAACCACGGGACGTTTCAGAAGGGACCGTGGTATCTCTTTCCCATCCCTGGCTTATCCCAAGTTAAAGCACGGTTCATTTCAAGGAATCCTAAAGTAAAAATAGGATTTACTTGCTTGAATTTCATCTTGTTTGAGAATTCGACGTTTCGAGTAAGGCGTAGGAATTTGAAATACAACTTGTTTTCTTATAAAACCTCCGCTAGATAAGCGAGTGTTAAGACTCAAACAAGGGCAAGCACGAAGAGCTCGAGATCCTTAGGATCGAGGCTCAAGACAGTTGTCCCTTTTGTAAATAGTTTTGTAAATAAGGTTTGAAAAAAAATCGAACATCGACAGCATAGGACTTTGCTCACTTGGAGCAGTAGGCCTTGTAAGTCTCTAGAGTTCGACCACATCTGGTCCCTGGGAGGTCGCCACTCTTGGCACCACACCCATGTCATTTGCATTCCACGCATGGTACTTGCATGAACATGATCCCATTTAGGACCAGATTCCATGTAGAACCCTTTGGCGTGATATCTCCTCCTACCAGAGTTTGTAAATTGAGATTTTTGTTAAAAATTGGGATGATCCCATATTCTTCGTGGATAGATCTAGGGAGACATTGAAAGGGGTGTTTGTCATCTTTGCCCTTATCCAAATCGATTTGGATAAGGCCAAAGAGGGGCATCTGTAAACACCCCGAAATCCCACGAATTCCTCAAAATAACCTGGTTTTTTAAAAGCAGCCCCAAAGGGCCATTTTGAGTCTGGAAACCCAGGATCCTTCCAGACAACCCTGTACATATGTTTTAAACTTTGTATTTCAAAAACATACAATATGGCTTTTTAAAACCCTTTTAAAAACATGTTTTGAAACCCCGAAGTAGTTGGGCCCAATCCAGACAGGACCAGAGAGCTAAGGAGAGCCCGGAACCGGAGCACATGTCAAGCACTGTACAACAACTCTTGTATCAAATCCACACCCCCAGGATCTCGAACGTCCAAGACCCTGTTATCATCAAAACCTTGTTTGAAGTCATCTCCGAAAGGCGAAAATAGAGGCGGACGATCATGTTGGCGAAGACCCAACACAGACGGAGCACTGATGCTGTCAGGCCCCGCACAAACCATTCATTTCGAACACAGCTCGAAGGAGTCAGAGTTCAGTTTGGATCGGATCTGGACCATATATATCCAGATCCCAATCCAAACCCATGTATGGACTTGGATTTGGATTTGGATTCAAAAATCCAATCCAATATCCATATCCATGGCCCACATCACCTTCTCATAAATGGAGGTGGGGCCCACTTGAAATTCACGTGGGATTATGGGCATGAGAGAGAGTGGGGATGGATAAGATCAAGTGTGGTTGTAATTAAGCTTGACTTGTGTGTCAAGTTTGGGGTTAATCATGTGGGTTAGCCTAATTGAATGGGTTTAAGCTTGTAATTAGCCAAAACCTAACCTAGGGCTGCACCAACATGATGTGGTTAAGGTCTATGGGCCATGCAAAGGGAGCTCCTTCACCTAAACCTAACCCAAAATACCTAATCCTAGCCTTCCACCCTAATCTGCCCCTAATCTGAGCCTAATCACCTAACCCACTTCCCTAATCCTTCCCTAAACCTAGGTTAATTTCCCTAAACCTAGCCTAATCCTAGCCTAATCACCTAACCCAGCTCACTAAACCTCACCCTAGAACCAACCCACCTAACCAAACCCTAAACCCCTAAACCACCCCTAGCCCACAACCTACCCAAACCACTAGTATCTAAAATATCTGGCCCTACCCTTTCCAGCCCACCTTATCATCATACCACCCTACCTAAACCACCTAACCACTACCCCAAACCCAGCCCTAACCGACCTACCCATCCCTATATAACCCCCCCCCCTCCTTGGGGGCGGGTTTGATCATGATAATCTAACCGCCTCACCCATCCCAACCGGGTCCTCCACTTCCCCCAAGCTCCACCTGCTCCACCTATTCCACATCCCACCACCACCAGCACCGCCACCTACACCACCACCTTCCAGCCGAACGCCACCGCCTGCCCAACTCCCTTACAGCCGAGCGCCACCCTCTTCTTCACCCGGTAAGCCCCCTACAGCCTACCTTGCCACCTCTTCACTCCCTCTCCACTCTAAACCACCTAATCTATTCCCCTACCACCCTAACATCAGCCTTCCACCCGCCACCACCAAACTCCCTTAGTCGGCCACTCACTTCCCTTACATCACTCACTTAGTCGGCCACTTCAACTGACTGCCATTCCCTTCATTCGGCCAGCCATCCGCCAGCCGTATCCTTCCCCTCTCTAGCTCCCTTCCCTTAGTGCCATATTCCCTTAGTGACCTTACTTAGGTCCTTTAACCCAACACACCAAAAAACCCCATCTCTAGTGGCCGGCCACCTTCAAGGCGCCTCTTCCGTGCACCAAGGACCTCCGGCCAGCACCTCCTCTTGCCGTTCAACCTCGCGGAGCTCCCTTTTGCAGCCCAAGGCGAAGGCCAAGCCCACGCTCAAGCAAGGCATCTACGGACCAGCTACTAGTAAGTGCCGAACTCAGTCTTTAGTTGTATACTTGCTTGAGATTCAATTCGATACGGGGTTGTAATAACAGAGCATAGTCTCCCCCCGCTTGTAATAACATGGCTTGGCACACCCACACACGTGCACTCTCTTAGTTGTGCACGATTTTGAACACACACGGGCCTAATCAGCCCCTAATACATAAGTATATACATATACTTTCATTTTTGTAGGGTTTTGCTTAAGTTGGGTGTGTTGTCTTTCAATTCAAGCACTCTCACACACATTGAGCTTTCACTCTTATTTGAAAGACCCAAGTAAGGGCCGACTGTAAACACCCCGAAATCCCACAAATTTCTCAAAATCCATCTGGTTTTATACAAGCAGCCCCAAAGGGCCATTTTTGAGTCTGGAAACCTAGGAGCCTTCCAGACAACCCTGTATATATGTTTTAAACTTTGTATTTTAAAAATATACAATATGGCTTTTTAAAACCTTTTTAAACATGTTTTGAAACCCCGAAGCGGCTTGGCCCGATCAAGACAGGACCAGGAGAGCTAAGAAGAGCCCGAAACCGGAGCACATGTCGAGCCTGGCACAGCAACTCTTGTATCAAATTCACACCCCCAGGATCTCGAACGTCCAAGACCCTATTATTATCAAAATGTCATTTGAAGTCATCTCCGGAAGGCAGAAACGGAGGCGGACGATCATGTTGGCGAAGACCCAATGCAGATGGAGTACTGATGCTGTCAAACCCCGCACAAATCGTCCGTTTCGAACCCAGCTCGAAGGAGTCAGAGTTCAGTTTGGATTGGATCTGGACCATATATATCCAGATCCCAATCCAAACCCATGTATGGACTTAGATTTGGATTTGGATTCAAAAATCCAATCCAATATCCATATCCATGGCCCACATCACCTTCTCATAAATGGAGGTGGGGCCCACCTGAAATTCACGTGGGATTATGGGCATGAGAGAGAGTGGGGATGGATAAGATAAAGAGTGTTGTAATTAAGCTTGACTTGTGTGTCAAGTTTGGGGTTAATCATGTGGGCTAGCCTAATTGAGTGGGTTTAAGCTTGTAATTAGCCAAAACCTAACCTAGGGCTGCACCAACATGATGTGGTTAAGGTCTATGGGCCATGCAAAGGGAGCTCCTTCACCTAAACCTAACCCAAAATACCTAATCCTAGCCTTCCACCCTAATCCGCCCCTAATCTGAGCCTAATCACCTAACCCACTTCCCTAATCCTTCCCTAAACCTAGGTTAATTTCCCTAAACCTAGCCTAATCCTAGCCTAATCACCTAACCCAGCTCACTAAACCTCACCCTAGAACCAACCCACCTAACCAAACCCTAAACCCCTAAACCACCCCTAGCCCACAACCTACCCAAACCACTAGTATCTAAAATATCTGGCCCTACCCTTTCCAGCCCACCTTATCGTCATACCACCGTACCTAAACCACCTAACCACTACCCCAAACCCAGCCCTAACCGACCTACCCATCCCTATATAAACCCCCCCCCCTTGGGGGCGGGTTTGATCATGATAATCTAACCGCCTCACCCATCCCAACCGGGTCATCCACTTCCCCCAAGCTCCACCTGCTCCACCTATTCCACATCCACCACCACCAGCACCGCCACCTACACCACCACCTTCCAGCCGAACGCCACCGCCTGCCCAACTCCCTTACAGCCGAGCGCCACCCTCTTCTTCACCCGGTAAGCCCCCTACAGCCTACCTTGCCACCTCTTCACTCCCTCTCCACTCTAAACCACCTAATCTATTCCCCTACCACCCTAACATCAGCCTTCCACCCGCCACCACCAAACTCCCTTAGTCGGCCACTCACTTCCCTTACATCACTCACTTAGTCGGCCACTTCAACTGACTGCCATTCCCTTCATTCGGCCAGCCATCCGCCAGCCGTATCCTTCCCCTCTCTAGCTCCCTTCCCTTAGTGCCATATTCCCTTAGTGACCTTACTTAGGTCCTTTAACCCAACACACCAAAAAACCCCATCTCTAGTGGCCGGCCACCTTCAAGGCGCCTCTTCCGTGCACCAAGGACCTCCGGCCAGCACCTCCTCTTGCCGTTCAACCTCGCGGAGCTCCCTTTTGCAGCCCAAGGCGAAGGCCAAGCCCACGCTCAAGCAAGGCATCTACGGACCAGCTACTAGTAAGTGCCGAACTCAGTCTTTAGTTGTATACTTGCTTGAGATTCAATTCGATACGGGGTTGTAATAACAGAGCATAGTCTCCCCCCGCTTGTAATAACATGGCTTGGCACACCCACACACGTGCACTCTCTTAGTTGTGCACGATTTTGAACACACACGGGCCTAATCAGCCCCTAATACATAAGTATATACATATACTTTCATTTTTGTAGGGTTTTGCTTAAGTTGGGTGTGTTGTCTTTCAATTCAAGCACTCTCACACACATTGAGCTTTCACTCTTATTTGAAAGACCCAAGTAAGGGCCGACTGTAAACACCCCGAAATCCCACAAATTTCTCAAAATCCATCTGGTTTTATACAAGCAGCCCCAAAGGGCCATTTTTGAGTCTGGAAACCTAGGAGCCTTCCAGACAACCCTGTATATATGTTTTAAACTTTGTATTTTAAAAATATACAATATGGCTTTTTAAAACCTTTTTAAACATGTTTTGAAACCCCGAAGCGGCTTGGCCCGATCAAGACAGGACCAGGAGAGCTAAGAAGAGCCCGAAACCGGAGCACATGTCGAGCCTGGCACAGCAACTCTTGTATCAAATTCACACCCCCAGGATCTCGAACGTCCAAGACCCTATTATTATCAAAATGTCATTTGAAGTCATCTCCGGAAGGCAGAAACGGAGGCGGACGATCATGTTGGCGAAGACCCAATGCAGATGGAGTACTGATGCTGTCAAACCCCGCACAAATCGTCCGTTTCGAACCCAGCTCGAAGGAGTCAGAGTTCAGTTTGGATTGGATCTGGACCATATATATCCAGATCCCAATCCAAACCCATGTATGGACTTAGATTTGGATTTGGATTCAAAAATCCAATCCAATATCCATATCCATGGCCCACATCACCTTCTCATAAATGGAGGTGGGGCCCACCTGAAATTCACGTGGGATTATGGGCATGAGAGAGAGTGGGGATGGATAAGATAAAGAGTGTTGTAATTAAGCTTGACTTGTGTGTCAAGTTTGGGGTTAATCATGTGGGCTAGCCTAATTGAGTGGGTTTAAGCTTGTAATTAGCCAAAACCTAACCTAGGGCTACACCAACATGAAGTGGTTAAGGTCTATGGGCCATGCAAAGGGAGCTCCTTCACCTAAACCTAACCCAAAACACCTAATCCTAGCCTTCTACCCTAATCCACCCCTAATATGAGCCTAATCACCTAACCCACTTCCCTAATCCCGGCCTAATCCCAACCTAATCACCTAACCCACTTCCCTAAACCTAGGTTAATTTCCCTAAACCTAGCCTAATCCTAGCCTAATCACCTAACCTAGCTCACTAAACCTCACCCTAGAACCCAACCACCTAACCAAACCCTAAACCCCTAAACCACCCCTAGCCCACAATCTACACAAACCACTAGTATTTAAAATATCTGGCCCTACCCTTTCCAGCACACCTTATCTTCATACCACCCTACCTAAACCACCTAACCACTACCCCAAACCCAACCCTAACCGACCTACCCATCCCTATATAAACCCCCCCCCTCTTGGGGCGGGTTTTCCTAGCTAGAACCCCTCACCCATCCCAGCCAGGCCCTCTCTTTCCTCCACTTCCCCAGCTGCTCCACCTGCTCCACCAGCTCCACCTGCACCGCCACCTGCTCTCCATCCCACCACCACCTGCACTGCCACCTACACCACCATCTCCACCACCTCCCGGCCGAGCATCACTACCTGCCCTCCTCCCTTCCAGCCGAGCGCCACCTTCTCTCCATTCGGTAAGTACCCCACACTCTACCTAGCTCCTTCTCTACTCCCTCTCCACTCCCAGCCACCCACCATACCACCACCTTACCTACACATCAGCCACTCGCCACCACCACTCCCACTCGGCCAAGCCTTAGCCGCCCTAGTTGCCCGCCACTACCTAACTACACTAGCTACACCCGGCCACCCTATTCGACTTCCTAAGACCTGCCCCTAGCACTCCCATACACCCACTACCCCCACTACCACCTAGCCCCATCACCTAACTAGCTTCCTTCCCATACTCCAGCCTTAGTCATTGTAGACGCGCGAAAATCCCCGCCTCTTCGCCTCTTTCGTGGCTTGGAGTGGATCTTATCGTGCGTCTAAGGCCTATGTATACAAATAGGGCGTGCCAGCTAGCTTACTTAAGCTAGCGAAGATATATCAACACTGACTTCTAAACGTGGCGACTGTGAGCAAGTGAGCTCTTGTCGTCGCAGACCTTCTTGCACCGATGCGCAAGGGTCAGTCTGTACACTTTTGCAAAAATCGAGTTTTGGGGAGAAAGTCTACGAAACGGTTCGAGGTGTCTATTTCGGGTCTTTAAGATGCGATTGCATGTTTTAGATCACGTGGATTTGCACGTGCCTGAGTCTTTTCTTTTATCCCTTTTTGGGTCGCCTAGTTTGTGTGTTATGAACACTCCACTACATGGGCGAATTCGAGCGGGGGTTGCTTCGATGCAATATGCGTCCTACCTCGTGGTATGGCGTAGATGCAATGCAAACTCACGCTACTCCAAAGGGAAAACCCGAAATGTAAAGACAATACGGAAGGGAAATAACAGAAGGGAAATAACCGAAGGGAAATAACCGAAGGGAAATAACCGAAGGGAAATAACCGAAGGGAGATACGTATATATCTTATGTATATGAGCCCTTACTCGGGTCTTGCAAATAAGAGCGAAGGCTCAATGTGGGTGCGTGTTTGAATTGAAAGACTTACACACACGACATGAAATTAAACCCAAATATAAATTGCAGTATGGCCTTGACTAAGGTCTTGGGAGTAAGAGCGAAGGCTCAATGTGTGTGAGAGTGTTTAAATTGAAGTACTACACACACGACATAAATGAAACCCAAATATAACTGCAATAAGGCCTTTACTAAGGTCTTGGGAGTAAGAGCGAAGGCTCAATGTGTGTGAAAGTGTTTAAATTGAAGTACTACACACACGACATAAATGAAACCCAAATATAACTGCAATAAGGCCTTTACTAAGGTCTTGGGAGTAAGAGCGAAGGCTCAATGTGTGTGAAAGTGCTTGAATTGAAAGACTTACTCACACGACAAGAAATGAAACCCAAATAGTATAGGTCGGCCCTTACTTGGGTCTTTCAAATAAGAGCGAAAGCTCAATGTGTGTGAGAGTGTTTAAATTGAAAGACTTACTCACACGACATGAAATGAAACCCAAATAGTATAGGTCGGCCCTTACTTGGGTCTTTCAAATAAGAGCGAAAGCTCAATGTGTGTGAGAGTGTTTAAATTGAAAGACTTACTCACACGACATGAAATGAAACCCAAATAGTATAGGTCGGCCCTTACTTGGGTCTTTCAAATAAGAGCGAAAGCTCAATGTGTGTGAGAGTGTTTAAATTGAAAGACAACGCACCCAACTTAAACAAAACCCTTCGGAAATGAAATATATACGTACACTTATATATTAGGGGCTGATTAGGCCCGTGTGTGTTCAAAATTGTGCACGACTAAGAGAGTGCACGTGTGTGGTTGTGCCAAGCCACGTTATTACAAGCGGGGGGAGACTATGCTCCGTTATTACAACCCCGTATCAAATTGAATTTCAAGCAAGTATACGACTAAAGACCGAGTTTAGACACTTACGAGTAGCTGGTCCGTAGAGGTCTTGCTTGAGCGTAGGCTTGGCCTTGGGCTGCAAGTGGGAGCTCCGTGAAGGTATGTGCTCAAGGGTGCTGGCCGGCTGCAAATGGGGCGCGGGATGGACGCCTCGAAGGGGACCGGTGGCAAGTGGGCGGCGCCTCCAAGTAGGGAGTTTAGAGTGGCTGACTAAGTGGGTCTTAGGGTCACTAGGGAAGTTAGGTACTAAGGGAAACTGGCCCTAAAAGGTGAGCTAGTGGGAAGGCCAAATAGGAGATGGTGGCTGAGCAGTGGCCAGCCACTTGGGTTATCCTAGGTTCGGCTAGGCTTAGATGGTGGCGGCAAAGAGGTGGAGCTAAGGGGAAGATGGGTGGCTAAGAGTGGAAGGGTGGTAGAGAGTGGCTGTGAGGGAGTTAGGGGGACTTACCGAATGGGAAAGAGTGGCGGATGGAGCGGGAGAGTGGCGGGCAGGTAGCTGTCGGCTGGTGGAGTTGGGGGAAAGGTGGTGACGTCCAGCTGGGGGGCAGTGGTGGTGGACGGAAGAGGGAAGGTGGCGGAGCAGGTGGCGGCTGGTGGAGGAGCTGGAGCTGCTGGGAAGACGGATGAGAGATGGGAGAATGAGAGGGCCCGGCTGGGTGGTGGAGTGGTTCCCACTTGGAAAACCCGCCCACAATGAGGGGGGTTTAAATAGGGGATGGGTAGGTCGGTTAGGGCTGGGTTGTGGGTAGTGGTTAGGTGGTTTAGGTAGGGTAGTATGTAGATAAGGTGGGCTGGATGGGGCTGGGCCAGATATTTTAAAACTAGGGGTTTGGGAAAATCGTGGGCTAAGGGTGGTTTAGGGGTTTAGGGCTAGGTTAGGTGGTTGGGTTTTAGGGTGAGGTTTAGTGAGCTAGGTTAGGTGGTTTAGGCTAGGTTTAGGCTAGGATTAGGGAAATTAATCTAGGTTTAGGGAAGGATTAGGGAAGTGGGTTAGGTGATTAGGTTGGGATTAGGCCGGGATTAGGGAAGTGGGTTAGGTGATTAGGTTCAGATTAGGGGTGGATTAGGGGTTTAGGCTAGGTTTAGGCATTTTGGGTTAGGTTTAGGTGAAGGAGCTCCCTTAGCATGGCCCATAGACCTTGATCACCCCATGTTGGTGCAGCCCTAGGTTAGGTTTTAGCTAATTACAAGCTTAAACCCACTCAATTAGACTAAACCACAAGATTAAACCCAAACTTGACACACAAGTCAAGCTTAATACAACACTCTTGATATTTATCACCCCCACTCTCTCTCATGCCCAATATCCCACGTGAATTTCAAGTGGGCCCCACCTCCATTTATGAGAAGGTGATGTGGGCCATGGATATGGATATTGGATTGGATTTCTGGATCCAAATCCAAATCCAAATCCACATATGGGTTTGGATTGGAATCTGGATATATATGGTCCAGATCCAATCCAAACTGAACTCTGACTCCTTCGGGCCGGGTTCGAGACGGACGATTCGTGCGGGGCCTGACAGCATCAGTGCTCCGTCTGCGTTGGGTCTTCGCCAACATGGTCGCCCGCCTCCGTTTCTGCCTTCCGGAGATGACTTCAAATGATATTTTGGTAAGAACAGGGTCTTGGACGTTCGAGATCCTGGAATGTGAATTAGATGCAAGAGTTGCTGTGCCGGGCTTGACAGGTGCTCCGGTTCCGGGCTTTTCTTGGCTCTCCTGGTCCTGTCTTGATCAGGCCAAGCCACTTCGGGGTTTCAAAACATGTTTTAAAAGGGTTTTCAAAAGCTATATCATATGTTTTTGAAAGATAAAGTTTAAAACATATATACAGGGTTTTGTTTGGAAGGCTCCTGGGTTTCCAAACTCAAAATGGCCCTTTGGGGCTGCTTGTATAAAACCAGATTTGTTTAAGAAATTCGTGGGATTTCGGGGTGTTTACAGATGCCCCTCTTTGGCCTTGTCCAAATAGATTTGGATAAGGGCAAAGATGACAAACACCCCTTTTAATGTCTCCCTAGATCTAGCCACGAAGAATATGGGATCGTCCCATTTTAGCAAAATCTCAATTTTACAAACTCTGGTAGGAGGAGATATCACGCCAAAGGGTTCATTTATGAAATCTGGCCCTAAATGGGATCATGTTCATGCAAGTACCATGCGTGGAATGCAGATGACATGGGTGTGGTGCCAAGAGTGGCGACCTCCCAGAGACCAGGTGTGGTCGAACTCTAGAGACTTACAAGGCCTACTGCTCCAAGTGAGCAAAAAAAAAAAAAAACCCTATGCTGTTCGATGTTCGGTTTTTAAAACTTATTTACAAAAGCTATTTACAAAAAGGGACAACTGTCTTGAGCCTCGATCCTAAGGATCTCGAGCTCTTCGTGCTTGCCCTTGTTTGAGTCTTAACACTCGCTTATCTAGCGGAGGTTTTATAAGAAAACCAGCTTCATTTCAAATCCCTACGCCTTACTCGAAAGGTCGAATTCTCAAACAAGATGAAATTCAAGTAAGTAAATCCTATTTTTACTTTAGGATTCCTCGAAATGAACCATGTTTAGCTTGGGATAAGCCAGGGATGGGAAAGAGATACCACGGTCCCTTCTGAAGCGTCCCGTGGTTTAAGGCATAGAAGGCGGAAAACTGCTCTTTTTGAGCTTTTTGGCCTCTTTTTCCTTTTTTATAGAGGGTCTCCCTTTGGGAGTATTTTTTCTTTAATCCCTCTTTTTATAAGAGAATCGATTTTTCTTTTTCAAGTCTGGTTTCTTTCTTTTGGAAAGAGACTTTAAATGGGAAATTCCCTTTTGATTTGGGCCTTTGTTTTCCTTTTGGAAGGAGAAGAGAAGAGGGGAGGACTTATCCCAGGCCTACACTCGATCCATTCCAGATCAGCCTATTTAGAAATAGCACGTACTACTTGCAAGTATCTTGCTATGTTGAACTAGGCCTTTCTTTGTAAGATGAAGGATTTTGAAATGCAACCACGATTTTGAAAACTCCACTCTTTCACAAGTGTGAATTCTCTCACTTAGGGTCACACGAATTGCTTTTGCACCTTATTCACACGTCTCAGGGCAGCTATCCCCATTAAGTTTTCGAAAACTGGAATTTAATCCAGATCCTACATATGATACTTCTTTAAGTATTGAATATTGATAGGATCTGCTAATTCCTACCTTCTACATCGATCAACCAATACGAATTGTTCGTAGTGGTTGCTCGTACAACATAGGGTCCATCCCAGTTGGGGCGCCACTTGCCTAGGGGGTGTGGGCCACGATGGTGGATGGTTTTCAAGACCAGATCTCCCACTTCAAAGTGGCGAGGTCTCATGTGTTTGCTATAATGTCGGGCTATCCTTTGCCGGTATGCACGAGCATGATCCATGGCAAGGAGTCGCCTCTCATCTAGCAAATCTAGTTCGGCCATCCTAGCATGCTGAAGCGTCTCTAGGGGGAGGTCGAGTGCAATGGATGTATGGAATGAATGCAGTTGGGTATGAATGGGAAGAATGGCGTTTGTGCCATAGACCAATTCGAATGGTGTGGCATTTGTGGGAGTCCGGATGGAAGTCCTATAAGCCCATAAGGCTTCATCCAGCTTCTCATGCCACCTCCTACCCTTCTCTAAGGTTTTCTCAATGATACCAATGAGAGTCTTGTTTGTGGCTTCGGCTTGGCCGTTGCCTTGAGGGTAGTAGGGCGAGGAGAAGTGGTGAGTTATGCCATACGTGTTGCACAACTTAACCATCCGCTCGTTCTTGAATGGGGTACCATTATCAGACACAAGGTCTCGTGGAACCCCAAATCGAGCCAAGATATTCCTCCGGATGAAAGCCACCACATGTTGCCCCATTACATTCGTTAGGGAAATGGCTTCCACCCACTTGGAGAAATACTCCGTGGCTGCTAAAATAAAACGATGCCCATTCGAGGCCTTTGGAAATATGGGGCCTACAATGTCAAACGCCCACATGGTAAATGGCCAGGGGCTGACCACGGAATGCAATGCTGATGAAGGGATATGAATGGCGTGCCCATGCACTTGACATGGATGACACTTCCTAACATGATCGTGACAATCCTTTTTCAGGGTGGACCAAAAATAACCCCCTCTAAGTATTTTCATCGCCATCATGTTGGCATTAACATGACCTCCACATTCTCCATCGTGGAACTCGTGCATCACTATCCTAGCCTCCTCTAGGTCGATACATCTAAGCAGAATGCCGGTAAAACTCTTTTTGTATAAGACCCCACCCAGAATGGTGTATCGGGTTGAAATCTTACGAATGAATGCCCTATCTTTGGATGTGGCATCCTCAGTGAATCCCCCATTTTCTAAAAATTGTTTTATGTCACAGAACTAGGGTTTTTCAATAGACTCTGGGTTGTTTTGGCAAATATCCAAGTCGTGTGTGGATGGATGGGGCGCATGCCATATTTCCAAAGATCTGGTCCCTGAAATGGGATCGACCTTCAGGGCTGAACCCAAGGAAGAGAGGGCATCGGCGATGCCATTGTCCTCTCTTCCCACGTGTGTGAGCTTACATGACTGGAAGGATTGGACCAATCGAGTGGCCAACTCGTGATATGGAAGTAGTTTTTCATTACGTACTTGCCAAATTTTTAAAACCTGGTTTATGACAAGGAGCGAATCTCCAAAGACCTCGATGCATGATGCCCCTAGAGTTTTCGAAATCCTTAAGCCTTGTATGAGTGCTTCATACTCAGCTATGTTGTTGGAACATTCGAAATCTAAGCGGACTGCTATGGGAATCTCGCCCTTTTCAGGGGAGATTAGGATGATCCCGGCACCAGCCCCTCGTTGGTTTCGTGCCCCGTCGAAGTGCATCGTCCACACTTGGTTTTCGAAAGAATTTGCCAAAATGTGGTTTTGAAAATGGTTTTGCAATATGCCTTCATCAGGCATTTCGACAAGAGTGGGATATGCGTCCTCCAAGGGGAAGTCAGCCACGTAATCTGCTAGGGCTTGCCCCTTAACGGAGATCTGGTGATGGTATTTTAGATCATACTCCATTAGAAGGAGTTGCCATTTGCCCAATCTACCCGTGAGAATGGGTTTTTCGAACAAGTGCTTGATTGGATCAAGCTTGGACACTATCCAGATCTCATGATCTAGGAAGTAGTGTCTGAATTTCTGGCAGGCCCAGACTAGGGCCAAGCACGTCTTCTCCATGGCTTGATAATTTCGCTCATAAGCCAAGAGAGTTTTCGAAATATAGTAGATGGCATACTCCTTATGGGTGTCATCCTCGTATTGAGCCAACAGGGCTCCTAAAGCGTTTTCATGCACGGAGATGTATAACAAAAGCGGTTTTCCTTGCTTTGGAGGTTTCAAAACGGGGGGATTAACCAAGTATGCCTTTAGTCTCTCGAAGGACTTTTGGCATTCGTCATCCCATAAGAATTTCGTACCCTTCCTCAACAGTTTGTTGAAGGGTTCGCATCTAGTTGCCAGATTCGATATGAATCGGCGCACAGATTGTAATCGACCTTGAAGGCTACGGACTTGGGTGAGATTGGAGGGTGGAGCCATGTCTATGATGGCTCGACACTTAGAGGGGTCGACTTCTATTCCCCTTTGGCTTACCATAAAGCCTAGAAGCTTTCCTGATTCTACCCCGAACACACATTTTTGAGGGTTTAGCTTTACTTTGTAAAGCCTAAGCCTTTCGAAAATCTTTTGTAAACATTCGATATGGGTGCATCGGGTTTTGGATTTCGCCAAGAGATCATCTACATACACTTCTACAAGCTCGTGAATTTGATCATGGAAGATCGTGTTCATGGCTCGTTGGTATGTTGCGCCGGCATTTTTCAAACCAAAGGGCATGACTGTATAGCAGTACGTGCCCCATGGGGTTGTGAAGGCGGTCTTACCCTGATCTCATGGGCTTAGTTTGATTTGATTATAGCCTGAATAGCCATCCATAAATGAAAACATTTCATGATTTGCAGTACTATCGACTATCAAATCTATGTTTGGTAAAGGATAATTATCCTTTGGAGTGGCTTTATTCAGGTTTCTGAAATCGATGCATATTCGAATTTTCCCATTGGTTTTTCGAACTACAACGATATTTGACAACCAATCAGAATACGCAATGGGTTTTATAAATCTGGCTTTTAGCAGATCTTCTAAACCCTCTTTGACTTGCGTGTGTACATTCGGGTGTATTTTCCTAAGCTTCTGCTTTATTGGTTTTACACCTACATCTAAGGGAAGACGATGCTCGACTATGCTGGGATCTATGCCCGGCATGTCTTCATACGTCCATGCAAACACATCTAAATAGGTTCGTAAAAATGCAATGAATGCTAACTTTTCAGTTTCATGCAAGCATGCACCTATTTTGATGGTTTTGGGATTGGAATCATCCCCTAGGTTCACCTCTACGAAATCTCCTCCTACTGATTGGGAAGGTCTTTCAAAATCGAGAATTCTATGAAATTCTGGGAGCTCAGAAGTGGGATCTTCCTCAAGGGGATCCACTTCTGGGCTTCGATCATTCTCGTGGACTTTAGACCCGAGGGAACTTAATGCATGGTTTTCAAAATAACCTGGTTTTGTACTTGGATTTTTAAGTGATTTCGAAATTTTTGGTCTGGCTATGCAGACAACGTTTCTTTCGAAATCCTTTTCTTTTGCCAAAGTCATACCAGGAGCAGCTATGTACAAAATCTTTTTGGTATTTTCCAAATTTTCGATTTTTTTGGTTTTTTGTAAAACAAGAACTTTGGGAACTATACAAAGCACACTTTTTTCGAGTTTTTGCTTTTCCATTGTTTTTGGTTTTTCTTGTTTTTCGATTTTTTTGGATTTTAAGTTTTCAAATGTTTTTGGTATTTTTAGAAAAAGGGATCTTCCGTCATACCTACAAAGGGAAAACACTATGGGTTAGACTCGGAATAGGAGGTCTAAACCATAGGTCTCTTCTAAGACAGGCTCCGGGGCACCCTTGACCCAGGTGGTCACAGGGGGTGGCTCCGGCGGTATTCGGGGAGTATAGCCGATCCCATATCGGCTTGGATTGGCCCTAGGAAGGATGGGCTCTAGGAGACCCTGGTTTTGTGCCCCTAGACTTTTGTAGGGCGTGTAGCCCATGTTCAATAACATGTTCCACGACCTTTTGTTTTTTGAAAAGATGGGATATAAGTCGTGGTCTTGGAACATGCTATCATCCATATTAGGCTCGTAGGGCCTTTTGTCCAGGGGTTTTGGAAATAGGGAACGCTTGGGTTTTCCTAGGAGGATTGGAGTTGGGAGGGGGCCTGCTTTGGGCGGCCCCTTCACACATACAACCTTCCTAGGGTTGTTCAACACGAGCCGAGGTGGCTCAACCATGATTTGCCCCAGGTTAGCCTCATGGGCCTGGGAGCTTGATAAACAAGGGGAGTTTATGACCCCCTGAAGCTGTGGGTGACTCTCACCTAGGATCACTACGACTTGGTCCCTAAAAGGGATCTTGACACATTTGTGGAAGGTGGATGGCACAGCGCACAAACTGTGTATCCAGGGTCTTCCCAGCAACAGGTTATAATGGGGGTGGATGTCCAAGACATGGAACACCCCCGTGTGTTCGATCCCTCCCGTTTCCATTGGGAGTTCGATGGATCCTAAAGGCCTAGACGCATTCCCATCGTATCCAGTGATAACGATGGGGCTTGGGTTTACTGAAGTCAAGGTGACTCCGATTTTGTACGCCACGTGAAGTGGAAGGATGTTGAGCCCTCCTCCACCATCAACTAGGCACCTGTCCAGAGAGTGGTTGTTTAGAACCACCTCCCATATGCAGGGCCTGGTTATGGGTTTCGTAGGGTCTATCTACATCATCTTCCGAAAAGGTGATGGGCGATTTTGCTCCTAATAAAGCCACTTGGGCAGACAAGGACTCCGGACTTATGTGCGAATCAACCTTGGCCCTTTCTAGAATTTTCTCTAAGACAAGTCTATGCCTAGGCGAGGTTTTGATAAGCTCTAGGATAGACATGTGAATAGGAATCTTTGAAAGGTGGTTTTCGAAATCATAAGGATTTAGGATGATTTTGTCCTTATCTGCTTTTGGCAGACCACTAGGGATACATGCTTTTGAGGGGCCAGGCACACTGACCACCTTTTGAGCACCTTGAAGGTGTGGGGGTTGGTAGATCCTCCCGGATCTAGTGACTTCCCCCACGACCAGCCTAGGGTTTGCGCTAGACTTGGCTCTAAGGATGAGCTGAGGAGAACCTTGGATTTTCAAAACTGGTTTTGCCGGGGTTTCCACTTTTGATGGTCCCCGAATGACGACTTGGGCGGGCCTCTTGTATAGTACAAGGATGGGCGCACAAGCAGGTCGACCAGGTTCGGGCTTTCGCGCTAGTTCCTTGGAAATGGTGAGGGTACATACCTCCTTTCCTTTCCCACTGCCACTGGCGTGTTTGGGAAAGGGTTCTTTGAAGATAGCTTGAGGTGGCTCAGATTCCGCAGTGACCTGGAGCCGGCCCTCCGCTATCAAGTTCTCAATTTTATTTAGAAGAGAGAAGCACCGTTTGGTATCATGGCCTTTGAGCCGATGATACTTGCAAAACCGGTTTAAATACCCCCCTTTGGACGTGACTCCTTCGGGGATTTCAGGGAGTTCTATCATGCCCTGGGCAAGTAAGAGGTCTAGGACCTCCGACACAGGTTGCCCCAGCGGAGTGTACTCCCGTTTTTCAATTGGTTTTGAAAAATTGCGTTCTCTCTTATTTTCTATTTTTTCAAAATTTTTAGAAGTGCCCGCCATGCCTGGATCCACCCGGACATTGGCGATTTTATGGGGCTTTGCCCCTTTGTCCGTTGGGGGCAGCCCATATGCGATGGGCTTTTCCACACGTGTTTTGGGAACGGCACTTCCTTTCCATAAGTGGTCGTATGTCCCTTTTCGCAAGTTGGTTTCGAAAAGGGAAGCCTTTTTGATCAACTTATGGAAAGTTGAAATCTCATGGAGCGAGAGAAGGGTTTTTAACTCGCTTTTGAAATTATCCAGGATGAGCATTACTGCGCATCCTTCGGATATAGGCTCTCGCACTTGGCCTAAAAGAGACCTCCATCTTATAATGAAGGTATGCACGTCTTCGTTCATGCCTTGCTTTGTATCCCTTAAGGTATTCAGGGTTGGCGTGACTTCCACGTTGTGTGCAAATCTTTGCATGAAGCAGTTCGCTAACTCTTCAAAAGTAGCGAACTGGCTTAAGTCGTAGGAAGCCAGCCATTTGGCAGCTGTGCCCTTAAGGGATAGAGGGAACCAATACACCCATTTCATCGAGTCCTTTTTCTTCTTATGGGCTCGACGTGAGAAAAGCTGCAAGTGAGACCTAGGGTCTCCCATGCCATCATACCGATGGAAGTTTGGTATTTCATCGTCACTGTCTGTTTCGTAATCCATAGGAAGGAAATCAGACAGGGCGTAGCTTCTTTTCTCTTTATTTTGCCCTTTCAGCAGTTGCTGTAGGGCTTTATGGTCCTTTTGTGTGAAGGACTCGTGGTATTGGTTGCCTTCCATTACGGAGGCTTCTTTTTGCTTGCGAGGTTTTTCAATTTTCTTTTTAGGCCTTTGTTCACCATTTGATGAACACGAATCGCCTACTTCAGCCTCTTGGCTGAGAGCATCGATTTTGGCCTCAAATTCCCTTCTCAAGTCCTCGATTTCATCTAGTTTTATTTTGTTTTTGAAAATCCTCCTAGAGTGAGAACTTGATGCGCATGAGCCTTGGCTCGACCCTTCACTTGGATTGGATTTTGACATGCTTTTCAAGCTTTTTCAAAATTTCCTAAGTAAAAGCAAAGAAAACAAGTTAAAACGACACCTTTATAAAATTTTCGCAAGACTCCTACAAGTAAACTCGATTTTTGAAAAGGCTCACGTCCCACCGGGCGTGCCAATCTCTGTAGACGCGCGAAAATCCCCGCCTCTTCGCCTCTTTCGTGGCTTGGAGTGGATCTTATCGTGCGTCTAAGGCCTATGTATACAAATAGGGCGTGCCAGCTAGCTTACTTAAGCTAGCGAAGATATATCAACACTGACTTCTAAACGTGGCGACTGTGAGCAAGTGAGCTCTTGTCGTCGCAGACCTTCTTGCACCGATGCGCAAGGGTCAGTCTGTACGCTTTTGCAAAAATCGAGTTTTGGGGAGAAAGTCTACGAAACGGTTCGAGGTGTCTATTTCGGGTCTTTAAGATGCGATTGCATGTTTTAGATCACGTGGATTTGCACGTGCCTGAGTCTTTTCTTTTATCCCTTTTTGGGTCGCCTAGTTTGTGTGTTATGAACACTCCACTACATGGGCGAATTCGAGCGGGGGTTGCTTCGATGCAATATGCGTCCTACCTCGTGGTATGGCGTAGATGCAATGCAAACTCACGCTACTCCAAAGGGAAAACCCGAAATGTAAAGACAATACAATACAGAAGGGAAATAACCGAAGGGAAATAACCGAAGGGAAATAACCGAAGGGAAATAACCGAAGGGAGATACGTATATATCTTATGTATATGAGCCCTTACTCGGGTCTTGCAAATAAGAGCGAAGGCTCAATGTGGGTGCGTGTTTGAATTGAAAGACTTACACACACGACATGAAATTAAACCCAAATATAAATTGCAGTATGGCCTTGACTAAGGTCTTGGGAGTAAGAGCGAAGGCTCAATGTGTGTGAGAGTGTTTAAATTGAAGTACTACACACACGACATAAATGAAACCCAAATATAACTGCAATAAGGCCTTTACTAAGGTCTTGGGAGTAAGAGCGAAGGCTCAATGTGTGTGAAAGTGTTTAAATTGAAGTACTACACACACGACATAAATGAAACCCAAATATAACTGCAATAAGGCCTTTACTAAGGTCTTGGGAGTAAGAGCGAAGGCTCAATGTGTGTGAAAGTGCTTGAATTGAAAGACTTACTCACACGACAAGAAATGAAACCCAAATAGTATAGGTCGGCCCTTACTTGGGTCTTTCAAATAAGAGCGAAAGCTCAATGTGTGTGAGAGTGTTTAAATTGAAAGACTTACTCACACGACATGAAATGAAACCCAAATAGTATAGGTCGGCCCTTACTTGGGTCTTTCAAATAAGAGCGAAAGCTCAATGTGTGTGAGAGTGTTTAAATTGAAAGACTTACTCACACGACATGAAATGAAACCCAAATAGTATAGGTCGGCCCTTACTTGGGTCTTTCAAATAAGAGCGAAAGCTCAATGTGTGTGAGAGTGTTTAAATTGAAAGACAACGCACCCAACTTAAACAAAACCCTTCGGAAATGAAATATATACGTACACTTATATATTAGGGGCTGATTAGGCCCGTGTGTGTTCAAAATTGTGCACGACTAAGAGAGTGCACGTGTGTGGTTGTGCCAAGCCACGTTATTACAAGCGGGGGGAGACTATGCTCCGTTATTACAACCCCGTATCAAATTGAATTTCAAGCAAGTATACGACTAAAGACCGAGTTTAGACACTTACGAGTAGCTGGTCCGTAGAGGTCTTGCTTGAGCGTAGGCTTGGCCTTGGGCTGCAAGTGGGAGCTCCGTGAAGGTTTGTGCTCAAGGGTGCTGGCCGGCTGCAAATGGGGTGCGGGATGGACGCCTCGAAGGGGACCGGTGGCAAGTGGGCGGCGCCTCCAAGTAGGGAGTTTAGAGTGGCTGACTAAGTGGGTCTTAGGGTCACTAGGGAAGTTAGGTACTAAGGGAAACTGACCCTAAAAGGTGAGCTAGTGGGAAGGCCAAATAGGAGATGGTGGCTGAGCAGTGGCCAGCCACTTGGGTTATCCTAGGTTCGGCTAGGCTTAGATGGTGGCGGCAAAGAGGTGGAGCTAAGGGGAAGATGGGTGGCTAAGAGTGGAAGGGTGGTAGAGAGTGGCTGTGAGGGAGTTAGGGGGACTTACCGAATGGGAAAGAGTGGCGGATGGAGCGGGAGAGTGGCGGGCAGGTAGCTGTCGGCTGGTGGAGTTGGGGGAAAGGTGGTGACGTCCAGCTGGGGGGCAGTGGTGGTGGACGGAAGAGGGAAGGTGGCGGAGCAGGTGGTGGCTGGTGGAGGAGCTGGAGCTGCTGGGAAGACGGATGAGAGATGGGAGAATGAGAGGGCCCGGCTGGGTGGTGGAGTGGTTCCCACTTGGAAAACCCGCCCACAATGAGGGGGGTTTAAATAGGGGATGGGTAGGTCGGTTAGGGCTGGGTTGTGGGTAGTGGTTAGGTGGTTTAGGTAGGGTAGTATGTAGATAAGGTGGGCTGGATGGGGCTGGGCCAGATATTTTAAAACTAGGGGTTTGGGAAAATCGTGGGCTAAGGGTGGTTTAGGGGTTTAGGGCTAGGTTAGGTGGTTGGGTTTTAGGGTGAGGTTTAGTGAGCTAGGTTAGGTGGTTTAGGCTAGGTTTAGGCTAGGATTAGGGAAATTAATCTAGGTTTAGGGAAGGATTAGGGAAGTGGGTTAGGTGATTAGGTTGGGATTAGGCCGGGATTAGGGAAGTGGGTTAGGTGATTAGGTTCAGATTAGGGGTGGATTAGGGGTTTAGGCTAGGTTTAGGCATTTTGGGTTAGGTTTAGGTGAAGGAGCTCCCTTAGCATGGCCCATAGACCTTGATCACCCCATGTTGGTGCAGCCCTAGGTTAGGTTTTAGCTAATTACAAGCTTAAACCCACTCAATTAGGCTAAACCACAAGATTAAACCCAAACTTGACACACAAGTCAAGCTTAATACAACACTCTTGATATTTATCACCCCCACTCTCTCTCATGCCCAATATCCCACGTGAATTTCAAGTGGGCCCCACCTCCATTTATGAGAAGGTGATGTGGGACATGGATATGGATATTGGATTGGATTTCTTTATCCAAATCCAAATCCAAATCCACATATGGGTTTGGATTGGAATCTGGATATATATGGTCCAGATCCAATCCAAACTGAACTCTGACTCCTTCGGGCCGGGTTCGAGACGGACGATTCGTGCGGGGCCTGACAGCATCAGTGCTCCGTCTGCGTTGGGTCTTCGCCAACATGGTCGCCCGCCTCCGTTTCTGCCTTCCGAAGATGACTTCAAATGATATTTTGGTAAGAACAGGGTCTTGGACGTTCGAGATCCTGGAATGTGAATTAGATGCAAGAGTTGCTGTGCCGGGCTTGACAGGTGCTCCGGTTCCGGGCTTTTCTTGGCTCTCCTGGTCCTGTCTTGATCAGGCCAAGCCACTTCGGGGTTTCAAAACATGTTTTAAAAGGGTTTTCAAAAGCTATATCATATGTTTTTGAAAGATAAAGTTTAAAACATATATACAGGGTTTTGTTTGGAAGGCTCCTGGGTTTCCAAACTCAAAATGGCCCTTTGGGGCTGCTTGTATAAAACCAGATTTGTTTAAGAAATTCGTGGGATTTCGGGGTGTTTACAGTCATCCCAACAGCCCGCCACCACAACATTCCCCTAGTCGGCCACTCCAACCGACTATCCCTTCTATTCGGCCAGCCATCTCTTTTCCCCTAGGTGTCCTATTCGGTCTTCCCTTAGGCTCCCCTTAGGGCCATACTCCCTAACATTATATCCTCTCCTAGTGACCCTACATACTCACCTTGCCCAGCCCCTTTAATCCCCCACACCAAGGCGACACCCTTGCTTGTAGCCGGCCACCTTCAAGGCGCCTATCCCGCGCCCCATTTGCAGCCGGCCAGCACCCCTTTCTCGCTCACCCTTGCGGAGCTCCCGTTTGCAACCCAAGGCGAAGGCCAAGCCCACGCTCAAGCAAGGCCTCTACGGACCAGCTACTAGTAAGTGCCTAACTCGGTCTTTAGTTGTATACTTGCTTGAGATTCAATTCGAAACGGGGTTGTAATAACGGAGCATAGTCTCTCCCCGCTTGTAATAACGTGGCTTGGCACACCCACACACGTGCACTCTCTTAGTTGTACACGATTTTGAACACACACGGGCCTAATCAGCCCCTAATACATAAGTATATACATATACTTTCATTTTTGTAGGGTTTTTGCTTAAGTTGGGTGTGTTGTCTTTCAATTCAAGTACGCACCCACATTGAGCCTTCGCTCTTATTTGCAAGACCCGAGTAAGGGCTCATATACATACTCTATATACATATCTCCCTTCGGCACTTACTTTACAAGTCATTTCCCTTCGGTTATTTCCCTTCAGTATTGTCTTTACATTCGGGTTTTCCCTTTGGAGTAGCGTGAGTTTGCATTGCATCTACGCCATACCATGAGGTAGGACGCATATTGCATCAAAGCAAGCCCCACTCGAATTCGCCCATGTAGTGGAGTGTTCATAACACACAAACTAGGTGGCCCGAAAAGGGATAAAAGAAAAGACTTAGGCACGTGCAAATCCACGTGACCTAAAACATGCAATCGCATTTAAAAGACCCGAAATATACACCTCGAACCGCTTCGTAGGCTTTCTATCCCAAAACTTGATTTTTTGCAAAGCGTACAGACTGACCCTTGCGCATCGGTGCAAGAAGGTCTACGACGACAAGAGCTCACTTGCTCACAGTCGCCACGATTAGAAGTCAGTGTTAAATATATCTTCGCTAGCTTAGGTAAGCTAGCTGGCACGCCCTGTTTGCATAGATAAGGCCTTAGACACACGAGAGGATCCGCTCCGAGCCCTGAAAAGGTGAGAGGCGGGGATTTTCGCACGTCTACACCGACCTATACTATTTGGGTTTCATTTCATGTCGTGTGGGTAAGTCTTTCAATTCAAGCACTCTCACACACATTGAGCTTTCGCTCTTATTTGAAAGACCCAAGTAAGGGCCGACCTATACTATTTGGGTTTAATTTCATGTCGTGTGGGTAAGTCTTTCAATTCAAGCACTCTCACACACATTGAGCTTTCGCTCTTATTTGAAAGACCCAAGTAAGGGCCGACCTATACTATTTGGGTTTCATTTCATGTCGTGTGGGTAAGTCTTTCAATTCAAGCACTCTCACACACATTGAGCTTTCGCTCTTATTTGAAAGACCCAAGTAAGGGCCGACCTATACTATTTGGGTTTCATTTCGTGTCGTGTGTGTAAGTCTTTCAATTCAAGCACTCTCGCACACATTGAGCTTTCGCTCTTACTCCCAAGACCTTAGTCATGGCCTACTGCAGTTATATTTGGGTTTCATTTCATGTTGTGTGCGTAGTACTTCAATTCAAGCACTCACACACATTGAGCTTTCGCTGTTATTCCCAAGACCTTAGTTAAGGCCATACTGCAATTTATATTTGGGTTTAATTTCATGTTTGTAAACACCCCGAAATCCCACGAATTCCTTAAAACAAATCTGGTTTTGTAAAAGCAGCCCCAAAGGGCTATTTTGAGTCTGGAAACCCAAGAGCCTTCCAAACAACCCTGTATATATGCTTTAAACTATATCTTTCAAAAACATATGATATGGCTTTTGAAAACCCTTTTAAAACATGTTTTGAAACCCCGAAGTGGCTTGGCCTGATCAAGACAGGACCAGGAGAGCTAAGAAGAGCCCGGAACCGGAGCACTTGTCGAGCCCGGCGCAGCAACTCTTGTATCTGATTCACACCCCAGGATCTCGAACGTCCAAGACCCTGTTCTTATCAAAATATCATTTGAAGTCATCTCCGGAAGGCAGAAACGGAGGCGGACGACCATGTTGGCGAAGACCCAACGCAGACGGAGCACTGATGCTGTCAGGCCCCGCACGAATCGTCCGTTTCGAACCCAGCTCGAAGGAGTCAGAGTTCAGTTTGGATTGGATCTGGACCATATATATCCAGATCCCAATCCAAACTCATATGTGGACTTGGATTTGGATTTGGATCCAGAGATCCAATCCAATATCCATATCCATGGCCCACATCACCTTCTCATAAATGAAGGTGGGGCCCACTTGAAATTCACGTGGGATATTGGGCATGAGAGAGAGTGGGGGGTGAAAAATATCAAGAGTGTTGTATTAAGCTTGACTTGTGTGTTAAGTTTGGGTTTAATCATGTGGGTTAGCCTAATTAAGTGGGTTTAAGCTTGTAATTAGCTAAAACCTAACCTAGGGCTGCACCAACATGGGATAATCAAGGTCTATGGGCCATGCTAAGGGAGCTCCCTCACCTAAACCTAACCCAAAATGACTAATCCTAGCCTAAACCCCTAATCCACCCCTAATCCCGACCTAATCACCTAACCCACTTCCCTAATCCCGTCCTAATCCCAACCTAATCACCTAACCCACTTCCCTAATCCTTCACTAAACCTAGATTAATTTTCCTAATCCTAGCCTAAACCTAGCCTAATCACCTAACCTAGCTCACTAAACCTCACCCTAAAACCCAACCACCTAACCTAGCCCTAAACCCCTAAACCACCCTTAGCCCACAATCTACCCAAACCCCTAGTTTTAAAATATCTGGCCCAACTCTTTCCAGCCCACCTTATCTACATACCACCCTACCTAAACCACCTAACCACTACCCTCAGCCCAGCCCTAACCGACCTACCCATCCCCTATTTAAACCCCCCCCCCTTGGGGGCGGGTTTTTCAAAAGGGGGAACCACCATCTCACCCAGCCGGGCCCTCTCCTTCTCCCATATCTCACCCAGCCGGACGCCACCAACTTCATCCAACCGAACCAGCCGAACTCCCATCAACACCCGGCTTCTCTCTTCATCCACTCGCCACTTCTCCCCATTCGGTAAGTACCCGGCACCTTACCTAGCCCCCTTCTCTTCCACCTCTCCACTCTTAGCCACCTACCCTATCCTCATCTCAGCCCCTTCGCCACCACCCTTTTCACCTAGCCGAACCTAGTATAACCTAAACTATCGGCCACTACCTAGCCATCATACTCCATTCGACCTTCTCCTAGGTGTCCCATTCGGCCTTCTCACAAACTCTCCCTTAGGGCCAGTTTTCCCTAAGTACTCAACTCCCCTAGTGATCCTAAGACCTCACTCGTTCAGCCCCTTTAACCCCCCACCTCGAGGCGACATCTACTTGCCACCAGCCACCTTTGAGGCGCCCATCCCGCGCCCCACTTGCAACCGGCCAGCACCTTTGATCATCTATCTTCGCGGAGCTCCCGTTTGCAGCCCAAGGCCAAGCCCACGCTCAAGCAAGACCTCTACGGACCAGCTACTCGTAAGTGTCTAAACTCGGTCTTTAGTTATACACTTGCTTGAGATTCAATTTGATACGGGGTTGTAATAACGGAGCATAGTCTCCCCCCGCTTGTAATAACGTGGCTTGGCACAACCACACACGTGCACTCTCTTAGTCGTGCACGATTTTGAACACACACGGGCCTAATCAGCCCCTAATATATAAGTGTACATATACTTTCATTTTCGAAGGGTTTTTGTTTAAGTTGGGTGCGTTGTCTTTCAATTCAAGCACTCACACACATTGAGCTTTCGCTCTTATTTGAAAGACCCAAGTAAGGGCCGACCTATACTATTTGGGTTTCATTTCATGTCGTGTGAGTAAGTCTTTCAATTCAAGCACTCTCACACACATTGAGCTTTCGCTCTTATTTGAAAGACCCAAGTAAGGGCCGACTTATACTATTTGGGTTTCATTTCATGTCGTGTGAGTAAGTCTTTCAATTCAAGCACTTTTCACACACATTGAGCCTTCGCTCTTATTCCCAAGACCTTAGTAAAGGCCTTATTGCAGTTATATTTGGGTTTCATTTATGTCGTGTGTGTAGTACTTCAATTCAAGCACTCTCACACACATTGAGCTTTCGCTCTTATTCCCAAGACCCTAGTCAAGGTCATACTGCAATTTATATTTGGGTTTAATTTCATGTCGTGTGTGTAGTACTTCAATTCAAGCACTCTCACACACATTGAGCTTTCGCTCTTATTCCCAAGACCCTAGTCAAGGTCATACTGCAATTTATATTTGGGTTTAATTTCATGTCGTGTGTGTAGTACTTCAATTCAAGCACTCTCACACACATTGAGCTTTCGCTCTTATTCCCAAGACCCTAGTCAAGGTCATACTGCAATTTATATTTGAGTTTAATTTCATGTCGTGTGTGTAGTACTTCAATTCAAGCACTCTCACACACATTGAGCTTTCGCTCTTATTCCCAAGACCTTAGTCAAGGCCATACTGCAATTTATATTTGGGTTTAATTTCATGTCGTGTGTGTAAGTCTTTCAATTCAAGCATGCACCCACATTGAGCCTTCGCTCTTATTTGCAAGACCCGAGTAAGGGCTCATATACATAAGCTATATACATATCTCCCTTCGGTTATTTCCCTTCGGTTATTTCCCTTCTGTTATTTCCCATCAGTATTGTCTTTACATTTCGGGTTTTCCCTTTGGAGTAGCGTGAGTTTGCATTGCATCTACGCCATACCACGAGGTAGGACGCATATTGCATGAAAGCAAGCCCCGCTCGAATTCGCCCATGTAGTGGAGTGTTCATAACACACAAACTAGGTGGCCCGAAAAGGGATAAAAGAAAAGACTTAGGCACGTGCAAATCCACGTGATCTAAAATATGCAATCGCATCCTAAAGACCCGAAATAGACACCTCGAACCGCTTCGTAGACTTTCTCTCCAAAACTCAATCTTTTGCAAAAGCGTACAGACTGACCCTTGCGCATCGGTGCAAGAAGGTCTGCGACGACAAGAGCTTACTTGCTCACAGTCGCCACGTTTAGAAGTCAGTGATAAAAAAATATCTTCGCTAACTTAAGTAAGCTAGCTGGCACGCCCTATTTGTATACATAGGCCTTAGACACACGAGAAGGTCCACTCCAAGCCCCCGAAAGAGGCGAAGAGGTGGGGATTTTCGCGCGTCTACAATGTTGTGTGTGTAAGTCTTTCAATTCAAGCATGCACCCACATTGAGCCTTCGCTCTTATTTGCAAGACCCAAGTAAGGGCTCATATACATACTCTATATACATATGTCCCTTCGGCATTTATATTTCAAGTCATTTCCCTTCGGTTATTTCCCTTCGGTTATTTCCCTTCAGTATTGTCTTTACATTCGGGTTTTCCCTTTGGAGTAGCGTGAGTTTGCATTGCATCTACGCCATACCACGAGGTAGGACGCATATTGCATCAAAGCAAGCCCCGCTCGAATTCGCCCATGTAGTGGAGTGTTCATAACACACAAACTAGGTGGCCCGAAAAGGGATAAAAGGAAATACTTAGGCACGTGCAAATCCACGTGATCTAAAATATGCAACCGCATCTAAAAAACCCGAATTAGACACCTCGAACCACTTCGTAGGCTTTCTATCCCAAAACTCGATTTTTGCAAAGCGTACAGACTGACCCTTGCGCATCGGTGCAAGAAGGTCTGCGACGACAAGAGCTCACTTGCTCACAGTCGCCACGATTAGAAGTCAGTTTTAAATATATCTTCACTAGCTTAGGTAAGCTAGCTGGCACGCCCTGTTTGCATAAATAGGCCTTAGACACACGAGAGGATCCGCTCCAAGCCCTGAAAAGGTGAGAAGTGGGGATTTTCGCGCGTCTACACCCACCATATTCTCACTCATATTTTATCCCATTCTCTCTCATACCCAAGCTTTTCACATGAATTTCTTGTGAGCCCCACCTCCATTTATGAGAAGGTGATGTGGATTTTTTCACATGATATTGGATTAGATCTTTGGATCCAAATCCAAATCCATATACATGTTTGGATTTGGATCTGGATATATATGGTCTAGATCTGATCCAAATCTAATTTTCTGACTCCTTCATGGTATTTTCGAAACGGACGGTTTGTGCGGGGCCTGACAGCATCAGTACTCCGTCTTGCGTTGGGTCTTCGTCAACATTGTCGTCCGCTCCTCTTTTCACCTTTCGGAGATCATTTCGATAGATTTGTTGATAACAAGGGCTTGGATGTCCGAGATTTCAGGGATAATTCTGATACGAGAGTTGATGTGCCGGGCTTGACATATGCTCCGGTTCTGGGCTCTCTTTCGCTCCTCTAGTCCTGCTTTCATCAGGCCAAGTTGCTTTTCAGGGTTTCAAAATACCTTTTTAAAGGTTTTAAAACTATATAATACATATTTTAAAACATGTATAGTTTAAACATATGTACAGGGTTTGCTTGGAAGGCTCCTGGGTTTCCAAACTCAAAATAGCCCTTTGGGGCTGCTTTTGCAAAACCAGGTAATTTGAGAAAATCGTGGGATTTTGGGGTATTTATAGATGCCCCTCTTTGGCATTATCCAAATTGATTTGGATAATGGCAAAGACGACAACACCCCTTTCGATGTCTACCTAGATCTATCCACAAAAATATGGGAATGTCCCAATTTTTAGCAAACTCTCTCTTTTAAAACCCTGGTAGGAGGAGATATCACGCCAAAGGGATATGCAAATGGTTTCTAGTCCTAGACGGGATCATGTTATACAGGTGTCCATGCGTGGATATGCAGATGCATGACATGGATGGGGTGCCAAGGATGGCGACCTCCCAGAGACCAGATATGGTCGAACTCTTGAGACTTACGAAGGCCTGCTGCTCCAAGTGAGCAGACCCTATGTTGCTTGATGTTCGATTTTTCAAAATCTATTTACAAAAAGGAAAAACTACTTTGAGCCTCAATCCTAAGGATCTCGAGCTCTTCGTGTTTGCCTTTTGCTTGAGTCTTGACACTCGCTAATCTAGCAGAGGTTTTATAAGAAAACAAGCTACATTTCAAGATTCCTACGTCTTACTCGAAACGTCGAATTCTCAAACAAAATGAAATTCAAGTAAGTAAATCCTATTTTTACTTTAGGATTCCTTGAAATGAATCATGTTATACTTGGGATAAGCCAGGGATGGGAAGGAGATACCATGGTCCCTTCTGAAGCGTCCCGTGGTTTAAGGCATAGAAGGCGAAAAACTGCTCTTTTTGAGCTTTTTGGCCTTTTTTCCTTTTTTTCGTAGAGGGTCTCCCTTTGGGAGTATTTTTTCTTTAATCCCTCCTTTTCACAAGAGAATCAAATTTTCCTTTTTGATTCTGGTTTCTTTCTTTGGGAAAGAGATTTTTGAGGGGGAATTCCCTTTATTTTGGCCACGTTTTCCTTTTGGAAGGAGAAGAGAAGAGGGGAGGACTTATCCCAAGGTCACACTCGATCCATTCCAAATCAGCCTATTTAGAAATAGCACGTACTACTTGCAAGTATCTTGCTATATTGAACTAGGCCTTTCTTTGTAAGAAGAAGGATTTTGAAATGTAACCACGTGTTTGGAAAACTCCACTCTTTCACATGTGTGAATTCTCTCACTCAAGGTCACACAATTCGCCTTTGAACCTTACTTTCGAAGTTTCAAAGAAGCTATCCCTAAGGGTTTTCGAAAAATGGGATTTTAACCCAAATCCTACACATAATACTTCTTTAAGTATTGAATATTGATAGGATCTGCTAAATTCCTACCTTCTACATCGATCAACCAATATGAGTTGTTCGTGGTGCTTGCACACACAACATAGGGTCCATCCCACTAGGGGCACTACTTTCCAAGTGGATATGGGCCACGATAGTGGATGATTTTCAAAACTAGATCTCCCACTTCAAAGTGGCGAGGTCTCATGTGTTTGCCATAATGTCGGGCTATCCTTTGCCGGTATGCATGAGCATGATCCATAGCAAGGAGTAGCCTCTCATCCAACAAATCTAGTTCGGCCATCCTAGCATGTTGAAGCGCCTCTAGGGGGAGGTCGAGTGCAATGGATGTATGGAATGAATGCAATTGTGTATGAATGGGAAGAATGGCATTTGTGCCATAGACCAATTCGAATGGTGTGGCATTCATGGGAGTCCGGATGGAAGTCCTATAAACCCATAAGGCTTCATCCAGCTTCTCGTGCCACGTCCTACCCTTCTCTAAAGTCTTCTCAATTATGCTAATGAGAGTCTTATTCGTGGCTTCGGCTTGGCCGTTGCCTTGAGGGTAGTAGGGCGAGGAGAAGTGGTGAGTTATGCCATACGTGTTGCACAACTTAACCATCCGCTCGTTTTTGAATGGGGTGCCATTATCGGACACAAGGTCTCTTGGAACCCCAAATCGAGCCAAGATATTCCTCCTAATGAAAGCCACCACATGTTGCCCCTGTACGTTGGTTAGGGAGATGGCTTCCACCCACTTGGAGAAATACTCAGTGGCTGCTAAAATGAATCTATGCCCATTCGATGCCTTTGGAAAAATCGGGCCTACGATATCAAACGCCCACATGGTAAATGGCCAGGGGTTGACCACAGAATGCAATGCAGATGAGGGGATATGAATGGCGTGCCCATGCACTTGACATGGATGACACTTCCTAACATGATCGTGACAATCCTTTTTCAAGGTGGACCAAAAATAGCCCGCTCTAAGTATTTTCATTGCCATCATGTTGGCATTATCATGACCTCCACATTCTCCATCGTGGAACTCATGCATAACAGTCATAGCCTCCTCTAGATCGACACATCTAAGTAGGATGCTGGTAAAGCTTTTCTTGTATAAAACCCCACCCAGAATGGCGTATCGGGTAGAAATTTTATGGATGAATGCCTTATCTTTGGATGTGGCATCCTCGGTGAATCCCCCATTTTCTAAAACACATTTGATGTCATAAAACCAAGGTTTTTCAACAGAATTTGGATTATTTTGGCAAATATACAAATCGTGTGTGGATGGGTTGGGCGCATGCCATATTTCTAAGGATCGGGTCCCTGAAATGGGATCGACCTTTAGGGCTGAACCCAAGCAGGAGAGGGTGTCGGCAATGCCATTATCCTCTCTTCCTACGTGCGTGAGTCTACACGATTGGAATGACTCAACCAATCGAGTGGCCAACTCGTGATATGGAAGAAGTTTTTCATTACGTACTTGTCAAATTTTCAAAACCTGGTTTATAACAAGGAGCGAATCTCCAAAGACCTCGATGCATGATGCCCCTAGAGTTTTCGAAACCCTTAAGCCTTGTATGAGTGGTTCATACCCAGCTATGTTGTTGGAACATTCAAAATCTAGGCGAATTGCTATGGGTATTTCGCCCTTTTCAAGGGATATGAGGATGACCCCAGCACCAGCCCCTCGTTGGTTTCGTGCCCCATCGAAGTGCATCTTCTACACTTGGTTTTCGAAAGAGTTTGCCAAAATATGGTTTTGAAAATGGTTTTGCAATATGCCTTCATCAGGCATTTCACTAAGTGTGGGATTTGCGTCCTCCAGGGGGAACTCAGCCATGTAGTCAGCTAGGGCTTGCCCCTTAATGGAGATCTGGTGATGGTATTTCAGGTCATATTCCATTAGAAGGAGTTGTTATTTGCCCAATCTACCAGTGAGAATGGGTTTTTCGAATAAGTGCTTGATTGGATCAAGCTTGGACACTATCCAGATATCATGATCTAGGAAATAGTGTCTAAATTTCTGGCAGGCCCAGACAAGGGCCAAGCACATCTTCTCCATGGCTTGATAATTCTTTTCATAAGCCAAGAGAGTTTTTGAAATATAATAGATGGCATACTCCTTATGGGTGTCATCCTCGTATTGAGCTAATAGAGCTCCCAAGGCATTCGCATGCACGAAAATGTAAAGCAAAAGAGGTTTTCCTTGCTTTGGAGGATTCAAAACAGGGGGATTAACCAGGTATGCCTTTAGTCTTTGAAGGACATTTGGCAGTCGTCATCCCATGAAAATTTCGTGCCCTTCCTCAACAGTTTGTTGAAGGGTTCGCATCTAGTTGCCAAGTTTGATATAAACCTGTGAATGGACTGTAATCGACCTTGGAGGCTACGATTCTGTGTGAGATTGGAGGGTGGAGCCATGTCTATGATGGCTCGACACTTAGAGGGGTCGACTTCTATACCCCTTTGGCTCACCATAAAGCCCAAGAGCTTTCCGGATTCTACTCCGAATACGCATTTTTGAGGGTTTAGCTTTACTTTGTAAAGTCTAAGCCTTTCGAAAATCTTTTGCAAACATTCGATGTGAGTGCATCGAGTTTTGGATTTTGCCAAGAGATCATCTATATACACTTCTACGAGCTCATGAAAGCTCATGAATCTGATCCTGGAAGATCATGGTCATGGTTCTTTGGTATGTTGCGCCGACATTTTTCAAACCAAAGGGCATGACTGTATAGCAGTACGTGCCCCACGGGGTTGTGAATGCGGTCTTACCTTGATCTCGTGGACTTAATTTAATTTGATTATACTCTGAATAGCCATCCATAAACGAAAACATCTTGTGATTTGCAGTACTATTTGTAGACGCGCGAAAATCCCCGCCTCTTCGTCCCTTCCGGGGGCTTGGAGTGGATCTTCTCGTGCGTCTAAGGCCTATGTATACAAATAGGGCGTGCCAGCTAGCTTACTTAAGCTAGCGAAGATATTTTGAACACTGACTTCTAAACGTGGCGACTGTGAGCAAGTAAGCTCTTGTCGTCGCAGACCTTCTTGCACCGATGCGCAAGGGTCAGTCTGTACGCTTTGCAAAAATCGAGTTTTGGGGAGAAAGTGTACGAAGCGATTCGAGGTGTCTATTTCGGGTCTTTATGATGCGATTTGCATATTTTAGATCACGTGGATTTGCACGTGCCTAAGTCTTTTCTTTTATCCCTCTTCGGGCCACCTAGTTTGTGTGTTATGAACACTCCACTACATGGGCGAATTCGAGCGGGGCTTGCTTTGATGCAATATGCGTCCTACCTCGTGGTATGGCGTAGATGCAATGCAAACTCACGCTACTCCAAAGGGAAAACCCGAAATGTAAAGACAATACTGAAGGGGAAATAACAGAAGGGAAATAACCGAAGGGAAATAACGAAGGGAGATATGTATATATCTTATGTATATGAGCCCTTACTCGGGTCTTGCAAATAAGAGCGAAGGCTCAATGTGGGTGCGTGCTTGAATTGAAAGACTTACACACACGACATGAAATTAAACCCAAATATAAATTGCAGTATGGCCTTGACTAAGGTCTTGGGAGTAAGAGCGAAGGCTCAATGTGTGTGAAAGTGCTTGAATTGAAAGACTTACTCACACGACATGAAATGAAACCCAAATAGTATAGGTCGGCCCTTACTTGGGTCTTTCAAATAAGAGCGAAAGCTCAATGTGTGTGAGAGTGCTTGAATTGAAAGACTTACTCACACGACATGAAATGAAACCCAAATAGTATAGGTCGGCCCTTACTTGGGTCTTTCAAATAAGAGCGAAAGCTCAATGTGTGTGAGAGTGCTTGAATTGAAAGACAACGCACCCAACTTAAACAAAACCCTTCGAAAATGAAAGTATATATGTACACTTATATATTAGGGGCTGATTAGGCCCGTGTGTGCTAAAAATCGTGCACAACTAAGAGAGTGCACGTGTGTGGTTGTGCCAAGCCACGTTATTACAAGCGGGGGGAGACTATGCTCCGTTATTACAACCCCGTATCAAATTGAATCTCAAGCAAGTATACAACTAAGGATCGAGTTTAGACACTTACGAGTAGCTGGTCCGTAGAGGTCTTGCTTGGGCGTGGACTTGGCTTTGGGCTGCAAACGGGAGCTCCGCGAAGGTAGGTGATCAAAGGGGCTGGCCGGCTGCAAGTGGGGCGTGGGATAGGCGCCTCGAAGGTGGCCGGTGGCAAGTAGATGGCGGCTCCAAGTAGGGGGTTTAAAGTGGCTGAATGAGTGGGTTCTTAGGGTCACTAGGGGAGTTGAGAGTTTAGGGAAGCTGGACCTAAAAGGTGAGCTGTTGGGAAAGGCCGAATGGGACACCTAGGGGAAGGCCGAATGGGAGATGATGGCTAGATAGTGGCCGGCAGCTTGGGTTATACTAGGTTCGGCTAGGTTAAAGTGGTGGTGGCAAGGGGGCTGAGATGAAGGTAGGATGGGTGGCCAAGAGTGGAGAGGTGGAAGAGAGGGGCTTTGAGGGAGTTTGGGGCACTTACCGAATGGGGAGAGGTGGCGGATGAAATGGGAAGCAGGCGGGCAGGTGACTGTTGGCTGGTTCGGTTGGGTGGAGGTGGTGGCATCCGGCTGAGGGATGGTGGTGGTGGATGGAAGAGGGAAGGTGGCGGTGCAGGTGGTGGCTGGTGGAGCAGGTGGAGCAGTTGGGGAGTGGAGCAGGCGGGCGGATTGGAGAGTGGAATCGGCTGGGCTGAGGTGAGGGCTCCCACTTGGAAAACCCGCCCACAAGGAGGGGGGGTTTAAATAGGGGATGGGTAGGTCGGTTAGGGCTGGGCTGTGGGTAGTGGTTAGGTGGTTTAGGTAGGGTGGTATGTAGATAAGGTGGGCTGGAAGGGGTTGGGCCAGATATTTTAAAACTAGGGGTTTGGGTAAATCGTGGGCTAAGGGTGGTTTAGGGGTTTAGGGTTAGGTTAGGTGGTTGGGTTTTAGGGTGAGGTTTAGTGAGCTAGGTTAGGTGGTTAGGCTAAGTTTAGGCTAGGATTAGGGAAATTAATCTAGGTTTAGGGAAGGATTAGGGAAGTGGGTTAGGTGATTAGGTTGGGATTAGGCCTGGATTAGGGAAGTGGGTTAGGTGATTAGGTTCAGATTAGGGGTGGATTAGGGGTTTAGGCTAGGTTTAGGCATTTTGGGTTAGGTTTAGGTGAAGGAGCTCCCTTAGCATGGCCCATAGACCTTGATCACCCCATGTTGGTGCAGCCCTAGGTTAAGTTTTAGCTAATTACAAGCTTAAACCCACTCAATTAGGCTAACCCACATGATTAAACCCAAACTTGACACACAAGTCAAGCTTAATACAACACTCTTGATATTTTTCACCCCCACTCTCTCTCATGCCCAATATCCCACGTGAATTTCAAGTGGGCCCCACCTCCATTTATGAGAAGGTGATGTGGGCCATGGATATGGATATTGGATTGGATCTCTGGATCCAAATCCAAATCCAAGTCCACATATGGGTTTGGATTGGAATCTGGATATATATGGTCCAGATCCCATCCAAACTGAACTCTGACTCCTTCGAGCTGGGTTCGAGACGGACGATTTATGCCGGGCCTGACAGCATCAGTACTCCGTCTGCGTTGGGTCTTCGCCAACATAGTCGTCCGCCTCCGTTTCTGCCTTCCGGAGATGACTTCAAATGATATTTTGGTAAGAACAGGGTCTTGGACGTTCGAGATCCTGGGGTGTGAATCAGATGCAAGAGTTGCTGTGTCGGGCTCGACAGGTGCTCCGGTTCCGGGCTCTTCTTGGCTCTCCTGGTCCTGTCTTGATTGGGCCAAGCCACTTCGGGGTTTCAAAACATGTTTTAAAAAGTTTTCAAAAGCCATATTATATGTTTTTGAAAGACAAAGTTTAAAACATATGTACAGGGTTGTCTGGAAGGCTCCTAGGTTTCCAAACTCAAAATGGCCCTTTGGGGCTGCTTTTACAAAACCAGGTTTGTTTTAAGGGATTCGTGGGATTTCGGAGTGTTTACAGATGCCCCTCTTTGGCCTTGTCCAAATAGATTTGGATAAGGGCAAAGATGACAAACACCCCTTTTAATGTCTCCCTAGATCTAGCCATGAAGAATATGGGATCCTCCCATTTTTTTAACAAAAATCTCAATTTACAAATTCTGGTAGGAGGAGATATCCCGCCAAAGGGTTTTACTATGGAATCTGGTCCTAAATGGGATCATGTTCATGCAAGTACCATGCGTGGGATGCAAATGACATGGGTGTGGTGCCAAAAGGGGCGACCTCCCAGAGACCAGATGTGGTCGAACTCTAGAGACTTACAAGGCCTACTGCTCCAAGTGAGCAAAATCCTATGCTGTTCGATGTTCGGTTTTCAAAACTTATTTACAAAAGCTATTCAAAAGGGACAACTGTCTTGAGCCTCGATCCTAAGGATCTCGAGCTCTTCGTGCTTGCCCTTGTTTGAGTCTTAACACTCGCTTATCTAGCGGAGGTTTTATAAGAAAACAAGCTTCATTTCAAATTCCTATGCCTTACTCGAAACGTCGAATTCTCAAACAAGACGAAATTCAAGTAAGTAAATCCTATTTTTACTTTAGGATTCCTCGAAATGAACCATGCCTTAGCTTGGGATAAGCCAGGGATGGGAAAGAGATACCACGGTCCCTTCTGAAGCGTCCCGTGGTTTGAGGCACAGAAGGCGGAAAACTGCTCCTTTTGAGCTTTTTGGCCTCTTTTTCCTTTTTCCCATAGAGGGTCTCCCTTTGGGAGTATTTTTTCTTTAATCCCTCTTTTTCATAAGAGAATCGATTTTTCTTTTTGAAGTATGGTTTCTTTCTTTTGGAAAGAGACTTTAAAGGGTGTAGACGCGCGAAAATCCCCGCCTCTTCGCCCCTTTCGTGGTTTGGAGTGGATCTTATCGTGCGTCTGAGGCCTATGTATACAAACAGGGCGTGCCAGCTAGCTTACTTAAGCTAGCGAAGATATATTAACACTGACTTCTAAACGTGGCGACTGTGAGCAAGTGAGCTCTTGTCGTCGCAGACCTTCTTGCACCGATGCGCAAGGGTCAGTCTGTACGCTTTTGCAAAAATCGAGTTTTAGGGAGAAAGCCTACGAAACGATTCGAGGTGTCTATTTCGGGTCTTTAAGATGCGATTGCATGTTTTAGATCACGTGGATTTGCACGTGCCTAAGTCTTTTTCTTTTATCCCTTTTTGGGTCGCCTAGTTTGTGTGTTATGAACACTCCACTATATGGGCGAATTCGAGCGGGGGTTGCTTCGATGCAATATGCGTCCTACCTCGTGGTATGGCGTAGATGCAATGCAAACTCACGCTACTCCAAAGGGAAAACCCGAAATGTAAAGACAGTGCTGAAGGGAAATAACAGAAGGGAAATAACGGAAGGGAAACAACAGAAGGGAAATAACGGAAGGGAAACAACAGAAGGGAAATAACCGAAGGGAAATATGTATATATCTTATGTATATGAGCCCTTACTCGGGTCTTGCAAATAAGAGCGAAGGCTCAATGTGGGTGCGTGTTTGAATTGAAAGACTTACACACACGACATGAAATTAAACCCAAATATAAATTGCAGTATGGCCTTGACTAAGGTCTTGGGAGTAAGAGCGAAGGCTCAATGTGTGTGAGAGTGCTTGAATTGAAGTACTACACACACGACATAAATGAAACCC
Organism: Brasenia schreberi; assembly: GCA_036023115.1. Lineage (NCBI taxonomy): Eukaryota > Viridiplantae > Streptophyta > Magnoliopsida > Nymphaeales > Cabombaceae > Brasenia > Brasenia schreberi. Next base: position 9,319,665 of record JAYKKT010000084.1, on the reverse strand, counting down.
AAATATAACTGCAATAAGGCCTTTACTAAGGTCTTGGGAGTAAGAGCGAAGGCTCAATGTGTGTGAAAGTGCTTGAATTGAAAGACTACTCACACGACAAGAAATGAAACCCAAATAGCATAGGTCGGCCCTTACTTGGGTCTTTCAAATAAGAGCGAAAGCTCAATGTGTGTGAGAGTGTTTAAATTGAAAGACTTACTCACACGACATGAAATGAAACCCAAATAGCATAGGTCGGCCCTTACTTGGGTCTTTCAAATAAGAGCGAAAGCTCAATGTGTGTGAGAGTGTTCGAATTTAAAGACAACGCACCCAACTTAAACAAAACCCTTCGGAAATGAAATATATACGTATACTTATATATTAGGGGCTGATTAGGCCCGTGTGTGTTCGAAATTGTGCACGACTAAGAGAGTGCACGTGTGTGGTTGTGCCAAGCCACGTTATTACAAGCGGGGGGAGACTATGCTCCGTTATTACAACCCCGTATCAAATTGAATTTCAAGCAAGTGTATGATCAAAGACCGAGTTTAGAAACTTACAAGTAGCTGGTCCGTAGAGGTCTTGCTTGAGCGTGGCCTTGGCTTTGGGCTGCAAATGGGAGCTCCGCGAAGGTGTGTGACCAAGAGTGCTGGCCGGCTGCAAATGGGGCGCGGGATGGACGCCTCGAAGGGGACCGGTGGCAAGTGGGGCGGCGCCTCCAAGTAGGGAGTTTAGAGTGGCTGACTAAGTGGGTCTTAGGGTCACTAGGGAAGTTAGGTACTAAGGGAAACTGGCCCTAAAAGGTGAGCTAGTGGGAAGGCCAAATAGGACACCTAGGGGGGTCGGCCGAATGGGAGATGGTGGCTAAGCGGTGGCCAGCCACTTGGGTTATCCTAGGTTCGGCTAGGCTTAGGTGGTGGCGGCAAAGAGGTGGAGCTAAGGGGAAGATGGGTGGCTAAGAGTGGAGAGGTGGTAGAGAGTGGTTTTGAGGGAGTTAGGGGGACTTACCGAATGGGAAGGAGTGGCGGCAAAGGTGGCTGTCGGCTGGTGGAAGATGGGAGAAAGAGAGGGCCCGGCTGAGTGAGGTGGTGGTGTCCGGCTGGGGGGGCAGTGATGGTGGACGGAAGAGGGAGAGTGGCGGAGCAGGTGGCGGCTGGTGGGGCTGGAGCTGCTGGGAAGACGGGTGAGAGATGGGAGAAGGAGAGGGCCCGGCTGGGTGGTGGTGTGGTTCCCACTTGGAAAACCCGCCCACAATGAGGGGGGTTTAAATAGGGGATGGGTAGGTCGGTTAGGGCTGGGTTGTGGGTAGTGGTTAGGTGGTTTAGGTAGGGTAGTATGTAGATAAGGTGGGCTGGATGGGGTTGGGCCAGATATTTTAAAACTAGGTGTTTGGGAAAATCATGGGCTAAGGGTGGTTTAGGGCTAGGTTAGGTGGTTGGGTTTTAGGGTGAGGTTTAGTGAGCTAGGTTAGGTGGTTTAGGCTAGGTTTAGGCTAGGATTAGGGAAATTAATCTAGGTTTAGGGAAGGATTAGGGGAGTGGGTTAGGTGATTAGGTCGGGATTAGGCCGGGATTAGGGAAGTGGGTTAGGTGATTAGGTTCAGATTAGGGGTGGATTAGGGGTTTAGGCTAGGTTTAGGCATTTTGGGTTAGGTTTAGGTGAAGGAGCTCCCTTAGCATGGCCCATAGACCTTGATCACCCTATGTTGGTGCAGCCCTAGGTTAGGTTTTAGCTAATTACAAGCTTAAACCCACTCAATTAGGCTAAACCACAAGATTAAACCCAAACTTGACACACAAGTCAAGCTTAATACAACACTCTTGATATTTATCACCCCCACTCTCTCTCATGCCCAATATCCCACGTGAATTTCAAGTGGGCCCCACCTCCATTTATGAGAAGGTGATGTGGGCCATGGATATGGATATTGGATTGGATCTCTGGATCCAAATCCAAATCCAAGTCCACATATGGGTTTGGATTGGAATCTGGATATATATGGTCCAGATCCAATCCAAACTGAACTCTGACTCCTTCGAGCTGGGTTCGAGACGGACGATTTGTGCGGGGCCTGACAGCATCAGTACTCCGTCTGCGTTGGGTCTTCGCCAACATAGTCGTCCGCCTCCGTTTCTGCCTTCCGGAGATGACTTCAAATGCTTTTTTTTTGATAAGAACAGGGTCTTGGACGTTCGAGATCCTGGGATGTGAATCAGATGCAAGAGTTGCTGTGCCGGGCTCGACAGGTGCTCCGGTTCCGGGCTCTTCTTGGCTCTCCTGGTCCTGTCTTGATCAGGCCAAGCCACTTCGGGGTTTCAAAACATGTTTTAAAAGGGTTTTCAAAAGCTATATCATATGTTTTTGAAAGATAAAGTTTAAAACATATATACAGGGTTTGTTTGGAAGGCTCCTGGGTTTCCAAACTCAAAAATGGCCCTTTGGGGCTGCTTGTATAAAACCAGATTTGTTTAAGAAATTCGTGGGATTTCGGGGTGTTTACAGATGCCCCTCTTTGGCCTTGTCCAAATCGATTTGGATAAGGGCAAAGATGACTAACACCCCTTTTAATGTCTCCCTAGATCTAGCCACGAAGAATATGGGATCGTCCCATTTTAGCAAAATCTCAATTTTCAAACTCTGGTAGGAGGAGATATCACGCCAAAGGGTTCACTTATGGAATCTGGTCCTAAATGGGATCATGTTCATGCAAGTACCATGCGTGGAATGCAAATGACATGGGTGTGGTGCCAAGAGTGGCGACCTCCCAGAGACCAGGTGGGGTCGAACTCTAGAGACTTACAAGGCCTACTGCTCAAAGTGAGCAAAAACCCTATGCTGTTCGATGTTCGGTTTTCAAAACTTATTTACAAAAGCTATTTACAAAAAGGGACAACTGTCTTGAGTCTCGATCCTAAGGATCTCGAGCTCTTCGTGCTTGCCCTTGTTTGAGTCTTAACACTCGCTTATCTAGCGGAGGTTTTATAAGAAAACAAGCTTCATTTCAAATCCCTACGCCTTACTCGAAAGGTCGAATTCTCAAACAAGATGAAATTCAAGTAAGTAAATCCTATTTTTACTTTAGGATTCCTCGAAATGAACCATGTTTAGCTTGGGATAAGCCAGGGATGGGAAAGAGATACCACGGTCCCTTCTGAAGCGTCCCGTGGTTTGAGGCATAGAAGGCGGAAAACTGCTCTTTTTGAGCTTTTTGGCCTCTTTTTCCTTTTTTTTTTTTTTTTATAGAGGGTCTCCCTTTGGGAGTATTTTTTCTTTAATCCCTCTTTTTATAAGAGAATCGATTTTTCTTTTCCAAGTCTGGTTTCTTTCTTTTGGAAAGAGACTTTAAATGGGAAATTCCCTTTTGATTTGGGCCTTTGTTTTCCTTTTGGAAGGAGAAAAGAAAAGGGGAGGACTTATCCCAAGCCTACACTCGATCCATTCCAGATCAGCCTATTTAGAAATAGCACGTACTACTTGCAAGTATCTTGCTATGTTGAACTAGGCCTTTCTTTGTAAGAAGAAGGATTTTGAAATGCAACCACGATTTTGAAAACTCCACTCTTTCACAAGTGCGAATTCTCTCACTCAGGGTCACACGAATTGCTTTTGCACCTTATTCACACGTCTCAGGGCAGCTATCCCTATAAAGTTTTCGAAAACTGGAATTTAATCCAGATCCTACACATGATACTTCTTTAAGTATTGAATATTTATAGGATCTGCTAAATTCCTACCTTCTACATCGATCAACCAATACGAATTGTTCGTAGTGGTTGCTCGCACAACATAGGGTCCATCCCAGTTGGGGCGCCACTTGCCTAGGGGGTGTGGGCCACGATGGTGGATGGTTTTCAAGACCAGATCTCCCACTTCAAAGTGGCGAGGTCTCATGTGTTTGCTATAATGTCGGGCTATCCTTTGCCGGTATGCACGAGCATGATCCATAGCAAGGAGTCGCCTCTCATCTAGCAAATCTAGTTCGGTCATCCTAGCATGCTGAAGCGTCTCTAGGGGGAGGTCGAGTGCAATGGATGTATGGAATGAATGCAGTTGGGTATGAATGGGAAGAATGGCGTTTGTGCCATAGACCAATTCGAATGGTGTGGCATTCGTGGGAGTCCGGATGGAAGTCCTATAAGCCCATAAGGCTTCATCCAGCTTCTCATGCCACCTCCTACCCTTCTCTAAGGTTTTCTCAATGATACCAATGAGAGTCTTGTTTGTGGCTTCGGCTTGGCCGTTGCCTTGCGGGTAGTAGGGCGAGGAGAAGTGGTGAGTTATGCCATATGTGTTGCACAACTTAACCATCCGCTCGTTCTTGAATGGGGTACCATTATCAGACACAAGGTCTCGTGGAACCCCAAATCGAGCCAAGATATTCCTCCGGATGAAAGCCACCACATGTTGCCCCGTTACATTCGTTAGGGAAATGGCTTCTACCCACTTGGAGAAATACTCCGTGGCTGCTAAAATAAAACGATGCCCATTCGAGGCCTTTGGAAATATGGGGCCTACAATGTCAAACGCCCACATGGTAAATGGCCAGGGGCTGACCACGGAATGCAATGCTGATGAAGGGATATGAATGGCGTGCCCATGCACTTGACATGGATGACACTTCCTAACATGATCGTGACAATCCTTTTTCAGGGTGGACCAAAAATAACCCCCTCTAAGTATTTTCATCGCCATCATGTTGGCATTAACATGACCTCCACATTCTCCGTCGTGGAACTCGTGCATCACTATCCTAGCCTCCTCTAGGTCGATACACCTAAGCAGAATGCCGGTAAAACTCTTTTTGTATAAGACCCCACCCAGAATGGTGTATCGGGTCGAAATCTTACGAATGAATGCCCTATCTTTGGATGTGGCATCCTCGGTGAATCCCCCATTTTCTAAAAATTGTTTTATGTCATAGAACCAGGGTTTTTCAATAGACTCTGGGTTGTTTTGGCAAATATCCAAGTCGTGTGTGGATGGATGGGGCGCATGCCATATTTCCAAAGATCTGGTCCCTGAAATGGGATCGACCTTCAGGGCTGAACCCAAGGAGGAGAGGGCATCGGCGATGCCATTGTCCTCTCTTCCCACGTGTGTGAGCTTACACGACTGGAAGGATTGGACCAATCGAATGGCCAACTCGTGATATGGAAGTAGTTTCTCATTACGTACTTGCCAAATTTTTAAAACCTGGTTTATGACAAGGAGTGAATCTCCAAAGACCTCGATGCATGATGCCCCTAGAGTCTTCGAAATCCTTAAGCCTTGTATGAGTGCTTCATACTCAGCTACGTTGTTGGAACATTCGAAATCTAAACGGACCGCTATGGGAATCTCACCCTTTTCAGGGGAGATTAGGATGATCCCGGCACCAGCCCCTCGTTGGTTTCGTGCCCCGTCGAAGTGCATCTTCCACACTTGGTTTTCAAAAGAATTTGCCAAAATGTGGTTTTGAAAATGGTTTTGCAATATGCCTTCATCAGGCATTTCGACAAGAGTGGGATATGCGTCCTCCAAGGGGAAGTCAGCCACGTAATCTGCTAGGGCTTGCCCCTTAACGGAGATCTGGTGATGGTATTTTAGATCATACTCCATTAGAAGGAGTTGCCATTTGCCCAATCTACCTGTGAGAATGGGTTTTTCGAACAAGTGCTTGATTGGATCAAGCTTGGACACTATCCAGATCTCATGATCTAGGAAGTAGTGTCTGAATTTCTGGCAGGCCCAGACTAGGGCCAAGCATGTCTTCTCCATGGCTTGATAATTTCGTTCATAAGCCAAGAGAGTTTTCGAAATATAGTAGATGGCATACTCCTTATGGGTGTCATCCTCGTATTGAGCCAACAGGGCTCCTAAAGCGTTTACATGCACGGAGATGTATAATAAAAGCGGTTTTCCTTGCTTTGGAGGATTCAAAACGGGGGGATTAACCAAGTATGCCTTTAGTCTCTCGAAGGACTTTTGGCATTCGTCATCCCATAAGAATTTCGTGCCCTTCCTCAACAGTTTGTTGAAGGGTTCGCATCTAGTTGCCAGATTCGATATGAATCGGCGCACAGATTGTAATCGACCCTGGAGGCTACGGACTTGGGTGAGATTGGAGGGTGGAGCCATGTCTATGATGGCTCGACACTTAGAGGGGTCGACTTCTATTCCCCTTTGGCTCACCATAAAGCCTAGAAGCTTTCCTGATTCTACCCCGAACACACATTTTTGAGGGTTTAGCTTTACTTTGTAAAGCCTAAGCCTTTCGAAAATCTTTTGTAAACATTCGATATGGGTGCATCGGGTTTTGGATTTTGCCAAGAGATCATCTACATACACTTCTACAAGCTCGTGAATTTGATCATGGAAGATCGTGTTCATGGCTCGTTGGTATGTTGCGCCGGCATTTTTCAAACCAAAGGGCATGACTGTATAGCAGTACGTGCCCCATGGGGTTGTGAAGGCGGTCTTACCCTGATCTCGTGGACTTAGTTTGATTTGATTATAGCCTGAATAACCATCCATAAACGAAAACATTTCATGATTTGCAGTACTATCGACTATCAAATCTATGTTTGGTAAAGGATAATTATCCTTTGGAGTGGCTTTATTCAGGTTTCTGAAATCGATGCATATTCGAATTTTCCCATTGGTTTTTCGAACTACAACGATATTTGACAACCAATCAGAATACGCAATGGGTTTTATAAATCCGGCTTTTAGCAGATCTTCTAAACCCTCTTTGACTTGCGTGTGTACATTCGGGTGTATTTTCCTAAGCTTCTGCTTTATTGGTTTTACACCTACATCTAAGGGAAGACGATGCTCGACTATGCTGGGATCTATACCCGGCATGTCTTCATACGTCCATGCAAACACATCTAAATAGGTCCGTAGAAATGCCATGAATGCTAACTTTTCAGTTTCATGCAAGCATGCGCCTATTTTGATGGTTTTGGGATTGGAATCATCCCCTAGGTTCACCTCTACGAAATCTCCTCCTACTGATTGGGAAGGTCTTTCAAAATCGAGAATTCTATGAAATTCTGGGAGCTCAGAAGTGGGATCTTTCTCAAGGGGATCCACTTCTGGGCTTTGATCATTCTCGTGGGCTATAGACCCGAGGGAACTTGATGCGTGATTTTCAAAATAACCTGGTTTTGTACTTAGATTTTCAAGTGATTTCGAAATTTTTGGTCTGGCTATGCAGACGACGTTTCTTTCGAAATCCTTTTCTTTCGCCAAAGTCCTACCAGGAGCAGCTATGTACAAAATCTTTTTGGTATTTTCCAAATTTTCGATTTTTTTGGGTTTTTGTAAAACAAGAACTTTGGGAACTATACAAAGCACACCTTTTTCGAGTTTTTGTTTTTCCATTGTTTTTGGTTTTTCTGGTTTTTCGATTTTTTTTATTTTAAGTTTTCAAATGTTTTTGGTATTTTTAGAAAAAGGGATCTTCCGTCATACCTACAAAGGGAAAACACTACGGGTTAGGCTCGGAATAGGAGGTCTAAATCGTAGGTCTCTTCTAAGGCAGGCTCCGGGGCACCCTTGACCCAGGTGGTCACAGGGGGTGGCTCCGGCGGTATTCGGGGAGTATAGCCGATCCCATATCGGCTTGGGTTGGCCCTAGGAAGGACGGGCTCTAAGAGACCCTGGTTTTGTGCCCCTAGACTTTTGTAGGGCGTGTAGCCCATGTTCAATAACATGTTCCACGACCTTTTGTTTTTTGAAAAGATGGGATATAAGTCGTGGTCCTGGAACATGCTATCGTCCATATTAGGCTCGTAGGGCCTTTTGTCCAGGGGTTTTGGAAATAGGGAACGCTTGGGTTTTCCTAGGAGGATTAGAGTCGGGAGGGGGCCTGCTTTGGGCGGCCCCTTCACACATACAACCTTCCTAGGGTTGTTCAACACGAGCCGAGGTGGCTCAACCATAATTTGCCCCAGGTTAGCCTCATGGGCCTGGGAGCTCGATAAACAAGGGGAGTTTATGATCCCCTGAAGCTGTGAGTGACTCTCACCTAGGATCACTACGACTTGGTCCCTAAAAGGGATCTTGACACACCTGTGGAAGGTGGATGGCACAGCGCACAAACTGTGTATCCAGGGTCTTCCCAGCAACAGGTTATAATGGGGGTGGATGTCCAAGACATGGAACACCCCCGTGTGTTCGATCCCTCCCGTTTCCATTGGGAGTTCGATGGATCCTAAAGGCCTAGACGCATTCCCATCGTATCCAGTGATAACGATGGGGCTTGGGTTTACTGAAGTCAAGGTGACTCCGATTTTGTACGCCACGTGAAGTGGAAGGATGTTGAGCCCTCCTCCACCATCGACTAGGCACCTGTCCAGAGAGTGGTTGTTTAGAACCACCTCGATATGCAGGGCCTGGTTATGGGTTTCGTAGGGTCTATCTACATCATCTTCCGAAAAGGTGATGGGCGATTTTGCTCCTAATAAAGCCACTTGGGCAGACAAGGACTCCGAACTTATGTTCGAATCAACCTTGGCCCTTTCTAGAATTTTCTCTAAGACAAGTCTATGCCTAGGCGAGGTTTTGATAAGCTCTAGGATAGACATGTGAATAGGAATCTTTGAAAGGTGGTTTTCGAAATCATAAGGATTCAGGATGATTTTGTCCTTATCTGCTTTTGGCAGACCACTAGGGATACATGCTTTTGAGGGGCCAGGCACACTGACCACCTTTTGAGCACCTTGAAGGTGCGGGGGTTGGTAGATCCTTCCGGATCTAGTGACTTCCCCCACGACCAGCCTAGGGTTCGCGCTAGACTTGGCTCTAAGGATGAGCTGAGGAGAACCTTGGATTTTCAAAACTGGTTTTGCCGGGGTTTCCACTTTTGGTGGTCCCCGGATGACGACTTGGGCGGGCCTCTTGTATAGTACAAGGATGGGCGCACAAGCAGGTCGACCAGGTTCGGGCTTTCGCGCTAGTTCCTTGGAAATGGTGAGGGTACATACCTCCTTTCCTTTCCCACTGCCACTGGCGTGTTTGGGAAAGGGTTCCTTGAAGATAGCTTGAGGTGGCTCAGATTCTGCAGTGACCTGGAGCCGGCCCTCCGCTATCAAGTTCTCAATTTTATTTAGAAGAGAGAAGCACCGTTTGGTATCATGGCCTTTGAGCCGATGATACTTGCAAAATCGGTTTAAATACCCCCCTTTGGACGTGACTCCTTCGGGGATTTCAGGGAGTTCGATCATGCCCTGGGCAAGTAGGAGGTCTAGGACCTCCGACACAGGTTGCCCCAGCGGAGTGTACTCCCGTTTTTCAATTGGTTTTGAAAAATTGCGTTCTCTCTTATTTTCTATTTTTTCAAAATTTTTAGAAGTGCCCGCCATGCCTGGATCCACCCGGACATTGGCGATTTTATGGGGTTTTGCCCCTTTGTCCGTTGTGGGCAGCCCATATGCGATGGGCTTTTCCACACGTGTTTTGGGAACGGCACTTCCTTTCCATAAGTGGTCGTATGTCCCTTTTCGCAAGTTGGTTTCGAAAAGGGAGGCCTTTTTGATCAACTTATGGAAAGTTGAAATCTCATGGAGCGAGAGAAGGGTTTTTAACTCGCTTTTGAAATTATCCAGGATGAGCATTACTGCGCATCCTTCGGATATAGGCTCTCGCACTTGGCCTAAAAGAGACCTCCATCTTATAATGAAGGCATGCACGTCTTCGTTCATGCCTTGCTTTGTATCCCTTAAGGTATTCAGGGTTGGCGTGACTTCCACGTTGTGTGCAAATCTTTGCATGAAGCAGTTCGCTAACTCTTCAAAAGTAGCGAACTGGCTTAAGTCGTAGGAAGCCAGCCATTTGGCAGCTGTGCCTTTAAGGGATAGAGGGAACCAATACACCCATTTCATCGAGTCCTTTTTCTTCTTGTGGGCTCGACGTGAGAAAAGCTGCAAGTGAGACCTAGGGTCTCCCATGCCATCATACCGATGGAAGTTCGGTATTTCATCGTCACTGTCTGTTTCGTAATCCATAGGAAGGAAATCAGACAGGGCGTAGCTTCTTTTCTCTTTATTTTGCCCTTTCAGCAGCTGCTGTAGGGCTTTACGGTCCTTTTGTGTGAAGGACTCGTGGTATTGGTTGCCTTCCATTACGGAGGCCTCTTTTGCTTGCGAGGTTTTTCAATTTTCTTTTTAGGCCTTTGTTCACCGTTTGATGAACACGAATCGCCTACTTCAGCCTCTTGGCTGAGAGCATCGATTTTGGCCTCAAATTCCCTTCTCAAGTCCTCGATTTCATCTAGTTTTATTTTGTTTTTGAAAATCCTCCTAGAGTGAGAACTTGATGCGCATGAGCCTTGGCTCGACACTTCACTTGGATTGGATTTTGACATGCTTTTCAAGCTTTTTCAAAATTTCCTAAGTAAAAGCAAAGAAAACAAGTTAAAAACGACACCTTTATAAAATTTTCGCAAGACTTCTACAAGTAAACTCGATTTTTGAAAAGGCTCACGTCCCACCGGGCGTGCCAATCTCTGTAGACGCGCGAAAATCCCCGCCTCTTCGCCCCTTTCGTGGTTTGGAGTGGATCTTATCGTGCGTCTGAGGCCTATGTATACAAACAGGGCGTGCCAGCTAGCTTACTTAAGCTAGCGAAGATATATTAACACTGACTTCTAAACGTGGCGACTGTGAGCAAGTGAGCTCTTGTCGTCGCAGACCTTCTTGCACCGATGCGCAAGGGTCAGTCTGTACGCTTTTGCAAAAATCGAGTTTTAGGGAGAAAGCCTACGAAACGATTCGAGGTGTCTATTTCAGGTCTTTAAGATGCGATTGCATGTTTTAGATCACGTGGATTTGCACGTGCCTAAGTCTTTTTCTTTTATCCCTTTTTGGGTCGCCTAGTTTGTGTGTTATGAACACTCCACTATATGGGCGAATTCGAGCGGGGGTTGCTTCGATGCAATATGCGTCCTACCTCGTGGTATGGCGTAGATGCAATGCAAACTCACGCTACTCCAAAGGGAAAACCCGAAATGTAAAGACAGTGCTGAAGGGAAATAACAGAAGGGAAATAACGGAAGGGAAACAACAGAAGGGAAATAACGGAAGGGAAACAACAGAAGGGAAATAACCGAAGGGAAATATGTATATATCTTATGTATATGAGCCCTTACTCGGGTCTTGCAAATAAGAGCGAAGGCTCAATGTGGGTGCGTGTTTGAATTGAAAGACTTACACACACGACATGAAATTAAACCCAAATATAAATTGCAGTATGGCCTTGACTAAGGTCTTGGGAGTAAGAGCGAAGGCTCAATGTGTGTGAGAGTGCTTGAATTGAAGTACTACACACACGACATAAATGAAACCCAAATATAACTGCAATAAGGCCTTTACTAAGGTCTTGGGAGTAAGAGCGAAGGCTCAATGTGTGTGAAAGTGCTTGAATTGAAAGACTACTCACACGACAAGAAATGAAACCCAAATAGCATAGGTCGGCCCTTACTTGGGTCTTTCAAATAAGAGCGAAAGCTCAATGTGTGTGAGAGTGTTTAAATTGAAAGACTTACTCACACGACATGAAATGAAACCCAAATAGCATAGGTCGGCCCTTACTTGGGTCTTTCAAATAAGAGCGAAAGCTCAATGTGTGTGAGAGTGTTCGAATTTAAAGACAACGCACCCAACTTAAACAAAACCCTTCGGAAATGAAATATATACGTATACTTATATATTAGGGGCTGATTAGGCCCGTGTGTGTTCGAAATTGTGCACGACTAAGAGAGTGCACGTGTGTGGTTGTGCCAAGCCACGTTATTACAAGCGGGGGGAGACTATGCTCCGTTATTACAACCTCGTATCAAATTGAATTTCAAGCAAGTGTATGATCAAAGACCGAGTTTAGAAACTTACAAGTAGCTGGTCCGTAGAGGTCTTGCTTGAGCGTGGCCTTGGCTTTGGGCTGCAAATGGGAGCTCCGCGAAGGTGTGTGACCAAGAGTGCTGGCCGGCTGCAAATGGGGCGCGGGATGGACGCCTCGAAGGGTACCGGTGGCAAGTGGGGCGGCGCCTCCAAGTAGGGAGTTTAGAGTGGCTGACTAAGTGGGTCTTAGGGTCACTAGGGAAGTTAGGTACTAAGGGAAACTGGCCCTAAAAGGTGAGCTAGTGGGAAGGCCAAATAGGACACCTAGGGGGGTCGGTCGAATGGGAGATGGTGGCTAAGCGGTGGCCAGCCACTTGGGTTATCCTAGGTTCGGCTAGGCTTAGGTGGTGGCGGCAAAGAGGTGGAGCTAAGGGGAAGATGGGTGGCTAAGAGTGGAGAGGTGGTAGAGAGTGGTTTTGAGGGAGTTAGGGGGACTTACCGAATGGGAAGGAGTGGCGGCAAAGGTGGCTGTCGGCTGGTGGAAGATGGGAGAAAGAGAGGGCCCGGCTGAGTGAGGTGGTGGTGTCCGGCTGGGGGGGCAGTGATGGTGGACGGAAGAGGGAGAGTGGCGGAGCAGGTGGCGGCTGGTGGGGCTGGAGCTGCTGGGAAGACGGGTGAGAGATGGGAGAAGGAGAGGGCCCGGCTGGGTGGTGGTGTGGTTCCCACTTGGAAAACCCGCCCACAATGAGGGGGGTTTAAATAGGGGATGGGTAGGTCGGTTAGGGCTGGGTTGTGGGTAGTGGTTAGGTGGTTTAGGTAGGGTAGTATGTAGATAAGGTGGGCTGGATGGGGTTGGGCCAGATATTTTAAAACTAGGTGTTTGGGAAAATCGTGGGCTAAGGGTGGTTTAGGGCTAGGTTAGGTGGTTGGGTTTTAGGGTGAGGTTTAGTGAGCTAGGTTAGGTGGTTTAGGCTAGGTTTAGGCTAGGATTAGGGAAATTAATCTAGGTTTAGGGAAGGATTAGGGGAGTGGGTTAGGTGATTAGGTCGGGATTAGGCCGGGATTAGGGAAGTGGGTTAGGTGATTAGGTTCAGATTAGGGGTGGATTAGGGGTTTAGGCTAGGTTTAGGCATTTTGGGTTAGGTTTAGGTGAAGGAGCTTCCTTAGCATGGCCCATAGACCTTGATCACCCTATGTTGGTGCAGCCCTAGGTTAGGTTTTAGCTAATTACAAGCTTAAACCCACTCAATTAGGCTAAACCACAAGATTAAACCCAAACTTGACACACAAGTCAAGCTTAATACAACACTCTTGATATTTATCACCCCCACTCTCTCTCATGCCCAATATCCCACGTGAATTTCAAGTGGGCCCCACCTCCATTTATGAGAAGGTGATGTGGGCCATGGATATGGATATTGGATTGGATCTCTGGATCCAAATCCAAATCCAAGTCCACATATGGGTTTGGATTGGAATCTGGATATATATGGTCCAGATCCAATCCAAACTGAACTCTGACTCCTTCGAGCTGGGTTCGAGACGGACGATTTGTGCGGGGCCTGACAGCATCAGTACTCCGTCTGCGTTGGGTCTTCGCCAACATAGTCGTCCGCCTCCGTTTCTGCCTTCCGGAGATGACTTCAAATGCTTTTTTTTTTATAAGAACAGGGTCTTGGACGTTCGAGATCCTGGGATGTGAATCAGATGCAAGAGTTGCTGTGCCGGGCTCGACAGGTGCTCCGGTTCCGGGCTCTTCTTGGCTCTCCTGGTCCTGTCTTGATCAGGCCAAGCCACTTCGGGGTTTCAAAACATGTTTTAAAAGGGTTTTCAAAAGCTATATCATATGTTTTTGAAAGATAAAGTTTAAAACATATATACAGGGTTTGTTTGGAAGGCTCCTGGGTTTCCAAACTCAAAAATGGCCCTTTGGGGCTGCTTGTATAAAACCAGATTTGTTTAAGAAATTCGTGGGATTTCGGGGTGTTTACAAAGGGGAAATTCCCTTTTGTTTTGGGCCTTTGTTTTCCTTTTTGGAAGGAGAAGAGAAGAGGGGAGGACTTATCCCAAGCCTACACTCGATCCATTCCAGATCAGCCTATTTAGAAATAGCACGTACTACTTGCAAGTAGCTTGCTATGTTGAACTAGGCCTTTCTTTGTAAGATGAAGGATTTTGAAATGCAACCACGATTTTGAAAACTCCACTCTTTCACAAGTGCGAATTCTCTCACTTGGGTTCACACGAGTTTGCCTTTGCACCTCATTCACATGTCTCAGGGCAGCTATCCCTATAAAATTTTTGAAAACTGGAATTTAATCCAGATCCTACACATGATACTTCTTTAAGTATTGAATATTGATAGGATCTGCTAAATTCCTACCTTCTACATCGATCAACCAATACGAATTGTTCGTCGTGGTTGCTCGTACAACATAGGGTCCATCCCAGTTGGGGTGCCACTTGCCTAAGGGGTGTGGGCCACGCTGGTGGATGGTTTTCAAGACCAAATCTCCCACTTCAAAGTGGCGAGGTCTCATGTGTTTGCTATAATGTCGGGCTATCCTTTGCCGGTATGCGCGAGCATGATCCATGGCAAGGAGTCGCCTCTCATCTAGCAAATCTAGTTCGGCCATCCTAGCATGCTGAAGCGTCTCTAGGGAGAGGTCGAGTGCTATAGATGTATGAAATGAATGCAGTTGGGTATGAATGGGTAGAATGGCGTTTGTGCCATAGACCAACTCGAATGGTGTGGCGTTCGTGGGAGTCCGGATGGAAGTCCTATAAGCCCATAAGGCTTCATCCAGCTTCTCGTGCCACATCCTACCCTTCTCTAAGGTTTTCTCAATGATACCAATGAGAGTCTTGTTTGTAGCTTCGGCTTGGCCGTTGCCTTGAGGGTAGTAGGGCGAGGAGAAGTGGTGAGTTATGCCATACGTGTTGCACAACTTGACCATCCGCTCATTCTTGAATGGGGTACCATTATCAGACACAAGGTCTCGTGGAACCCCAAATCGAGCCAAGATATTCCTTCTGATGAAAGCCACCACATGTTGCCCCATTACATTTGTTAGGGAAATGGCTTCCACCCACTTGGAGAAATACTCCGTGGCTGCTAAAATAAAACGATGCCCATTCGAGGCCTTTGGAAATATTGGGCCTACAATGTCAAACGCCCACATGGTAAATGGCCAGGGGCTGACCACGGAATGCAATGCAGATGAAGGGATATGAATGGCGTGCCCATGCACTTGACATGGATGACACTTCCTAACATGATCGTGACAATCCTTTTTCAGGGTGGACCAAAAATAACCCCCTCTAAGTATTTTCATTGCCATCATGTTGGCATTAACATGACCTCCACATTCTCCATCGTGGAACTCATGCATCACTATCCTAGCCTCCTCTAGGTCGATACACCTAAGCAGAATGCCGGTAAAACTCTTTTTGTATAAGACCCCACCCAGAATGGTGTATCGGGTCGAAATCTTACGAATGAATGCCTTATCTTTGGATGTGGCATCCTCGGTGAATCCCCCATTTTCTAAAAATTGTTTTATGTCATAAAACCAGGGTTTTTCAATAGACTCTAGGTTGTTTTGGCAAATATCCAAGTCGTGTGTGGATGGGTGGGGTGCATGCCATATTTCCAAAGATCTGGTCCCTGAAATGGGATCGACCTTCAGGGCTGAACCCAAGGAGGAGAGGGCATCGGCGATGCCATTGTCCTCTCTTCCTATGTGTGTGAGTTTACACGATTGGAAGGATTGGACCAATCGAGTGGCCAACTCGTGATATGGAAGTAGTTTCTCATTACGTACTTGCCAAATTTTCAAAACCTGGTTTATGACAAGGAGTGAATCTCCAAAGACCTCGATGCATGATGCCCCTAGAGTTTTCGAAATCCTTAAGCCTTGTATGAGTGCTTCATACTCAGCTACGTTGTTGGAACATTCGAAATCTAAGCAGACTGCTATGGGAATCTCGCCCTTTTCAGGGGAGATTTGGATGACCCCAGCACCAGCCCCTCGTTGGTTGCGTGCCCCATCGAAGTGCATCTTCCACACTTGGTTTTCGAAAGAGTTTGCCAAAATGTGGTTTTGAAAATGGTTTTGCAAGATGCCTTCATCAGGCATTTCGACAAGAGTGGGATATGCATCCTCTAAGGGGAAGTCAGCCACGTAATCTGCTAGGGCTTGCCCCTTAATGGAGATCTGGTGATGGTATTTCAGATCATACTCCATTAGAAGGAGTTGCCATTTGCCCAATCTACCCGTGAGAATGGGTTTTTCGAACAAGTGCTTGATTGGATCAAGCTTGGACACTATCCAGATCTCATGATCTAGGAAATAGTGTCTGAATTTCTGGCAGGCCCAGACTAGGGCCAAGCACGTCTTCTCCATGGCTTGATAATTTCGTTCATAAGCCAAGAGAGTTTTCGAAATATAGTAGATGGCATACTCCTTATGGGTGTCATCCTCGTATTGAGCCAACAGGGCTCCTAAAGCATTTACATGCACGGAGATGTATAATAAAAGCGGTTTTCCTTGTTTTGGAGGATTCAAAACGGGGGGATTAACCAAGTATGCCTTCAGTCTCTCGAAGGACTTTTGGCATTCGTCATCCCATAAGAATTCCGTACCCTTCCATAACAGTTTGTTGAAGGGTTCGCATCTAGTTGCCAGATTCGATATGAATCGGCGCACAGATTGTAATCGACCCTGGAGGCTGTGGACTTGGGTGAGATTGGAGGGTGGAGCCATGTCTATGATGGCTCGACACTTAGAGGGGTCGACTTCTATTCCCCTTTGGCTCACCATAAAGCCTAGAAGCTTCCCTGATTCTACCCCGAACACACATTTTTGAGGGTTTAGCTTTACTTTGTAAAGTCTAAGCCTTTCGAAAATCTTTTGTAAACATTCGATATTGGTGCATCGGGTTTTGGATTTCGCCAAGAGATCATCTACATACACTTCTACAACCTCATGAATTTGATTATGGAAGATCGTGTTCATGGCTCGTTGGTATGTTGCGCCGGCATTTTTCAAACCAAAGGGCATGATTGTATAGCAGTATGTGCCCCATGGGGTTGTGAAGGCGGTCTTACCCTGATCTCGTGGACTTAGTTTGATTTGATTATAGCCTGAATAGCCATCCATGAATGAAAACATTTCATGATTTGCAGTACTATCGACTATCAAATCTATGTTTGGTAAAGGATAATTATCCTTTGGAGTGGCTTTATTCAGGTTTCTGAAATCGATGCATATTCGAATTTTCCCATTGGTTTTTCGAACTACAACAATATTTGACAACCAATCAGAATACGCAATGGGTTTTATAAATCCGGCTTTTAGCAGATCTTCTAAACCCTCTTTGACTTGTGTGTGGACATTCGGGTGTATTTTCCTAAGCTTCTGCTTTATTGGTTTTACACCTACATCTAAGGGAAGACGATGCTCGACAATGCTGGGATCTATGCCCGGCATGTCTTCATACGTCCATGCAAACACATCTAAATAGGTTTGTAGAAATGCAATGAATGCTAACTTTTCAGTTTCATGCAAGCATGCGCCTATTTTGATGGTTTTGGGATTGGAATCATCCCCTAGGTTCACCTCTACGAAATCTCCTCCTACTGATTGGGAAGGTCTTTCAAAATCGAGAATTCTATGAAATTCCGGGAGCTCAGAAGTGGGATCTTCTTCAAGGGGATCCACTTCTGGGCTTTGATCATTCTCGTGGGCTATAGACCCGAGGGAACTTGATGCGTGGTTTTCAA
The DNA here is from genome assembly GCA_036023115.1 of Brasenia schreberi. Classification (NCBI taxonomy): domain Eukaryota; kingdom Viridiplantae; phylum Streptophyta; class Magnoliopsida; order Nymphaeales; family Cabombaceae; genus Brasenia; species Brasenia schreberi. Next base: position 9,302,079 of record JAYKKT010000084.1, on the reverse strand, counting down.
AATGACCTGGTTTTGTACTTGGATTTTCAAGTGATTTCGAAATTTTTGGTCTGGCTATGCAGACGACGCTTCTTTCGAAATCCTTTTCTTTTGCCAAAGTCTTACCAGGAGCAGCTATGTACAAAATCTTTTTGGTATTTTCCAAATTTTCGATTTTTTTGGGTTTTTGTAAAACAAGAACTTTGGGAACTATACAAAGCACTCTTTTTTCGAGTTTTTGTTTTTCCATTGTTTTTGGTTTTTCTTGTTTTTCGATTTTTTTGATTTTAAGTTTTCAAATGTTTTTGGTATTTTTAGAAAAAGGGATCTTCCTTCATACCTACAAAGGGAAAACACTACGGGTTAGGCTCGGAATAGGAAGTCTAAACCATAGGTCTCTTCTAAGACAGGCTCCGGGGCACCCTTGACCCAGGTGGTCACAGGGGGTGGCTCCGGCGGTATTCGGGGAGTATAGCCGATCCCATATCGGCTTGGGTTGGCCCTAGGAAGGATGGGCTCTAGGAGACCCTGGTTTTGTGCCCCTAGACTTTTGTAGGGCGTGTAGCCCATGTTCAATAACATGTTCCACGACCTTTTGTTTTTTGAAAAGATGGGATATAAGTCGTGGTCCTGGAACATGCTATCGTCCATATTAGGCTCGTATGGCCTTTTGTCCAGGGGTTTTGGAAATAGGGAACGTTTGGGTTTTTCTAGGAGGATTAGAGTCGGGAGGGGGCCTGCTTTGGGCGGCCCCTTCACACATACAACCTTCCTAGGGTTGTTCAATACGAGCTGAGGTGGCTCAACCATGATTTGCCCCAGGTTAGCCTCATGGGCCTGGGAGCTTGATAAACAAGGGGAATTTATGATCCCCTGAAGCTGTGGGTGACTCTCACCTAGGATCACTACGACCTGGTCCCTAAAAGGGATCTTGACACACCTGTGGAAGGTGGATGGCACAGCGCACAAACTGTGTATCCAGGGTCTTCCCAGCAATAGGTTATAATGGGGGTGGATGTCCAAGACATGGAACACCCCCGTGTGTTCGATCCCTCCCGTTTCCATTGGGAGTTCGATGGATCCTAAAGGTCTAGACGCATTCCCATCGTATCCAGTGATAACGATGGGGCTTGGTTTTACTGAAGTCAAGGTGACTCTGATTTTGTACGCCACATGAAGTGGAAGGATGTTGAGCCCTCCTCCACCATCGACTAGGCACCTGTCCAGAGAGTGGTTGTTTAGAACCACCTCGATATGCAGGCCCTGGTTATGGGTTTCGTAGGGTCTATCTACATCATCTTCCGAAAAGGTGATGGGCGATTTTGCTCCTAATAAAGCCACTTGGGCAGACAAGGATTCCGGACTTATGTTCGAATCAACCTTGGCCCTTTCTAGAATTTTCTCTAAGACAAGTCTATGCCTAGGCGAGGTTTTGATAAGCTCTAGGATAGACATGTGAATAGGAATCTTTGAAAGGTGGTTTTCGAAATCATAAGGATTTAGGATGACTTTGTCCTTATCTGCTTTTAGCAGACCACTAGGGATACATGCTTTTGAGGGGCTAGGCACACTGACCACCTTTTGAGCACCTTGAAGGTGCGGGGGTTGGTAGATCCTCCCGGATCTAGTGACTTCCCCCACGACCAGCCTAGGGTTCGCGCTAAACTTGGCTCTAAGGATGAGCTGAGGAGAACCTTGGATTTTCAAAACTGGTTTTGCCGGGGTTTCCACTTTTGGTGGTCCCCGAATGACGACTTGGGCGGGCCTCTTGTATAATACAAGGATGGGCGCACAAGCAGGTCGACCAGGTTCGGGCTTTTGCGCTAGTTCCTTGGAAATGGTGAGGGTACATACCTCCTTTCCTTTCCCACTGCCACTGGCGTGTTTGGGAAAGGGTTACTTGAAGATAGCTTGAGGTGGCTCAGGTTCCGCAGTGACCTGGAGCCGGCCTTCCGCTATCAAGTTCTCAATTTTATTTAAAAGAGAGAAGCATCGTTTGGTATCATGGCCTTTGAGCTGATGATACTTGCAAAATCGGTTTAAATACCCCCCTTTGGACGTGACTCCTTCGGGGATTTCAGGGAGTTCGATCATACCCTGGGCAAGTAAGAGGTCTAGGACCTCCGACACAGGTTGCCCCAGCGGAGTGTACTCCCGTTTTTCAATCGGTTTTGAAAAATTGCGTTCTCTCTTATTTTCTATTTTTTCAAAATTTTTAGAAGTGCCTGCCATGCCTGGATCCACCCGGACATTGGCGATTTTGTGGGGCTTGGCCCCTTTGTCCGTTGTGGGCAGCCCATATGCAATGGGCTTTTCCAAACGGGTTTTTGGAATGGCACTTCCTTTCCATAAGTGGTCGTATGTCCCTTTTCGCAAGTTGGTTTCGAAAAGGGAGGCCTTTTTGATCAACTTATGGAAAGTTGAAATCTCATGGAGCGAGAGAAGGGTTTTTAACTCGCTTTTAAAATTATCCAGGATAAGCATTACTGCGCATCCTTCGGATATGGGCTCTCACACTTGGCCCAAAAGAGACCTCCATCTTATAATGAAGGCATGCACGTCTTCGTTCATGCCTTGCTTTGTATCCCTTAGGGTATTCAGGGTTGGCGTGACTTCCACGTTGTGTGCAAATCTTTGCATGAAGCAGTTCGCTAACTCTTCAAAAGTAGCGAACTGGCTTAAGTCGTAGGAAGCCAGCCATTTGGCAGCTGTGCCTTTAAGGGATAGAGGGAACCAATACACCCATTTCATCGAGTCCTTTTTTTTCTTGTGGGCTCGACGTGAGAAAAGCTGCAAGTGAGACCTAGGGTCTCCCATGCCATCATACCGATGGAAGTTCGGTATTTCATCGTCACTGTCTGTTTCGTAATCCATAGGAAGGAAATCAGACAGGGCGTAGCTTCTTTTCTCTTTATTCTGCCCTTTCAGCAGCTGCTGTAGGGCTTTACGGTCCTTTTGTGTGAAGGACTCGTGGTATTGGTTGCCTTCTATTACGGAGGGCTCTTTTTGCTTGCGAGGTTTTTCAAATTTCTTTTTAGGCCTTTGTTCACCGTTCGATGAACATGAATCGCCTACTTCAGCCTCTTGGCTGAGAGCATCGATTTTGGCCTCAAACTCCCTTCTTAAGTCCTCGATTTCATCTAGTTTTATTTTGTTTTTGAAAATCCTCCTAGAGTGAGAACTTGATGCGCATGAGCCTTGGCTCGACACTTCACTTGGATTGGATTTTGACATGCTTTTCAAGCTTTTTCAAAACTTCCTAAGTACAAGCAAAGAAAACAAGTTAAAACGACACCTTTATAAAATTTTCGCAAGACTTCTACAAGTAAACTCGATTTTTGAAAAGGCTCAAGTCCCACCGGGCGTGCCAATCTCTGTAGACGCGCGAAAATCCCCGCCTCTTCGTCCCTTCCGGGGGCTTGGAGTGGATCTTCTCGTGCGTCTAAGGCCTATGTATACAAATAGGGCGTGCCAGCTAGCTTACTTAAGCTAGCGAAGATATTTTGAACACTGACTTCTAAACGTGGCGACTGTGAGCAAGTAAGCTCTTGTCATCGCAGACCTTCTTGCACCGATGCGCAAGGGTCAGTCTGTATGCTTTGCAAAAATCGAGTTTTGGGGAGAAAGTCTACGAAGCGATTCGAGGTGTCTATTTCGGGTCTTTATGATGCGATTTGCATATTTTAGATCACGTGGATTTGCACGTGCCTAAGTCTTTTCTTTTATCCCTCTTCGGGCCACCTAGTTTGTGTGTTATGAACACTCCACTACATGGGCGAATTCGAGCGGGGCTTGCTTTGATGCAATATGCGTCCTACCTCGTGGTATGGCGTAGATGCAATGCAAACTCACGCTACTCCAAAGGGAAAACCCGAAATGTAAAGACAATACTGAAGGGGAAATAACAGAAGGGAAATAACCGAAGGGAAATAATCGAAGGGAGATATGTATATATCTTATGTATATGAGCCCTTACTCGGGTCTTGCAAATAAGAGCGAAGGCTCAATGTGGGTGCGTGCTTGAATTGAAAGACTTACACACACGACATGAAATTAAACCCAAATATAAATTGCAGTATGGCCTTGACTAAGGTCTTGGGAGTAAGAGCGAAGGCTCAATGTGTGTGAAAGTGCTTGAATTGAAAGACTTACTCACACGACATGAAATGAAACCCAAATAGTATAGGTTGGCCCTTACTTGGGTCTTTCAAATAAGAGCGAAAGCTCAATGTGTGTGAGAGTGCTTGAATTGAAAGACTTACTCACACGACATGAAATGAAACCCAAATAGTATAGGTCGGCCCTTACTTGGGTCTTTCAAATAAGAGCGAAAGCTCAATGTGTGTGAGAGTGCTTGAATTGAAAGACAACGCACCCAACTTAAACAAAACCCTTCGAAAATGAAAGTATATATGTACACTTATATATTAGGGGCTGATTAGGCCCGTGTGTGCTAAAAATCGTGCACAACTAAGAGAGTGCACGTGTGTGGTTGTGCCAAGCCACGTTATTACAAGCGGGGGGAGACTATGCTCCGTTATTACAACCCCGTATCAAATTGAATCTCAAGCAAGTATACAACTAAGGACCGAGTTTAGACACTTACGAGTAGCTGGTCCGTAGAGGTCTTGCTTGGGCGTGGACTTGGCTTTGGGCTGCAAACGGGAGCTCCGCGAAGGTAGGTGATCAAAGGGGCTGGCCGGCTGCAAGTGGGGCGTGGGATAGGCGCCTCGAAGGTGGCCGGTGGCAAGTAGATGGTGGCTCCAAGTAGGGGGTTTAAAGTGGCTGAATGAGTGGGTTCTTAGGGTCACTAGGGGAGTTGAGAGTTTAGGGAAGCTGGACCTAAAAGGTGAGTTGGTGGGAAAGGCCGAATGGGACACCTAGGGGAAGGCCGAATGGGAGATGATGGCTAGATAGTGGCCGGCAGCTTGGGTTATACTAGGTTCGGCTAGGTTAAAGTGGTGGTGGCAAGGGGGCTGAGATGAAGGTAGGATGGGTGGCCAAGAGTGGAGAGGTGGAAGAGAGGGGCTTTGAGGGAGTTTGGGGCACTTACCGAATGGGGAGAGGTGGCGGATGAAATGGGAAGCAGGCGGGCAGGTGACTGTTGGCTGGTTCGGTTGGGTGGAGGTGGTGGCGTCCGGCTGAGGGATGGTGGTGGTGGATGGAAGAGGGAAGGTGGCGGTGCAGGTGGTGGCTGGTGGAGCAGGTGGAGTAGTTGGGGAGTGGAGCAGGCGGGCGGATTGGAGAGTGGAATCGGCTGGGCTGAGGTGAGGGCTCCCACTTGGAAAACCCGCCCACAAGGAGGGGGGGTTTAAATAGGGGATGGGTAGGTCGGTTAGGGCTGGGCTGTGGGTAGTGGTTAGGTGGTTTAGGTAGGGTGGTATGTAGATAAGGTGGGCTGGAAGGGGTTGGGCCAGATATTTTAAAACTAGGGGTTTGGGTAAATCGTGGGCTAAGGGTGGTTTAGGGGTTTAGGGTTAGGTTAGGTGGTTGGGTTTTAGGGTGAGGTTTAGTGAGCTAGGTTAGGTGGTTAGGCTAAGTTTAGGCTAGGATTAGGGAAATTAATCTAGGATTAGGGAAATTAATCTAGGTTTAGGGAAGGATTAGGGAAGTGGGTTAGGTGATTAGGTTCAAATTAGGGGTGGATTAGGGGTTTAGGCTAGGTTTAGGCATTTTGGGTTAGGTTTAGGTGAAGGAGCTCCCTTAGCATGGCCCATAGACCTTGATCACCCCATGTTGGTGCAGCCCTAGGTTAAGTTTTAGCTAATTACAAGCTTAAACCCACTCAATTAGGCTAACCCACATGATTAAACCCAAACTTGACACACAAGTCAAGCTTAATACAACACTCTTGATATTTTTCACCCCCACTCTCTCTCATGCCCAATATCCCACGTGAATTTCAAGTGGGCCCCACCTCCATTTATGAGAAGGTGATGTGGGCCATGGATATGGATATTGGATTGGATCTCTGGATCCAAATCCAAATCCAAGTCCACATATGGGTTTGGATTGGAATCTGGATATATATGGTCCAGATCCCATCCAAACTGAACTCTGACTCCTTCGAGCTGGGTTCGAGACGGACGATTTGTGCGGGGCCTGATAGCATCAGTACTCCGTCTGCGTTGGGTCTTCGCCAACATAGTCGTCCGCCTCCGTTTCTGCCTTCCGGAGATGACTTCAAATGATATTTTGGTAAGAACAGGGTCTTGGACGTTCGAGATCCTGGGGTGTGAATCAGATGCAAGAGTTGCTGTGTCGGGCTCGACAGGTGCTCCGGTTCCAGGCTCTTCTTGGCTCTCCTGGTCCTGTCTTGATTGGGCCAAGCCACTTCGGGGTTTCAAAACATGTTTTAAAAAGTTTTCAAAAGCCATATTATATGTTTTTGAAAGACAAAGTTTAAAACAAATGTACAGGGTTGTCTGGAAGGCTCCTGGGTTTCCAAACTCAAAATGGCCCTTTGGGGCTGCCTTTACAAAACCAGGTTTGTTTTAAGGGATTCGTGGGATTTCGGGGTGTTTACACTATCGACTATCAAATCTATGTTCGGTAAAGGATAATTATCCTTTGGAGTGGCTTTATTCAGGTTTCTGAAATCGATGCATATTCGAATCTTCCCATTGGTTTTTCGAACAACAACGATGTTTGATAACCAATCAGAATACGCAATGGGTTTTATAAATCTAGCTTTTAGCAAATCTTCTAAACCCTCTTTGACCTGTGCGCGTACATTCGGATGTATTTTCCTAAGCTTTTGCTTTATGGGTTTCACATCTACATCTAAGGGAAGACGATGTTCGACAATACTGGGATCTATGCCCGGCATGTCTTCATACGTCCATGCAAACACATCTAAGTAGGTTTGTAGAAATGCAATGAATGTGGATCTTTCATGCTCGTGCAAACATGCGCCTACCTTAATGAGTTTGGGATTGGAATCACTCCCTAGGTTCACCTCTATGAAATCTCCTCCTACTGAATTGGAAGGTCTTTCAAAATCGAGAATTTTATGAAATTCAGGGAGCTCAGAAGTAGCCGACCCCGTCTAGTATGGGAAAAGGCTTAGTTGTTGTAGGGAGCTCAGAAGTGGGATCTTCCTCAAGGGGATCCACTTCTGGGCTTCGATCATTCTCGTGGGTTATAGACCCGAGAGAATTTGATGCATGGATTTTCAAAAGACCTGGTTTTAAACTTGGAACTTCAATTGATTTCAAAATGTTTGGTCTGGTTATGCAGACAACGTTTCTTTCAAAATCCTTTCCTTTTTCCAAAGCCTTGCCAGAAGCAGCTATGTACAAAATCTTTTTGAAGTTTTGTAAATTTTCAATTTTTTTGTGTTTTTGCAAAACAAGAACTTTAGGAACTATACAAACTACTCTATTTTCGAGTTTTTGATTTTCCAATGTTTTTGGATTTTGCAATTTTTATATTTTTTCGATTTTGAGTTTTTCAAATATTTTTGTCTTTTTGTAAAAGGGATCTTCCATCATACCTACAAAGGGAAAACACTACGGGTTAGACTCGGAATAAGAGGTCTAAATCGTAGGTTTCTTCTAGGGTAGGCTCCAGGACACCCTTGACCCAGGTGGTCATAGGGGGTGGCTCCGGTGGTATTTTGGGAGTATAGTCGATCCCATATCGGCTTGGATTGTTCCTAGGAAGTATGGGTTCTAGGAGACCCTGATTTTGTGCCCCTAGGCTTTTATAAGGCGTATAGCCCATGTTTAACAGCATGTTCCACGATTTTTTGTTTTTAGAAAAATTTGAATACAAATCGTGGTCCTGAAACTTGCTGTCGTCTATGTCGTGTACATAGGGCTTCTTGTCCAGGGGTTTTGGAAATAAGGGATGTTTGGGTCTTCCTAGAAGGGTCAGAACCTTGAGGGGGCCAGCCTTGGGTGGCCCCTTCACATACACAACCTTCCTAGGGTTGTTTAACACGAGCCTTTGTGGCTCAAGCATGGTTTGCCCCAGTTTTACCTCATGGGTATGGGAGCCTTCCTAGGGAGTTTATGCCCCCTTGAAGTTGAGGGTGACTCTCTCCTAGGATCACAACGACTTGGTCCCTGAAAGGGATCTTGACACACCTGTGGAAGGTGGATGGCACAGCGCACAAGCTGTGTATCCAGGGCCTTCCCAACAACAGGTTATAATGGGGGTGGATGTCCAGAACATGGAACACCCCCGTGTGTGCTATCCCTCCCGTTTCCATGGGGAGTTTGATAGATCCTATGAGTCTAGACGCATTCCCATCGTATCCAGTGATAACGATGGGACTGGGATGAACGAATGTCAAGGTGACTCCGATTTGATTCGCCACATGAAGTGGAAGGATGTTGAGCCCTCCTCCCCCATCGACAAGGCACCTGTCCAGAGAGTGGTTATTCAGAACCACCTCGATATGCAAGGCCTGGTTATGGGCTTCGTAGGGTCTATCTACATCGTCTTCCAAGAATACGATGGGCATTTTCGCTCCTATAGAGGCCACATGTTTGGACAAAGATTCAGGGGTAATATTCGAACTAACCCTTGCTCTTTCTAGAATTTTCTCTAACACTAGTCTATGCCTAGGCGAAGTTTGTATTAGCTCTAGGATGGACATATTGATAGGAATCTTTGAAAGATGGTTTTCAAAATCATACACCTTTAAAACAACATTTTCTTTGTCCCTTTTTTACGGAACTCTAGGAATACATGCTTTTGAGGGGCCAGGCACACTGACCACCTTTTTAGCACTTTGTAGATGTGGGGGTTGGTAGATCCTCCCGGACCTTGTCACCTCCCCCACGTTCAACCTAGGTTTCGTACTAATCATGGCTCTAATTGAGAGATTTGGAGCACCTTAAATGATTAAAACTGGTTTAACCGAGGACGGAACTCTTGGTGGTCCCCGGATGACTACTTGGGCGGGTTTCTTATACAGTATGAGAGTAGACGCACAAGTAGGTGAACCAAACTCACATGCATGTGCTAGATTCTTTGAAATTGAAAGAGCACATACCTCTTTTCCCTTCCCACTGGTACTTGCATGTTTGGGGAAGGGTTCTTTGAAGATAGCTTTGGCAGGCTTAGGTTCTTCAGCGACCTGGAGCTGGCCTTCTGCTATCGAGTTCTTAATTTTATTAAGGAGGGAGAAGCACCGCCTTGTATCATGGCCTTTGAGCCGATGATACTTGCAGAACTTGTTTAAAAACCCTCCCTTCGAAGTGACTCCCTCAGGAATCTCAGGGAGTTCGATCATGCCTTGGGCAAGTAGGAGGTCTAGGACCTCCGTCACAGGTTGCCCCAGCGGAGTATACTCCCGTCTTTCGAAGGGCTTTTGAAAATTCCTCTCCTTTTTATTTTCAGATTTTTCAAAAGCTTTTGAAGCACTTGCCGGGCTTGGATCCACCCGGACATTGGTGATTTTTTGGGGCTTTGCCCCTTTGTCCACGGTGGATGGCCCATAGTTGATGGGCTTCTCCAAGCGAGTTTTTGCAATTGGATTTCCTTTCCATAAGTGGTCGTACACCCCTTTTTTCAAATTTGTTTCGAAAAGGGATACTTTTTTTATTAACTTATGGAAAGTAGAGATTTAATGAAGCGAGAGAAGGGTTTTCAGCTCGTTTCTAAAATTATCGAGGATGAGCATGACTGCACATCCTTCTGATATAGGCTCTCGCACTTGACCCAATAGAGACTTCCATTGAACAATGAACGTATGTACGTCCTCGTTCACACCTTGTTTTGTATCCCTCAAGGTGTTTAAAGTCGGCGTGACTTCTACGTTATGCGAGAATCTTTGCATAAAGTAGTTCGCTAACTCTTCAAAAGTTGCGAACTGGCTAAGATCGTAGGAAGCCAGCCATTTGGCAGCTGTGCCCTTGAGGGACAAAGGGAACCAATACACCCATTTCATCGAGTCCTTCTTTTTCTTATGGGCTCGACGAGAGAAAAGCTGCAAGTGAGACCTAGGGTCTCCAATGCCATCATACCGGTATTTCATCGTCACTGTCTGTTTCGTAATCCATAGGTAGGAAATCAGACAGGGCGTAGCTCCTTTTCTCTTTATTTTGCCCTCTCAGCAGCTGCTGTAGGGCTTTACGGTCCTTGTGTGTGAAGGACTCGTGGTATTGGTTACCCTCCATTGCAGAAGTCTCCTTGTGTTTGCGAATTTTTTCAAATTTCTTCTTGGCCTTTAGCTCGCCATTGGACGAACATGAATCGCCCGCTTCAGCCTCTTGGCTAAGAGCGGCAATTTTGGCCTCGAAGTCCCTTCTCAAATCTTCAATCTCTTGTTTTTTCGAAAACCTTCGAGATTGAGAACTTGATGCGCAGGAGCCACGGCTAGATACCTCTTGGGAGCCTAGACTCGACATGCTTCAATATGATTTTCAAAACAAATCCTAAGTATGAAAATGCAAACAAGCAAAGTTTAAAAACACTTTAGAAAATTTTTCATGAGGTTTCTCTACATGAACTGACTCTGCACAAGGCCCAGGTCCCACCGGGCATGCCACATCTGTAGACACTAAAAATCCTCACTTCTAGTTCTTAGGCCTTAAGCGAATCTTTTCGTGTGTCTAAGTCATATTTTAGCAAAAGGGCGTGCCAGCTAGCTTGCTCAAGCTAGCGAAGTAAGTTTTCAAAAATCTGACTTCTATCGAGGTGACTGTGAGCAAGTGAGCTCTTTTCGTCGCAGACCTTCTTGCACCGATACGCAAGGGTCAGTTTGTATGCTTGGCAAAGTCTTTTAAAATGTAAACCTCTTTGAAAAATACCCTAAGTGTTTGGGGCTTTGTATGTGCGATTTCAGATTTTATTACACGTGGGATTTTGCACGTGCCTATGTCTTTCTTTTTATCTCTTTTCGGGCCAACTAGGTGTGTGCGCAAGTGACCTAAGTTGGGCGATTTTTGAGCGGGAGTGTGGGGTTCGCTTTGATGCAATATGCATCCTAACTCGTTGTATGGCGTATATGCAATACAAACTCATGCAACTCCAAAGGGAAAACCCAAATTGAAAGATAATGCGGAAGGGAAATGACTTAATGTAAATTTGCAAAAGGGAAATATGGCTATATCTTAAGAGCAGAAAGGCTCAATTGTGCAAGTGTGTGTCGTGTATATATGTAAAGACTACGCACACTGTTGAACCTTAAAACCCAAATCTTAAAGACATAGCCGAAGGGAAATACTTATAATATATATGGGCCCGAAGGTCGCCAACGTGTGCGTGGGTGTTGTGTATATATTGAAAGACAACTCACACGACTTGTAATGAAACCCAAATATAATTGCAATATGGCCTTGACTAAGGTCTTGGGAGTAAGAGCGAAAGCTCAATGTGTGTGAGTGTAGAATTGAAATACTACGCACACGACATGAATTTAAACCCAAATATAATTGCAAAAGGCCTTGAGTAAGGTCTTGGGAGTAAGAGAGAAAGCTCAATGTGTGTGAGTGTAGAATTGAAATACTACGCACACGACATGAATGAAAACACCCGAAAACGAAATTGCAATACGACCCTTACTAGGGTCTTGGGAATAAGAGCGAAAGCTCAATGTGTGTGAGTGTGAAAATTGAAAGACAACACACACAACTTAATGGAAACTCACGCAACTTACATATACATACGTATAGCTATATCTTAAGGGCTGATTAGGCCCATGTGTGTGTAGAAATCGTGTGCAGCTAAGAGCGGAATAGGCTCAAGTGCACGTGTGTGTGGGTGTGCCAAACCACATTATTACAAGTAGGGGGAGACAACGCTCCATTATTACAACCCCGTATCAAATTTAATTAAGCATAAGCATGTTTATAACATGGACCGAGTTAGGCACTTACGTATAGCTGGTCCGGGTGTGACTTGCTTGGCTTTTGACTTGGGAAGGGCCTAGGTTTGGCAAAAAGGTAGGGCTGGTGTGTCACGGCGAGGTGAGTGTCTTAAGCGCGGGCTGGCTAAGGCAAGTCACGGCCTAAGGGAGAAGGGTGCATCCTAAGGTATGGGTTGCGGTGTAGGCGTGGCTGGGGTGGTAGGTCGACGCTAGGGCAACAGGTCGGGGGTGCGCGGCTATGGCGTGTGATACTGGCGTGCGGGAGTTTGACGCTAGGTGTGGTGCGGGTGCCGGGATTGCAGCAGGCGGCAGGAGCCGGGTGCTGGAGCTAGAAAGGGCTGGGGGTGTTGGTTGGCAGGTGATGGAAAGGGGTCGGTGCAGGCAGTTGGTGGGTCTCGATGCAGGTAGCTGGTGGCTGGGAGATAGTGGAGTGGGGTGATGGATCGACGCTAGGGCAGGGTGCTAGGGAAGGTGGCGCTAGGCGCTGGGGCACGGGAAGGTGAGGGAGGTGTAGCAACTCGGCGCTAGGCACCGGGTGTGACAGGGCGCGCGGGGTGCTACAGGGGGACGTCGGCGCGCTGGGTGCGCGGGGTTTAGTAGGGCGCGCAGGGTGCAGTGGGGTTCCAGGTAGTGTCTAGGGGTTTGTTATGGGGTTCAAACCGAGTGCAGTTGCACTCGGTTGGGTTTAGATCTAGGTAGGTTAAGGGGAGTTTGGGTAGGTTTAGGTGAAAGGGGCTAGGTTTAGCGAAGTGGGTTAGGTGATTTAGGCTAGGTTAGGGTGGGGTTTGGAGGCCTACCTCTTGGAGCCGATCCACTGTGCTTCACCCATGCCTTCACGCCTTGTTGCAGCCATTCCTTCACGTTGGTGCAACCCTTGGCTAGGTCTAGGTTCATACAAGCTTGAATCCACACCCTTGATCAAGCCCACATGGCTATAGCCCACCACTCACTCTGTTCCCAAACCTCTCTTGAATTCACGTGTACCTCCATTTGGGACCCCCTCACCTCTATTTATAGGCAAATGAGGTGGGTCTTGGATATGGGTCTTGGAATCCAGATCCGATCCAAACACTATTTGTGTTTGGATCTCGGATCTCAGATATTTTGGGATCCAGATCCGACCCAAATATTTAGTTGGGTTTTGATCTCGGATCTCGGATATTTGGGATCCAGATCCAGTCCAAAAAAAATTTCTTCAGTCCTTCTTGGCATTTTTTGAGACGGACGGTTTGTGCAGGCCCTGGCTTCATCAGTGCTCCATCTTGTGCTGGGTTTTCCCTAGCTTTGTCGTCCGAGCTCCTTCTCACCTTTCTGGACTTCGTTTTAGTTCATTTCTATCGTTTTTGGCTTGGATTTCTGCTATTTTGGTGAATGCTTTTTGGCTTGATGTTTGATGCACTGGGTTTGAAGTTTGCTCCTAGCCCGGGCTCTCCTTTCGCCTTTTGATCCTGCTTTCTATCAGATTGGGCTGAATTCCGGGCTTTGAACCTACTTTTGAGGCTGCTTTTGTTCAAGCTTCACCTGTTAGCTTTTGGCTTTTTGTAAAAATGGGACTTGGCCCGAATTCAAGAAATTCATAGTTCGTACAGGGTTTAAAACAAGAGTTTAGAGTTTTTGCAACTCTTGGGTTTTTGAAAACTCCAGAATCTGGCTTTGAAAAGGATTAACAAACCAAGTATTTGTTTTTTTGAAATTCGTTTGATTTTCGAGTGTTTACAAATGCCCCTCTTTGGCATTATTTGGATAATGGCGAAGAAGACAACACTCCTGTTTGATTTCTCCCTGGATTCGTCCTTGAGAATATGGGATCGTCCTAGTTTTGAAAAAAATGTTTGCTTTGTGCCCCGTAAGAGGGGATTTTTGCCAAAGGGGACTTCACCTAATGTGGTGCTAGTCCTAATTGGGATTGTGCAAGTGTCCATGCATGCATATGAATGAGTGGCATGGGATGACATGTTAGGAAGTATAGTTTATTAGAGACTTAAATGGAATGGTCGAACTTGGGAGTCTTATGAAGACCTGCTGCACCAAGTGAGCTGGTCTTATGTTGCTCGATGTTCGAGATTTTTCAAATTCATTTTTGAAAGAGGAAGACTCCTTTTAGCTTCAATCCTAAGGATTTTAGCTTTTCGTGTTTTCCCTTTACTTGAGTCTTAACACTCGTTAATCTAGTGGAGGTTTTATAAGAAAATCAAGCCATATTTCAAAATTCCTATGCCTTACTTAGACGTCTAACTCTCAAACAAGACGAGATTCAAGTAAGCAAATCCTATTTTTACTTTAGGATTCCTTGAAATGAACCTTTCTTCACTTGGGATAAGTCGCAGGGATGGGGCAAGAGTTACCATGGTCCCTTCTGAAGTGTCCCATGGTTTGAGGCAAAGAGGCAGAAAACTGCTCTTTTTGAGCTTTTGGCTATTTTTTTCTATTTTTCATAGAGGGTCTCCCTTTGGGAGTATTTTTTCTTTATTCCCTGTTTTCCATAGAAGAAACGATTTTTCTTTTTGGATTCATCTTTCTTTTGGGAAAGAGATTTTTGTAGGGATTTCCCTTTTTGCTTTTTGGCCAAGTTTTCCTTTTGGGGAAGAGAAGAGAAGAGGGGAAGACTTATCCCAAGGATCTACTCGATTCATCCCAGTTCAACCTATTTAGAAATAGCACGTACTACTTGCAAGTATCTTGCTATTTTGAACCAGGCCCTCTTTTGTAAGAAGAAGAATTTTGAAATGTAACCCCTTTGTTTTGAAAAACTCCACTTTTTCACTAGCATTGATTCTCTCATTCAGGGTTTCACAATCTACTTTGATCCTCACTCACGAAGTTTCAAAGGAGATTTTCCTCAAAATATTTTCGCAATAGGACTTAGCTTAGACCCTATGCATGGTATTTTTTCAAATATTGGGCATTCATAGGGTCGGCTAAATTCCTACCCTCAACATCGACTAACCAGTATGCATTATTCGTGGTGGTTCCACGTACAACATAAGGACCATCTCACTTGGGCTGCCACTTTCCAAGTGGATGTGGGCTACGATGTTGGATGATTTTTAGCACAAGGTCTCCCACTTTGAAGTGGCGAGGCTTTATATGCTTCTCATAATGTCGGGCTACCCTTTGCCGGTATGCATGTGCATGATCCATGGCAAGGAGCCTTCTCTCATCTAATAAATCAAGCTCGGCCATTCTAGCATGCTGAAGCATCTCTAGGGGAAGGTCGAGTGCAAGTGATGTATGAAATGAATGAAGTTTGGTATGAATGGGGAGAATGGCGTTTGTGCCATAGACCAACTCAAATGGCGTGGCATTTGTGGGAGTTCGGATGGAAGTCCTATAAGCCCATAAGGCTTCATCCAACTTCTCATGTCACATCCTACCCTTCTCTAAAGTTTTCTCAATAATGCTTATGAGAGTTTTATTGGTGGCTTCGGCTTGGTCGTTGCCTTGAGGGTAGTAGGGCGATGAGAAGTGGTGAGTTATGCCATACGTGTTACATAACTTTACCATCCTCTTGTTTTTAAAGGGGGTGCCATTATCAGGCACTAGGTCTTTTGGAACCCCAAATCGAGCCAAAATATTTTTTCTAATGAACGCCACTATATGTTGCCCCTGGACATTAGTCAGGGAGGTAGCTTCAACCCATTTGGAAAAGTATTCAGTGGCTGCTAGTATAAACCTATGCCCATTTGATGCATTTGGAAATATTGGTCCTATGATGTCAAACGCCCACATAGTGAATGGCCATGGGCTGACCACGGAATGCAATGTGGATGACGGGATATGATTGGCGTGTCCATGCACTTGACATGGGTGACACTTCCTAACATGGTCATGGTAATCCTGCTTTAGAGTGGACCAAAAGTAACCAGCTCTAAGTATTTTCATTGCCATCATATTGGCATTTACATGCCCTCCACATTCTCCATCGTGGAATTCATGCATTACTATCCTAGCCTCCTCAAGGTCGACACACCTCAATAAGATGCCAATAAAACTCTTTTTATAAAGAATCCCTCCCAAAATCATATATTGGGTTGAAATCTTTCGAATAAAAGCTTTGTCTTTGGATGAAGCAAATTCTGAAAATCCTCTGTTTTCTAAGAACTCTTTAATGCCTTGAAACCAGGGTTTTTCAATGGAAGTTGTGTTGTTTTGGCAAATCTCTAAATCGTGTGTGGATAGAGTGAGTGAGTGCCATATTTCTAAGGATCGAGTTCCCAAGGTGGGATCGACCCTCAGGACTGAACCCAAGGATGAGAGGGCATCGGCTATGCCATTATCCTCTCTTCCTACGTGTGTGTACACGATTTGAACGACTCAACCAGCTTGGTGGCCAATTCGTGGTATGGAAGAAGTTTTTCATTTTTGACTTGCCAAATTTTTAACACTTGGTTTATGACAAGTAAAGAGTCTCCAAAGACTTCAATGCATGATGCCCCTAGAGTTTTCGCAATTTTCAAGCCTTGTATGAGGGATTCATACTCAGTTGTATTGTTGGAACATTCAAAATCTAGGCGAATGGTGATGGGTATTTCTCCCTTTTTAGGGGATATGAGGATGATTCCTGCCCCAACCCCTCTTTGGTTTCATGCCCCATCGAAGTGCATCTTCCACACTTGGTTTTCATTTAAGCAGTTTGATAAGATATATTTTTGAAATTGGTTTTGAAAGATGCCTTCATCGTGCATTTTATCAAGTGTGGGATATGAATCCTCTATGTAGATGTAAACACCCCGAAATCCCATGAATTTCTTAAACAAACCTGGTTTTGTACAAGCAGCCCCAAAGGGCCATTTTGAGTCTGGGAACCTAGGAGCCTTCCAGACAACCCTGTATATATGTTTTAAACTTTGTATTTCAAAAATATATAATATGGCTTTTGAAAACCTTTTAAAACATGTTTTTGAAACCCCAAAGCAGCTTGGCCTAATCAAGACAGGACCAGCAAAGTCAAAGAGAGCCCGAAACCGGAGCACACGTCAAGCCCGGCACAACAACTCTCGTATCAAATCCATACCCCCAGGATCTCGAACGTCCAAGACCCTGTTATTATCAAAATGTCATTTGAAGTCATCTCCGGAAGGCAAAAACAGAGGCGGAGCACTGATGCTGTCAGGCCCCGCACAAACCGTCCGTTTTGAACCCAGCTCGAAGGAGTCAGAGTTCAATTTGGATTGGATCTGGACCATATATATCCAGATCCCAATCCAAACCCATGTGTGGACTTGGATTTGGATTTGGATCCAGAGATCCAATCCAATATCCATATCCATGGCCCACATCACCTTCTCATAAATGGAGGTGGGGCCCACTTGAAATTCACGTGGGATTATGGGCATGAGAGAGAGTGGGGATGGATAATATCAAGAGTGTTGTAATTAAGCTTGACTTGTGTGTCAAGTTTGGGGTTAATCATGTGGGTTAGCCTAATTGAGTGGGTTTAAGCTTGTAATTAGCCAAAACCTAACCTAGGGCTGCACCAACATGAGGTGGTTAAGGTCTATGGGCCATGCAAAGGGAGCTCCTTCACCTAAACCTAACCCAAAACACCTAATCCTAGCCTTCCACCCTAATCCACCCCTAATCTGAGCCTAAACACCTAACCCACTTCCCTAATCCCGGCCTAATCCCAACCTAATCACCTAACCCACTTCCCTAATCCTTCCCTAAACCTAGGTTAATTTCCCTAAACCTAGCCTAATCACCTAACCTAGCTCACTAAACCTCACCCTAAAACCCAACCACCTAACCTAGCCCTAAACCCCTAAACCACCCCTAGCCCACAATCTACCCAAACCACTAGTATTTAAAATATCTGGCCCTACCGTTTCCAGCCCACCTTATCTTCATACCACCCTACCTAAACCACCTAACCACTACCCCAAACCCAGCCCTAACCGACCTACCCATCCCTATATAAACCCCCCCCCTTGGGGGCGGGTTATCCTATCCAGTCGCCTTCCCCAAGCCCAGCCGGGACCCCACTTCCCAACCCAGCCGAACCCAGCCACCTGCTCCATCTGCACCACCACCTGCACCGCCACCTACACCACCACCTGTCACCACCCCTGCCCTCGGCCAAACCATTTGCTCCACCACACCCAGCTGCTTTCTTCCATCCACCGCCTCTCTTCAAGCACAGTTAGTACCCCCTCCTTCGTCTCACCTTCTTCACTCCCTCTCCACTCTCAGCCACCTAAACCCTACCATAACACCCTACCACCAGCCATTCCCCTTTGCTGCCACCATTCTCACTCAGCCGAACCTATCACACCCTAAACTACCCGCCACTACCTAACCAACCTAACTACACCCGGCCGCCCTATTAGACTTCCTAAGACCTGCCCATAACACTCCCTTACACCCACTATCCCCGCTACCACCTAGCCCCATCACCTAACTAGCTACCTTCCCATACTCCAGCCTTAGTCATCCTAGCAGCCCGCCACCACCACATTCCCCTAGTCGGCCACTCCAACCGACTATCCCTTCCATTCGGCCAGCCATCTCTTTTCCCCTAGGACTCCCATTCGACCTTCCCTTAAGCTCCCCTTAGGTCCATACTCCCTAACACTCTATACTCTCTTAGTGACCCTACATACTCACTTGGCCTAGCCCCTTTAATCCCCCACACCAAGGCGACACCCTTGCTTGTAGCCGGCCACCATCAAGGCGCCTATCCCGCGCCCCATTTGCAGCCGGCCAGCACCCTTTGTCGTTCACCCTCGCGGAGCTCCCGTTTGCAGCCCAAGGCGAAGGCCAAGCCCACGCTCAAGCAAGGCCTCTACGGACCAGCTACTAGTAAGTGCCTAACTCGGTCTTTAGTTGTATACTTGCTTGAGATTCAATTTGATACGGGGTTGTAATAACGGAGCATAGTCTCCCCCCGCTTGTAATAATGTGGCTTGGCACACCCACACACGTGCACTCTCTTAGCGTGCACGATTTTGAACACACACGGGCCTAATCAGCCCCTAATACATAAGTATATACATATACTTTCATTTTTGAAGGGTTTTGCTTAAGTTGGGTGCGTTGTCTTTCAATTCAAGCACTCACACACATTGAGCTTTCGCTCTTATTTGAAAGACCCAAGTAAAGGCCGACCTATACTATTTGGGTTTCATTTTATGTCGTGTGTGTAAGTCTTTCAATTCAAGCACTCTCACACACATTGAGCCTTCGCTCTTATTTGAAAGACCCAAGTAAGGGCCGACCTATACTATTTGGGTTTCATTTCATGTCGTGTGTGTAAGTCTTTCAATTCAAGCACTTTCACACACATTGAGCTTTCGCTCTTATTCCCAAGACCTTAGTAAAGGCCTTATTGCAGTTATATTTGGGTTTCATTTATGTCGTGTGCGTAGTACTTCAATTCAAGCACTCTCACACACATTGAGCCTTCGCTCTTACTCCCAAGACCTTAGTAAAGGCCATACTGCAATTTATATTTGGGTTTAATTTCATGTCGTGTGTGTAAGTCTTTCAATTCAAGCACGCACCCACATTGAGCCTTCACTCTTATTTGCAAGACCCGAGTAAGGGCTCATATACATACTCTATATACATATCTCCCTTCGGCACTTACTTTACAAGTAATTTCCCTTCGGTTATTTCCCTTCAGTATTGTCTTTACATTTCGGGTTTTCCCTTTGGAGTAGCGTGAGTTTGCATTGCATCTATGCCATACCACGAGGTAGGACGCATATTGCATCAAAGCAAGCCCCGCTCGAATTCGCCCATGTAGTGGAGTGTTCATAACACACAAACTAGGTGGCCCGAAAAGGGATAAAAGAAAAGACTTAGGCACGTGCAAATCCACGTGATCTAAAACATGCAATCGCATTTAAAAGACCCGAAATAGACACCTCGAACCGCTTCGTAGGCTTTCTATCCCAAAACTTGATTTTTGCAAAGCGTACAGACTAACCCTTGCGCATCGGTGCAAGAAGGTCTGCGACGACAAGAGCTTGCTCACAGTCGCCACGTTTAGAAGTCAGTGTTAAAAATATCTTCGCTAGCTTAGGTAAGCTAGCTGGCACGCCCTGTTTGCATACATAGGCCTTAGACCCACGAGAGGATCCGCTCCGAGCCCTGAAAAGGCGAGAGACGGGGATTTTTCTCGCGTCTACAGAGATTGGCACGCCCGGTGGGACGTGAGCCTTTCAAAAATCGAGTTTTTAAGTAGAAGTCTTGCGAAAATTTTATAAAAAGGTGTCATTTTTAACTTGTTTTCTTTGCTTGTACTTAGGATATTTTGAAAAAGCTTGAAAAGCATGTCAAAATCCAATCCAAGTGAAGTGTCGAGCCAAGGCTCATGCTCATCAAGTTTCACTCTAGGAGGATTTTCAAAAATAAAATAAAACTAGACGAAATCGAGGACTTGAGAAGGGAGTTTGGGGCCAAAATCGATGCTCTCAGCCAAGAGGCTGAAGTAGGCGATTCATGTTCATCGAACGGTGAACAAAGGCCTAAAAAGAAATCTGAAAAACCTCGCAAGCATAAAGAGGCCTCCGTAATGGAAGGCAACCAATACCACGAGTCCTTCACACAAAAGGACCGTAAAGCCCTACAACAATTGCTAAAAGGGCAGAATAAAGAGAAAAAGAGCTACGCCTTGTCTGATTTCCTTCCTATGGATTACGAAACAGACAGCGACGATGAAATACCGAACTTCCATCGGTATGAGGGCATGGGAGACCCTAGGTCTCACTTGCAGCTTTTCTCACGTCGAGCCCATAAGAAGAAAAAGGACTCGATGAAATGGGTGTATTGGTTCCCTTTATCCCTTAAAGGCACAGCTGCCAAATGGCTGGCTTCCTACGACTTAAGCCAGTTCACTACTTTTGAAGAGTTAGCGAATTGCTTCATGCAAAGATTTGCACACAACGTAGAAGTCACGCCAACTCTGAATACCTTAAGGGATACAAAGCAAGGCATGAACGAAGACGTACATGCCTTCATTATAAGATGGAGGTCGCTTTTGGGCCAAGTGCGAGAGCCCATATCCGAAGGATGCGCAGTAATGCTCATCCTGGATAATTTTAAAAGCGAGTTAAAAACCCTTCTCTCGCTCCATGAGATTTCAACTTTCCATAAGTTGATCAAAAAGGCCTCCCTTTTCGAAACCAACTTGCGAAAAGGGACATATGATCACTTGTGGAAAGGAAGTGCCATTCCAAAAACCCGTTTGGAAAAGCCCATCGCATATGGGCTACCCACGACGGACAAAGGGGCAAAGCCCCATAAAATCGCCAATGTCCGGGTGGATCCAGGCATGGCGGGCACTTCCAAAAACCTTGAAAAATTAGAAAATAAGAGGGAACGCAATTTTCAAAAACCGGTTGAAAAACGGGAGTATACTCCACTGGGGCAACCTGTGTCGGAGGTCCTAGACCTCCTACTTGCCCAGGGCATGATAGAACTCCCTGAAATCCCCGAAGGAGTCACTTCCAAAGGGGGGTATTTAAACCGATTATGTAAGTATCATCGGCTCAAAGGCCATGATACCAAACGTTGCTTCTCTCTCTTAAATAAAATTGAGAACTTGATAGCAGAAGGCCGGCTCCAGGTCACTACGGAACCTGAGCCACCTCAAGCTATCTTCAAGGAACCCTTTCCCAAACACGCCAGTGGCAGTGGGAAAGGAAAGGAGGTATGTACCCTCACCATTTCCAAGGAACTAGCGCGAAAGCCAGAACCTAGTCGACCTACTTGTGCGCCCATTCTTGTACTACACAAGAAGCCTGCCCAAGTCGTCATTCGGGGACCACCAAAAGTGGAATCCCCAGTAAAACCAGTTTTGAGAATCCAAGGTTCTCCTCATCTCATCCTTAGAGCCAAGTTTAGCGCGAACCCTAGGCTGGTCATGGGGGAAGTCACAAGATCCAGGACGATCTATCAACCCCCGCACCTTCAAGGTGCTCAAAAGGTGGTCAGTGTGCCTGGCCCCTCAAAAGCATGTATCCCTAGTGTTCTGCCCAAAGCAGATAAGGACAAAATCATCCTAAATCCTTATGACTTCGAAAACCACCTTTTAAAGATTCCTATTCACATGTCTATCCTAGAGCTTATAAAAACCTCGCCTAGGCATAGACTTGTATTAGAGAAAATTCTAGAAAGGGCCAAGGTTGATTCGAACATAAGTCCGGAATCCTTGTCTGCCCAAGTGGCTTTATTAGGAGCAAAATTGCCCATCACTTTCTCGGAGGATGATGTAGATAGACCCTACGAAACCCATAACCAGGCCCTGCATATCGAAGTGGTTCTAAACAACCACTCTCTGGACAGGTGCCTAGTCGATGGTGGAGGAGGGCTCAACATCCTTCCACTTCATGTGGTGTACAAAATCGGAGTCACCTTGACTTCAGTGAACCCAAGCCCCATCGTTATCACTAGATACGATGGGAATGCGTCTAGACCTTTAGGATCCATCGAACTCCCAATGGAAACGGGAGGGATCGAACACACGGGGGTGTTCCATGTCTTGGACATCCACCCCCATTATAACCTGTTGTTGGGAAGGCCCTGGATACACAGTTTGTGCGCTGTGCCATCCACCTTCCACAGGTGTGTCAAGACCCCTTTTAGGGACCGTAGTGATCCTAGGTGAGAGTCACCCACAGCTTCAGGGGATCATAAACTCCCCTTGTTTATCAAGCTCCCAGGCCCATGAGGCTAACCTGGGGCAAATTATGGTTGAGCCACCTCGGCTCGTGTTGAACAACCCTAGGAAGGTTGTATGTGTGAAGGGGCCGCCCAAAGCAGGCCCCCTCCCGACTCTAATCCTCCTAGGAAAACCCAAGCATTCCCTATTTCCAAAGCCCCTGGACAAGAGGCCATACGAGCCTAATATGGACGATAGCATGTTCCAGGACCACGACTTGTATCAAACCTTTTCAAAAAACAAAAAGTCGTGGAACATGTTGTTGAACATGGGCTACACGCCCTACAAAAGTCTAGGGGTGCAGAACCAGGGTCTCCTAGAGCCCATCCATCCTAGGGCCAATCCAAGCCGATATGGGATCGGCTATACTCCCCGAATACCGCCGGAGCCACCCCCTGTGACCACCTGGGTCAAGGGTGCCCCGGAGCCTGCCTTAGAAGAGACATACGATTTAGATCTCCTATTCCGAGTCTAACCTGTAGTGTTTTCCCTTTGTAGGTATGACGGAAGATCCCTTTTCTAAAAATACCAAAAACATTTGAAAAACATAAAATCAAAACAATCGAAAAACAAGAAAAACCAAAAACAATGGAAAAACAAAAACTCGAAAAAAGAGTGCTTTGTATAGTTCCCAAAGTTCTTGTTTTACAAAAACCCAAAAAAATCGAAAATTTGGAAAATACCAAAAAGATTTTGTACATAGCTGCTCCTGGTAGGACTTTGGCAAAAGAAAAGGATTTCGAAAGAAACGTCGTCTGCATAGCCAGACCAAAAATTTCGAAATCACTTGAAAATCCAAGTACAAAACCAGGTCATTTTGAAAACCATGCATCAAGTTCCCTCGGGTCTATAGCCCACGAGAATGATCAAAGCCCAGAAGTGGATCCCCTTGAGGAAGATCCCACTTCTGAGCTCCCAGAATTTCATAGAATTCTCGATTTTGAAAAACCTTCCCAACCAGTAGGAGGAGATTTCATAGAGGTGAACCCAGGGGATGATTCCAATCCAAAAACCGTCAAAATAGGCGCATGCTTGCATGAAACTGAAAAGTTAGCATTCATTGCATTTCTACGAACCTATTTAGATGTGTTCGCATGGACGTATGAAGACATGCTGGGCATAGATCCCAGCATCGTCGAACATCGCATTCCCTTAGATGCAAGTGTAAAACCCATAAAGCAGAAGCTTAGGAAAATACACCCGAATGTACACACGCAAGTCAAAGAGGGATTAGAAGATCTGCTAAAAGCCGGATTTATAAAACCCATTGCGTATTCTGATTGGTTGTCAAACATCGTTGTAGTTCGAAAAACCAATGGGAAAATTCGAATATGCATCGATTTCAGAAACCTGAATAAAGCCACTCCAAAGGATAATTATCCTTTACCAAACATAGATTTGATAGTCGATAGTACTGCAAATCATGAAATGTTTTCATTTATGGATGGCTATTCAGGCTATAATCAAATCAAACTAAGTCCACGAGATCAGGGTAAGACCGCCTTCACAACCCCATGGGGCACGTACTGCTATACAGTCATGCCCTTTGGTTTGAAAAATGTTGGCGCAACATACCAACGAGCCATGACCACGATCTTTCATGATCAAATTCATGAGCTTGTAGAAGTGTATGTAGATGATCTCTTGGTGAAATCCAAAACCCGATGCACCCATATCGAATGTTTACAAAAGATTTTCGAAAGGCTTAGGCTTTACAAAGTAAAGCTAAACCCTCAAAAATGTGTGTTCGGGGTAGAATCAGGGAAGCTTCTAGGCTTTATGGTGAGCCAAAGGGGAATAGAAGTCGACCCCTCTAAGTGTCGAGCCATCATAGACATGGCCCCACCCTCCAATCTCACCCAAATCCGTAGCCTCCAGGGTCGATTACAATCCGTTCACCGATTCATATCGAATCTGGCAACTAGATGCGAACCCTTCAACAAACTGTTGAGGAAGGGTACGAAATTCTTATGGGATGACGAATGCCAAAAGTCCTTCGAGAGACTGAAGGTATACTTGGTTAATCCCCCTGTCTTGAATCCTCCAAAGCAAGGAAAACCGCTTTTATTATACATCTCCGTGCATGTAAATGCTTTAGGAGCCCTGTTGGCTCAATACGAGGATGACACCCATAAGGAGTATGTCATCTACTATATTTCGAAAACTCTCTTGGCTTATGAACGAAATTACCAAGCCATGGAGAAGACGTGCTTGGCCCTAGTCTGGGCTTGCCAGAAATTCAGACACTATTTCCTAGATCATGAGATCTGGATAGTGTCCAAGCTTGATCCAATCAAGCACTTGTTCGAAAAACCCATTCTCACGGGTAGATTGGGCAAATGGCAACTCCTTCTAATGGAGTATGATCTGAAATACCATCACCAGATCTCCATTAAGGGGCAAGCCCTAGCAGATTACATGGCTGAATTCCCCTTAGAGGACGCATATCCCACTTTTGTCGAAATGCCTGATGAAGGCATCTTGCAAAACCATTTTCAAAACCACATTTTGGCAAATTCTTTCAAAAACCAAGTGTGGAAGATGCTCTTCGATGGGGCACGAAACCAACGAGGGGCTGGTGCCGGGGTCATCCTAATCTCCCCTGAAAAGGGCGAGATTCCCGTAGCAGTCCGCTTAGATTTCGAATGTTCCAACAACGTAGCAGAGTATGAGGCACTCATACAAGGCTTAAGGATTTCGAAAACTCTAGGGGCATCGTGCATTGAGGTCTTTGGAGATTCGCTCCTTGTCATAAACCAGGTTTTAAAAATTTGGCAAGTACGTAATGAGAAACTACTTCCATATCACGAGTTGGCCACTCGATTGGTCCAATCCTTCCAGTCGTGTAAACTCACACACGTGGGAAGAGAGGACAATGGCATCGCCGACGCCCTCTCCTCCTTGGGTTCAACCCTGAAGGTCGATCCCATTTCAGGGACCAGATCTTTGGAAATATGGCATGCGCCCCACCCATCCACACACGACTTGGATATTTGTCAAAACAACCTAGAGTCCATTGAAAAACCTTGGTTTTATGACATAAAACAATTTTTAGAAAATGGGGGATTCATCGAGGATGCCACATCCAAAGATAAGGCATTCATTTGTAAGATTTCGACCCGATACACCATTCTGGGTGGGGTTTTATGCAAAAAGTGTTTTACCGGCATTCTGCTTAGGTGTATCGACCTAGAGGAGGCTAGGATAGTGATGCATGAGTTCCACGATGGAGAATGTGGAGGTCATGTTAATGCCAACATGATGGCAATGAAAATACTTAGAGGGGGCTATTTTTGGTCCACCCTGAAAAGGGATTGTCACGACCATGTTAGGAAGTGTCATCCATGTCAAGTGCATGGGCACGCCATTCATATTCCGTCATCTGCATTGCATTCCGTGGTCAACCCCTGGCCATTTACCATGTGGGCGTTTGACATCGTAGGCCCAATATTTCCAAAGGCCTCGAATGGGCATCGATTTATTTTAGCAGCCACGGAATATTTCTCCAAGTGGGTGGAAGCCATTTCCCTAACCAATGTAATGGGGCAACATGTGGTGGCTTTCATCCGGAGGAATATCTTGGCTCGATTTGGGGTTCCACGAGACCTTGTGTCTGATAATGGTACCCCATTCAAGAACGAGCGGATGGTTAAGTTGTGCAACATGTATGGCATAACTCACCACTTCTCCTCGCCCTACTACCCTCAAGGCAATGGCCAAGCCGAAGCCACAAACAAGACTCTCATTAGTATTATTGAGAAAACCTTAGAGAAGGGTAGGACGTGGCACGAGAAGCTCGATGAAGCCTTATGGGCTTATAGGAATGTAGACGCGCGAAAATCCCCGCCTCTTTACCTTTTCAGGGCTCGGAGCGGATCCTCTCGTGTGTCTAAGGCCTATGTATGCAAATAGGGCGTGCCAGCTAGCTTACCTAAGCTAGCGAAGATATTTTTAACACTGACTTCTAAACGTGACGACTGTGAGCAAGTAAGCTCTTGTCGTCACAGACCTTCTTGCACCGATGCGCAAGGGTCAGTCTGTACGCTTTGCAAAAATCGAGTTTTGGAGAGAAAGTCTACGAAGCGGTTCGAGGTGTCTATTTCGGGTCTTTAAAATGCGATTGCATGTTTTAGATCACGTGGATTTGCACGTGTCTAAGTCTTTTCTTTTATCCCTTTTCGGGCCACCTAGTTTGTGTGTTATGAACACTCCACTACATGGGCGAATTCGAGCGGGGCTTGCTTTGATGCAAATGTGCGTCCTACCTCGTGGTATGGCGTAGATGCAATGCAAACTCACGCTACTCCAAAGGGAAAACCCGAAATGTAAAGACAATACTGAAGGGAAATAACCGAAGGGAAATAACCGAAGGGAGATATGTATATAGAATATGTATATGAGCCCTTACTCGGGTCTTGCAAATAAGAGCGAAGGCTCAATGTGGGTGCGTGCTTGAATTGAAAGACTTACACACACGACATGAAATTAAACCCAAATATAAATTGCAGTATGGCCTTGACTAAGGTCTTGGGAGTAAGAGCGAAGGCTCAATGTGTGTGAGTGCTTGAATTGAAGTACTACACACACGACATAAATGATACCCAAATGTAACTGCAATAAGGCCTTTACTAAGGTCTTGGGAGTAAGAGCGAAGGCTCAATGTGTGTGAGAGTGCTTGAATTGAAAGACTTACACACACGACATGAAATGAAACCCAAATAGTATAGGTCGGCCCTTACTTGGGTCTTTCAAATAAGAGCGAAGGCTCAATGTGTGTGAGAGTGCTTGAATTGAAAGACTTACACACACGACATGAAATGAAACCCAAATAGTATAGGTCGGCCCTTACTTGGGTCTTTCAAATAAGAGCGAAAGCTCAATGTGTGTGAGTGCTTGAATTGAAAGACAACGCACCCAACTTAAGCAAAAACCCTTCGAAAATGAAAGTATAGGTATATACTTGTATATTATGGGCTAATTAGGCCCGTGGGTGTTCAAAATCGTGCACAACTAAGAGAGTGCATGTGTGTGGGTGTGCCAAGCCACGTTATTACAAGCGGGGGGAGACTATGCTCCGTTATTACAACCCCGTATCAAATTGAATCTCAAGCAAGTATACAACTAAAGACCGAGTTTAGGCACTTACGAGTAGCTGGTCCGTAGAGGCCTTGCTTGAGCGTGGGCTTGGCCTTCGCCTTGGGCTGCAAACGGGAGCTCCGCGAGAGTGAATGACAAAGGGTGCTGGCCGGCTGCAAGTGGGGCGCGGGATAGGCGCCTCGAAGGTGGCCGGCTGCAAGTGGGTGTCGCCTTGATGTGGGGGATTAAAGGGGCTGGGCCAAGTGAGTGTGTAGGGTCACTAGGAGAGTATAGAATGTTGGGGAGTATGGACCTAAAGGGAGTTTAAGGGAAGGCCGAATGGGAGTCCTAGGGGAAAAGAGATGGCTGGCCGGGTGTAGTTGGGGTAGTTAGGTAGTGGCCGGTGGTTTAGGTTGTGATAGGTTCGGCTAAGTGAGAATGGTGGCAGCAGAGGGCTGATGTGTAGGTAAGGTGGTGGTATGGTGGGTGGCTAGGAGTGGAGAGGGAGTAGAGAAGGAGTTAGGTAGAGTTGGGGGGTACTTACCGAATGGGGAGAAGGTGGTACCCGGCTGGGAGGAAGATGGGCAGGCTGTGAAGCTCGGTCGGGAGGTGGTGGAGATGGCGGCGCAAGTGGTGGTGGAATGGAGGGATGGTGGTGGTGCAGGCGGCGCAGGTGGAGCAGCTGGGGAAGTGGAGGAGGTGGAGCAGGTTCTGCTGGACTTGGGGAAGGAGAGGACTCGGCTGGGATCTAGGTGGGCTTCTAGATCGGAAAACCCGCCCCCAAGGGGGGGGGGGTTATATAGGGATGGGTAGGTCGGTTAGGGCTGGGTTTGGGGTAGTGGTTAGGTGGTTTAGGTAGGGTGGTATGAAGATAAGGTGGGCTGGAAAGGGTTGGGCCAGATATTTTAAAAACTAGTGGTTTGGGTAGATTGTGGGCTAGGGGTGGTTTAGGGGTTTAGGGCTAGGTTAGGTGGTTGGGTTCTAGGGTGAGGTTTAGTGAGCTAGGTTAGGTGATTAGGCTAGGTTTAGGCTAGGTTTAGGGAAATTAACCTAGGTTTAGGGAAGGATTAGGGAAGTGGGTTAGGTGATTAGGTTGGGATTAGGCCGGGATTAGGGAAGTGGGTTAGGTGATTAGGCTAAGATTAGGGGTGGATTAGGGTGGAAGGCTAGGATTAGGTGTTTTGGGTTAGGTTTAGGTGAAGGAGCTCCCTTTGCATGGCCCATAGACTTTAACCATATCATGTTGGTGCAGCCCTAGGTTAGGTTTTGGCTAATTACAAGCTTAAACCCACTCAATTAGGCTAACCCACATGATTAACCCCAAACTTGACACACAAGTCAAGCTTAATTACAACACTCTTGATATTATCCATCCCCACTCTCTCTCATGCCCATAATCCCACGTGAATTTCAAGTGGGCCCCACCTCCATTTATGAGAAGGTGATGTGGGCCATGGATATGGATATTGGATTGGATCTCTGGATCCAAATCCAAATCCAAGTCCACACATGGGTTTGGATTGGGATCTGAATATATATGGTCCAGATCCAATCCAAACTGAACTCTAACTCCTTCGAGCTGGGTTCAAAACGGACGATTTGTGCGGGGTCTGACAGCATCAGTACTCCGTCTGCGTTGGGTCTTCGCCAACATGGTCGTCCGCCTCCGTTTCTACCTTCCGGAGATGACTTTAAATGATATTTTGATAAGAACAGGGTCTTGGACGTTCGAGATCCTGGGGGTGTGGATGTGATACCAGAGTTGCTGTGCCAGGCTCGACATGTGCTCCGGTTCCGGGCTCTTCTTAGCTCTCCTGGTCCTGTCTTGATCAGGCCAAGCTGCTTTGGGGTTTAAAACATGTTTTAAAAAGGTTTTTAAAAGCCATATTATGTATTTTTGAAATATGAAGTTTAAAACATATATATAGGGTTGTCTGGAAGGCTCCTGGGTTTCCAAACTCAAAAATGGTCCTTTGGGGCTGCTTGTACAAAACCAGATGAATTTTGAGAAATTCGTGGGATTTCAGGGTGTTTACAGATGCCCCTCTTTGGCCTTGTCCAAATCGATTTGGATAAGGGCAAAGACGACAAACACCCCTTTCAATGTCTCCCTAGATCTATCCACAAAGAACATGGGATCGTCCCAATTTTTAGCAAAAATCTCAATTTACAAACTCTGGTAGGAGGAGATATCACGCCAAAGGGTTTTACATGGAATCTGGTCCTAAATGGGATCATGTTCATGCAAGTACCATGCGTGGAATGCAAATGACATGGGTGTGGTGCCAAAAGTGGCGACCTCCCAGGGACCAGATGTGGTCGAACTCTAGAGACTTACAAGGCCTACTGCTCCAAGTGAGCAAATCCTATGCTGTTCGATGTTCGGTTTTCAAAACTTATTTACAAAAGATATTTACAAAAGGGACAACTGTCTTGAGCCTCGATCCTAAGGATCTCGAGCTCTTCGTGCTTGCCCTTGTTTGAGTCTTAACACTCGCTTATCTAGCGGAGGTTTTATAAGAAAACCAGCTTCATTTCAAATTCCTACGTCTTACTCGAAACGTCGAATTCTCAAACAAGTTGAAATTCAAGTAAGTAAATCCTATTTTTACTTTAGGATTCCTCGAAATGAACCATGCTTTAGCTTGGGATAAGCCAGGGATGGGAAAGAGATACCACGGTCCCTTCTGAAGCGTCCCGTGGTTTGAGGCACAGAAGGCGGAAAACTGCTCTTTTTGAGCTTTTTGGCCTCTTTTTCCTTTCTTTTCATCGAGGGTCTCCCTTTGGGAGTATTTTTTCTTTAATCCCTCCTTTTCACAAGAGATTCGATTTTTCTTTGGAAATCTGGTTTCTTTCTTTTAGAAAGATGCTTCGAAATGGGAAATTCCCTTTATTTGGGCCTTTGTTTTCCTTTTATAAGTAGAAGAGAAGAGGGGAGGACTTATCCCAAGCCTACACTCGATCCATTCCAGATCAGCCTATTTAGAAATAGCACGTACTACTTGCAAGTATCTTGCTATGTTGAACTAGGCCTTTCTTTGTAAGAGGAAGGATTTTGAAATGTAACCACGATTTGGAAAACTCCACTCTTTCACAAGTGTGAATTCTCTCACTCAGGGTCACACGAGTTTGCTTTTGTACCTTATTCACATGTCTCAGGGCAGCTGTCCCTTAAAAATTTTTGAAAACTGGAATTTAGTCCAGATCCTACACATGATACTTCCTTAAGTATTGAATATTGATAGGATCTGCTAAATTCCTACCTTCTACATCGATCAACCAATACGAATTGTTCGTAGTGGTTGCTCGTACAACATAGGGTCCATCCCAGTTGGGGCGCCACTTGCCTAGGGGGTGTGGGCCACGATGGTGGATGGTTTTTAAGACCAGATCTCCCACTTCAAAGTGGCGAGGTCTCATGTGTTTGCTATAATGTCGGGCTATCCTTTGCTGGTATGCATGAGCATGATCCATGGCAAGGAGTCGCCTCTCATCTAGCAAATCTAGTTCGGCCATCCTAGCATGCTGAAGTGTCTCTAGGGGGAGGTCGAGTGCTATGGATGTATGAAATGAATGCAGTTGGGTATGAATGGGGAGAATGGCGTTTGTGCCATAGACCAACTCGAATGGTGTGGCATTCGTGGGAGTCCGGATGGAAGTCCTATAAGCCTATAAGGCTTCATCCAGCTTCTCGTGCCACGTCCTACCCTTCTCTAAGGTTTTCTCAATAATACTAATGAGAGTCTTGTTTGTGGCTTCGGCTTGGCTGTTGCCTTGAGGGTAGTAGGGTGAGGAGAAGTGGTGAGTTATGCCATACGTGTTGCACAACTTAACCATCCGCTCGTTCTTGAATGGGGTACCATTATCAGACACAAGGTCTCGTGGAACCCCAAATCGAGCCAAGATATTCCTCCGGATGAAAGCCACCACATGTTGCCCCATTACATTGGTTAGGGAAATGGCTTCCACCCATTTGGAGAAATACTTCGTGACTGCTAAAATAAATCGATGCCCATTCGAGGCCTTTGGAAATATTGGGCCTACGATGTCAAACGCCCACATGGTAAATGGCCAGGGGCTGACCACGGAATGCAATGCAGATGATGGGATATGAATGGCGTGCCCATGCACTTGACATGGATGACACTTCCTAACATGATCGTGACAATCCTTTTTCAGGGTGGACCAAAAATAGCCCCCTCTAAGTATTTTCATCGCCATCATGTTGGCATTTACATGACCTCCACATTATCCATCGTGGAACTCATGCATCACTATCCTAGCCTCCTTTAGGTCGATACACCTAAGCAGAATGCCGGTAAAACTCTTTTTGTATAAGACCCCACCCAGAATGGTGTATCGGGTCGAAATCTTACGAATGAATGCCTTATCTTTGGATGTGGCATCCTCGGTGAATCCCCCATTTTCTAAAAATTGTTTTATGTCATAAAACCAGGGTTTTTCAACAGACTCTAGGTTGTTTTGGCAAATATCCAAGTCGTGTGTGGATGGGTGGGGCGCATGCCATATTTCCAAAGATCTGGTCCCTGAAATGGGATCGACCTTCAGGGCTGAACCCAAGGAGGAGAGGGCATCGGCGATGCCATTGTCCTCTCTTCCTATGTGTGTGAGTTTACACGATTGGAAGGATTGGACCAATCGAGTGGCCAACTCGTGATATGGAAGTAGTTTCTCATTACGTACTTGCCAAATTTTCAAAACCTGGTTTATGACAAGGAGTGAATCTCCAAAGACCTCGATGCATGATGCCCCTAGAGTTTTCGAAATCCTTAAGCCTTGTATGAGTGCTTCATACTCAGCTACGTTGTTGGAACATTCGAAATCTAAGCAGACTGCTATGGGAATCTCGCCCTTTTCAGGGGAGATTTGGATGACCCCAGCACCAGCCCCTCGTTGGTTTCGTGCCCCATCGAAGTGCATCTTCCACACTTGGTTTTCGAAAGAGTTTGCCAAAATGTGGTTTTGAAAATGGTTTTGCAAGATGCCTTCATCAGGCATTTCAACAAGAGTGGGATATGCGTCCTCCAAGGGGAATTCAGCCACATAATCTGCTAGGGCTTGCCCCTTAATGGAGATCTGGTGATGGTATTTCAGATCATACTCCATTAGAAGGAGTTGCCATTTGCCCAATCTACCCGTGAGAATGGGTTTTTCGAACAAGTGCTTGATTGGATCAAGCTTGGACACTATCCAGATCTCATGATCTAGGAAATAGTGTCTGAATTTCTAGCAGGCCCAGACTAGGGCCAAGCACGTCTTCTCCATGGCTTGGTAATTTCGTTCATAAGCCAAGAGAGTTTTCGAAATATAGTAGATGGCATACTCCTTATGGGTGTCATCCTCGTATTGAGCCAACAGGGCTCCTAAAGCATTTACATGCATGGAGATGTATAATAAAAGCAGTTTTCCTTGCTTTGGAGGATTCAAGACAGAGGGATTAACCAAGTATACCTTCAGTCTCTCGAAGGACTTTTGGCATTCGTCATCCCATAAGAATTTCGTACCCTTCCTCAATAGTTTGTTGAAGGGTTCGCATCTAGTTGCCAGATTCGATATGAATCGGCGAACGGATTGTAATCGACCCTGGAGGCTACGGATTTGGGTGAGATTGGAGGGTGGAGCCATGTTTATGATGGCTCGACACTTAGAGGGGTCGACTTCTATTCCCCTTTGGCTCACCATAAAGCCTAGAAGCTTCCCTGATTCTACCCCATTTTTGAGGGTTTAGCTTTACTTTGTAAAGCCTAAGCCTTTCGAAAATCTTTTGTAAACATTCGATATGGGTGCATCGGGTTTTGGATTTCACCAAGAGATCATCTACATACACTTCTACAAGCTCATGAATTTGATCATGGAAGATCGTGGTCATGGCTCGTTGGTATGTTGCGCCGGCATTTTTCAAACCAAAGGGCATGATTGTATAGCAGTACATGCCCCATGGGGTTGTGAAGGCGGTCTTACCCTGATCTCGTGGGCTTAGTTTGATTTGATTATAGCCTGAATAGCCATCCATAAATGAAAACATTTCATGATTTGCAGTACTATCGACTATCAAATCTATGTTTGGTAAAGGATAATTATCCTTTGGAGTGGCTTTATTCAGGTTTCTAAAATCGATGCATATTCGAATTTTCCCATTGGTTTTTCGAACGACAACGATATTTGATAACCAATCAGAATACGCAATGGGTTTTATAAATCCGGCTTTTAGCAGATCTTCTAAACCCTCTTTGACTTGCGTGTGTACATTCGGGTGTATTTTCCCAAGCTTCTGCTTTATGGGTTTTACACCTGCATCTAAGGGAAGACGATGCTCGACGATGCTGGGGTCTATGCCCGGCATGTCTTCATACGTCCATGCAAACACATCTAAATAGGTTCGTAGAAATGCAATGAATGCTAACTTTTCAGTTTCATGCAAGCATGCGCCTATTTTGATGGTTTTGGGATTGGAATCATCCCCTAGGTTCACCTCTATGAAATCTCCACCTACTGATTGGGAAGGTCTTTCAAAATCGAGAATTCTATGAAATTCTGGGAGCTCAAAAGTGGGATCTTCCTCAAGGGGATCCACTTCTGGGCTTTGATCATTCTCGTGGGCTATAGACCCGAGGGAACTTGATGCGTGGTTTTCAAAATGACCTGGTTTTGTACTCAGATTTTCAAGTGATTTCAAAATTTTTGGTCTGGCTATGCAGACGACGTTTCTTTCGAAATCCTTTTCTTTTGCCAAAGTCCTACCAGGAGCAGCTATGTACAAAATCTTTTTGGTATTTTCCACATTTTCGATTTTTTTGGGTTTTTGTAAAACAAGAACTTTGGGAACTATACAAAGCACTCTTTTTTCGAGTTTTTGTTTTTCCATTGTTTTTGGTTTTTCTTGTTTTTCGATTTTTTTGATTTTAAGTTTTTCGAATGTTTTTGTATTTTTAGAAAAGGGATCTTCCGTCATACCTACAAAGGGAAAACACTACGGGTTAGACTCGGAATAGGAGGTCTAAATCGTAGGTCTCTTCTAAGGCAGGCTCCGGGGCACCCTTGACCTAGGTGGTCACAGGGGGTGGCTCCAGCGATATTCGGGGAGTATAGCCGATCCCATATCGGCTTGGGTTGGCCCTAGGAAGGATGGGCTCTAGGAGACCCTGGTTCTGCGCCCCTAGACTCTTGTAGGGCGTGTAGCCCATGTTCAACAACATGTTCCATGACTTTTTGTTTTTTGAAAAAGTAGGATACAAGTCGTGGTCCTGGAACATGCTATCGTCCATATTAGGCTCGTATGGCCTCTTGTCCAGGGGCTTTGGAAATAGGGAACGCTTGGGTTTTCCTAGGAGGATTAAAGTCGGGAGGGGGCCTGCTTTGGGCGGCCCCTTCACACATACAACCTTCCTAGGGTTGTTTAACACGAGCTGAGGTGGCTCAACCATAATTTGCCCCAGGTTAGCCTCATGGGCCTGGGAGCTTGATAAACAAGGGGAGTTTATGATCCCCTGAAGCTGTGGGTGACTCTCACCTAGGATCACTACGACCTGGTCCCTAAAAGGGATCTTGACACACCTGTGGAAGGTGGATGGTACAGCGCACAAACTGTGTATCCAAGGCCTTCCCAGCAACAGGTTATAATGGGGGTGGATGTCCAAGACATGGAACACCCCCGTGTGTTCGATCCCTCCCGTTTCCATTGGGAGTTCGATGGATCCTAAAGGTCTAGACGCATTCCCATCGTATCCAGTGATAACGATGGGGCTTCGGTTCACTGAAGTCAAGGTGACTCCGATTTTGTACGCTCCAGAGAGTGGTTGTTTAGAACCACCTCGATATGCAGGGCCTGGTTATGGGTTTCGTAGGGCCTCTCTACATCATCTTCCGAAAAAGTGATGGGCGATTTTGCTCCTAATAAAGCCACTTGGGCAGACAAGGATTCCGGACTTATGTTCGAATCAACCTTGGACCTTTCTAGAATTTTCTCTAATACAACTCTATGCCTAGGCGAGGTTTTTATAAGCTCTAGGATAGACATGTGAATAGGAATCTTTGAGAGGTGGTTTTCGAAGTCATAAGGATATAGGATGACTTTGTCCTTATCTGCTTTTGGCAGACCACTAGGGATACATGCTTTTGAGGGGCCAGGCACACTGACCACCTTTTGAGCACCTTGAAGGTGCGGGGGTTGGTAGATCCTCCCGGATCTAGTGACTTCCCCCACGACCAGCCTAGGGTTTGCGCTAAACTTGGCTCTAAGGATGAGCTGAGGAGAACCTTGGATTTTTAAAACTGGTTTTACCGGGGTTTCCACTTTTAGTGGTCCCCGAATGACGACTTGGGCGGGCCTCTTGTATAGTACAAGGATGGGCGCACAAGTAGGTCGACCAGGTTCTAGCTTTCACGCTAGTTCCTTGGAAATGGTGAGGGTACATACCTCCTTTCCTTTTCCACTGCCACTGGTGTGTTTGGGAAAGGGTTCCTTGAAGATACCTTGAGGTGGCTCAGGTTCCGCAGTGACCTGGAGCCGGCCTTCTGCTATCAAGTTCTCAATTTTATTTAAGAGAGAGAAGCTGCGTTTGGTATCATGGCCTTTGAGCCGATGATACTTACAAAATCGGTTTAAATACCCCCCTTTGGAAGTGACTCCTTCGGGGATTTCAGGGAGTTCTATCATGCCCTGGGCAAGCAGGAGGTCTAGGACCTCTGACACAGGTTGCCCCAGCGGAGTATACTCCCGTTTTTCAACCGGTTTTTGAAAATTGTGTTCCCTCTTATTTTCTAATTTTTCGAAATTTTTGGAAGTGCCCGCCATGCCTGGATCCACCCGAACATTGGCGATTTTATGGGGCTTTGCCCCTTTGTCCGTCGTGGGTAGCCCATATGTGATGGGCTTTTCCAAACAGGTTTTTGAGACGACACTTCCTTTCCATAAGTGATCGTATGTCCCTTTTCGCAAGTTGGTTTCGAAAAGGGAGGCCTTTTTGATCAACTTATGGAAAGTTGAAATCTCATGGAGTGAGAGAAGGGTTTTTAACTCGCTTTTAAAATTATCTAGGATGAGCATTACTGCGCATCCTTCGGATATGGGCTCTCGCACTTGGCCCAAAAGTGACCTCCGTCTTATAATGAAGGCATGTACGTCTTCGTTCATGCCTTGCTTTGTATCCCTTAAGGTATTCAGAGTTGGCGTGACTTCTACGTTGTGTGCAAATCTTTGCATGAAGCAGTTCGCTAACTCTTCAAAAGTAGCGAACTGGCTTAAGTCGTAGGAAGCCAACCATTTGGCAGTTGTGCCTTTAAGGGATAGAGGGAACCAATACACCCATTTCATCGAGTCCTTTTTCTTCTTATGGGCTCGATGTGAGAAAAGCTGCAAGTGAGACCTAGGGTCTCCCATGCCATCATACCGATGGAAGTTCGGTATTTCATCGTCACTATTTGTTTCGTAATCCATAGGAAGGAAATCAGACAGGGCGTAGTTTCTTTTCTCTTTATTATGCCCTTTCAGCAACTGCTGTAGGGCTTTACGGTCCTTTTGTGTGAAGGACTCGTGGTATTGGTTGCCTTCGATTACAGAGGCCTCTTTTTGCTTGCGAGGTTTTTCAGATTTCTTTTTAGGCCTTTGTTCACCGTTCGATGAACTTGAATCGCCTACTTCAGCCTTGTAAACACCCCGAAATCCCACGAATTTCTCAAAATCCATCTGGTTTTATACAAGCAGCCCCGGAGGGCCATTTTGAGTCTGGAAACCCAGGTGCTTCCAGACAACCCTGTATATATGTTTTAAACTTCATATTTCAAAAATATGTAATATAGCTTTTGAAAACCTGTTAAAACAAGTTTTTGAAACCCCGAAGCGGCTTGGCCCGATCAAGACAGGACCAGGAGAGCTAAGAAGAGCCCGGAACCGGAGCACATGTCGAGCCCGGCACAGCAACTCTTGTATCACATCCACACCCCCAAGATCTCGAACGTCCAAGACCCTGTTCTTATCAAAATGTCATTTAAAGTGATCTCCGGAAGGCAGAAATGGAGGCAGACGACCATGTTGGCGAAGACCCAACGCAGACGGAGTACTGATGCTGTCAGGCCCCGCACAAATCGTCCATTTCGAACCCAGCTCGAAGGAGTCAGAGTTCAGTTTGGATTGGATCTGGACCATATATATCCAGATCCCAATCCAAACCCATATGTGGACTTGGATTTGGATTTGGATCCAAAGATCCAATCCAATATCCATATCCATGGCCCACATCACCTTCTCATAAATGGAGGTGGGGCCCACTTGAAATTCACATGGGATCATGGCCATAAGAGAGAGTGGGGATGGAAAATATCAAGAGTGTTGTAATTAAGCTTGACTTGTGTGTGAAGTTTGGGGTTAATCATGTGGGTTAGCCTAATTGAGTGGGTTTAAGCTTGTAATTAGCCAAAACCAAACCTAGGGCTGCACCAACATGAGATGGTTAAGGTCTATGGGCCATGCAAAGGGAGCTCCTTCACCTAAACCTAGCCTAATCACCTAACCTAGCTCACTAAACCTCACCCTAGAACCCAACCACCTAACCTAGCCCTAAACCCCTAAACCACCCCTAGCCCACAATCTACCCAAACCACTAGTTTTCAAAATATCTGGCCCAACCCTTTCTAGCCCACCTTATCTTCATACCACCCTACCTAAACCACCTAACCACTACCCCAAACCCAGCCCTAACCGACCTACCCATCCCTATATAAACCCCCCCCCCCTTGGGGGCGGGTTTTCCTATCTAGTGGCTTCACCCATCCCAGCCGGGTCCCCTCCTTCCCCAAGTCCAGCCGAGTCCCACCATCTCCCACCTACCCCAGCTGCTCCACCTACGCCGCCTGCACCACCACCATCCTTCCATCCCACCACAGCTTGCGCCGCCACCTCCACCACCTCCCGGCCGAGCTTCACAGCTTGCCCATCTTCCTCCCAGCCGGGTACCACCTTCTCCCCATTCGGTAAGTACCCCCCCCACTCTACCTAGCTCCTTCTCTACTCCCTCTCCACTCCTAGCCACCCACCATACCACCATCTTACATCCACTTCAGCCCCTTGCTGCCACCATTCTCACTTAGCCGAACCTAGCACAACCTAAACCACCGGCCACTACCTAACTACCCTAACTACTCCCGGCCAGCCATCTCTTTTCCCCTAAGACTCCCATCCGACCTTCCCTTAAACTCCCTTAGGTTCATATTCCCTAACACTCTATACTCTCCATTCGTGACCCTACACACTTACTTGGCCCAGCCCTTTAATCCCCCACATCAAGGCGACACCCACTTGCAGTCGGCCACCTTCGAGGCGCCTATCCCACGCCCCACTTGCAGCCAGCCAACACCCTTTGTCATCCACCCTCACGGAGCTCCCGTTTGCAGCCCAAGGCGAAGGCCAAGCCCATGCTCAAGCAAGGCCTCTACAGACCAGCTACTTGTAAGTGCCTAAACTCGGTCTTTAGTTGTACACTTGCTTGAGATTCAATTTGATACGGGGTTGTAATAACGGAGCATAGTCTCCCCCCGCTTGTAATAACGTGGCTTGGCACACCCACACACGTGCACT
The DNA here is from genome assembly GCA_036023115.1 of Brasenia schreberi. Taxonomy (NCBI): domain Eukaryota; kingdom Viridiplantae; phylum Streptophyta; class Magnoliopsida; order Nymphaeales; family Cabombaceae; genus Brasenia; species Brasenia schreberi. The sequence goes on along the minus strand of JAYKKT010000084.1, from coordinate 9,262,947 downwards.
CTCTTAGTTGTGCACGATTTTGAGCACACACGGGCCTAATCAGCCCCTAATACATAAGTGCATATATATACTTTCATTTTCGAAGGGTTTTTGCTTAAGTTGGGTGCATTGTCTTTCAATTCAAGCACTCACACACATTGAGCTTTTGCTCTTATTTGAGAGACCCAAGTAAGGGCCGACCTATACTATTTGGGTTTCCTTTCATGTCGTGTGAGTAAGTCTTTCAATTCAAGCACACTCACACACATTGAGCTTTCGCTCTTATTTGAAAGACCCAAGTAAGGGCCGACCTATACTATTTGGGTTTCCTTTCATGTCGTGTGAGTAAGTCTTTCAATTCAAGCACACTCACACACATTGAGCTTTCGCTCTTATTTGAAAGACCCAAGTAAGGGCCGACATATACTATTTGGGTTTCATTTCATGTCGTGTGTGTAAGTCTTTCAATTCAAGCACGCACCCACATTGAGCCTTCGCTCTTATTTGCAAGACCCGAGTAAGGGCTCATATACATAATCTATATACATATCTCCCTTCGGTTATTTCCCTTCAGTTATTTCCCTTCGGTTATTTCCCTTCAGTATTGTCTTTACATTTCGGGTTTTCCCTTTGGAGTAGCGTGAGTTTGCATTGCATCTACGCCATACCACGAGGTAGGATGCATATTTGCATCAAAGCAAGCCCCGCTCGAATTCGCCCATGTAGTGGAGTGTTCATAACACACAAACTAGGTGGCCCGAAAAGGGATAAAAGAAAAGACTTAGGCACGTGCAAATCCACGTGATCTAAAACATGCAATCGCATTTTAAAGACCCGAAATAGACACCTTGAACCGCTTCATAGACTTTCTCTCCAAAACTCGATTTTTGTAAAGTGTACAGACTGACCCTTGCGCATCGGTGCAAGAAGGTCTGCGACGACAAGAGCTTACTTGCTCACAGTCGCCACGTTTAGAAGTCAGTGTTAAAAATATCTTCGCTAGCTTAGGTAAGCTAGCTGGCACGCCCTGTTTGCATACATTGGCCTTAGACACACGAGAGGATCCGCTCCGAGCCTTGAAAAGGCAAGAGGCGGGGATTTTCGCGCGTCTACAGAGATTGGCACGCCCGGTGGGACGTGAGCCTTTCAAAAATCGAGTTTTTAAGTAGAAGTCTTGCGAAAATTTTGTAAAAAGGTGTCATTTTTAACTTGTTTTCTTTGCTTGTACTTAGGACATTTTGAAAAAGCTTGAAAAGCATGTCAAAATCCAATCCAAGTGAAGTGTCGAGCCAAGGCTCATGCGCATCAAGTTCTCACTCTAGGAGGATTTTCAAAAACAAAATAAAACTAGATGAAATCGAGGACTTGAGAAGGGAGTTTGAGTTCAAAATCGATGCTCTCAGCCAAGAGGCTGAAGTAGGCGATTCATGTTCATCGAATGGTGAACAAAGGCCTAAAAAGAAATCTAAAAAACCTCGCAAGCAAAAAGAGGCCTCCGTAATGGAAGGCAACCAATACCACGAGTCCTTCACATAAAAGGATCGTAAAGCCCTACAGCAGTTGCTGAAAGGGCAGAATAAAGAGAAAAGAAGCTACGCCCTGTCTGATTTCCTTCCTATGGATTACGAAATAGACAGTGACGATGAAATACCGAACTTCCATCGGTATGATGGCATGGGAGACCCTAGGTCTCACTTGCAGCTTTTCTCGCATCGAGCCCATAAGAAGAAAAAGGACTCGATGAAATGGGTGTATTGGTTCCCTTTATCCCTTAAAGGCACAGCTGCCAAATGGCTGGCTTCCTACGACTTAAGCCAGTTCGCTACTTTTGAAGTGTTAGCGAACTGCTTCATGCAAAGATTTGCACACAACGTAGAAGTCACGCCAACTCTGAATACCTTAAGGGATACAAAGCAAGGCATGAACGAAGACGTACATGCCTTCATTATAAGATGGAGGTCGCTTTTGGGCCAAGTGCGAGAGCCCATATCCGAAGGATGCGCAGTAATGCTCATCCTAGATAATTTTAATAGCGAATTAAAAACCCTTCTCTCGCTCCATGAGATTTCAACTTTCCATAAGTTGATCAAAAAGGCCTCCCTTTTCGAAACCAACTTGCGAAAAGGGACATACGATCACTTATGGAAAGGAAGTGCCGTTCCAAAAACCCGTTTGGAAAAGCCCATCGCATATGGGCTGACCACGACGGACAAAGGGGCAAAGCCCCATAAAATCGCCAATGTCCGGATGGATCCAGGCGTGGTGGGCGCTTCCAAAAATTTTGAAAAATTAGAAAATAAGAGGGAACGCAATTTTCAAAAATCGGTTGAAAAACGGGAGTATACTCCGCTGGGGCAACCTGTGTCGGAGGTCCTAGACCTCCTACTTGCCCAGGGCATGATAGAACTCCCTGAAATCCCTGAAGGAGTCACTTCCAAAGGGGGGTATTTAAACCGATTTTCTAAGTATCATCGGCTCAAAGGCCATGATACCAAACGCTACTTCTCTCTTTTAAATAAAATTGAGAACTTGATAGCAGAAGGCCGGCTCCAGGTCACTGCGGAACCTGAGCCACCTCAAGCTATCTTCAAGGAACCCTTTCCCAAACACGCCAGTGGCAGTGGGAAAGGAAAGGAGGTATGTACCCTCACCATTTCCAAGGAACTAGCGCGAAAGCTAGAACCTGGTCGACCTACTTGTGCACCCATCCTTGTACTATACAAGAGGCCCGCCCAAGTCGTCATTCAGGGACCACCAAAAGTGGAAACCCCGGTAAAACCAGTTTTAAAAATCCAAGGTTCTCCTCAGCTCATCCTTAGAGCCAAGTTTAGCGCAAACCCTAGGCTGGTCATGGGGGAAGTCACTAGATCCGGGAGGATCTATCAACCCCCGCACCTTCAAGGTGCTCAAAAGGTGGTCAGTGTGCCTGGCCCCTCAAAAGCATGTAGCCCTAGTGGTCTGCCAAAAGCAGATAAGGACAAAGTCATCCTAAATCCTTATGACTTCGAAAACCACCTTTCAAAGATTCCTATTCACATGTCTATCCTAGAGCTTATAAAAACCTCGCCTAGGCATAGACTTGTATTAGAGAAAATTCTAGAAAGGGCCAAGGTTGATTCGAACATAAGTTCGAAATCCTTGTCTGCCCAAGTGGCTTTATTAGGAGCAAAATCGCCCATCACTTTCTCGGAGGATGATGTAGATAGACCCTACGAAACCCATAACCAGGCCCTGCATATCGAGGTGGTTCTAAACAACCACTCTCTGGACAGGTGCCTAGTCGATGGTGGAGGAGGGCTCAACATCCTTCCACTTCATGTGGCGTACAAAATCGGAGTCACCTTGACTTCAGCGAACCCAAGCCCCATCGTTATCACTGGATACGATGGGAATGCGTCTAGACCTTTAGGATCCATCGAACTCCCAATGGAAACGGGAGGGATCGAACACACGGGGGTGTTCCATGTCTTGGACATCCACCCCCATTATAACCTGTTGCTGGGACGGCCTTGGATATATAGTTTGTGCGCTGTACCATCCACCTTCCACAGGTGTGTCAAGATCCCTTTTAGGGACTAGGTCGTAGTGATCCTAGGTGAGAGTCACCCACAACTTCAGGGGATCATAAACTCCCCTTGTTTATCAAGCTCCTAGGCCCATGAGGCTAACCTGGGGCAAATTATGGTTGAGCCACCTCGGCTCGTGTTGAACAACCCTAGGAAGGTTGTATGTGTGAAGGGGCCGCCCAAAGCAGGCCCCCTCCCGACTTTAATCCTCGTAGGAAAACCCAAGTGTCCCCTATTTCCAAAGCCCCTGGACAAGAGGCCATACGAGCCTAATATGGACGATAGCATGTTCCAGGATCACGACTTCTATCCAACCTTTTCAAAAAACAAAAAGTCGTGGAACATGTTATTAAACATGGGCTACACGCCCTACAAGAGCCTAGGGGCACAAAACCAGGGTCTCCTAGAGCCCATCCTTCCTAGGGCCAACCCAAGCCGATATGGGATCGGCTATACTCCCCGAATACCGCTGGAGCCACCCCCTGTGACCACCTGGGTCAAGGGTGCCCCGGAGCCTGTCTTAGAAGAGACCTACGATTTAGACCTCCTATTCCGAGTCTAACCCGTAGCGTTTTCCCTTTGTAGGTATGATGGAAGATCCCTTTTCTAAAAATACCAAAAACATTTGAAAAACTTAAAATAAAAAAAAAAAATCGAAAAACAAGAAAAACCAAAAACAATGGAAAAACAAAAACTCGAAAAAAGAGTGCTTTGTATAGTTCCCAAAGTTCTTGTTTTACAAAAACCCAAAAAAATCGAAAATTTGGAAAATACCAAAAAGATTTTGTACATAGCTGCTCCTGGTAGGACTTTGGCAAAAGAAAAGGATTTCGAAAGAAACGTCGTCTGCATAGCCAGACCAAAAATTTCGAAATCACCTGAAAATCCAAGTACAAAACCAAGTCATTTTGAAAACCACGCATCAAGTTCCCTCGGGTCTATAGCCCACAAGAATGATCAAAGCCCAGAAGTGGATCCCCTTGAGGAAGATCCCACTTCTGAGCTCCCAGAATTTCATAGAATTCTCGATTTTGAAAGACCTTCCCAATCAGTTGGAGGAGATTTCATAGAGGTAAACCTAGGGGATGATTCCAATCCCAAAACCATCAAAATAGGCGCATGCTTGCATGAAACTGAAAAGTTAGCATTCATTGCATTTCTACGAACCTATTTAGATGTGTTTGCATGGACGTATGAAGACATGCCGGGCATAGATCCCAGCATAATCGAGCATCGTCTTCCCTTAGATGCAGGTGTAAAACCCATAAAGCAGAAGCTTAGAAAAATACACCCGAATGTACACACGCAAGTCAAAGAGGGTTTAGAAGATCTGCTAAAAGCCGGATTTATAAAACCCATTGCGTATTCTTATTGGTTATCAAATATCGTTGTAGTTCGAAAAACCAATGGGAAAATTCGAATATGCATCGATTTCAGAAACCTGAATAAAGCCACTCCAAAGGATAATTATCCTTTACCAAACATAGATTTGATAGTCGATAGTACTGCAAATCATGAAATGTTTTCATTTATGGATGGCTATTCAGGCTATAATCAAATCAAACTAAGTCCACGAGATCAGGGTAAGACCGCCTTTACAACCCCATGGGGCACGTACTGCTATACAGTCATGCCCTTTGGTTTGAAAAATACCGGCGCAACATACCAACGAGCCATGAACACGATCTTCCATGATCAAATTCATGAGCTTGTAGAAGTGTATGTAGATGATCTCTTGGCGAAATCCAAAACCCGATGCACCCATATCGAATGTTTACAAAAGATTTTCGAAAGGCTTAGGCTTTACAAAGTAAAGCTAAACCCTCAAAAATGTGTGTTCGGGGTAGAATCAGGGAAGCTTCTAGGCTTTATGGTGAGCCAAAGGGGAATAGAAGTCGACCCCTCTAAGTGTCGAGCCATCATAGATATGGCTCCACCCTCCAATCTCACCCAAATCTGTAGCCTCCAGGGTCGATTACAATCCGTTCGCCGATTCATATCGAATCTGGCAACTAGATGTGAACCCTTCAACAAAATGTTGAGGAAGGGTACGAAATTCTTATGGGATGACGAATGCCAAAAGTCCTTCGAGAGACTGAAGGCATACTTGGTTAATCCCCCTGTTTTGAATCCTCCAAAGCAAGGAAAACCGCTTTTATTATACATCTCCGTGCATGTAAATGCTTTAGGAGCCCTATTGGCTCAATACGAGGATCACACCCATAAGGAGTACGCCATCTACTATATTTCGAAAACTCTCTTGGCTTATGAACGAAACTATCAAGCCATGGAGAAGACGTGCTTGGCCCTAGTATGGGCCTGCCAGAAGTTCAGACACTATTTTCTAGATCATGAGATCTGGATAGTGTCCAAGCTTGATCCAATCAAGCACTTATTCGAAAAACCCATTCTCACGGGTAGATTGGGCAAATGGCAACTCCTTTTAATGGAGTATGATCTGAAATACCATCACCAGATCTCCATTAAGGGGCAAGCCCTAGCAGATTACATGGCTGAATTCCCCTTAGAGGACGCATATCCCACTCTTGTCGAAATGCCTGATGAAGGCATCTTGCAAAACCATTTTCAAAACCACATTTTGGCAAATTCTTTCAAAAACCAAGTATGGAAGATGCACTTTGATGGGGCACGAAACCAACGAGGGGCTGGTGCTGGGGTCATCCTAATCTCCCCTGAAAAGGGCGAGATTCCCATAGCAGTCCGCTTAGATTTCAAATGTTCCAACAACGTAGCTGAGTATGAAGCACTCATACAAGGCTTAAGGATTTCGAAAACTCTAGGGGCATCATGCATCGAGGTCTTTGGAGATTCGCTCCTTGTCATAAACCAGGTTTTAAAAATTTGGCAAGTACGTAATGAGAAACTACTTCCATATTACGAGTTGGCCACTCGATTGGTCCAATCCTTCCAGTCGTGTAAACTCACACACGTGGGAAGAGAGGACAATGGCATCGCCGATGCCCTCTCCTCCTTGGGTTCAACCCTGAAGGTCGATCCCATTTCAGGGACCAGATCTTTAGAAATATGGCATGCGCCCCACCCATCCACACACGATTTGGATATTTGCCAAAACAACCCAGAGTCTATTGAAAAACCCTGGTTCTATGACATAAAACAATTCTTAGAAAATGGGGGATTCACCGAGGATGCCACATCCAAAGATAAGGCATTCATTCGTAAGATTTCGACCCGATACACCATTCTAGGTGGGGTCCTATACAAAAAAAGTTTTACTGGCATTCTGCTTAGGTGTATCGACTTGGAGGAGGCTAGGATAGTGATGCATGAATTCCACGATAGAGAATGTGGAGGTCATGTAAATGCCAACATGATGGCGATGAAAATACTTAGAGGGGGCTATTTTTGGTCCACCCTGAAAAAGGATTGTCACGATCATGTTAGGAAGTGTCATCCGTGTCAAGTGCATGGGCACGCCATTCATATCCCATCATCTGCATTGCATTCCGTGGTCAGCCCCTAGCCATTTACCATGTGGGCGTTTGACATCGTAGGCCCAATATTTCCAAAGGCCTTGAATGGGCATCGATTTATTTTAGCAGCCACGGAGTATTTCTCCAAGTGGGTGGAAGCCATTTCCCTAACCAATGTAATGGGGCAACATGTGGTGGCTTTCATCCGGAGGAATATCTTGGCTCGATTTGGGGTTCCACGAGACCTTGTGTCTGATAATGGTACCCCATTCAAGAACGAGCGGATGGTTAAGTTGTGCAACACGTATGGCATAACTCACCACTTCTCCTCGCCCTACTACCCTCAAGGCAACGGCCAAGCCGAAGCCACAAACAAGACTCTCATTAGTATTATTGAGAAAACCATAGAGAAGGGTAGGACGTGGCACGAGAAGCTGGATGAAGCCTTGTGGGCTTATAGGACTTCCATCCGGACTCCCACGAATGCCAAACCATTCGAGTTGGTCTATGGCACAAACGCCATTCTTCCCATTCATACTCAACTGCATTCATTTCATACATCCATAGCACTCGACCTTCCCCTAGAGACGCTTCAGCATGCTAGGATGGCCGAACTAGATTTGCTAGATGAGAGGCGACTCCTTGCCATGGATCATGCTTGTGCATACTGGCAGAGGATAGCCCAACATTATAGCAAACACATGAGACCTCGCCACTTTGAAGTGGGAGATCTGGTCTTAAAAACCATCCACCATCGTGGCCCACACCCCCTAGGCAAGTGGCGCCCCAATTGGGATGGACCCTATGTTGTACGAGCAACCACTACGAACAATTCGTATTGGTTGATCGATGTAGAAGGTAGGAATTTAGCAGATCCTATCAATATTCAATACTTAAAGAAGTATCACGTGTAGGATTTGGATTAAATTCCAGTTTTTGAAAATTTTTAAGGGATAGCTGCCCTGAGACATGTGAATAAGGTGCAAAAGCAAAGTCGTGTGACCCTGAGTGAGAGAATTCGCACTTGTGAAAGAATGGAGTTTTCAAAATCGTGGTTACATTTCAAAATCCTTCTTCTTACAAAGAAAGGCCGAGTTCAACATAGCAAGATACTTGCAAGTAGTACGTACTATTTCTAAATAGGCTGATCTGGGATGGATCGAGTGTAGGCTTGGGATAAGTCCTCCCCTCTTCTCTTCTATTTCCAAAAGGAAAACAAAGGCCCAAAACAAAAGCGAATTTCCCATTCAAAGTCTCTTTCCAAAAGAAAGAAACCAGACTTCAAAAAGAAAAATCGATTCTCTTATGAAAAAGAGGGATTAAAGAAAAAATACTCCCAAAGGGAGACCCTCTATGAAAAAAAGGAAAAAGAGGCCAAAAAGCTCAAAAAGAGCAGTTTTCCGCCTTTTGTGCCTCAAACCACGGGATGCTTCAGAAGGGACCGTGGTATCTCTTTCCCATCCCTGGCTTATCCCAAGCTAAAGCATGGTTCATTTCGAGGAATCCTAAAGTAAAAATAGGATTTACTTACTTGAATTTCATCTTGTTTGAGAATTCGACGTTTCGAGTAAGACGTAGGAATGTGAAATGAAGCTGGTTTTCGTATAAAACCTCCACTAGATAAGCGAGTGTTAAGACTCAAACAAGGGCAAGCACGAAGAGCTCGAGATCCTTAGGATCGAGGCTCAAGACAGTTGTCCCTTTTGTAAATAGCTTTTGTAAATAAGTTTTGAAAACCGAACATCGAACAGCATAGGATTTGCTCACTCGGAGCAGTAGGCCCTGTAAGTCTCTAGAGCTTGACCACATCTGGTCTCTGGGAGGTCGCCACTCTTGGCACCACACCCATGTCATTTGCATTTCACGCATGGTACTTGCATAAGCATGATCCCATTTAGGACCAGATTCCATAGAAAAACCCTTTGGCGTGATATCTCCTCCTACCAGAGTTTGTAAATTGAGATTTTGCTAAAAATGGGGCGATCCCAAATTCTTCGTGGATAGATCTAGGGAGACACTAAAAGGGGTGTTTGTCATCTTTGCCCTTATCCAAATCTATTTGGACAAGGCCAAAGAGGGGCATCTGTAAACACCCCGAAATCCCACGAATTTCTCAAAATCCATCTGGTTTTATACAGGCAGCCCCGGAGGGCCATTTTGAGTCTGGAAACCCAGGAGCCTTCCAGACAACCCTGTATATATGTTTTAAACTTCATATTTCAAAAATATGTAATATAGCTTTTGAAAACCTGTTAAAACACGTTTTTGAAACCCTGAAGCGGCTTGGCCCGATTAAGACAGGACCAGGAGAGCTAAGAAGAGCCCGGAACCGGAGCACATGTCGAGCCCGGCACAGCAACTCTTGTATCACATCCACACCCCAGGATCTCGAACGTCCAAGACCTTGTTCTTATCAAAATGTCATTTGAAGTCATCTTCGGAAGGCAGAAACGGAGGCGGACGACCATGTTGACGAAGACCCAACGTAGACGGAGTACTGATGCTATTAGGCCCCACACAAATCGTCCATTTCGAACCCAGCTCGAAGGAGTCAGAGTTCAGTTTGGATTGGATCTGGACCATATATATCCAGATCCCAATCCAAACCCATGTGTAGACTTGGATTTGGATTTGGATCCAGAGATCCAATCCAATATCCATATCCATGGCCCACATCACCTTCTCATAAATGGAGGTGGGGCCCACTTGAAATTCACGTGGGATAATGGCCATAAGAGAGAGTGGGGATGAAAAATATCAAGAGTGTTGTAATTAAGCTTGACTTGTGTGTCAAGTTTGGGGTTAATCATGTGGGTTAGCCTAATTGAGTGGGTTTAAGCTTGTAATTAGCCAAAACCTAACCTAGGGCTGCACCAACATGAGATGGTTAAGGTCTATGGGCCATGCAAAGGGAGCTCGTTCACCTAAACCTAACCCAAAACACCTAATCCTAGCCTGCCACCCTAATCCACCCCTAATATGAGCCTAATCACCTAACCCACTTCCCTAATCCCGGCCTAATCCCAACCTAATCACCTAACCCACTTCCCTAATCCTTCCCTAAACCTGGGTTAATTTCCCTAAACCTAGCCTAATCACCTAACCTAGTTCACTAAACCTCACCCTAGAACCCAACCACCTAACCTAGCCCTAAACCCCTAAACCACCCCTAGCCCACAATCTACCCAAACCACTAGTTTTCAAAATATCTGGCCCAACCCTTTCCAGCCCACCTTATCTTCATACCACCCTACCTAAACCACCTAACCACAAGCCCAAACCCAGCCCTAACCGACCTACCCATCCCTATATAAACCCCCCCCCTTGGGGGCGGGTTTTTCCTATCTAGTGGCTTAACCCATCCCAGTCGGGTCCCCTCCTTCCCCAAGTCCAGCCGAGTCCCACCATCTCCCACCTACCCCAGCTGCTCCACCTGCACCGCCTGCACCACCACCATCCTTCCATCCCACCACAGCTTGCGCCGCCACCTCCACCACCTCCCGGCCGAGCTTCACAGCCTGCCCATCTTCCTCCCAGCTGGGTACCACCTTCTCCCCATTCGGTAAGTACCCCCCCCACTCTACCTAGCTCCTTCTCTACTCCCTCTCCACTCCTAGCCACCCACCATACCACCATCTTACATCCACATCAGCCCCTTGCTGCCACCATTCTCACTTAGCCGAACCTAGCACAACCTAAACCACCGGCCACTACCTAACTACCCTAACTACTCCCGGCCAGCCATCTCTTTTCCCCTAAGACTCCCATCCGACCTTCCCTTAAACTCCCTTAGGTTCATATTCCCTAACACTCTATACTCTCCATTCGTGACCCTACACAATTACTTGGCCCAGCCCTTTAATCCCCCACATCAAGGCGACACCCACTTGCAGCCGGCCCACCTTCGAGGCGTCTATCCCACGCCCCACTTGCAGCCGGCCAGCACCCTTTGTCATCCACCCACGCGGAGCTCCCGTTTGCAGCCCAAGGCGAAGGCCAAGCCCACGGTCAAGCAAGGCCTCTACAGACCAGCTACTTGTAAGTGCCTAAACTCGGTCTTTAGTTGTACACTTGCTTGAGATTCAATTTGATACGGGGTTGTAATAACAGAGCATAGTCTCCCCCCGCTTGTAATAATGTGGCTTGGCACACCCACACACATGCACTCTCTTAGTTGTGCACGATTTTGAACACACATGGGCCTAATCAGCCCCTAATACATAAGTGCATATCTATACTTTCATTTTCGAAGGGTTTTTGCTTAAGTTGGGTGCGTTGTCTTTCAATTCAAGCACTCACACACATTGAGCTTTCGCTCTTATTTGAGAGACCCAAGTAAGGGCCGACCTATACTATTTGGGTTTCCTTCAATGTCGTGTGAGTAAGTCTTTCAATTCAAGCACACTCACACACATTGAGCTTTTGCTCTTATTTGAAAGACCCAAGTAAGAGCCGACCTATACTATTTGGGTTTCCATTCATGTCGTGTGAGTAAGTCTTTCAATTCAAGCACACTCACACACATTGAGCTTTCGCCCTTATTTGAAAGACCCAAGTAAGGGCCGACATATACTATTTGGGTTTCATTTCATGTCGTGTGTGTAAGTCTTTCAATTCAAGCACGCACCCACATTGAGCCTTCGCTCTTATTTGCAAGACCCGAGTAAGGGCTCATATACATAATCTATATACATATCTCCCTTCGGTTATTTCCCTTCGGTTATTTCCCTTTGGTTATTTCCCTTCAGTATTGTCTTTACATTTCGGGTTTTCCCTTTGGAGTAGCGTGAGTTTGCATTGCATCTACGCCATACCACGAGGTAGGACGCATATTGCATCAAAGCAAGCCCCGCTCGAATTCGCCCATGTAGTGGAGTGTTCATAACACACAAACTAGGTGGCCCGAAAAGGGATAAAAGAAAAGACTTAGGCACGTGCAAATCCACGTGATCTAAAACATGCAATCGCATTTTAAAGACCCAAAATAGACACCTCGAACCGCTTCATAGACTTTCTCTCCAAAACTTGATTTTTGTAAAGTGTACAGACTGACCCTTGCGCATCGGTGCAAGAAGGTCTGCGACGACAAGAGCTTACTTGCTCACAGTCGCCCTGTTTAGAAGTCAGTGTTAAAAATATCTTCGCTAGCTTAGGTAAGCTAGCTGGCACGCCCTGTTTGCATACATAAGCCTTAGACACACGAGAGGATCCGCTCCGAGCCCTGAAAAAGCAAGAGGCGGGGATTTTCGCGCGTCTACAAGCCTCTTGGCTGAGAGCATCGATTTTGGCCTCAAACTCCCTTCTCAAGTCCTCGATTTCATCTAGTTTTATTTTGTTTTTAAAAATCCTCCTAGAGTGAGAACTTGATGCGCATGAGCCTTGGCTCGACACTTCACTTGGATTGGATTTTGACATGCTTTTCAAGCTTTTTCAAAATATCCTAAGTACAAGTAAAGAAAACAAGTTAAAATGACACCTTTTACAAAATTTTCGCAAGACTCCTACTTAAAAACTCGATTTTTGAAAGGCTCACGTCCCACCGGGCGTGCCAATCTCTGTAGACGCGTGAAAATCCCCGCCTCTTTACCTTTTCAGGGCTCGGAGCGGATCCTCTCGTGTGTCTAAGGCCTATGTATGCAAATAGGGCATGCCAGCTAGCTTACCTAAGCTAGCGAAGATATTTTTAACACTGACTTCTAAACGTGGTGACTGTGAGCAAGTAAGCTCTTGTCGTCGTAGACTTTCTTGCACCGATGCGCAAGGGTCAGTCTGTACCCTTTGCAAAAATCGAGTTTTGGAGAGAAAGTCTACGAAGCGGTTCGAGGTGTCTATTTTGGGTCTTTAAAATGTGATTGCATGTTTTAGATCACGTGGATTTGCACGTGCCTAAGTCTTTTCTTTTATCCCTTTTCGGGCCACCTAGTTTGTGTGTTATGAACACTCCACTACATGGGCGAATTTGAGCGGGGCTTGCTTTGATGCAAATATGCATCCTACCTCGTGGTATGGCGTAGATGCAATGCAAACTCACGCTACTCCAAAGGGAAAACCCGAAATGTAAAGACAATACTGAAGGGAAATAACCGAAGGGAGATATGTATATAGAATATGTATATGAGCCCTTACTCGGGTCTTGCAAATAAGAGCGAAGGCTCAATGTGGGTGCGTGCTTGAATTGAAAGACTTACACACACGACATGAAATTAAACCCAAATATAAATTGCAGTATGGCCTTGACTAAGGTCTTGGGAGTAAGAGCGAAGGCTCAATGTGTGTGAGTGCTTGAAATGAAGTACTACACACACGACATAAATGAAACCCAAATGTAACTACAATAAGGCCTTTACTAAGGTCTTGGGAGTAAGAGCGAAGGCTCAATGTGTGTGAGAGTGCTTGAATTAAAAGACTTACACACACGACATGAAATTGAACCCAAATAGTATAGGTCGGCCCTTACTTGGGTCTTTCAAATAAGAGCGAAGGCTCAATGTGTGTGAGAGTGCTTGAATTGAAAGACTTACACACACGACATGAAATGAAACCCAAATAGTATAGGTCGGCCCTTACTTGGGTCTTTCAAATAAGAGCGAAAGCTCAATGTGTGTGAGTGCTTGAATTGAAAGACAACGCACCCAACTTAAGCAAAAACCCTTCGAAAATGAAAGTATAGGTATATACTTGTATATTATGGGCTGATTAGGCCCGTGGGTGTTCAAAATCGTGCACAACTAAGAGAGTGCACGTGTGTGGGTGTGTCAAGCCACGTTATTACAAGCGGGGAGAGACTATGCTCCGTTATTACAACCCCGTATCAAATTGAATCTCAAGCAAGTATACAACTAAAGACCGAGTTTAGGCACTTATGAGTAGTTGGTCCGTAGAGGCCTTGCTTGAGCGTGGGCTTGGCCTTCGCCTTGGGCTGCAAACGGGAGCTCCGCGAGGGTGAATGACAAAGGGTGCTGGCCGGCTGCAAGTGGGGCGCGGGATAGGCTCCTCGAAGGTGGCCGGCTGCAAGTGGGTGTCGCCTTGATGTGGGGGATTAAAGGGGCTGGGCCAAGTGAGTGTGTAGGGTCACTAGGAGAGTATAGAATGTTGGGGAGTATGGACCTAAAGGGAGTTTAAGGGAAGGCCGAATGGGAGTCCTAGGGGAAAAGAGATGGCTGGCCGGGTGTAGTTGGGGTAGTTAGGTAGTGGCCGGTGGTTTAGGTTGTGATAGGTTCGGCTAAGTGAGAATGGTGGCAGTAGAGGGCTGATGTGTAGGTAAGGTGGTGGTATGGTGGGTGGCTAGGAGTGGAGAGGGAGTAGAGAAGGAGTTAGGTAGAGTTGGGGGGTACTTACCGAATGGGGAGAAGGTGGTACCCGACTGGGAGGAAGATGGGCAGGCTGTGAAGCTCGGCCGGGAGGTGGTGGAGATGGCGGTGCAAATTGTGGTGGAATGGAGGGATGGTGGTGGTGCAGGCAGCGCAGGTGGAGCAGCTGGGGAAGTGGAGGAGGTGGAGCAGGTTCGGCTGGACTTGGGGAAGGAGAGGACCCGGCTGGGATCTAGGTGGGCTTCTAGATCGGAAAACCCGCCCCCAAGGGGGGGGGTTTATATAGGGATGGGTAGGTCGGTTAGGGCTGGGTTTGGGGTAGTGGTTAGGTGGTTTAGGTAGGGTGGTATGAAGATAAGGTGGGCTGGAAAGGGTTGGGCCAGATATTTTAAAAACTAGTGGTTTGGGTAGATTGTGGGCTGGGGGTGATTTAGGGGTTTAGGGCTAGGTTAGGTGGTTGGGTTCTAGGGTGAGGTTTAGTGAGCTAGGTTAGGTGATTAGGCTAGGTTTAGGCTAGGTTTAGGGAAATTAACCTAGGTTTAGGGAAGGATTAGGGAAGTGGGTTAGGTGATTAGGTTGGGATTAGGCCAGGATTGGGGAAGTGGGTTAGGTGATTAGGCTCAGATTAGGGGTGGATTTGGGTGGAAGGCTAGGATTAGGTGTTTTGGGTTAGGTTTAGGTGAAGGAGCTCCCTTTGCATGGCCCATAGACTTTAACCATATCATGTTGGTGCAGCCCTAGGTTAGGTTTTGGCTAATTACAAGCTTAAACCCACTCAATTAGGCTAACCCACATGATTAACCCCAAACTTGACACACAAGTCAAGCTTAATTACAACACTCTTGATATTATCCATCCCCACTCTCTCTCATGCCCATAATCCCATGTGAATTTCAAGTGGGCCCCACCTCCATTTATGAGAAGGTGATGTGGGCCATGGATATGGATATTGGATTGGATCTCTGGATCCAAATCCAAATCCAAGTCCACACATGGGTTTGGATTGGGATCTGGATATATATGGTCCAGATCCAATCCAAACTGAACTCTGACTCCTTCGAGCTGGGTTCAAAACGGATGATTTGTGCAGGGTCTTACAGCATCAGTACTCCGTCTGCATTGGGTCTTCGCCAACATGGTCGTCCGCCTCCATTTCTACCTTCCGGAGATGACTTCAAATGATATTTTGATAAGAACAGGGTCTTGGACGTTCGAGATCCTGGGGGTGTGGATGTGATACAAGAGTTGCTGTGCCGGGCTCGACATGTGCTACGGTTCCGGGCTCTTCTTAGCTCTCCTGGTCCTGTCTTGATCAGGCCAAGCTGCTTTGGGGTTTCAAAACATGTTTTAAAAAGGTTTTTAAAAGCCATATTTTGTATTTTTGAAATATGAAGTTTAAAACATATATACAGGGTTGTCTGGAAGGCTCCTGGGTTTCCAGACTCAAAAATGGCCCTTTGGGGCTGCTTGTACAAAACTAGATGAATTTTGAGAAATTCGTGGGATTTCGGGGTGTTTACAAGGACTTCCATCCAGACTCCCACGAATGCCACACCATTCGAATTGGTCTATGGCACAAACGCCATTGTTCCCATTCATACTCAACTGCATTCATTCCATACATCCATAGCACTCGACCTCCCCCTAGAGACGCTTCAGCATGCTAGGATGGCCGAACTAGATTTGCTAGATGAGAGGCGACTCCTTGCCATGGATCATGCTCGTGCATACCGGCAAAGGATAGCCCGACATTATAGCAAACACATGAGACCTCGCCACTTTGAAGTGGGAGATCTGGTCTTAAAAACCATCCATCATCGTGGCCCACACCCCCTAGGCAAGTGGTGCCCCAATTGGGATGGACCCTATGTTGTACGAGCAACCACTACGAACAATTCGTATTGGTTGATCGATGTAGAAGGTAGGAATTTAGTAGATCCTATCAATATTCAATACATAAAGAAGTATCATGTGTAGGATCTGGATTAAATTCCAGTTTTCGAAAAGTTTAAGGGGTAGCTGCCCTGAGACATGTGAATAAGGTGCAAAGGCAAACTCGTGTGACCCTGAGTAAGAGAATTCGCACTTGTGAAAGAGCGGAGTCTTCAAAAATCGTGGTTGCATTTCAAAATCCTTCTTCTTACAAAGAAAGGCCTAGTTCAACATAGTAAGATACTTGCAAGTAGTACGTGCTATTTCTAAAATAGGCTGATCTGGAATGGATCGAGTGTATGCTTGGGATAAGTCCTCCCCTCTTCTCTTCTCCTTCCAAAAGGAAAACAAAGGCCCAAAACAAAAGGGAATTTCCCATTCAAAGTCTCTTTCCAAAAGAAAGAAACCAGAATTTAAAAGAAAAATCGATTCTCTTATAAAAAAGAGGGATTAAAGAAAAAATACTCCCAAAGGGAGACCCTCTATGAAAAAAAGGAAAAAGAGGCCAAAAAGCTCAAAAAAGAGCAGTTTTCCGCCTTCTGTGCCTGAAACCACGGGACGCTTCAGAAGGGACCATGGTATCTCTTTCCCATCCCTGGCTTATCCCAAGCTAAAGCATGGTTCATTTCGAGGAATCCTAAAGTAAAAATAGGATTTACTTACTTGAAATTCATCTTGTTTGAGAATTCGACGTTTCGAGTAAGGCGTAGGAATTTGAAATATGCCTTGTTTTCTTATAAAACCTCCGCTAGATAAGCGAGTGTTAAGACTCAAACAAGGGCAAGCACGAAGAGCTCGAGATCCTTAGGATCGAGGCTCAAGACAGTTGTCCCTTTTGTAAATAGCTTTTGTTAAGTTTTGAAAACCGAACATCGAACAGCATAGGATTTGCTCACTTGGAGCAGTAGGCCTTGTAAGTCTCTAGAGTTCGACCACATCTGGTCCCTGGGAGGTCGCCACTCTTGACACCACACCCATGTCATTTGCATTCCATGCATGGTACTTGCATGAACATGATCCCATTTTAGGACCAGATTTCATAGTACCCTTTGGCGTGATATCTCCTCCTACCAGAGTTTGTAAATTGAGATTTTGCAAAAAGATTGGGACGATCCCATATTCTTCATGGCTAGATCTAGGGAGACATTGAAAGGGGTGTTTGTCATCTTTGCCCTTATCCAAATCGATTTGGACAAGGCCAAAGAGGGGCATCTGTAAACACCCCGAAATCCCACGAATTTCTTAAACAAACCTGGTTTTGTACAAGCAGCCCCAAAGGGCCATTTTGAGTATGGGAACCTAGGAGCCTTCCAGACAACCCTGTATATATGTTTTAAACTTTGTATTTCAAAAATATATAATATGGCTTTTGAAAACCTTTTAAAACACGTTTTTGAAACCCCAAAGCAGCTTGGCCTAATCAAGACAGGACCAGCAAAGTCAAAGAGAGCCCGGAACCGAAGCACACGTCAAGCCCGACACAGCAACTCTCGTATCAAATCCATACCCCCAGGATCTCGAACGTCCAAGACCCTGTTATTATCAAAATGTCATTTGAAGTCATCTCCGAAAGGTAGAAATGGAGGCAGACGATTATGTTGGCGAAGACCCAACGCAGACGGAGCACTGATGCTGTCAGGCCCCGCACAAACCGTCTGTTTCGAACCCAGCTCGAAGGAGTCAGAGTTCAATTTGGATTGGATCTGGACCATATATATCCAGATCCCAATCCAAACCCATGTGTGGACTTGGATTTGGATTTGGATCCAGAGATCCAATCCAATATCCATATCCATGGCGCACATCACCTTCTCATAAATGGAGGTGGGGCCCACTTGAAATTCACGTGGGATTATGGGCATGAGAGAGAGTGGGGATGGATAATATCAAGAGTGTTGTAATTAAGCTTGACTTGTGTGTCAAGTTTGGGGTTAATCATGTGGGTTAGCCTAATTGAGTGGGTTTAAGCTTGTAATTAGCCAAAACCTAACCTAGGGTTGCACCAACATGAGGTGGTTAAGGTCTATGGGCCATGCAAAGGGAGCTCCTTCACCTAAACCTAACCCAAAACACCTAATCCTAGCCTTCCACCCTAATCCACCCCTAATCTGAGCCTAAACACCTAACCCACTTCCCTAATCCCGGCCTAATCCCAACCTAATCAGCTAACCCACTTCCCTAATCCTTCCCTAAACATAGGTTAATTTTCCTAAACCTAGCCTAATCACCTAACCTAGCTCACTAAACCTCACCCTAAAACCCAACCACCTAACCTAGCCCTAAACCCCTAAACCACCCCTAGCCCACAATCTACCCAAACCACTAGTATTTAAAATATATGGCCCTACCCTTTCCAGCCCACCTTATCTTCATACCACCCTACCTAAACCACCTAACCACTACCCCAAACCCAGCCCTAACCGACCTACCCATCCCTATATAAACCCCCCCCCTTGGGGGCGGGTTATCCTATCCAGTCGCCTTCCCCAAGCCTAGCCGGGACCCCACTTCCCAGCCCAGCCGAACCCAGCCACCTGCTCCACCTACTCCATCTGCACCACCACCTGCACCGCCACCTACACCACCACCTGTCACCACCCTTGCCCTCGGCCAAACCATTTGCTCTACCACACCCGACTGCTTTCTTCCATCCACCCCCTCTCTTCAAGCACGGTTAGTACCCCCTCCTTCGTCTCACCTTCTTCACTCCCTCTCCACTCTCAGCCACCTAAACCCTACCATAACACCCTACCACCAGCCATTCCCCTTTGCTGCCACCATTCTCACTCAGCCGAACCTATCACACCCTAAACTACTCGCCACTACCTAACCAACCTAACTACACCCGGCCGCCCTATTAGACTTCCTAAGACCTACCCATAACACTCCCTTACACCCACTATCCCCGCTACCACCTAGCCCCATCACCTAACTAGCTACCTTCCCATACTCCAGCCTTAGTCATCCTAGCAGCCCGCCACCACCACATTCCCCTAGTCGGCCACTCCAACCGACTATCCCTTCCATTCGGCCAGCCATCTCTTTTTCCCTAGGACTCCCATTCGACCTTCCCTTAAGCTCCCCTTAGGTCCATACTCCCTAACACTCTAGACTCTCTTAGTGACCCTACATACTCACTTGGCCTAGCCCCTTTAATCCCCCACACCAAGGCGACACCCTTGCTTGCAGCCGGCCACCATCAAGGCGCCTATCCCGCGCCCCATTTGTAGCTGGCCAGCACCCTTTGTCGTTCACCCTCGCGGAGCTCCCGTTTGCAGCCCAAGGCGAAGGCCAAGCCCACGCTCAAGCAAGGCCTTTACGGACCAGCTACTAGTAAGTGCCTAACTCGGTCTTTAGTTGTATACTTGCTTGAGATTCAATTTGATACGGGGTTGTAATAACGGAGCATAGTCTCCCCCAGCTTGTAATAACGTGGCTTGGCACACCCACACACATGCACTCTCTTAGCGTGCACGATTTTGAATACACACGGGCCTAATCAGCCCCTAATACATAAGTATATACATATACTTTCATTTTTGAAGGGTTTTGCTTAAGTTGGGTGCGTTGTCTTTCAATTCAAGCACTCACACACATTGAGCTTTCGCTCTTATTTGAAAGACCCAAGTAAGGGCCGACCTATACTATTTGGGTTTCATTTTATGTCGTGTGTGTAAGTCTTTCAATTCAAGCACTCTCACACACATTGAGCCTTCGCTCTTATTTAAAAGACCCAAGTAAGGGCCGACCTATACTATTTGGGTTTCATTTCATGTCGTGTGTGTAAGTCTTTCAATTCAAGCACTTTCACACACATTGAGCTTTCACTCTTAATCCCAAGACCTTAGTAAAGGCCTTATTGCAGTTATATTTGGGTTTCATTTATGTCGTGTGTGTAGTACTTCAATTCAAGCACTCTCACACACATTGAGCCTTCGCTCTTACTCCCAAGACCTTAGTAAAGGCCATACTGCAATTTATATTTGGGTTTAATTTCATGTCGTGTGTGTAAGTCTTTCAATTCAAGCACGCACCCACATTGAGCCTTCGCTCTTATTTGCAAGACCCGAGTAAGGGCTCATATACATACTCTATATACATATCTCCCTTCGGCACTTACTTTACAAGTCATTTCCCTTCGGTTATTTCCCTTCGGTTATTTCCCTTCAGTATTGTCTTTACATTTCGGGTTTTCCCTTTGGAGTAGCGTGAGTTTGCATTGCATCTACGCCATACCACGAGGTAGGACGCATATTGCATCAGAGCAAGCCCCGCTCCAATTCGCCCATGTAGTGGAGTGTTCATAACACACAAACTAGGTGGCCCGAAAAGGGATAAAAGAAAAGACTTAGGCACGTGCAAATCCACGTGATCTAAAACATGCAATCGCATTTAAAAGACCCGAAATAGACACCTCGAACCGCTTCGTAGGCTTTCTATCCCAAAACTCGATTTTTGCAAAGCGTACAGACTGACCCTTGCGCATCGGTGCAAGAAGGTCTGCGACGACAAGGGCTTACTTGCTCACAATCGCCACGTTTAGAAGTCAGTGTTAAATATATCTTCGCTAGCTTAGGTAAGCTAGCTGGCACACCCTGTTTGCATACATAGGCCTTAGACCCACGAGAGGATCCGCTCCGAGCCCTGAAAAGGCGAGAGGCAGGGATTTTTCGTGCATCTACAGTAGACACGCAGAAAATTTCCGACTCTGGGCTTCTTAGGGCCTAGAGCGAACCTTTTTGTATGTCTAAGTCGCTAAAAGGGCATGCCAGCTGGCTTACTCAAGCTAGCAAAGTAAGTTTTCGCAAGATATGACTCGTTTGGGGCGATTGTAAGCTAGTGAGCTCTTTTCGTCGCAGACCTTCTTGCACCGATGCGCAAGGGTCAGTCTGTATACTTAGCAAAGTCGATTTTGAACAAATGTAACCTCTTTGAAAACATACGAAGTGTTTTGATTGGGTTTTGTTTGTATTGTTGCAGATTTTATTTCACGTGAGATTTGCACATGCCTATGTCTTTGATTTTAGTCAACTTGGGCGTGAGATATGTGCGTCAAGTGCCTAAATGTGGCAAGTTTTGCACGGGTGTATGGGGTTTGCTTTGATGCAGTATGCGTCTTAACTCGTGGTATGGCGAATATGCAATGCAAACTCACACAACTGAACGGGAAAACCCGGAATTGAAAGACAATGCTTAAGGGAAATTGCGTAAGGGAAATTGCAAAAAGGGAAATATAGCTATATCTTAAGAGCGGAAAGGCTCAATTGTGTAAGTGTATGCCGTGTATAAATTGAAATGCAACTCACACAGCTGAACCTTAAAACCCGAAATTTAAAGACATAGAGAAAGGGAAATACAACTATATATATATGGGCCCGAAGGTCGCCAACGTGCGCGTGTTGTGTTGGTGTGTAAATGGAAAGACAAACACATGCAGCTGAACCGGGAAAACACAGCAGAAAGTATAGAAATAGGACTATATCTTAGCGGCTGCCAAGGCCAAAATGGTGCGTGAGGTGCACGAGCAAGCACTCGGGTGTTCTTTGTGTGTGAGTGTGTAAATGAAAGACAAACTCACACGACTTAATGTAACAACTCAGCTTAACTGAAATACATATATAGAATAAGAGCGAAAGCTCAATGCACGCATGTGTGAGTGTATAAATTTAAGGACAACTCATGCAGCTCTTACTAGAGTCTTAGGAGTAAGAGCGAAGGCTCAATGGTGCACGTGGGTGCTTGTGTACGAGTAAGAGCTAAGGCTCAAGTGCTCGTGTGTGCTTCGTGTAGCAAACCAAGTTATTACAATAGGGGGGAGACAAGGCTCCGTTAATACAACCCCGTATTCAAATTGAATCAAAGCGTAGAAAGGAGATATGAAATACCAAATTAAAGCACTTACGTGATTCTGATGTTTGTCCACTCCAATCTTCACGAGTTTGCTTGGATTCACACCCACGGATAAGTCTTCCTTGAAGCTTGAAGCGAAAGGTGGCTAAATGGAGCCTTCAAGCTTGAGGGTAGGCTTGAGGGATGAGGTTCACGACACTAGAGGGTGGCGGGTTTGGTTGGGTAAGGGTAAGGCACGGTAGTTGGTAGGTCTTGGTGTTTAGGTGGGTATGGGTGAGGTGCGTGGGATAAGAGAGGGGGTATGGGATGGGTCACGACTGAGGTTAAGGGAGCTAGGGTCACGGTTAGGGATGTGGTAAGGCGTGTGGTAGGGCGTGTGATAGGTGATATGGGAGCTAAGGTCACGGCGGTAGGTAGGTGGGGCGATGCGAAACTAGGAGAGGTTTGGTTGGGAGTGTTTGGCGTGGGATGGGGTATGGAGTTGGGGTGTTAGGTAGTTGGGGTAAGGTCACGACAAGGTTCGGCTGGGGTGTGGTGGTGGGGTTTAAGGTCACGGCTGGGGTAGGTCGGCCGGGGTTAGCTGGGCAAGTGCTCACGGCACTAGGTAGATGGAAGGGTAGGAGAAGGGGAGTCTAGCTAGGATGGTTTGGTTAGGACAGGGGGTAGGTCGGTTAGGCTAGGTAGTGGTGGTGGTGGATAGTGGCTGGCCGGTTGGAGGGGAAGTGTTGGGTGACTAGGGGAACCGGGTGGAAGGGCGATGGCAGGTGACGGTGGCTGGAAAGGTCGGGAAGGTCGGCCCGCAGGCAGGCCGATTAGGGCGACGGGCGCTAGGCACCTATCACAGGCACTAAGGCAAAGAGGGAGCGTGCAGGGCACGCGCGAGGGGCAGCGCGCTTGTCGGGCATGTGCAAGTCCCCCGCAGGGTGCGCGTGGGGTGCGGGTGAGTGTAGGATGGCCGGGGGTTTTAGTGGGAGTCGGTTAGGGTTAGGGTGAGTCAGTTGGGGTTAGGTTGGGTTTTAATTAGGATTAGGTGAGGTCGGTTAGGTGGTTTAGAGGGATTAGGAAGAGTGGTTTAGGGGGGATTAAGGGTTTACCTCTTGACAATGGTTTAAGGTGTGCTTGAGCTCCGATTAGCCACCTTAAGCCTCTTGTCCAAGCAAATCAGCCCTTCAATTAGGGTGGGGCAGCCCTTGACTAATCCTACACTAACCACAATTAATAAAACCCTAAGCAAAGAAAGCACTAACCACTCACCTTGGACCTTCTCTCTCCTCCCTTGGATTTCACGTGAACCCCTTACAATGGATCCCCTCTCCTCTATTTATAGGCATTTGAGGTGGGTCTTGGATTTGGGTTTGGGATTTGGATCCAGACCCAAATCTAAACACTATTTGGATATGGATCATGGATCTCAGATATTTTGAGATCCATATCTGATCCAAACCATACATTTTTATGGATATGGATCTGGATATTTTGGTCCAGATTCGATCCAATCCAAACACTATTTGGATCGACCCAAACACTATTTGGATTAGCCCAAATCCAAACACTATTCACTATATGGATTTGAATATGGATATTTATGGTCCAGATCCAAATCAAAATTTCTCTGGATAGTCCTTCTTGGCTTCTCGAGGTAAATGATCTGTGCGGGCCCTAGTTTCATCAGTGACCCGTCTGGTGTTGGGTTTCCCTAATCTGTGTCGTCCGGACTCCTTTTCGCCTTTTTGGACTCCGTTTCTGCTCATTTTTGGTCTTCTTGGTTCAAATTCAGGATGCTTGAGCGAGAATGGTCGATCTGGCTTTCTGGTGCTCCTGGCTTGCCATCTGCTTCACGCTTGGGCCTTCCTTTCGCCTTTCGAACCTGGCTTTTATCAGGCCAGGTTGTTCTTTTGGGCTTCGGAACAGACTTCTGAAGCTGCTTTTGGTGTTGGCCTTCATGACCGGCTTGCTGGGCTGTTTCTGGATCAGGTGTCATCTTCGTAGGCTTCACCTGTTCGCCTTTGGGTTTTAGGAAAATGAGGCTTAGCCCGAGTTTCAAAAACTCCTATTTGATAAAAGGGATTCAAAAGCAATATGTACAGAATTTCAAAATAGTACGTATGTGTTTTTGAATATGTACAGGGTTTCTGGAAGGCTCTTCGGTTTCTATACTCAAAATGGCCCTTTGGGGCTGCTTTTATAAAACCAGGTATGTTTTTAGAAAGTCGTGGGTTTTTTGGGGTGTTTACACTCTAAAGGAAAGTCAGCCACATAGTCGGCTAGGGCTTGTCCCTTGATGGAGGTTTGATGGTGGAATTTTAGGTCATACTCCATCAAGAGGAGCTGCCATTTACCCAGCCTACCCGTGAGGATAGGTTTTACAAACAAATGCTTGATTGGATCAAGCCTAGACACTATCCAGATCTCATGATCTAGGAAGTAATGTCGAAATTTCTGGCAGGCCCATACCAAGGCCAAGCATGTCTTCTCCATGGCTTGATAGTTTCTTTCAAAAGCCAATAGAGTTTTCAAAATATAGTAGATGGCATACTCTTTATGGGTATCATCCTCATATTGAGCTAATAAGGCACCCAAGGCATTCGTATGCACAGAAATGTAAAGTAAAAGAGATTTTCCTTGCTTTGGAGGGTTTAAAATAGGAGGATTAACCAAATACGTTTTTAATCTTTCGAAAGTTTTTGGCAATCATCGTCTCACACAAATTTCACCCCTTTTCTCAAAAGTTTGTTGAAAGGTTCGCATCTTGTAGTGAGGTTTGAAATAAACCTTCTAATTGATTGGAGGCGACCTTGGAGGCTTCGGATTTGCGTTAAATTGGAGGGTGGAGGCATATCTATAATGGCTCAACACTTAGAGGGGTCGACTTCAATACCCCTTTGGCTTACCATAAAACCTAAAAGCTTGCCGGATTCTACTCCGAAGATGCACTTTTGCCTGATTCTACTTCGAATTTTCCCATTGGATTTTCGAACTACAACAATCTTGGAAAGCCAATCAGAATACGCAATGGGTTTTATAAAACCAGCTTTAAGTAGATCTTCTAAACCCTCTTTTACTTGCGAATGTACTTTCGGATGAATCTTTTTAAGCTTTTGTTTTATGGGTTTCGAGAATAGATCTAGGAGAAGACAATGCTCTACCACTTTTGGGTCTATACCTAGCATGTCTTCGTAAGTCCATGCAAACACATCGATATAGGTTTTCAAGAATGCAATGAATGATGCTTTTTCATGCTCATGCAAACATGCACCTATCTTAATGTGCTTGAGTTTTGACTCATTCCCTAAGTTGATCTCTATGAAATTCCCTCCCACAGAATTCAAAGGTTTTTCAAAATCGAGGATTTTGTTAAACTCGGGAAGCTCAGAAGTGGGATCTGTAGGCGCGCGAAAAATCCCCCGCCTCTCGCCTTTTTCAGGGCTCGGAGCGGATCCTCTCGTGCGTCTAAGGCCTTATTTATGCAAACAGGGCATGCCAGCTAGCTTACCTAAGCTAGCGAAGATATATTAACACTGACTTCTAAACGTGGCGACTGTGAGCAAGTGAGCTCTTGTCGTCGCAGACCTTCTTGCACCGATGCGCAAGGGTCAGTCTGTACGCTTTGCATAAAATCGAGTTTTGGGAGAGAAAGTCTACGAAGCGGTTCGAGGTGTCTATTTCGGGTCTTTTAAATGCGATTGCATGTTTTAGATCACGTGGATTTGCACGTGCCTAAGTCTTTTCTTTTATCCCTTTTCGGGCCACCTAGTTTGTGTGTTATGAACACTCCACTACATGGGCGAATTCGAGCGGGGCTTGCTTTGATGCAATATGCGTCCAACCTCGTGGTATGGCGTAGATGCAATGCAAACTTACACTACTCCAAAGGAAAAACCCGAATGAAAGACAATACTGAAGGGAAATATCCGAAGGGAAATAACCGAAGGGAAATAACCGAAGGGAAATGACTTGAAATATAAATGCTGAAGGGAGATATGTATATAGAGTATGTATATGAGCCCTTACTCGGGTCTTGCAAATAAGAGCGAAGGCTCAATGTGGGTGCGTGCTTGAATTGAAAAGACTTACACACACGACATGAAATTAAACCCAAATATAAATTGCAGTATGGCCTTAACTAAGGTCTTGGGAGTAAGAGCGAAAGCTCAATGTGTGTGAGTGCTTGAATTGAAGTACTACGCACACGACATAAATGAAACCCAAATATAACTACAATAAGGCCTTTACTAAGGTCTTGGGAGTAAGAGCGAAGGCTCAATGTGTGTGAGAGTGCTTGAATTGAAAGACTTACCCACACGACATGAAATGAAACCCAAATAGTATAGGTCGGCCCTTACTTGGGTCTTTCAAATAAGAGCGAAGGCTCAATGTGTGTGAGAGTGCTTGAATTGAAAGACTTACCCACACGACATGAAATGAAACCCAAATAGTATAGGTCGGCCCTTACTTGGGTCTTTCAAATAAGAGTGAAAGCTCAATGTGTGTGAGAGTGCTTGAATTGAAAGACTTACCCACACGACATGAAATGAAACCCAAATAGTATAGGTCGGCCCTTACTTGGGTCTTTCAAATAAGAGCGAAAGCTCAATGTGTGTGAGTGCTTGAATTGAAAGACTTACCCACACGACATGAAATGAAACCCAAATAGTATAGGTCGGCCCTTACTTGGGTCTTTCAAATAAGAGCGAAAGCTCAATGTGTGTGAGTGCTTGAATTGAAAGACTACGCACCCAACTTAAGCAAAACCCTTCAAAAATGAAAGTATATGTATATACTTATGTATTAGGGGCTGATTAGGCCCGTGTGTGTTCAAAATCATGCACAACTAAGAGAGTGCACGTGTGTGGGTGTGCCAAGCCACATTATTACAAGTGGGGGGAGACTAGGCTCCGTTATTACAACCCCGTATCGAATTGAATCTCAAGCAAGTATACAACTAAAGACCGAGTTAGGCACTTACTAGTAGCTGGTCCGTAGAGGCCTTGCTTGAGCGTGGGCTTGGCCTTCGCCTTGGGCTACAAACGGGAGCTCCGCGAGGGTGAATGGCAAGAGGTGCTGGCCGGCTGCAAATGGGGCGCGAGATAGGCGCCTTGAAGGTGGCCGGCTGCAAGCAAGGGTGTCACCTTGGTGTGGGGGATTAAAGGGGCTGGGCAAGGTGAGTATGTAGGGTCACTAGGAGAGGATATAGTGTTAAGGAGTATGGCCCTAAGGGGAGCCTAAGGGAAGGTCGAATGGGACACCTAGGGGAAAAGAGATGGCTGGCCGAATGGAAGGGAGAGTCGGTTGGAGTGGCCGACTAGGGGAATATGGTGGTGGCGGGCTGCTAGGATAGCTATGGGTGGAGTATGGGAAGGGAGCTAGCTAGGTGATGGGGCTAGGTGGTAGTGGGTGTAGTGGGTATAAGGGAGTGCTATGGGCAGGTCTTAGGAAATCGGATAGGGTGGCCGGGTGTAGCTAGGGTAGTTAGGTAGTGGCGAATAGCTAGGGCGGCTAAGGCTTCGCCGAGTGGGAGTGGTGGCAGCGAGTGGCTGATATTAAGGTAAGGTGGTGGTATGGTGGGTGGCTGGGAGTAGAGAGGGAGTGGAGAAGGAGCTAGGTAGAGTGTGGGGTACCTACCGAGTGAAGAGAAGGTGGCGCTCAGCTGGAAGGGAGTAGGGCAGGTAGTGATGCTCGGCCAGGAGGTGGTGGAGATGGCGGTGCAAGTGGTGGTGGGGTGGAGAGTAGGTGGTGGTGCAGGCGGAGCAGCTGGGGAAGTGGAGGAGTCGGCTGGACTTGGGGGAAGGAGAGGAAGGAGAGGACCCGGCTGGCTTGGAGAGGGCTCCTAATAGGAAAACCCGCCCCCAAGGGGGGGGTTTATATAGGGATGGGTAGGTCGGTTAGGGCTGGGTTTGGGGTAGTGGTTAGGTGGTTTAGGTAGGGTGGTATGAAGATAAGGTGGGCTGGAAAGGGTTGGGCCAGATATTTTAAAAACTAGTGGTTTGGGTAGATTGTGGGCTAGGGATGGTTTAGGGGTTTAGGGCTAGGTTAGGTGGTTGGGTTCTAGGGTGAGGTTTAGTGAGCTAGGTTAGGTGATTAGGCTAGGTTTAGGCTAGGTTTAGGGAAATTAACCTAGGTTTAGGGAAGGATTAGGGAAGTGGGTTAGGTGACTAGGTTGGGATTAGGCCGGGATTAGGGAAGTGGGTTAGGTGATTAGGCTCAGATTAGGGGTGGATTAGGGTGGAAGGCTAGGATTAGGTGTTTTGGGTTAGGTTTAGGTGAAGGAGCTCCCTTTGCATGGCCCATAGACCTTAACCACCTCATGTTGGTGCAGCCCTAGGTTAGGTTTTGGCTAATTACAAGCTTAAACCCACTTAACTAGGCTAACCCACATGATTAACCCCAAACTTGACACACAAGTCAAGCTTAATTACAACACACTTGATCTTATCCACCCCCACTCTCTCTCATGCCCATAATCCCACGTGAATTTCAAGTGGGCCCCACCTCCATTTATGAGAAGGTGATGTGGGCCATGGATATGGATATTGGATTGGATTTTTGAATCCAAATCCAAATCCAAGTCCATACATGGGTTTGGATTGGGATCTGGATATATATGGTCCAGATCCGATCCAAACTGAACTCTGACTCCTTCGAGCTGTATTCAAAACGAACAGTTTGTGCGGGGCCTGACAGCATCAGTGCTCCGTCTGCGTTGGGTCTTCGCCAACATGATCGTCCGCCTTTGTTTTCGCCTTCCAAAGATGACTTCAAACAAGGTTTTGATGATAACAGGGTCTTGGACGTTCGAAATCCTGGGGGTGTGAATTTGATACAAGAGTTGCTATGCCGGGCTCGACATGTGCTCCGGTTCCGGGCTCTTCTTAGCTCTCTTGGTCCTGTCTTGATCGGGCCAAGCCGCTTCGGGGTTTTAAAACATGTTTTTAAAAGGTTTTAAAAGCCATATTGTATATTTTTGAAATACGGAGTTCAAAACGTATGTACAGGGTTGTTTGGAAGGCTCCTGGGTTTCTAGACTCAAAATAGCCCTTTGGGGCTGCTTTTACAAAACCAGATGAATTTGAGAAATTCGTGGGATTTCGGGGTGTTTACAGGATCCTCCTCAGGGAGAAGGGGATCCTCCTCCGGGCCTTGATCATTCTCGAGAATTCTAAATCCTAGGGAATTTGGACTTATGCATGGTTTTTGAAAACACCTGGTTTTGGTTTTGGAATTTCTACAGGTTTTGAAGACTTGGGTCCTTTTATGAAGACAATTTCTTCAAAATCCTTGGTTTTTTCCAAATTTTTACCAGGAGCTGTTATACACAAGATTTTGTTTTTGGAATTTTCCAATTTTTCGATTTTTTTGGTTTTTTGGAAAGAAAAGATATTGGGAGAAACAAAAACTACATTTTTTTCGATTTTTCCATACTTTTCCAATGTTTTTGGTTTTTGAGATTTTTCAAATTGTTTTTGTATTTTGAGAATTTGTAATTTTTTTGGATTTTGGTTTAAGGAGGGATCTTCCATCATACCTACAAAGAAGACGCCATGAATTAGTCCCTAAACAAGTGGTCTAAATCATAGGTTTCGGTTTTGGCAGGTTCCACGGCACCCTTGACCCAGGTGGTCACAAGTGGTGGTTCTGGTATGCTTGGAATATAGCCTATCCCATATCGTTTTGGGTTTGCACTTGGCACTATGGGCTTGAGGCAACCTTCGTTTTGGGTCCCTAGACTTTGGTAGGGCATGTAACCCATGTTTAATAGCACGTTCCAAGACTTTGTTTTTCGAAAAGTTTTGATATAATTCATGGTTTTGGAACTTGCTATCGTCCATGTTCATGCTTAAATGGTTTCTTATCTAGGGGTTTTGGAAATAGTCGACACTTGGTCTTTCCTAGGATGGTTATAGTTTTGGGTGGGCAAGCCTTGGGCTGCCCTTTGATATACATGACCTTCCTAGTCTTTTGGAGGACAAGCTTGGGTGTCTCGACCAAGGGCTTTCCAAGGTGGTCCTCATAGGCTTGGTGTCCTAATAAGCAAGGGAAATTTTGGATTCCCTGAAGCTAAGGATGGTTTTCACCTAGAATTGTCACAATCTGGTCTTCGTAGGGGATTTCCACACACCTATGGAAGGTGGATGGCACAGCTCGAAGGCTATGTATCCAGGGTCTTCCAAGTAGTAGGTTGTAATGGGGGTGTATGTCTAAGACATGAAACACCCCCATGTGGGCTATGCCTCCCGTTTCCATGGGTAACTCTACGGCTCCCAGTGGTCTAGATGCATTCTCATCATATCCAGTGATTATGATAGGGCTTGGGTTTACGGAAGTCAAGGTAACTCCGATTTGATACGCCACGTGGAGCGGAAGGATGTTGAGACCTCCTGCCCCATCAACTAAGCATTTGTCGAGAGGATAGTGATTCAATACTACCTCTATATGCAAAGCTTGGTTGTGGGTTTCATACGATCTTTCTATCTCATCTTCCGAGAACACGATGGACATTTTTGCACATATAGGCGCCACTTGAATTGATAAGTGTAAACACCCCAAAATCCAAATATTTTCCAAAATCAAATGCCTGGTTTGAAAATCAGCTCAAAAAGCCAAGTTTGGAGATTTCAAAAACTCAAGAACTCAAACCCTTCAAAACTCTATTTTCCAACCCTATTCGAAACATAAAAAATCTCGAAAGTGGACGAAAGTCCTATTTTTACAAAAGACCAGACGAACCGATGAAGCCTGGCTCAAAACAGTTGCAAAAGATTCAAGAAGCTCAAAGGTCAAGCCCAGGTCATGAGTGTACTTCAAGACTGAAGCATCAAAGGCCAAGCCGAAAGCACATCTGAAATCACGAGCAATCCAAGTCAAAAAACAAAAGAAAGAGTTGAAACAGAGTCTAGAAAGACGAAAAGAAGCTCGGACGACGAAATTGGGAAAAACCCAGCATAAGATGGAATCTTGATGAACTTAGGACCCGCACGAAGCGCCCAGCTCGAAACGCCAGGAAGGACTGAAGAAGAGAAAAATTTGGATCGAATCTGGATCCCAATATCCAGATCCAGATCCAAGATCCATATCCAAACAAGGCTTGAATTGGATCCAGATTTCAGAACCCAACAAAGGATCCATATCCAAATAAGAGGCCTATAAAAGGACGTGAGAAGGCTGGCTTTTGGGAGGATTTTTTTTCAGCATTTTCACGCCTCTCCACTTGGGGAAGAGAGAGAGAGAGAGAGAGAGAGAGAGAGGAAGGTCAACAAAAGGGGCTGGCCTTCCCCTCTTGTTTTCGTGAGATTGTGGGTTGAAGTTGTGGGTGGGCTGGAGTTTGTAGTTCACGGCTTGTACATGGCTGAAAAGAAATGAAATCTGGCGGCATTGGATGGCCCTTGCTTGGTGAGGATTGGCTACGTGGGAACCAAGGATCAAATGGCTGAAACGTTGTCAAGGTAAGTCCCCTAGTTCCTGCCCAAAACCATCTCTTTTCTCACCTCTCTAAACCACCTAGACCACTAACGAAAAGCCACAGCAAAGTCCAGCCAAGGAGCTGGCCGAACTTCACTAAAGGAGCTGACCTAGTTCTACCTAAGACCATCATAACCTAGGACCATACCCAGCTCGGCCATTGGCTGGCCGAGCTCACCTTAGATCTGTCCTAAAGAAAATCCTAACCTCAAAACCACTACCTAATCTATTTCCTAACTCAAAACTACTCCCAAAAACCTGGCCAAACCGAGTGTCTAAAACACTCGGTTCCCCCCTCTTGTCGAACCCATCCTCACCCACTTAGCTCGGCCCATATTGGTCGAGCTCATCTTAGGTCTATCCCTAACCTTAAACCACTACCTAAGTTAGATCCTAACTAAAAACCCACTCTAAACCTACCCAGCTCGGCCACCCTTTTGGCCGAGCCACTCCCTTAGGATCCCACCCGAGATCAACCATCTAACATCAGCCAAAGCTCGGCCACCATCTAGCTGAGCTCTTTCCTTAGGATTCAATCTTAGATCCTACCTAATCCTTCTCCAAAAACCTGCCCAGCTCAGCCACCCTTTGGCCGAGCATTACCCTAGAGCTCACCTTAGGATCTACCCTAAGACCATTCACTAATCCCCACCCAAGCTCGGCCATTAGTTGGCCGAGCATTCCATAGTGTCTCACCTAAAATAATCCCGTAGACACCACCTAACTCGACCATTAGTTGGTCAGGTTTTTCCCCTAGGACCTTGGTCTAGTTTTTAACCAAAACAACCCGCCTAGACCTGACCTAGATCCATTAGTTCTCACCTTAGATCCATCGTGTCTAAGTCCAGAACCCATAGCACCTTAGTGTGTCAACCTAGCCCAGGTCACGATCTAAGATCAACCTTCCATGAAGCTGGTCGTTTCGCAGAGAAAGGTTCATCCAACGGCTATATCCAAGGTTAGATTTCGCTGATAAAGGAAGTCCAAGCAAATGACGTGTAAGTGCTCGAACCTGGTTCTTTACGTTGTTTCAAATTCAATTAAATTTGATACGGGGTTGTAATAATGGAGCGTAGTTGTAGACGCGCGAAAATCCCCGCCTCTTTGCCTCTTTCGTGACTTGGAGTGGATCTTATCGTGCGTCTAAGGCCTATGTATACAAACAGGGCGTGCCAGCTAGCTTACTTAAGCTAGCGAAGATATATCAACACTGACTTCTAAACGTGGCGACTGTGAGCAAGTGAGCTCTTGTCGTCGCAGACCTTCTTGCACCGATGCGCAAGGGTCAGTCTGTACGCTTTTGCAAAAATCGAGTTTTTAGGGAGAAAATCTACGAAATGGTTCGAGGTGTCTATTTCGGGTCTTTAAGATGCGATTGCATGTTTTATATCACGTGGATTTGCACGTGCCTAAGTCTTTTCTTTTATCCCTTTTTGGGTCGCCTAGTTTGTGTGTTATGAACACTCCACTACATGGGCGAATTCGAGCGGGGGTTGCTTCGATGCAATATGCGTCCTACCTCGTGGTATGGCGTAGATGCAATGCAAACTCACGCTACTCCAAAGGGAAAACCCGAAATGTAAAGACAATGCTGAAGGGAAATAACAGAAGGGAAATAACCGAAGGGAAATAACCGAAGGGAAATAACCGAAGGGAGATATGTATATATATTATGTATATGAGCCCTTACTCGGGTCTTGCAAATAAGAGCGAAGGCTCAATGTGGGTGCGTGTTTGAATTGAAAGACTTACACACATGACCTGAAATTAAACCCAAATATAAATTGCAGTATGGCCTTGACTAAGGTCTTGGGAGTAAGAGCGAAGGCTCAATGTGTGTGAGAGTGCTTGAATTGAAGTACTACACACACGACATAAATGAAACCCAAATATAACTGCAATATGGCCTTGACTAAGGTCTTGGGAGTAAGAGCGAAGGCTCAATGTGTGTGAAAGTGCTTGAATTGAAAGACTACTCACACGACAAGAAATGAAACCCAAATAGTATAGGTCGGCCCTTACTTGGGTCTTTCAAATAAGAGCGAAAGCTCAATGTGTGTGAGAGTGTTTAAATTGAAAGACTTACTCACACGACATGAAATGAAACCCAAATAGTATAGGTCGGCCCTTACTTGGGTCTTTCAAATAAGAGCGAAAGCTCAATGTGTGTGAGAGTGTTTAAATTGAAAGACTTACTCACACGACATGAAATGAAACCCAAATAGTATAGGTCGGCCCTTACTTGGGTCTTTCAAATAAGAGCGAAAGCTCAATGTGTGTGAGAGTGTTTTAATCGAAAGACAACGCACCCAACTTAAACAAAACCCTTCGGAAATGAAATATATACGTACACTTATATATTAGGGGCTGATTAGGCCCGTGTGTGTTCAAAGTTGTGCACGACTAAGAGAGTGCACGTGTGTGGTTGTGCCAAGCCACGTTATTACAAGCGGGGGGAGACTAGGCTCCGTTATTACAACCCCGTATCAAATTGAATTTCAAGCAAGCGTATGACTAAAGACCGAGTTTAGACACTTACGAGTAGCTGGTCCGTAGGGGTCTTGCTTGAGCGTGGCCTTGGCTTTGGGCTGCAAATGGGAGCTCCGCGAAGGTGTGTGACCAAGGGTGCTGGACGGCTGCAAACGGGCGTGGGATGGACGCCTCGAAGGGGACCGGTGGCAAGTGGGCGGCGCCTCCAAGTAAGGAGTTTAGAGTGGCTGACTAAGTGGGTCTTAGGGTCACTAGGGAAGTTAGGGACTTAGGGAAACTGGACCTAAAAGGTGAGCTAGTGGGAAGGCCAAATAGGACACCTAGGGGGGATCGGCCGAATGGGAGATGGTGGCTGAGCAGTGGCCAGCCACTTGGGTTATCCTAGGTTCGGCTAGGCTTAGATGGTGGCGGCAAAGAGGTGGAGCTAAGGGGAAGATGGGTGGCTAAGAGTGGAGGGGTGGTAGAGAGTGGCTGTGAGGGAGTTAGGGGGACTTACCGAATGGGAAGGAGTGGCGGCAAAGGTGGCTGTCGGCTGGTGGAAGATGGGAGAAGGAGAGGGCCCGGCTGAGTGAGGTGGTGGTGTCCGGCTGAGGGGGAGTGATGGTGGACGGAAGAGGGGGAGTGGCGGAGCAGGTGGCGGCTGGTGGAGCTGGAGCTGCTGGGAAGACGGGTGAGAGATGGGTGAAGGAGAGGGCCCGGCTGGGTGGTGGAGTGGTTCCCACTTGGAAAACCCGCCCACAATGGGGGGGGTTAAATAGGGGATGGGTAGGTCGGTTAGGGCTGGGTTGTGGGTAGTGGTTAGGTGGTTTAGGTAGGGTAGTATGTAGATAAGGTGGGCTGGATGGGATTGGGCCAGATATTTTAAAACTAGGTGTTTGGGAAAATCGTGGGCTAAGGGTGGTTTAGGGCTAGGTTAGGTGGTTGGGTTTTAGGGTGAGGTTTAGTGAGCTAGGTTAGGTGGTTTAGGCTAGGTTTAGGCTAGGATTAGGGAAATTAATCTAGGTTTAGGGAAGGATTAGGGGAGTGGGTTAGGTGATTAGGTTCAGATTAGGGGTGGATTAGGGGTTTAGGCTAGGTTTAGGCATTTTGGGTTAGGTTTAGGTGAAGGAGCTCCCTTAGCATGGCCCATAGACCTTGATCACCCCATGTTGGTGCAGCCCTAGGTTAGGTTTTAGCTAATTACAAGCTTAAACCCACTCAATTAGGCTAAACCACAAGACTAAACCCAAACTTGACACACAAGTCAAGCTTAATACAACACTCTTGATATTTTTCACCCCCACTCTCTCTCATGCCCAATATCCCACGTGAATTTCAAGTGGGCCCCACCTCCATTTATGAGAAGGTGATGTGGGCCATGGATATGGATATTGGATTGGATCTCTGGATCCAAATCCAAATCCAAGTCCACATATGGGTTTGGGTTGGAATCTGGATATATATGGTCCAGATCCAATCCAAACTGAACTCTGACTCCTTCGAGCTGGGTTCGAAACGGACGATTCGTGCGGGGCCTGACAGCATCAGTACTCCGTCTGCGTTGGGTCTTCGCCAACATAGTCGTCCGCCTCCGTTTCAGCCTTCCGGAGATGACTTCAAATGCTATTTTGATAAGAACAGGGTCTTGGACGTTCGAGATCCTGGGATGTGAATCAGATGCAAGAGTTGCTGCGCCGGGCTCGACAGGTGCTCCGGTTCCGGGCTCTTCTTGGCTCTCCTGGTCCTGTCTTGATCGGGCCAAGCCACTTCGGGGTTTCAAAACATGTTTTAAAAGGGTTTTCAAAAGCTATATCATATGTTTTTGAAAAATAAAGTTTAAAACATATATACAAGGTTGTTTGGAAGGCTCCTGGGTTTCCAAACTCAAAAATGGCCCTTTGGGGCTGCTTGTATCAAAACCAGATTTGTTTAAGAAATTCGTGGGATTTCGGGGTGTTTACAGATGCCCCTCTTTGGCCTTGTCCAAATAGATTTGGATAAGGGCAAAGATGACAAACACCCCTTTTAATGTCTCCCTAGATCTAGCCACGAAGAATATGGGATCGTCCTATTTTAACAAAATCTCAATTTTACAAACTCTGGTAGGAGGAGATATCACGCCAAAGGGTTCACTTATGGAATCTGGTCCTAAATGGGATCATGTTCATGCAAGTACCATGCGTGGAATGCAGATGACATGGGTGTGGTGCCCAGAGTGGCGACCTCCCAGAGACCAGGTGTGGTCGAACTCTAGAGACTTACAAGGCCTACTGCTCCAAGTGAGCAAAAACCCTATGCTGTTCGATGTTCGGTTTTCAAAACTTATTTACAAAAGCTATTTACAAAAGGGACAACTGTCTTGAGTCTCGATCCTAAGGATCTCGAGCTCTTCGCGCTTGCCCTTGTTTGAGTCTTAACACTCGCTTATCTAGCGGAGGTTTTATAAGAAAACAAGCCTCATTTCAAATTCCTACGCCTTACTCGAAAGGTCGAATTCTCAAACAAGATGAAATTCAAGTAAGTAAATCCTATTTTTACTTTAGGATCCCTCGAAATGAACCATGCTTTAGCTTGGGATAAGCCTGGGAGGGGAAAGAGATACCACGGTCCCTTCTGAAGCGTCCCGTGGTTTGAGGCATAGAAGGCGGAAAATTGCTCTTTTTGAGCTTTTTGGCCTCTTTTTCCTTTTTTTCCATAGAGGGTCTCCCTTTGGGAGTATTTTTTCTTTAATCCCTCTTTTTCATAAGAGAATCGATTTTTCTTTTTCAAGTCTGGTTTCTTTCTTTTAGAAAGAGACTTTAAATGGGAAATTCCCTTTTGGTTTTGGGCCTTTGTTTTCCTTTTGGAAGGAGAAGAGAAGAGGGGAGGACTCATCCCAAGCCTACACTCGATCCATTCCAGATCAGCCTATTTAGAAATAGCACGTACTACTTGCAAGTATCTTGCTATGTTGAACTAGGCCTTTCTTTGTAAGAAGAAGGATTTTGAAATGCAACCACGATTTTGAAAACTCCACTCTTTCACAAGTGCGAATTCTCTCCCTTAGGGTCACACGAGTTCGCCTTTGCACCTTATTCACACGTCTCAGGGCAGCTATCCCTCTCAAATTTTCGAAAAACTGGAATTTAATCCAGATCCTACACATGATACTTCTTTAAGTATTGAATATTGATAGGATCTGCTAAATTCCTACCTTCTACATCGATCAACCAATACGAATTGTTCGTAGTGGTTGCTCGTACAACATAGGGTCCATCCCAGTTGGGGCGCCACTTGCCTAGGGGGTGTGGGCCACGATGATGGATGGTTTTTAAGACCAGATCTCCCACTTCAAAGTGGCGAGGTCTCATGTGTTTGCTATAATGTCGGGCTATCCTTTGCCGGTATGCACGAGCATGATCCATGGCAAGGAGTCGCCTCTCATCTAGCAAATCTAGTTCGGCCATCCTAGCATGCTGAAGCGTCTCTAGGGGGAGGTCGAGTGCAATGGATGTATGGAATGAATGCAGTTGGGTATGAATGGGAAGAATGGCGTTTGTGCCATAGACCAATTCGAATGGTGTGGCATTCGTGGGAGTCCGGATGGAAGTCCTATAAGCCCATAAGGCTTCATCCAGCTTCTCATGCCACCTCCTACCCTTCTCTAAGGTTTTCTCAATGATACCAATGAGAGTCTTGTTTGTGGCTTCGGCTTGGCCGTTGCCTTGAGGGTAGTAGGGCGAGGAGAAGTGGTGAGTTATGCCATACGTGTTGCACAACTTAACCATCCGCTCGTTCTTGAATGGGGTACCATTATCAGACACAAGGTCTCGTGGAACCCCAAATCAAGCCAAGATATTCCTCCGGATGAAAGCCACCACATGTTGCCCCATTACATTCGTTAGGGAAATGGCTTCCACCCACTTGGAGAAATACTCTGTGGCTGCTAAAATAAAACGATGCCCATTCGAGGCCTTTGGAAATATGGGGCCTACAATGTCAAACGCCCACATGGTAAATGGCCAGGGGCTGACCACGGAATGCAATGCTGATGAAGGGATATGAATGGCGTGCCCATGCACTTGACATGGATGACACTTCCTAACATGATCGTGACAATCCTTTTTCAGGGTGGACCAAAAATAACCCCCTCTAAGTATTTTCATCGCCATCATGTTGGCATTAACATGACCTCCACATTCTCCATCGTGGAACTCGTGCATCACTATCCTAGCCTCCTCTAGGTCGATACACCTAAGCAGAATGCCGGTAAAACTCTTTTTGTATAAGACCCCACCCAGCATGGTGTATCGGGTCGAAATCTTACGAATGAATGCTCTATCTTTGGATGTGGCATCCTCGGTGAACCCCCCATTTTCTAAAAATTGTTTTATGTCATAGAACCAGGGTTTTTCAATAGACTCTGGGTTGTTTTGGCAAATATCTAAGTCGTGTGTGGATGGATGGGGCGCATGCCATATTTCCAAAGATCTGGTCCCTGAAATGGGATCGACCTTCAGGGCTGAACCCAAGGAGGAGAGGGCATCGGCGATGCCATTGTCCTCTCTTCCCACGTGTGTGAGCTTACACGACTGGAAAGATTGGACCAATCGAGTGGCCAACTCGTGATATGGAAGTAGTTTCTCATTACGTACTTGCCAAATTTTTAAAACCTGGTTTATGACAAGGAGCGAATCTCCAAAGACCTCGATGCATGATGCCCCTAGAGTTTTCGAAATCCTTAAGCCTTGTATGAGTGCTTCATACTCAGCTACGTTGTTGGAACATTCGAAATCTAAGCGGACTGCTATGGGAATCTCGCCCTTTTCAGGGGAGATTAGGATGATCCCGGCACCAGCCCCTCGTTGGTTTCGTGCCCCGTCGAAGT
The DNA here is from genome assembly GCA_036023115.1 of Brasenia schreberi. Lineage (NCBI taxonomy): Eukaryota > Viridiplantae > Streptophyta > Magnoliopsida > Nymphaeales > Cabombaceae > Brasenia > Brasenia schreberi. The sequence continues at coordinate 9,224,066 of JAYKKT010000084.1, read as the reverse complement.
GCATCTTCCACACTTGGTTTTCGAAAGAATTTGCCAAAATGTGGTTTTGAAAATGGTTTTGCAATATGCCTTCATCAGGCATTTCGACAAGAGTGGGATATGCGTCCTCCAAGGGGAAGTCAGCCACGTAATCTGCTAGGGCTTGCCCCTTAACGGAGATCTGGTGATGGTATTTTAGATCATACTCCATTAGAAGGAGTTGCCATTTGCCCAATCTACCCGTGAGAATGGGTTTTTCGAACAAGTGCTTGATTGGATCAAGCTTGGACACTATCCAGATCTCATGATCTAGGAAGTAGTGTCTGAATTTCTGGCAGGCCCAGACTAGGGCCAAGCACGTCTTCTCCATGGCTTGATAATTTCGTTCATAAGCCAAGAGAGTTTTCGAAATATAGTAGATGGCATACTCCTTATGGGTGTCATCCTCGTATTGAGCCAACAGGGCTCCTAGAGCGTTTACATGCACGGAGATGTACAATAAAAGCGGTTTTCCTTGTTTTGGAGGATTCAAAACGGGGGGATTAACCAAGTATGCCTTCAGTCTCTCGAAGGACTTTTGGCATTCGTCATCCCATAAGAATTTCGTACCCTTCCTCAACAGTTTGTTGAAGGGTTCGCATCTAGTTGCCAGATTCGATATGAATCGGCGCACAGATTGTAATCGACCCTGGAGGCTACGGACTTGGGTGAGATTGGAGGGTGGGGCCATGTCTATGATGGCTCGACACTTAGAGGGGTCGACTTCTATTCCCCTTTGGCTCACCATAAAGCCTAGAAGCTTTCCTGATTCTACCCCGAACACACATTTTTGAGGGTTTAGCTTTACTTTGTAAAGCCTAAGCCTTTCGAAAATCTTTTGTAAACATTCGATATGGGTGCATCGGGTTTTGGATTTTGCCAAGAGATCATCTACATACACTTCTACAAGCTCGTGAATTTGATCATGGAAGATCGTGTTCATGGCTCGTTGGTATGTTGCGCCGGCATTTTTCAAACCAAAGGGCATGACTGTATAGCAGTACGTGCCCCATGGGGTTGTGAAGGCGGTCTTACCCTGATCTCGTGGACTTAGTTTGATTTGATTATAGCCTGAATAGCCATCCATGAATGAAAACATTTCATGATTTGCAGTACTATCGACTATCAAATCTATGTTTGGTAAAGGATAATTATCCTTTGGAGTGGCTTTATTCAGGTTTCTGAAATCGATGCATATTCGAATTTTCCCATTGGTTTTTCGAACTACAACGATATTTGACAACCAATCAGAATACGCAATGGGTTTTATAAATCCGGCTTTTAGCAGATCTTCTAAACCCTCTTTGACTTGCGTGTGTACATTCGGGTGTATTTTCCTAAGCTTCTGCTTTATTGGTTTTACACCTACATCTAAGGGAAGACGATGCTCGACTATGCTGGGATCTATGCCCGGCATGTCTTCATACGTCCATGCAAACACATCTAAATAGGTCCGTAGAAATGCCATGAATGCTAACTTTTCAGTTTCATGCAAGCATGCGCCTATTTTGATGGTTTTGGGATTGGAATCATCCCCTAGGTTCACCTCTACGAAATCTCCTCCTACTGATTGGGAAGGTCTTTCAAAATCGAGAATTCTATGAAATTCTGGGAGCTCAGAAGTGGGATCTTCCTCAAGGGGATCCACTTCTGGGCTTCGATCATTCTCGTGGACTTTAGACCCGAGGGAACTTGATGCGTGGTTTTCAAAATAACCTGGTTTTGTACTTGGATTTTCAAGTGATTTCGAAATTTTTGGTCTGGCTATGCAGACGACGTTTCTTTCGAAATCCTTTTCTTTCGCCAAAGTTATACCAGGAGCAGCTATGTACAAAATCTTTTTGGTATTTTCCAATTTTTCGATTTTTTTGGGTTTTTGTAAAACAAGAACTTTGGGAACTATACAAAGCACACTTTTTTCGAGTTTTTGCTTTTCCATTGTTTTTGGTTTTTCTTGTTTTTCGATTTTTTTGGATTTTAAGTTTTCAAATGTTTTTGGTATTTTTTAGAAAAAGGGATCTTCCGTCATACCTACAAAGGGAAAACACTATGGGTTAGACTCGGAATAGGAGGTCTAAACCATAGGTCTCTTCTAAGACAGGCTCCGGGGCACCCTTGACCCAGGTGGTCACAGGGGGTGGCTCCGGCGGTATTCGGGGAGTATAGCCGATCCCATATCGGCTTGGATTGGCCCTAGGAAGGATGGGCTCTAGGAGACCCTGGTTTTGTGCCCCTAGACTTTTGTAGGGCGTGTAGGCCATGTTCAATAACATGTTCCACGACCTTTTGTTTTTTGAAAAGATGGGATATAAGTCGTGGTCCTGGAACATGCTATCGTCCATATTAGGCTCGTATGGCCTTTTGTCCAGGGGTTTTGGAAATAGGGAACGCTTGGGTTTTCCTAGGAGGATTAGAGTCGGGAGGGGGCCTGCTTTGGGCGGCCCCTTCACACATACAACCTTCCTAGGGTTGTTCAACACGAGCCGAGGTGGCTCAACCATAATTTGCCCCAGGTTAGCCTCGTGGGCCTGGGAGCTCGATAAACAAGGGGAGTTTATGATCCCCTGAAGCTGTGGGTGACTCTCACCTAGGATCACTACGACTTGGTCCCTAAAAGGGATCTTGACACACTTGTGGAAGGTGGATGGCACAGCGCACAAACTGTGTATCCAGGGTCTTCCCAGCAATAGGTTATAATGGGGGTGGATGTCTAAGACATGGAACACCCCCGTGTGTTCGATCCCTCCCGTTTCCATTGGGAGTTCGATGGATCCTAAAGGCCTAGACGCATTCCCATCGTATCCAGTGATAACGATGGGGCTTGGGTTTACTGAAGTCAAGGTGACTCCGATTTTGTATGCCACGTGAAGTGGAAGGATGTTGAGCCCTCCTCCACCATCGACTAGGCACCTGTCCAGAGAGTGGTTGTTTAGAACCACCTCGATATGCAGGGCCTGGTTATGGGTTTCGTAGGGTCTATCTACATCATCTTCCGAAAAGGTGATGGGCGATTTTGCTCCTAATAAAGCCACTTGGGCAGACAAGGACTCCGGACTTATGTTCGAATCAACCTTGGCTCTTTCTAGAATTTTCTCTAAGACAAGTCTATGCCTAGGCGAGGTTTTGATAAGCTCTAGGATAGACATGTGAATAGGAATCTTTGAAAGGTGGTTTTCGAAATCATAAGGATTTAGGATGATTTTGTCCTTATCTGCTTTTGGCAGACCACTAGGGATACATGCTTTTGAGGGGCCAGGCACACTGACCACCTTTTGAGCACCTTGAAGGTGTGGGGGTTGGTAGATCCTCCCGGATCTAGTGACTTCCCCCACGACCAGCCTAGGGTTCGCGCTAGACTTGGCTCTAAGGATGAGCTGAGGAGAACCTTGGATTTTCAAAACTGGTTTTGCCGGGGTTTCCACTTTTGATGGTCCCCGAATGACGACTTGGGCGGGCCTCTTGTATAATACAAGGATGGGCGCACAAGCAGGTCGACCAGGTTCGGGCTTTCGCGCTAGTTCCTTGGAAATGGTGAGGGTACATACCTCCTTTCCTTTCCCACTGCCACTGGCGTGTTTGGGAAAGGGTTCCTTGAAGATAGCTTGAGGTGGCTCAGATTCCGCAGTGACCTGGAGCCGGCCCTCCGCTATCAAGTTCTCAATTTTATTTAGAAGAGAGAGCACCGTTTGGTATCATGGCCTTTGAGCCGATGATACTTGCAAAATCGGTTTAAATACCCCCCTTTGGACGTGACTCCTTCGGGGATTTCAGGGAGTTCGATCATGCTCTGGGCAAGTAGGAGGTCTAGGACCTCCGACACAGGTTGCCCCAGCGGAGTGTACTCCCGTTTTTCAATTGGTTTTGAAAAGTTGCGTTCCCTCTTATTTTCTATTTTTTCAAAATTTTTAGAAGTGCCTGCCATGCCTGGATCCACCCGGACATTGGCAATTTTATGGGGCTTTGCCCCTTTGTCCGTTGTGGGCAGCCCATATGCGATGGGCTTTTCCACACGTGTTTTGGGAACGGCACTTCCTTTCCATAAGTGGTCGTATGTCCCTTTTCGCAAGTTGGTTTCGAAAAGGGAGGCCTTTTTGATCAACTTATGGAAAGTTGAAATCTCATGGAGCGAGAGAAGGGTTTTTAACTCGCTTTTGAAATTATCCAGGATGAGCATTACTGCGCATCCTTCGGATATAGGCTCTCGCACTTGGCCTAAAAGAGACCTCCATCTTATAATGAAGGCATGCACGTCTTCGTTCATGCCTTGCTTTGTATCCCTTAAGGTATTCAGGGTTGGCGTGACTTCCACGTTGTGTGCAAATCTTTGCATGAAGCAGTTCGCTAACTCTTCAAAAGTAGCGAACTGGCTTAAGTCGTAGGAAGCCAGCCATTTGGCAGTTGTGCCTTTAAGGGATAGAGGGAACCAATACATCCATTTCATCGAGTCCTTTTTCTTCTTATGGGCTCGACGTGAGAAAAGCTGCAAGTGAGACCTAGGGTCTCCCATGCCATCATACCGATGGAAGTTCGGTATTTCATCGTCACTGTCTGTTTCGTAATCCATAGGAAAGAAATCAGACAGGGCGTAGCTTCTTTTCTCTTTATTTTGCCCTTTCAGCAGTTGTTGTAGGGCTTTACGGTCCTTTTGTGTGAAGGACTCGTGGTATTGGTTGCCTTCCATTACGGAGGCTTCTTTTTGCTTGCAAGGTTTTTCAATTTTCTTTTTAGGCCTTTGTTCACCGTTTGATGAACACGAATCGCCTACTTCAGCCTCTTGGCTGAGAGCATCGATTTTGGCCTCAAATTCCCTTCTCAAGTCCTCGATTTCATCTAGTTTTATTTTGTTTTTGAAAATCCTCCTAGAGTGAGAACTTGATGCGCATGAGCCTTGGCTCGACACTTCACTTGGATTGGATTTTGACATGCTTTTCAAGCTTTTTCAAAATTTCCTAAGTAAAAGCAAAGAAAACAAGTTAAAACGACACCTTTATAAAATTTTCGCAAGACTCCTACAAGTAAACTCGATTTTTGAAAAGGCTCACGTCCCACCGGGCGTGCCAATCTCTGTAGACGCGCGAAAATCCCTGCCTCTTTGCCTCTTTCGTGGCTTGGAGTGGATCTTATCGTGCGTCTAAGGCCTATGTATACAAACAGGGCGTGCCAGCTAGCTTACTTAAGCTAGCGAAGATATATCAACACTGACTTCTAAACGTGGCGACTGTGAGCAAGTGAGCTCTTGTCGTCGCAGACCTTCTTGCACCGATGCGCAAGGGTCAGTCTGTACGCTTTTGCAAAAATCGAGTTTTTAGGGAGAAAATCTACGAAACGGTTCGAGGTGTCTATTTCGGGTCTTTAAGATGCGATTGCATGTTTTAGATCACGTGGATTTGCACGTGCCTAAGTCTTTTCTTTTATCCCTTTTTGGGTCGCCTAGTTTGTGTGTTATGAACACTCCACTACATGGGCGAATTCGAGCGGGGGTTGCTTCGATGCAATATGCGTCCTACCTCGTGGTATGGCGTAGATGCAATGCAAACTCACGCTACTCCAAAGGGAAAACCTGAAATGTAAAGACAATGCTGAAGGGAAATAACAGAAGGGAAATAACCGAAGGGAAATAACCGAAGGGAAATAACCGAAGGGAGATATGTATATATATTATGTATATGAGCCCTTACTCGGGTCTTGCAAATAAGAGCGAAGGCTCAATGTGGGTGCGTGTTTGAATTGAAAGACTTACACACACGACCTGAAATTAAACCCAAATATAAATTGCAGTATGGCCTTGACTAAGGTCTTGGGAGTAAGAGCGAAGGCTCAATGTGTGTGAGAGTGCTTGAATTGAAGTACTACACACACGACATAAATGAAACCCAAATATAACTGCAATATGGCCTTGACTAAGGTCTTGGGAGTAAGAGTGAAGGCTCAATGTGTGTGAAAGTGCTTGAATTGAAAGACTACTCACACGACAAGAAATGAAACCCAAATAGTATAGGTCGGCCCTTACTTGGGTCTTTCAAATAAGAGCGAAAGCTCAATGTGTGTGAGAGTGTTTAAATTGAAAGACTTACTCACACGACATGAAATGAAACCCAAATAGTATAGGTCGGCCCTTACTTGGGTCTTTCAAATAAGAGCGAAAGCTCAATGTGTGTGAGAGTGTTTAAATTGAAAGACTTACTCACACGACATGAAATGAAACCCAAATAGTATAGGTCGGCCCTTACTTGGGTCTTTCAAATAAGAGCGAAAGCTCAATGTGTGTGAGAGTGTTTTAATCGAAAGACAACGCACCCAACTTAAACAAAACCCTTCGGAAATGAAATATATACGTACACTTATATATTAGGGGCTGATTAGGCCCGTGTGTGTTCAAAGTTGTGCACGACTAAGAGAGTGCACGTGTGTGGTTGTGCCAAGCCACGTTATTACAAGCGGGGGGAGACTAGGCTCCGTTATTACAACCCCGTATCAAATTGAATTTCAAGCAAGCGTATGACTAAAGACCGAGTTTAGACACTTACGAGTAGCTGGTCCGTAGGGGTCTTGCTTGAGCGTGGCCTTGGCTTTGGGCTGCAAATGGGAGCTCCGCGAAGGTGTGTGACCAAGGGTGCTGGACGGCTGCAAACGGGCGTGGGATGGACGCCTCGAAGGGGACCGGTGGCAAGTGGGCGGCGCCTCCAAGTAAGGAGTTTAGAGTGGCTGACTAAGTGGGTCTTAGGGTCACTAGGGAAGTTAGGGACTTAGGGAAACTGGACCTAAAAGGTGAGCTAGTGGGAAGGCCAAATAGGACACCTAGGGGGGATCGGCCGAATGGGAGATGGTGGCTGAGCAGTGGCCAGCCACTTGGGTTATCCTAGGTTCGGCTAGGCTTAGATGGTGGCGGCAAAGAGGTGGAGCTAAGGGGAAGATGGGTGGCTAAGAGTGGAGGGGTGGTAGAGAGTGGCTGTGAGGGAGTTAGGGGGACTTACCGAATGGGAAGGAGTGGCGGCAAAGGTGGCTGTCGGCTGGTGGAAGATGGGAGAAGGAGAGGGCCCGGCTGAGTGAGGTGGTGGTGTCCGGCTGAGGGGGAGTGATGGTGGACGGAAGAGGGGGAGTGGCGGAGCAGGTGGCGGCTGGTGGAGCTGGAGCTGCTGGGAAGACGGGTGAGAGATGGGTGAAGGAGAGGGCCCGGCTGGGTGGTGGAGTGGTTCCCACTTGGAAAACCCGCCCACAATGGGGGGGGTTTAAATAGGGGATGGGTAGGTCGGTTAGGGCTGGGTTGTGGGTAGTGGTTAGGTGGTTTAGGTAGGGTAGTATGTAGATAAGGTGGGCTGGATGGGATTGGGCCAGATATTTTAAAACTAGGTGTTTGGGAAAATCGTGGGCTAAGGGTGGTTTAGGGCTAGGTTAGGTGGTTGGGTTTTAGGGTGAGGTTTAGTGAGCTAGGTTAGGTGGTTTAGGCTAGGTTTAGGCTAGGATTAGGGAAATTAATCTAGGTTTAGGGAAGGATTAGGGGAGTGGGTTAGGTGATTAGGTTCAGATTAGGGGTGGATTAGGGGTTTAGGCTAGGTTTAGGCATTTTGGGTTAGGTTTAGGTGAAGGAGCTCCCTTAGCATGGCCCATAGACCTTGATCACCCCATGTTGGTGCAGCCCTAGGTTAGGTTTTAGCTAATTACAAGCTTAAACCCACTCAATTAGGCTAAACCACAAGATTAAACCCAAACTTGACACACAAGTCAAGCTTAATACAACACTCTTGATATTTTTCACCCCCACTCTCTCTCATGCCCAATATCCCACGTGAATTTCAAGTGGGCCCCACCTCCATTTATGAGAAGGTGATGTGGGCCATGGATATGGATATTGGATTGGATCTCTGGATCCAAATCCAAATCCAAGTCCACATATGGGTTTGGGTTGGAATCTGGATATATATGGTCCAGATCCAATCCAAACTGAACTCTGACTCCTTCGAGCTGGGTTCGAAACGGACGATTCGTGCGGGGCCTGACAGCATCAGTACTCCGTCTGCGTTGGGTCTTCGCCAACATAGTCGTCCGCCTCCGTTTCAGCCTTCCGGAGATGACTTCAAATGCTATTTTGATAAGAACAGGGTCTTGGACGTTCGAGATCCTGGGATGTGAATCAGATGCAAGAGTTGCTGCGCCGGGCTCGACAGGTGCTCCGGTTCCGGGCTCTTCTTGGCTCTCCTGGTCCTGTCTTTATCGGGCCAAGCCACTTCGGGGTTTCAAAACATGTTTTAAAAGGGTTTTCAAAAGCTATATCATATGTTTTTGAAAAATAAAGTTTAAAACATATATACAGGGTTGTTTGGAAGGCTCCTGGGTTTCCAAACTCAAAAATGGCCCTTTGGGGCTGCTTGTATCAAAACCAGATTTGTTTAAGAAATTCGTGGGATTTCGGGGTGTTTACAGTAGTCTCCCCCCGAGATGTAATATTATGGTTTGAAACACGAATCACACACGTACACTCGAGCCTTTCCGCTCTTATCTGCACACCTTTTGCACACAAAACGGGCCTCAACAGCCCATAGGATATAGCTCTATTTATATACATTCAACTGGGTTTTTAAGGTTCAAGTCGTGTGAGTTGTCTTTCATTTTATACACTCAAAGCACTCACTCACATTGAGCATTTCCACTCTTACATATATATATGTATTTCCCCTTTCAGCTGGGTTTTTAAGGTTCAAGTCGTGTGAGTTGCCTTTCAATTTATACACTCAAAGCACTCACTCACATTGAGCCTTCTCGCTTTTAAGATATAGCTATATATATTTTCCCTTCTGCATCTAAGATATAGCCATATTTCCCTTTATGCTATTTCCCTTCTGCTATGTCTTTAAATTCCGGGTTTTTCATTCAAGTTGTGTGAGTCTGCATTGCATATCCGCCACACTCGAGATACGGAGCATACTTGCATCGAACCAAATTGATCAAATCATGTAGAACTTGCCCAAAATTGAGCACTGGATGCACACGACTACAAGCCAAAATTGGCTAAAACCCGAGAGACATAGGAGCGCATAGATCCCATGTATAAAAGTTGCAAATTTTGACAAAACCAATCGATAAAACATTTTCAAAGTTTTCAAAAGAGTCGTGTTTGTGTAAAATCGAGTTTTTCAAAAGCGTACAGACTGACCCTTGCGTGCCGGTGCAAGAAAGTCTGCGACGAAAAGAACCCACTTGTCCACAATCGCCCCAAAAGTCAGATATTTTCAAAAATCACTTCGCTAGTTTGAGAAAGCTAGCTGGCACGCCCTTTTTTAAAGTGACGTAAGCACGAAAAGATTCGCTTCAGGCCTAAGAACCCGGAGACGAAGATTTTCCGTGTCTACTGATTTGGCACGCCCGGTGGGAGATGGGTCTTTAGGAAAAATCGATATAAACAAACCAATCTCTGAAGAAAATTGTTTTTTCAAAGAAAAGTGTTTTAACTCTTTGTCTTCTTGCATTTCATAGTTGGATTTAAAAGCGTCGGAGTCATGTCGAGTTCAGACTCCAATGAAGTGTCTAGCCAGTTCTCATGCTCTTCAAGTTCTCATTCTAGAAGATCTTTGAAAAATCGAAAACAAAAAGAGGAAGAGTTAAGAAAAGAATACGAGGCCAAGATCGCTGCTCTCAGCCAAGAGACTGAAGCAGCTGATTCGTGTTCGTCACATGGCCAACCAATAAAGGCCAAAAAGAAGTTTGGAAAAACTCGTAAACACAAGGAGACCTCCGAAATGGAAGGCAACCAATACCTCGATTCCTTCACTCACAAGGATCGTAAAGCCCTACAACAGTTGCTGAAGGGGCAAAATAGAGAGAAAACAACATACGTCCTGTCTGATTTTCTCCCTTTAGATTACGAAACAGACAGTGACGACGAAATACCGAATTTCCATCGGTATGATGGCACGGGAGACCCTAGGTCTCACCTGCAGCTTTTCTCTCGTTGAGCCCACAAGAAAAAGAAGGACTCGATGAAATGGGTGTATTGGTTCCCCTTATCTCTCAAAGGCATAGCTTCTAAATGGCTGGCTTCCTACGATTTGAGCCAGTTCGCAACTTTTGAAGAGTTGGCGAACTGCTTCATGCAAAGATTTTCACACAACGTAGAAGTCACACCTACATTGAACACATTGAGGGATACAAAGTAAGGTATGAACGAAGATGTGTATACATTTATCGTTCGATGGAGGTCTCTCCTTGGGCAAGTACGAGAACCCATATCCGAAGGATGCGCAGTAATGCTCATCCTGGACAATTTCAAAACTGAATTGAAAACTCTTCTTTCTTTACATGAAATCTCTACTTTTCACAAACTGATTAAAAAAGCATCGCTTTTTGAGACAAATTTGAAAAAAGGGGTTTACGACCACCTATGGAAAGGGAGCGTAAATTCAAAGACTCGCTTGGAAAAGCCCGGCAATTACGGGCTACCCACCATGGACAAAGGGGAAAAACCCCACAAGATCACCAATGTCCAGGTAGATCCAAGGCTGGCGAGCACTTCAAAGAATTTCGAAAATTTTGAAAACAGAAAAGACAAAAAAATACAAAAATAATTTGAAAAACGGGAGTGCACTCCACTGGGGCAACCTGTGTCGGAGGTGTAAACACCCCGAAATCCCACGAATTTCTCAAACCCATCTGGTTTTGCAAAAGCAGCCCCAAAGGGCTATTTTGAGTCTAGAAACCCAGGAGCCTTCCAGACAACCCTGTACATATGTTTTGAACTTTATATGTTTTAAATAGGTGTAATATAGCTTTGAAAAACTTTAAAATATGTTTTAAAACCCCGAAGCAGCTTGGCCTAATCAAGACAGGACCAGAGAAGCTAAAGAGAGCCCGGAACTGGAGCACAAGTCGAGCTCGGCACAGCAGCTCTTGTATCAAATTCACACCCCCAGGATCTCGAACGTCCAAGACCCTGTTATCATCGAAACCTTGTTTGAAGTCATCTCTGGAAGGCGAGAACAGAGGCAGACGATCATGTTGGCGAAGACCCAACGCAGACGGAGCACTGATGCTGTCAGGCCCTGCACAAACCGTCTGTTTCAAACACAGCTCGAAGGAGTCAGAGTTCAGTTTGGATCGGATCTGGACCATATATATCCAGATCCCAATCCAAACCCATGTATGGACTTGGATTTGGATTTGGATTCAAAAATCCAATCCAATATCCATATCCATGGCCCACATCACCTTCTCATAAAGGGAGGTGGGGCCCACTTGAATTTCACGTGGGATTATGGGCATGAGAGAGAGTGGGGGTGGATAAGATCAAGTGTGTGTTGTAATTAAGCTTGACTTGTGTGTCAAGTTTGGGGTTAGTCATGTGGGTTAGCCTAATTAAGTGGGTTTAAGCTTGTAATTAGCCAAAACCTAACCTAGGGTTGCACCAACATGATGTGGTTAAGGTCTGTGGGCCATACAAAGGGAGCTCCTTCACCTAAACCTAACCAAAAATACCTAATCCTAGCCTTCCACCCTAATCCGCCCCTGATTTGAGCCTAATCACCTAACCTACTTCCCTAATCCCGGCCTAATCCCAACCTAATCACCTAACCTACTTCCCTAATCCTTTCCTAAACCTAGGTTAATTACCCTAAACCTAGCCTAATCCTAGCCTAATCACCTAACCTAGCTCACTAAACCTCACCCTAGAACCAACCCACCTAACCAAACCCTAAACCTCTAAACCACCCCTAGCCCACAACCTACCCAAACCACTTGTATGTAAAATATCTGGCCCTACCCTTTCCAGCCCACCTTATCATCATACCACCCTACCTAAACCACCTAACCACTACCCCAAACCCAGCCCTAACCGACCTAACCCAGCCCTATATAACCCCCCCCCCTTGGGGGCGGGTTTCATAACCTAGCCGCCTCACCCATTCCCAACCGGGTCCTCCACTTCCCCAAGCCCAGCCACCTGCTCCACCTGTTCCACCTGCTCCACCTGCTCCACATCCCACCACCACCTGCACCACCACCTTCCAGCCGAACGCCACCACCACCCGCCACCATTTCCTCACCCAGTAAGTCCCCTACATCTTGCCTTACCACTTCTTCACTCCCTCTCCACTCTCAGCCACCTAATCCATTCCCCTATCACCCTAACATCAGCCCTTCCACTTGCTGCCACCCTTCTCACTCAGCCGAACCCATAGCTCCCTAACTACCCACCACCACTAAGCCCTCCTAGTCGGCCACTCCAACCGACTGTTGCCCCTTTCTCTCGTCCAACCACCCGCCAACCTTAGGTGCCCCCTTAGGTCTTCCTTTCAGCTTCCCCTTAGTGCCTTACTCCCTTAGTGACCCTCCTTAGGTCCTTTAACCAAACACACCAAAAACAGCCCATCTCTAGTGGCCGGCCACCTTCAAAGCGCCTCTTCCGCGCGCCAAGGACACTCGGCCAGCACCTCTTACCGTTCAACCTCGCGGAGCTCCCTTTTGCAGCCCAAGGCGAAGGCCAAGTCCGCGCTCAAGCAAGGCATCTTCGGACCAGCTATTAGTAAGTGCCTAACTTGGTCTTTAGTTGTATACTTGCTTGAGATTCAATTCGATACGGGGTTGTAATAACGGAGCATAGTCTCCCCCCGCTTGTAATAACGTGGCTTGGCACACCCACACACGTGCACTCTCTTAGTTGTGCATGATTTTGAACACACACGGGCCTAATCAGCCCCTAATACATAAGTACATACATATACTTTAATTTTGTAGGGTTTTGCTTAAGTTGGGTGTGTTGTCTTTCAATTCAAGCACTCACACACATTGAGCCTTCGCTCTTATTTGCAAGACCCAAGTAAGGGCCGACCTATACTATTTGGGTTTTCATTTTATGTCATGTGTGTAAGTCTTTCAATTCAAGCACTCACACACATTGAGCCTTCGCTCTTATTTGAAAGACCCAAGTAAGGGCCGACCTATACTATTTGGGTTTTCATTTTATGTCGTGTGTGTAAGTCTTTCAATTCAAGCACTCACACACATTGAGCCTTCGCTCTTATTTGAAAGACCCAAGTAAGGGCCGACCTATACTATTTGGGTTTTCATTTTATGTCGTGTGTGTAAGTCTTTCAATTCAAGCACTCACACACATTGAGCCTTCGCTCTTATTTGAAAGACCCAAGTAAGGGCCGATTTATACTATTTGGGTTTAATTTCATGTTGTGTGCGTAGTACTTCAATTCAAGTACTCACACACATTGAGCTTTCGCTCTTACTCCCAAGACCTTAGTCAAGGCCTACTGCAGTTATATTTGGGTTTCATTTCATGTTGTGTGCGTAGTACTTCAATTCAAGCACTCACACACATTGAGCTTTCGCTCTTATTCCCAAGACCTTAGTTAAGGCCATACTGCAATTTATATTTGGGTTTAATTTCATGTCGTGTGTGTAAGTCTTTCAATTCAAGCACGCACCCACATTGAGCCTTCGCTCTTATTTGCAAGACCCGAGTAAGGGCCCATATACCTACTCTATATACATATCTCCCTTCGGCATTTACTTTACAAGTCATTTCCCTTCGGTTATTTCCCTTCAGTATTGTCTTTACATTCAGGTTTTCCCTTTGGAGTAGCGTGAGTTTGCATTGCATCTACGCCATACCACAAGGTAGGACGCATATTGCATCAAAGCAAGCCCCGCTCGAATTCGCCCATGTAGTGGAGTGTTCATAACACACAAACTAGGTGGCCCATAAAGGGATAAAAGGAAAGACTTAGGCACGTGCAAATCCACGTTATCTAAAATTTGCAATCGCATCTAAAAGACCCGAATTAGACACCTCGAACCGCTTCGTAGGCTTTTTATCCCAAAAACTCGATTTTTGCAAAGCGTACAGACTGACCCTTGCGCATCGGCGCAAGAAGGTCTGCGACGACAAGAGCTCACTTGCTCACAGTCGCCATGTTAGAAGTCAGTTTAGAATATATCTTCGCTAGCTTAGGTAAGCTGGCTGACACGCCCTGTTTACATAAATAGGCCTTAGACGCACAAGAGGATCCACTCCAAGCCCAGAAAAGGGCGAAGAAGCGGGGATTTTCGCTGCATCTACAGGAGGTCCTAGACCTCCTACTCGCCCAAGGCATGATCGAACTCCCTGAAATCCCCGAGGGAATCACTTCCAAAGGGAGGTTTTTGAATCGATTCTGCAAGTATCATCGGCTCAAAGGCCATGATACAAAGCAGTGTTTTTCTCTCCTAAACCAAATCGAGAACTTGATAGCAGAGGGTTGGCTCTAGGTCACTGAGGAACCGGAGCCTGCCCAAGCTATTTTCAAAGAACCCTTCCCCAATCACGCAAGTACTAGTGGGAAGGGCAAAGAGGTATGTGCTCTCACGATTTCAAAGAGTCTAGCGCGTACATATAAGTCTGGTTTTTCCACTTGTGCATCTACACTCATCCTTCGTAGGAAACCCGCCCAAGTAGTGATTCGGGGACCACCAAGAGTTTCGTCTCCGATCAAACCAGTTTTGAAAATTCAAGGTGCTCCAAAACAGTCGATTAGAGCCATCTTAAGCGCGAACCCTAGGTTGATCGTGGGGGAAGTGACAAGATCCGGGAGGATCTATCAACCCCCACATCTGCAAAATGCTAAAAAAGTGGTCAGTCTGCTTGGCCCTTAAAAAGCGTGTATTCCTGGAGTTCTGCCCAAAACGGACAAAGGAAAAGTCGTTTTGAACTTGTATGATTTCGAAAACCATCTTTCAAAGATTCCCATTAACATGTCCATCCTAGAGCTGATACAAACCTTGCCTAGGCATAGACTCGTATTAGAGAAAATTCTAGAAAGAGCAAAGGTTAGTTCGGACATAACCCCAGAGTCCTTGTCCAATCAAGTGGCATCCATAGGTGCAAAAACACCTATCATGTTTTTGGAAGAGGATCTCAAAAGACCCTACGAAACCCATAATCAGGCCCTACACATCGAGGTGGTTTTGAATCACCACTCTCTAGATAGGTGCCTAGTTGACGGGGGAGGAGGGCTCAACATCCTTCCACTTCACAAAGCACATCAGATTGGAGTCACCTTGACTTCCATGAACCCAAGCCCCATCGTAATCACTGGATACGATGGAAATGCGTCCAGACCTTTAGGATCCGTTGAACTTCCCATGGAAACGGGAGGGATAGCTCACGTGGGGGTATTCCATGTTTTGGACATCCACCCCCACTACAACCTATTGCTGCGAAGGCCTTGGATACACAGCCTGCATGCTGTGCCGTCCACCTTCCATAGGTGTGTCAAAATCCCTTTTGAAAACCAAGTCATTGTGATCCTAAGTGAGAGTCATTCGCAGCTTCAGGGGATCCAAAATTCCCCATGCTTTTCAAGTTCCTAGGCCTACGAGGCCAACTCAGGGCCAACCATGGTTGAGCCACCAAAGCTCACCCTTCAGATACCTAGGAAGGTCGTACACATCCAGGGGCCGCCCAAGGTTGGCCCACTCAAAACACTAACCATCCCAGGAAAATCCAAGCGTCCACTATTTCCAAAACCCCTAGACAGAAAGCCTTATGTGCATAACATGGACGATAGCAAGTTCCAGGATCACGAATTATATGAAAACTTTTCCAAAAAAAAAAATTGTGGAACATGTTATTGAACATGGGGTATATGCCATACAAAAGTCTAGGGGCACAAAATCAGGGTCTCGTATAACCCATCTTGCCCAAAGCCAACCAAAGCCGACACGGGATCGGCTATACTCCCAGAATACCACCAGAACCACCCCCTATGACCACCTGGGTCAAGGGTGCCCTGGAGCCTACCAAAGCAGAAACCTACGATTTAGATCTCTTGTTCGGAGTCTAACTAGTGGCGTTTTTCCTTTGTAGGTATGATGGAAGATCCCTCAATAAAAAATCCAAAAACATTTGTGTAAACACCCCGAAATCCCACGAATTTCTCAAAATCCATCTGGTTTTATACAAGCAGCCCCAAAGGGCCATTTTGAGTCTGGAAACCCAGGAGCCTTCTAGACAACCCTGTATATACGTTTTAAAACTTCAAAAACATATAATATGGCTTTTGAAAACCTTTTAAATACGTTTTTGAAATCCCGAAGCGGCTTGGCCCGATCAAGACAGGACCAGGAGAGCTAAGAAGAGCCCGGAACCGAAGCACATGTCGAGCCTGGCACAGCAACTCTTGTATCACATCCACACCCCAGGATCTCGAACGTCCAAGACCTTGTCCTTATCAAAATATCATTTGAAGTCATCTCCGGAAGGTAGAAACGGAGGCGAACGACCATGTTGGCGAAGACCCAACGCAGACGGAGTATTGATGCTGTCAGGCCCCGCACAAATCGTCCGTTTCGAACCCAGCTCGAAGGAGTCAGAGTTCAGTTTGGATTGGATCTGGACCATATATATCCAGATCCCAATCCAAACCCATATGTGGACTTGGATTTGGATTTGGATCCAGAGATCCAATCCAATATCCATATCCATGGCCCACATCACCTTCTCATAAATGGAGGTGGGGCCCACTTGAAATTCACGTGGGATATTGGGCATGAGAGAGAGTGGGGATGGAAAATATCAAGAGTGTTGTAATTAAGCTTGACTTGTGTGTCAAGTTTGGGGTTTAATCATGTGGGTTAGCCTAATTGAGTGGGTTTAAGCTTGTAATTAGCCAAAACCTAACCTAGGGCTGCACCAACATGAGGTGGTTAAGGTCTATGGGCCATGCAAAGGGAGCTCCTTCACCTAAACCTAACCCAAAACACCTAATCCAATCCTCTTCCCCTAATCCACCCCTAATCTAAGCCTAATCACCTAACCCACTTCCCTAATCCCGGCCTAATCCCAACCTAATCACCTAACCCACTTCCCTAATCCTTCCCTAAACCTAGATTAATTTCCCTAATCCTAGCTTAAACCTAGCCTAATCACCTAACATAGCTCACTAAACCTCACCCTAAAACCCAACCACCTAACCTAGCCCTAAACCCCTAAACCATCCTTAGCCCACAATCTACCCAAACCCCTAGTTTTCAAAATATCTGGCCCAACCCTTTCCAGCCCACCTTATCTACATACCACCCTACCTAAACCACCTAACCACTACCCCAAGCCCAGCCCTAACCGACCTACCCATCCCTATTTAAACCCCCCCCCTTGGGGGCGGGTTTTTGGCTAGCGAGCTGGCCACCCTCACCAATCCCAACCGGGTCCCCTTCTTCCCCAAGTCCAGCCGAGTTCCATCACCTCCAGCTGCTCCACCTGCACCGCCACCTTCTCTCTTCCATCTACCACCATCTCCCAGCCGGACGCCACCACCCTCTCCCAGCCGAACGCCACACTTGCTCTCCATCCCATCTACACCCACCTTCTCTCTTCCATCCGCCACCTCTCCCCATTCAGTAAGCATTCCCCAACTCTACCTAAACCCTTCTCTACTCCCTCTCCACTCCTAGCCACCCACCCTATCATCATCTCAGCCCTTTGTCACCACCCTTTTCACTTAGCCGAACCTAACACAACCTAAACTACCGGCCACTATCTAACCATCCCATTTGCACCCGGCCAGCCATTTCTTCCACCCTATAGGACTCCCATTCGGCCTTCCCCTAAGACTCCCATTCGGCCTTCCCCTAAACTCCCCTTAGGTCTATATTCCCTAACCCTCTATACTCCCCATTCGGGACCCTACACACTTACTTGGCCCACCCCTTTGATCGCCCACATCAAGGCGACACCCATTTGCAGCCGGCCACCTTCGAGGCGCCAATCCCGTGCCCCACTTGCAGCCGACCAGCACCCTTGGTCACCCATCCTCGCGGAGCTCCCGTTTGCAGCCCAAGGTGAAGGCCAAGCCCACGCTCAAGCAAGGCCTCTACGGACCAGCTACTCGTAAGTGCCTAAACTCGGTCTTTAGTTGTATACTTGCTTGAGATTCAATTTGATACGGGGTTGTAATAACGGAGCATAGTCTCCCCCCGCTTGTAATAACGTGGCTTGCCACAACCACACACGTCCACTCTCTTAGTCGTACACGATTTTGAACACACACGGGCCTAATCAGCCCCTAATACATAAGTGTATATATATATACTTTCATTTTCGAAGGGTTTTGTTTAAGTTGGGTGCGTTGTCTTTCAATTCAAGCACTCACACACATTGAGCTTTCGCTCTTATTTGAAAGACCCAAGTAAGGGCCGACCTATACTATTTGGGTTTCATTTCATGTCGTGTGAGTAAGTCTTTCAATTCAAGCACTCACACACATTGAGCTTTCGCTCTTATTTGAAAGACCCAAGTAAGGGCCGACCTATACTATTTGGGTTTCATTTCATGTCGTGTGAGTAAGTCTTTCAATTCAAGCACCTTCACACACATTGAGCCTTCGCTCTTACTCCCAAGACCTTAGTAAAGGCCTTATTGCAGTTATATTTGGGTTTCATTTATGTCGTGTGTGTAGTACTTCAATTCAAGCACTTTCACACACATTGAGCCTTCGCTCTTACTCCCAAGACCTTAGTCAAGGCCATACTGCAATTTATATTTGGGTTTAATTTCATGTCGTGTGTGTAAGTCTTTCAATTCCAGCACGCACCCACATTGAGCCTTCGCTCTTATTTGCAAGACCCGAGTAAGGGCTCATATACATAATCTATATACATATCTCCCTTCGGTTATTTCCCTTCGGTTATTTCCCTTTTGTTATTTCCCTTCTGTTATTTCCCTTCAGTATTGTCTTTACATTTCAGGTTTTCCCTTTTGGAGTAGCGTGAGTTTGCATTGCATCTACGCCATACCACGAGGTAGGACGCATATTGCATCAAAACAAGCCCCGCTCGAATTCGCCCACGTAGTGGAGTGTTCATAACACACAAACTAGGTGGCCCGAAAAGGGATAAAAGAAAAGACTTAGGCACGTGCAAATCCACGTGATCTAAAACATGCAATCGCATTCTAAAGACCCGAAATAGACACCTCGAACCGCTTCATAGGCTTTCTCTCCAAAAACTCGATTTTTGCAAAGCGTACAGACTGACCCTTGCGCATCGGTGCAAGAAGGTCTACGACGACAAGAGCGTACTTGCTCACAGTCGCCACATTTAGAAGTCAGTGTTAAAAATATCTTCGCTAGCTTAGGTAAGCTAGCTGGCACGCCCTGTTTGCATACATAGGCCTTAGACACACGAGAGGATCCGCTCCAAGCCCTGAAAAAGGCGAAGAGGCGGGGATTTTCGCGCGTCTACAATTTGAAAAACTTGAAATTCAAAAAATTGAAAAATCTCAAAAACCAAAAACATTTGAAAAAGATCAAAAACTCGAAAAAAGAGTTGTTTGTATAGTTCCTAAAGTTCTTTCCTTACAAAAAACCAAAAAAATCGAAAATTCGCAAAATACCAAAAACAAAATCCTGTATTTAGCAGCTCCTGATAAAGGTTTTGAAAGAGCAAAGGATTTCGAAAAGAAAGTCCTCTTCATAAGAGGACCAAAATCTTCAAAACCTGTAGAAAATCCAAAAGAAAAACCAGGCGTTTGCGAAAACTGTGCGTCAAGTCCAAATTCCCTAGGATTTAGAAGTCTTGAGAATGATCAAGGCCCAGAATTGGATTCCCTCGAGGAAGATCCTACTTCTGAGCTCCCTGAATTTCATAAAATTCTCGATTTTGAAAAACCTTCGAAATCAGTAGGAGGGGATTTTATAGAGATAAACTTAGGGAATGATTTAAAGCCGAAACTCATTAAGGTAGGCGCATGTCTGCATGAGCATGAAAAAGCATCATTCATTGCATTTTTGAAAACCTACGTTGATGTGTTTGCATGGACATATGAAGACATGCCGGGTATAGACCCGAATGTTGTAGAGCATCGTCTTTCCTTAGATTCAGATGCAAAACCTATAAAACAAAAGCTTAGGAAGATACACCCGAATGTGCATTCACAAGTCAAAGAGGGTTTAGAAGATCTGTTAAAAGCCAGATTTATAAAACCCATTGCGTATTCTGATTGGTTATCCAATATAGTTGTTGTTCGAAAAAACAGTGGGAAAATTCGAATATGCATCGATTTCAGAAACCTGAATAAAGCCACCCCAAAAGATAATTTCCCTTTACCAAACATTGATTTGATAGTCGATAGTATGGCAAATCATGAAATGTTTTCATTCATGGATGGCTATTCAGGATATAATCAAATCAAACTAAGCCCACGAGATCAGGCTAAAACCGCTTTCACAACCCCATGGGGCATGTACTGCTATACAGTCATGCCCTTTGGTTTGAAAAATGCTGGCGCCACGTACCAGAGAGCTATGACCTCGATCTTTCACGATCAAATTCATGAGCTCGTAGAGGTATATGTAGATGATCTCCTGGCTAAGTCAAAGACTCGATGCACTCATCTTGAATGCTTATAAAAGATTTTCGAAAGGCTTAGACTTTACAACATAAAGCTAAACCCTCAAAAATGCGTATTCGGTGAAGAATCCGGTAAGCTTTTAGGATTTATGGTAAGCCAAAGGGGCATAGAAGTCGACCCCTCTAAGTGTAGAGCCATCATACACATGACTCCACCCTCCAATCTCATGCAGATTCGTAGCCTCCAGGGTCGCCTACAGTCCATTCACCGGTTTATCTCAAACCTGGCAACTAGATGCGAACCCTTCAACAAGTTGTTGAGAAAGGGTACGAAATTTTTATGGGATGATGAGTGCCAAAAATCGTTTGAAAGGTTAAAGGCGTACTTAGGTAATCCCCCTATTTTAAACCCTCCAAAACCAGGAAAACCTCTTCTACTTTACATTTCTGTGCATGCGAATGCCTTGGGAGCTCTGTTAGCTCAATACGAGGATGACACTCATAAGGAATGTGCCATATACTATCTTTCGAAAACTCTCCTGGCTAACGAAAGGAATTATCAGGCTATGGAGAAGACGTGCTTGGCCCTAGTTTGGGCCTGCCAGAAATTTCGACACTATTTCCTAGATCATGAGATCTGGATAGTGTCCAAGCTTGACCCAATCAAGCACTTATTCGAAAAACCCATTCTCATGGGTAGATTGGGCAAATGGCAACTCCTTCTAATGGAGTATGATTTGAAATACCATCACCAGGTCTCCATTAAGGGGCAAACCCTAGCAGACTACGTGGCTGAGTTTCCCCTAGAAGATGCGTATCCCACACTCAATGAAATGCCTGATTGTAGACATGATTTTATTTCAAATCGTTTGGGATTCGAAATCAAACCCTCGAACTACGTCAGGTTGCGCGAGCGTGCCAGTTAGTTTACCAAAACTAACAAATTATGTTTTTCTGACTTCTTAGAACGATTGTGGACAAGTGAGATCTTTTTGACTTAGGCCTTCTTGAACCGACGCTCAAGGGTCAGCCTAGACGCTTGAAATTTGTTTGAATCCATTAATTCGAGAAAGGAAAAACCAGATTTTCCAAAGTTTCAGATTTGTGTTTAAGTTCTTGATTTCTGAAAATTTTCAGATTCTTAGATTTGCAGAACCTGTTCAGTTTCAGAGGCCTGTTCTCTGAATTTTTAAAAATATTTCTGATTTCCAAAAATTCTAAAACTTTTATAGAATAGAGACACGTATTTGTAGAATCAGAATATATTTTTATTTTATAATTTAGTTCTTTATTTTCTGAGAATTAAATACAGAATCAGAAACTATTATAAAATTCAGAACAACCCTGTTTCTGTAGATCAGAAACTCAGAAAAATAGCAATATCTTAGTGCTCAGTCATCCAATTTCGATGAAATTTGTTGTGTTAGAAAGACACGGATGTTAGGTTTTCAAAGAATTAAATTTTATCCAATCACTCAGTGGTTGCAGAGATATGGGCAAAAGAACAGAGGTCTGTTACTGAACATTCTGTTTTTGTAAAACACAATCTGGATTTTGTATAAACTTCACGGATATAATTGGCTAGGCAACATTTCATAACAATTCCTCAAAATTTTATCTAAGAACATCTGATATGTCTAAATTATTCATGCAAAATTTCGAAGCAATTGGCTTATCCGTTTATCTATAAAAATTCCGTGATCAGACGCATGTGCACAGACAGTTTCAGAAACCAGTTTTACAGAAAATTTCAGAAGGTTCCTAACGTGATTCTAGAACGAAGTTCAACCTGTATCAGTCCTAATAAATCATGGAAATCATCTAAACATGGATTTTAATGTCGTTCATGAAGGAATCATGCATGTTTGTATCGATATAAATGAAGAACATAGGCTCAAGGCCTTGATTCATGTACAAATTTTCAGAATCTGTGCTTTTTCAGATTCTCATGAATTAAAACCAATTTGTGCAAGAATTCCAACCTGTGTCAGTGAGAGGGGACGTAGGAGCACTTCGCCGGATGATCGTCGGATGTCGGAACCAGGCCGGACTTCCTTCTTCTCCTTCTTCTCTTTCTTTCTCTCTCTCTCTCTCTATTTCTCTGAATTTTTGGACTGAATGTTCTTGTTTTCTTGGTTTTCCCGGATTGATGCTTTGTGGTGACTGGAGGATACCATTGCAGCCTCATTAAGGCTCCTTTTATAGGCCAAAGGGTGCCCCTTTGGTGTAGCATTGGGCAAGGCAAGTTGCCTTGCTGATCAAATTCGTTTTTGGCATGTAATTGCTGCAAAAACAGGTTTTGGAAAGTGTTGTTCTGTGAATTGACGTTGAATGGCAAGCTGCTGTTTTTGGTAGCTGATCCTCACTCCAAAAGGTAAGTGTGTGTTGCTTGATTGGGCTGGAATTGACCTTTCTTTTCATCAAAGTCTAGGTCGAATCCGATCCTGAACCCACCTTTCTCAACGATGCCATTTCCAACATTTAACAGCGTGTTCTTGAAACCCACTGTTCTTTACTTACTGCTTGTTAATAGGTCGCCTTCCAATTCATGAAGCATCACGTTAAGGAAATCAGGACGAACCTTTTCGATTTCATCAAAGAGGCAATCGGATAAGGATTCCTACACATTGCATTTGTAAGCTATCCACTCACTGAATTTAGTCGTTATATTCATCTAGCACATAATATAGTAGGTTGCCAAGTTGGTGTTGCTGTGGAATACGACCGATATGGTAAGTGATTATTGCATTGATGGCTGGTGGAATCTAATTTGTCTTTCTTCGCTTGAAGCCCTGCAGCCTTCAACCGCCTTTTTGCTTCTTCTTACAAATGGGCTTGGTTGAACTTCACCAGGTGCTGCTGTAGATGCAGCCAGTCTCTGTGCAGATGTTAGTTGCAATTGGCCTTGAGCAGGAGCATCTCCATTCATCTCAATTGAACCAGTCGCTAATTCAGTGGTTTCTTCCGGTGCAGGAATGGACATAAGAACTACATATCTGTAACAACAAATGTGTTGTGCTGCATGTTTGCTGTGAAAGTGTTTAAGCAAATCCATGTTCCATGCCTAATTATGAAAAGTATTAAGCAAGCCCATGTTACGTTTTTGAAGACCTACCACCATGCTCGCTAGATTTCTCTCATGAGTGTTAAAAACATTAACATTGTTCTTAACATAAAAGTAACATAACAGTAACATATGACAATTCAAAACTGATGCATATCAATACACTAATTACCTTGACACCCAAGCATAACATGGACATGTTACGAAAGGTGTTCGATAGCAAACCTTGCTTTTCGGAAGCTATCATTCTTGCTTCCATCTTTCCTTTCCTTTGATAACATCAACTTTTTCCTCGGGCAACTGATTTCTTTTCGAATATGAACTTTTCTTTTTGGGAAGCTCACTTTCTCTTTTTGATGCCCGCTCTCCTTTTTGGGCACCCACTTGCCTTTACAGGTGTCAAATTGTCTTATAAATGCCTGTATCTTTTCAAAAGGCAAGCTTTCAACATATTTTTTTGTCATAAATCTTTTAAGAAAACGAAATCCAGCTTTTCCATGCCAGGGGCAAAATTGTTATTTTTTTCCAATTTTGTCAAAATTCGAAATTTTCAGAAAGGAAAGTATTCTTTCATCATTTTAAAGCTTTCATAAAATTTTCGTACCGAAATAACTCGTTTAGTGCCTTTTTCCTTTGAAAACCCAAAATTACCAAAAATAGCTACTTTCCTAAAAAAAAGTAAAAATTTTAAAAGAAAATTTTGGGTGTTTACACTGATGAAGGTGTAGACGCGCGAAAATCCCCGCCTCTTCGCCTCTTTCGGGACTTGGAGTGGATCTTATCATGCGTCTAAGGCCTATGTATACAAATAGGGCGTGCCAGCTAGCTTACTTAAGCTAGCGAAGATATTTTTAACACTGACTTCTAAACGTGGCGACTGTGAGCAAGTAAGCTCTTGTCGTCGCAGACCTTCTTGCACCGATGCGCAAGGGTCAGTCTGTACGCTTTTGCAAAAATCGAGTTTTGGGGAGAAAGTCCACGAAGCGGTTTGAGGTGTCTATTTCGGGTCTTTAAGATGCGATTGCATGTTTTAGATCACGTGGATTTGCACGTGCCTAAATCTTTTCTTTTATCCCTTTTTGGGTTGCCTAGTTTGTGTGTTATGAACACTCCACTACATGGGCGAATTCGAGCGGGGGTTGCTTCGATGCAATATGCGTCCTACCTCGTGGTATGGCGTAGATGCAATGCAAACTCACGCTACTCCAAAGGGAAAACCCGAAATGTAAAGACAATACTGAAGGGAAATAACAGAAGGGAAATAACCGAAGGGAGATAACCGAAGGGAAATAACCGAAGGGAAATAACCGAAGGGAAATAACCAAAGGGAAGTATGTATATATCTTATGTATATGAGCCCTTACTCGGGTCTTGCAAATAAGAGCGAAGGCTCAATGTGGGTGCGTGCTTGAATTGAAAGACTTACACACACGACATGAATTTAAACCCAAATATAAATTGCAGTATGGCCTTGACTAAGGTCTTGGGAATAAGAGCGAAGGCTCAATGTGTGTGAGAGTGCTTGAATTGAAAGACTACCCACACGACATAAATGAAACCCAAATATAACTGCAATAAGGCCTTTACTAAGGTCTTGGGAGTAAGAGCGAAGGCTCAATGTGTGTGAGAGTGCTTGAATTGAAAGACTACCCACACGACAAGAAATGAAACCCAAATAGTATAGGTCGGCCCTTACTTGGGTCTTTCAAATAAGAGCGAAAGCTCAATGTGTGTGAGAGTGCTTGAATTGATAGACTTACTCACACGACAAGAAATGAAACCCAAATAGTATAGGTCGGCCCTTACTTGGGTCTTTCAAATAAGAGCGAAAGCTCAATGTGTGTGAGAGTGCTTGAATTGAAAGACAACGCACCCAACTTAAACAAAACCCTTCGAAAATGAAAGCATATATACACTTATATATTAGGGGTTGATTAGGCCCGTGTGTGTTCAAAATTGTGCACGACTAAGAGAGTGCACGTGTGTGGTTGTGCCAAGCCACGTTATTACAAGTGGGGGGAGACTATGCTCCGTTATTACAACCCCGTATCAAATTGAATTTCAAGCAAGTGTACGACTAAAGACCGAGTTTAGACACTTACGAGTAGCTGGTCCGTAGGGGTCTTGCTTGAGCGTGGGCTTGGCCTTGGGCTGCAAACGGGAGCTCCGCGAAGGTAGGTGATCAAGAGTGCTGGCCGGCTGCAAGTGGGGCGCGGGATAGGCGCCTCGGAGGTGGCCGGCGGCAAGTGGATGGCACCTCAAGGTAAGGGGTTTAAATGGCTGAATGAGTGGGTTCTTAGGGTTACTAGGGGATTTGGGAGTTTAGGGAAATTGGACCTAAGAGGTGAGCTGGTGGGAGGGCCGAGTAGGACACCTAGGGGAAAGCCGAATGGGACATGATAGCTAGATAGTGGCCAGCAACTTGGGTTATACTAGGTTCGGCTAGGTTTAGGCGGTGGCGGCAAAAGGGCTGAGATGAAGGTAGGATGGGTGGCTAAGAGTGGAGAGGTGGTAGAGAGGGGCTTTGAGGGAGTTTGGGGTACTTACCGAATGGGGAGAGGTGGCGGATGAAGTGGGAAGGTGGCGGGCAGGTGGCTGTCGGCTGGTTCGGTTGGGTGGAGGTGGTGGCGTCCGGCTGAGGGATGGTGGTGATGGAGGGAAGAGGGAAGGTGGCGGTGCAGGTGGTGGCTGGTGGAGCAGGCGGAGCTGTTGGGGAGTGGTCCCGGCTGGGTGAGAGATGGGAGAAGGAGAGGGCCCGGCTGGGTGGAAGGGTGGTTCCCACTTGGAAAACCCGCCCACAAGGAGGGGGGTTTAAATAGGGGATGGGTAGGTCGGTTAGGGCTGGGCTGTGGGTAGTGGTTAGGTGGTTTAGGTAGGGTGGTATGTAGATAAGGTGGGCTGGATGGGGTTGGGCCAGATATTTTAAAACTAGGGGTTTGGGTAAATCGTGGGCTAAGGGTGGTTTAGGGGTTTAGGGCTAGGTTAGGTGGTTGGGTTTTAGGGTGAGGTTTAGTGAGCTAGGTTAGGTGATTAGGCTAGGTTTAGGCTAGGATTAGGGAAATTAGTCTAGGTTTAGGGAAGGATTAGGGAAGTGGGTTAGGTGATTAGGTTGGGATTAGGACGGGATTAGGGAAGTGGGTTAGGGGTGGATTAGGGGTTTAGGCTAGGTTTAGGCATTTTGGGCTAGGTTTAGGTGAAGGAGCTCCCTTAGCATGGCCCATAGACCTTGATCACCCCATGTTGGTGCAGCCCTAGGTTAGGTTTTAGCTAATTACAAGCTTAAACCCACTCAATTAGGCTAACCCACAAGATTAAACCCAAACTTGACACACAAGTCAAGCTTAATACAACACTCTTGATATTTTTCACCCCCACTCTCTCTCATGCCCAATATCCCACGTGAATTTCAAGTGGGCCCCACCTCCATTTATGAGAAGGTGATGTGGGCCATGGATATGGATATTGGATTGGATCTCTGGATCCAAATCCAAATCCAAGTCCACATATGGGTTTGGATTGGAATCTGGATATATATGGTCCAGATTCAATCCAAACTGAACTCTGACTCCTTCGAGCTGGGTTCGAAACGGACGATTCGTGCGGGGCCTAACAGCATCAGTACTCCGTCTGCGTTGGGTCTTCGCCAACATAGTCGTCCGCCTCCGTTTCTGCCTTCCGGAGATGACTTCAAATGCTATTTTGATAAGAACAGGGTCTTGGACGTTCGAGATCCTGGGATGTGAATCAGATACAAGAGTTGCTGCGCCGGGCTCGACAGGTGCTCCGGTCCTGTCTTGATCGGGCCAAGCCACTTCGGGGTTTCAAAACATGTTTTAAAAGGGTTTTCAAAAGCCATATTATATGTTTTAGAAAGATAAAGTTTAAAACATATGTACAGGGTTGTTTGGAAGGCTCCTGGGTTTCCAAACTCAAAATGGCCCTTTGGGGCTGCTTGTATAAAACCAGATTCGTTTAAGAAATTCGTGGGATTTTGGGGTGTTTACAGAAGGCATATTGCAAAACCATTTCCAAAACCACATTTTGGCAAAATCTTTCGAAAACCAAGTGTGGAAGATGCACTTCGACGGGGCACGAAACCAACGAGGGGCAGGTGCCGGGATCATCCTCGTATCCCCAGAAAAGGGAGAGATCCCCATAGCAATTCGCCTAGATTTCGAATGTTCCAACAATATAGCCGAGTATGAAGCACTCATACAAGGTTTAAAAGTTTTGAAAACTCTAGGGGCAGCATGCATCGAGGTTTTTGGAGATTCCCTCCTTGTTATAAACCAAGTTTTAAAAATTTGGCAAGTTCGAAATGAAAAATTGCTTCCATACCACGAGTTGGCCACTCGATTAGTCGAGTCGTTCCAATCGTGTACTCTCACACATGTAAGAAGAGAGGATAATGGTGTCGCTGATGCCCTCTCCTCCTTGGGTTCAGCCCTAAGGGTCGATCCCACTTTGGGAACCAGACCCCTTGAAATATGGCACTCACCCACTCCTTCCATACACGATTTACAAATTTGCCAAAATAACCCTGATTCTGATGAAAAACCTTAGTTTTATGACATAAAGAATTTTTTAGAAAATGGGAGATTCACTGAGGATGCCACATCTAAAGATAAGGCATTCATCCGAAAAATTTCCACCCGATACACAATTTTGGGAGGGGTTCTGTACAAAAAGAGTTTTACTGGCGTCTTACTAAGATGCATCGACCTAGAGGAGGCTAGGACTGTTATGCATGAATTCCACGATGGAGAATGTGGAGGTCATGTCAATGCCAACATGATGGCGATGAAAATACTTAGAGCAGGTTATTTTTGGTCTACCCTGAGAAAGGATTGCCACGATCATGTTAGGAAGTGTCACCCGTGTCAAGTGCATGGTCACGCCATCCATATCCCCTCATCATCACTGCATTCCGTGGTCAGCCCCTGGCCATTCACCATGTGGGCATTTGATATTGTAGGACCAATTTTTCCAAAGGCCTCAAACGGACACAGGTTCATTCTAGCAACCACTGAGTATTTTTCCAAGTGGGTCGAAGCCGCCTCCCTGACAAATGTCCAGGGGCAACATGTGGTAGCCTTCATTAGGAAAAACATCCTGGCTCGATTCAGAGTTCCAAGAGATCTTGTGTCCGATAATGACACCCCATTTAAAAACGAGCGGGTGGTCAAGCTGTGCAACAAGTATGGCATAAATCATCACTTCTCATCGCCTTACTACCCTCAAGGCAACGGCCAAGCCGAAGCCACCAACAAGACTCTCATCAGCATTGTTGAGAAAACCTTAGAGAAGGGTAGAACATGGCACGAGAAGTTGGATGAAGCCTTATGGGCTTATAGGACTTCCATCCGCACTCCCACAAATGCCATGCCTTTTGAGTTGGTTTACGGCACAAACGTTGTTCTCCCCGTCCATACACGTCTGCATTCATTTCACACATCCATTGCACTCGACCTCCCCCTAGAGACGCTTCAGCATGCTAGGATGGCCGAACTAGATCTATTAGATGAGAGGCGACTCCTTGCTATGGACCATGCTCACGCATACCGCAAAGGATTGCCTGACATTATGAGAAACATATGAAACCTCGCCACTTTGAAGTGGGAGAGCTCGTTTTGAAAATCATCCACCATCGTGGCCCACATCCACTTGGAAAGTGGTGGCCCAAGTGGGATGGCCCTTACGTCGTGCGTGGAACCACCACAAACAATTCTTATTGGTTAATCGATGTCGAGGGTAGGAATTTAGTAGATCCTATCAATATTCAGTATTTGAAAAAATATCATGTATAGGGTCTGAGTTAAATTCCCCTTTTGTGAAAATATTTTAGGGAAAACTACTTTGAAACTTTGAAACCAAGGATCAAAGGTAAGTGGTGTGACCCTGAATGAAAGAATCGACATTTTGTGAAAAAGCAGAGCTTTCCAAATACGTGGCTACATTTCATAATCCTTCTTCTTACAAAGAAAGGCCTAATTCAATATAGCAAGATACTTGCAAGTTGTACGTACTATTTCTAAATAGGCTAACCTAGAATGGATCGAGTATGACCTTGGGATAAGTCCTCCCCTCTTCTCTTCTCCTTCCAAAAGGAAAACTTGGCCAAAACAAAGGGAAATCCCCACCAAAAAGCTCTTTCCCAAAGAAAGAAAAATGAATCAAAAGGAAAATTTGAGTCTTCTATGGAAAAGAGGGATTAAAGAAAAAATACTCCCAAAGGGAGACCCTCTATGGAAAAAAGAAAGAAAGAAAGGCCAAAAGCTCAAAAAGAGCAGTTTTTCGCCTTCTTTGCCTCAAACCATGGGACACTTCAGAAGGGACCGTGGTACTTCTTTCCCATCCTTATGACTTATCCCGAGCGAAACATGGTTCATTTAAGGGAATCCTAAAGTAAAAATAGGATTTACTTACTTGAATTTCGTCTTGTTTGAGAATACGACGTTTTGAGTAAGGTGTAAAAATTTTGAAATGTGGCTTGTTTTCTCATAAAACCTCTGCTAGATTAGCAAGTGTCGAGACTCGAGTAAAGGCAAACACAAGGAGCTGAAGGTCCTTATGATCGATGGTTCAGAAAAGTTTCCCCTCTTAAAACGAATTTCAAAAAAACTCGAACATCGAGCATACGTAAGGCCCGCTCACCTGGAGCAGCAGGTTTTTCATAAAAGTCTCAAAAGTTCGACCATATAATCTGGTCTCTAGGAGGTCGCCCCTTTCTGGCACTTCAGCCATGTCACACACTCTGCATATCCATGCATAAGCACCTCATACATGATCTTCATTTAGGGCTAGATCCACAGAAAGTCCCCTTTTGGTGAAAAATCTCCTCCTATCAGGCTTAAAAGGAAATGTTTTTCTCAAATACTGGGACGATCCCATATTCTCAAGATCAAATCCGGGAGAAAACAAATAGGGGTGTTATCTCCTTCGCCATTATCCAAATCAATTTGGATAATGCCAAAGAGGGGCATCTGTAAACACCCCAAAATCCAAATATTTTCCAAAACCAAATGCCTGGTTCGAAAATCAGCTCAAAAAGCCAAGTTTGGAGATTTCAAAAACTCAGGAACTCAAACCCTTCAAAACTCTATTTTTCAACCCTGTTCGAAACATAAAAAATCTCGAAAGTGGATGAAAGTCCTATTTTTACAAAAGACCAGACGAACAGATGAAGCCTGGCTCAAAACAGTTGCAAAAGATTCGAAAAGCTCAAAGGTCAAGCTCAGCCCGATGAAAAGTGAATTTTAAAGACGAAAAAGGAGCCCAGGCCACGAGTGTACTTCAAGACTGAAGCATCGAAGGCCAAGCCGAAAGCACATTTGAAATCACGAGCAATCCAAGTCAAAAAACAAAAGAAAGAGTTG
Source organism: Brasenia schreberi (assembly GCA_036023115.1). Taxonomy (NCBI): domain Eukaryota; kingdom Viridiplantae; phylum Streptophyta; class Magnoliopsida; order Nymphaeales; family Cabombaceae; genus Brasenia; species Brasenia schreberi. Next base: position 9,193,280 of record JAYKKT010000084.1, on the reverse strand, counting down.
AAACAGAGTCCAGAAAGACGAAAAGAAGCTCGGACGATGAAATTGGGAAAAACCCAGCATAAGACGGAATCTTGATGAACTCAGGACCCACACGAAGCGCTCGACTCGAAACGCCAGGAAGGACTGAAGAAGAGAAAAATTTGGATCGAATCTGGATCCCAATATCCAGATCCAGATCCAAGATCCATATCCAAACAAGGCTTGAATTGGATCCAGATTTCAGAACCCAACAAAGGATCCATATCCAAATAAGAGGCCTATAAAAGGATGTGAGAAGGCTGGCTTTTGGGAGGATTTTTTTTTCAGCATTTTCACGCCTCTCCACTTGGCGAAGAGAGAGAGAGAGAGAGAGAAGGTCAACAAAAGGGGCTGGCCTTCCCCTCTTGTTTTCATGAGATTGTGGGTTGAAGTTGTGGGTGGGCTGGAGTTTGTAGTTCACGGCTTGTACATGGCTGAAAAGAAACGAAATCTGGCGGCATTGGATGGCCCTTGCTTGGTGAGGATTGGCTGCGTGGGAACCAAGGATCAAATGGCTGAAACGTTGTCAAGGTAAGTCCCCTAGTTCCTGCCCAAAACCATCTCTTTTCTCACCTCTCTAAACCACCTAGACCACTAACGAAAAGCCACAGCAAAGTCCAGCCAAGGAGCTGGCCGAACTTCACTAAAGGAGCTAACCTAGTTCTACCTAAGACCATCCTAACCTAGGACCATACCCAGCTCGGCCATTGGCTGGCCGAGCTCACCTTAGATCTGTCCTAAAGAAAATCCTAACCTCAAAACCACTACCTAATCTATTTCCTAACTCAAAACTACTCCCAAAACCTGGCCAAACCGAGTGTCTAAAACACTCGGTTCTCCCCTCTTGTCGAACCCATCCTCACCCACTTAGCTCGGCCCATATTGGCCGAGCTCATCTTAGGTCTATCCCTAACCTTAAACCACTACCTAAGTTAGATCCTAACTAAAAACCCACTCTAAACCTACCCAGCTCGGCCACCCTTTTGGCCGAGCCACTCCCTTAGGATCTCACCCGAGATCAACCATCTAACATCAGCCAAAGCTCGGCCACCATCTGGCCGAGCTCTTTCCTTAGGATTCAACCTTAGATCCTACCTAATCCTTCTCCAAAAACCTGCCCAGCTCGGCCACCCTTTGGCCGAGCATTACCCTAGAGCTCACCTTAGGATCTACCCTAAGACCATTCACTAATCCCCACCCAAGCTCGGCCATTAGTTGGCCGAGCATTCCATAGTGTCTCACATAAAATAATCCCGTAGACACCACCTAACTCGACCATTAGTTGGTCAGGTTTTTCCCTTAGGACCTTGGTCTAGTTTTTAACCAAAACAACCCTCCTAGACCTGACCTAGATCCATTAGTTCTCACCTTAGATCCATCGTGTCTAAGTCCAGAACCCATAGCACCTTAGTGTGTCAACCTAGCCCAGGTCACGATCTAAGATCAACCTTCCACGCAGCTGGTCGTTTCGCAGAGAAAGGTCCATCCAACGGCTATATCCAAGGTTAGATTTCGCTGATAAAGGAAGTCCAACCAAACGACGTGTAAGTGCTCGAACCTGGTTCTTTACGTTGTTTCAAATTCAATTAAATTTGATACGGGGTTGTAATAATGGAGCGTAGTCTCCCCCCGAGATGTAATATTATGGTTTGAAACACGAATCACACACGTACACTCGAGCCTTTCCGCTCTTATCTGCACACCTTTTGCACACAAAACGGGCCTCAACAGCCCATAGGATATAGCTCTATTTATATACATTCAGCTGGGTTTTTAAGGTTCAAGTCGTGTGAGTTGTCTTTCATTTTATACACTCAAAGCACTCACTCACATTGAGCATTTCCGCTCTTACATATATATATGTATTTCCCCTTTTAGCTGGGTTTTTAAGGTTCAAGTCATGTGAGTTGCCTTTCAATTTATACACTCAAAGCACTCACTCACATTGAGCCTTCTCGCTTTTAAGATATAGCTATATATATTTTCCCTTCTGCATCTAAGATATAGCCATATTTCCCTTTCTGCTATTTCCCTTCTGCTATGTCTTTAAATTTCGGGTTTTCCATTCAAGTTGTGTGAGTTTGCATTGCATATCCGCCACACTCGAGATACGGAGCATACTTGCATCGAACCAAATTGATCAAATCATGTAGAACTTGCCCAAAATTGAGCACTGGATGCACACGACTACACGCTAAAATTGGCTAAAACCCGAGAGACATAGGAGCGCATAGATCCCATGTATAAAAGTTGCAAATTTTGACAAAACCAATCGATAAAACATTTTCAAAGTTTTCAAAAGAGTCATGTTTGTGTAAAATCGAGTTTTTTAAAAGCGTACAGATTGACCCTTGCGTGCCGGTGCAAGAAAGTCTGCGATGAAAAGAACCCACTTGTCCACAATCGCCCCAAAAGTCAGATATTTTCAAAAGTCACTTCGCTAGTTTGAGAAAGCTAGCTGGCATGCTCTTTTTTAAAGCGACGTAAGCACGAAAAGATTCGCTTCAGGCCTAAGAACCCAGAGACGAAGATTTTCCGTGTCTACAATAAGGACTCCGGGGTTATACTTGAGTTAACCTTGGCTCTCTCTAAGATTTCTTCTAAAACATGCCTATGCCTAGGTGAGGTTTGTATCAGCTCTAGGATGGACATGTTTATTGGGATCTTAGAAAAATGATTTTCAAAATCATATGTGGTTAAAACATTTTTTCCTTTGTCTGTGTTTTGCGAATCCTTAGGAATGCATGCTTTTGAAGGGTCAAGGATACTGACCACTTTTTTAGCAGTTTTTTCGAAGTGTTGGTGTTGGTAGATCCTGCCGGACTTGGTCACTTCCCCTACACTTTGCCTAAGGCTCGTGCTTATTGTGGCTCTATTTGAGTGCCTTGGAGCACCTCAAATTTCTAGAATGGCTCTAACCGGGGGCGGGACTCTAAGCGCTCCCCGGATCACTACTTGGGCATTTTTCTTACAAATGATGAGAGATGATGCACAAGTAGTAAAATCAGAATGTGATGCATGCACTAGACTTTTCAAAGTCGAGAAAGCACATACCTTTTTTCCCTTCCCACTAGTGCTTGCATGATTGGGGAAGGGTTCTTTGAATATAGCTTAGGCAGGCTCTGGTTCCTCAGTGACCTGGAGCCGGCCCTGCGCTATCAAGTTCTCAATTTTGTTTAAAAGGGAATAACATCTGTTAGTATCATGACCTTTCAGTCGATGATACTTGTAAAATTTGTTTAAATATTTCCCTTTTGGGGGTGTCCCCTCTAGAATTTCTGGGAGTGTGACATTTCTTGGGCAAGTAGGAGGTCTAGGACCTCCGAGACAGGATGCCCTAATGGCGTGTACTCCCTTTTTTCAAAACTTTTTTGAAATTTTTCATTTTTTTGGTCAGTTTTCTTTGAAGTGCCAGCCGGGCCTGTTTCCACTTGGACATTTGCAATTTTTAGGGGTTTTGCCCCTTTGTCCATAGTGGGTAACCCGTAAGTTCTGGGTTTTTCCAAATGCAACTTTTGTAAAATGTTTCCTTTCCATAGGTGATCGTAGACTCCCTTTTTCAGATTTGTTTGAAAGAGAGAGGCTTTCTTGATCAACTTATGGAAAGTCGATATTTCATGTAAAGAGAGAAGAATTTTCAATTCAACTTTGAAATTATCAAGGATGAGCTTTACTGCGCATCCTTCTGAAATTAGCTCTCTCACTTGCCCTAGGAGGGACCTCCATCGAAGGATGAATGTGTGTACATCCTCGTTCGATGCCTGTTTGGTATCCCTCAAAGTGTTTAAAGTCGGTGTTACTTCCACATTATGTGAAAACCTTTGCATGAAACAGTTTGCTAACTCTTCGAAAGTTGCGAACTCGCTTAAATCATAGGAAGCAAGCCATTTTGAAGCAGTATCTTTGAGGGAAAGGGGAAACCAATATATCCACTTCGTCGAGTCCTTCTTCCTTTTATGGGCTCGACGGGAAAAGAGTTGCAGGTGGGATCTCAAATCTCCCGTGCCGTCATACCGATGAAAGTTCGGTATTTCGTCATCACTGTCTATTTCGTAATCCAAAGGAAGGAAATCAGACAGGGTTGTAAACACCCCAAAATCCAACGATTTTGCAATACAAGCACCTAGTTTGAAAATCAATCCAAAAGGCCAAATTTGAGATTTTCAAAAACTCAGGAGCTCCCAAAAAGCTTTAAATTTTGTTTTGAAACCCTAGTGAGAAATATGAATTCGGGCCAAGTCCCATTTTTGCCAAAAAGCCAAGATGAATTGGTGAACCCAGATCAAAAGCGGCCCCAAAAAGCAGGTTTGAAGCCTAGGAGACAGCTCAGCCTGATAGAAAGCATGATCAAAAGGCGAAAGGAGAGCCCAGGCCAGGAGTAGACTTCAAGCCTGGAGCATCAAATGTGAAGCCACGATCACCCACCAAAGTAGCAGAAATCCAAGCCAAAAACGGTGAAAATAAGCATAAACGAAGTCCAAAAAGGCGAGATGGAGTTCAGACAGCAAAACTGAGGAAAACCCAGCATAAGACGAAGCGCTGATGAAGCTAGGGCCCGCACAAACCGTCCGTCTCGAAACGCCCAGAAGGACTGTTCAGAGAAAAATTGGATTGGATCTAGACCATAAATATCCAGATCCATATCCAAATAGTGTTTGGATTTGGATTGATCCAAATAGTGTTTGGATTTGGATTGGATCTAAATAGTGTTTGGATTGGATCGGATCTGGACCAAAATATCCAGATCTATATCCATATAAATGTTTGGATCTGGATCGAATCTGGTCATAAATATCCAGATCCAAATCCAAATAGTACTTGGATTTGGATCCAGATCTCAAACCCATATCCAAACCCAAGACCCAGAAGGGGTTCACGTGAATTACTTGGAGGAGCTTGGAGAAGAGAGAGAAAGGGTTAAGGTGAGTGCTTAGTGCTTAATTTCTTTTAGTGGGTTAAGCTTGTGGGCTAAATAGGGTTAGCATGGGCTGCACCAACATGAATCGAGGTGGACCTACCTACGCATGCAAGACCCGAGGTGGCTGGACCGAAGCTTGAGCCTAGACCTAGTCGGATCCCCTAAGGTAAGCCTAATCCCTAACTAAACCCCTCTTTAACCTAACCCTCTAGACCTAACCCACACTACCAGCACCCACCTAATCCACCGAACCACCTCATCCACCACCATACCTGCCCCTAATCCCAGCCAACCGACACCTCCTAGCACCCGGCTCCCCTCCGTCACCACCCGAACTGCCTCATCACTCCACCTGCGCCCTAGCGCCACTCCTGCACGCCCCGCGCGCTACTCGGCTCCCAAACCCCCCACCACGTGCCTCCGCAGCATTCGCTTACCGCACGTCCCTACTGTCCCGCGCGCCCCTGCTATCTCGTGCCCTATGACCCCAGCCGAACCTCCCTGACGCCACCCGCTCCACGCGCTCCGTCTGCCCGCACCTCCGCCTAGTGCCTACCGCGCGCCCCTGCAGTCTCGTGCCCTGTCACCCCACCGACTCCCTACCTCCACCCTACCACACCAACCGACCTACCACCACCCTAACCTAACACCAACACTCCCACCATCCTAGCCTAGCACACCACCACCATCCCTTTACCGTGAGCCTTGCTTACCCCAACTTAGCCCCGTAGCCAACCTATCACCCGTGAGCCTCTCTCTCAAGCCCAAATCCTTTCAAGCACAACTCGGCCAGCCACTTCACGTCTCAAGCTTCAAAGAGGACACCTTTGTGGCTGCCAAAGTGAACCAAAGCACGTGTAGATTGGAGAAGAAAGCCCGAATCACTTATAAATGTTTAAAATTTGGTATTTACATTACTCCTTTCATATTCAATTCAATTCGGATACGGGGTTGTATTAATGGAGCATGGTCTCCCCCCGAGATGTAATATTGGTGCTTGACACATGAGACACATACATGCACTTGAGCCTTAGCTCTTATCTCGTACATGAGACACACACGTGCACTTGAGCCTTAGCTCTTATCTCGTACACAAGACACCCACGTACACTTGAGCTTTAGTTCTTAACCATACACGATTTGCACACACCCACAATTGAGCTTTCGCTCTTACTCCAAAGACTCTAGTAAGAGCCATATAAGCTGCAATTTCATTCGGGTTGTAACTTTAAGTCGTGTGAGTTTATCATTTCAATTCCACACTTGCACACAAAGGACACCCGAGCTCTTTCTCAAACACTCTCACTCACATTTTGGCCTTGGCAGCCCTTAAGATATAGACATATCTATATACTTTCAGTTGCGTGAGTTTTACTGTTCAGCTGTGTATGTCTTTACATTCTGGGTTGTTAAATTTCAGTCGTGTGAGTTGTCTTTACATTTATACACAACACACACGCACACATTGAGCCTTTCCGCTCTTATATCTATATTCCCCATTTCTCAAGTTAAATTTCAGTCGTGTGTGTGAGTGTAAACACCCCGAAATCCCACGAATTCCTCGAAACAACCTGGTTTTGTAAAAGCAGCCCCAAAGGGCCATTTTGAGTCTGGAAACCCAGGAGCCTTCCAGGCAACACAGTACATAGGTTTTTAAACTTTATATGTTTTAAATATGTATAATATGTTTTTAAAACTTTTAAAATATGTTTTGAAACCCCACGAAGCGGCTTGGCCTGATCAAAGCAGGATCAGAAGAGCTAAAGAGAGCCCGGAACCGGAGTACAAGTCGAGCCCGGCACAGCAACTCTCGTGTTGAATCCATCCCCAGGATCTCGAACGTCCAAGACCGTGTTATCATCAAAACATTACTTGAAATCATCTCCGAAAGGCGAAAACAGAGGTAGACGATCATGTTGGCGAAGACCCAACGCAGACGGAGTACTGATGCTGTCAGGCCCCGCACAAACCGTTCGTTTCGAACACTGCTCGAAGGAGTCAGAATTCAGTTTGGATTGGATCTGGACCATATATATCCAGATCCCAATCCAAACCCATGTATGGACTTAGATTTGGATTTGGATTCAAAAATCCAATCCAATATCCATATCCATGGCCCACATCACCTTCTCATAAATGGAGGTGGGGCCCACTTGAATTTCACGTGGGATTATGGGCATGAGAGAGAGTGGGGGAGGATAAGATCAAAGAGTGTTGTAATTAAGCTTGACTTGTGTGTCAAGTTTGGGGTTAATCATGTGGGTTAGCCTAATTAAAGTGGGTTTAAGCTTGTAATTAGCCAAAACCTAAACTAGGGCTGCACCAACATGATGTGATTAGGGTCTATGGGTCATGCAAAGGGAGCTCCTTCATCTAATCCTAACCAAAAACACCTAATCCTAGCCTTCTACCCTAATCCGGCCCTAATCCTAGCCTAATCACCTAACCCACTTCCCTAATCCCGGCCTAATCCTAGCCTAATCACCTAACCCATTTCCCTAATCATTCCCTAAACCTAGGTTAATTTCCGTAAACCTAACCTAATCCTAGCCTAATCACCTAACTCACCTCACTAAACCTCACCTCAAAACCAACCCACCTAGCTAAACCCTAAACCTCTAAACCACCCCACCTAGACCTAGCACACAACCTACCCAAAACCCCTTGTATTTAAAATATCTGGCCCTACCCTAATACCAGCCCACCTTATCACCACACCACCACCCCTAGACCACCTTACCACCTCCTCAAAACCAGCCCACCGCCCTTCACAAAAGCTATAAACCCCCCTCCCTAGTCGGCGGGTTTTTCAGCTTTTGGGTCCTCCATTTCCAGCCCATCTTCCATCATCTTCCACCTGCCCCACTCCCAGCCGGCTCTTCCACCTGCACCACCACCAGCCACCACCGTGCTCCACCTACTCCACCACTCCCCAACCACCCGTCGCCATCCTTCTCATCCGACCGAACCCGTCGCTCCACCACACCCGCTGCTCCTCAACCACCCGCCGCCTCCCATCATTCGGTTAGTACCCCATACTCCACCTCACCTCTTCTCCACTCTCCCTCTACTCTCAGCCACCTATACTAGCACCACTTTACCCTAATACCAGCCACCTGCCGCCACCACTCCCATTCGGCCAAGCCTCAACCAACCTAACTACCCGCCATTGCCTAGACACCCTAGCTACACCCGGCCACTCCACCCAACTCCCTAAAACCTGCCCATATCACCTCACCACACCCACCACCACCTTACCCCATACCCTAGCTAGCTTCCTTCCCATCCTCCACCCATAGCCACCCTAGCAAACCACCACCACCGAGCCTCCCCTAGTCGGCCACTCCAACTGACTGCCATATACCTATTCGGCCAGCCACCCGCCAACCCTAGGTACTCCCTTAGACACTCCCTTAGGCTCCCCCTTAGTGCCATACTCCCTAACCTTACAACCTCCCTTAGTGACCCTACATACTCACCTTAGCCCCACGCACAAAACTAGCCCTTCACTAAGCAGCCGGCCATCTTCAAGGCGCCTCTCCCACGCCCCATTTCCAGCCGGCCAACAGCCCCTCTTGCCGTTCAACTCCGCGGAGCTCCCTCTTGCAGCCCAAGGCGAAGGCCAAGCCCACGCTCAAGCAAGGCATCTTCGGACCAGCTATTAGTAAGTGCCTAACTCGGTCCTTAGTTGTATACTTGCTTAAAATTTAATTCGATACAGGGTTGTAATAACGGAGCATAGTCTCCCCCCGCTTGTAATAACGTGACTTGGCACACCCACACACACGTGCACTCTCTTAGTTGTACACAATTTTGAACACACACGGGCCTAATCAGCCCCTAATATATAAATATATATATATATATATATATATTTTAACTTACGTAGGGTTTTGCTTAAGTTGGGTGTGTTGTCTTTCAATTCAAGCACTCACACACATTGAGCCTTCGCTCTTATTTGAAAGACCCAAGTAAGGGCCGTGCTATACTCACTTGGGCGTGGAGTGTGTGCATCCAGTGGCCTAAGTTGGGCGTTTTGTACGATTTTGTTCGGGTTTTGTTCGATGCAGGTATGCAACCTAGCTCGAGTATGGCGAGTATGCAATGCAACTCACACAACTTGAATGTAAAACCCGAAATTTAAAGACTTAGCAGAAAGGAAAATCCTAAATTGAATGCAACTCACACGACTTGAATGTAAATTGCAGAAATTTAAATATATCTATATCTTAAGAGCGGAAAGGCTCAATTGTGGCGTGGGTGTTGTGTATAAATTGAAATGCAACACACGCAACTGAACCGTAAAACGCAGCAAAAGGGAGATATAGATATATATAAGAGCGAGAAGGCTCAATTGTGGCGTGAGTGCTTTGAGTGTATAAATTGAAAGGCAACTCACGCAACTTGAATTTAAAACCCAGCTGGAAGGGAAATACGTATATATACGTAAGAGCGGAAAGGCTCAATGTGAGTGAGTGCTTTGAGTGTATAAAATGAAAGACAACTCACATGACTTGAACCTTAAAACCCAGCTGAATGTATATAAATAGGGCTATATCCTATGGGCTGTTGAGGCCCGTTTGTGTGCAAAAGTGTGCAGATAAGAGCGAAAAGGCTCGAGTGTACGTGTGTGTATTTTGCACATATATTACATCCGGGGGGAGACGATGCTCCGTTATTACAACCCCATATGACGAATTGAATTGAATAGAAAGGGATTTGATATATATCGAAATCAACTTACACTTTCCAACCTTTTGAGTTAGGATCGTACAAGGGGCGAATCCGCCTTCTTCTTATGGAGTCCGGGGCATGTGGGAGCGAAGCCGGAGAGCTTGAGAGCTTGGAGTTCCGAGAGCTGCAAGCTACAATGGGTTTGGGGCTAGTTGGGGCCGGTTTTTGCAAAGTAAGACTCGAGTCACCTTGGCTCGAGTGATTGGGTTTTTTTTGTATGGGATTCGGCCAATACTTGGCCTTGGTTTAGGTATAGGATAGAGTTAGGATTCGGCCAGCATTTGGCCTTAGGTTTTGGTCTTGTGAAACTCGAGCCAAGGTGGCTCGAGTGAGAGGGGTTTTGCTTTAGGATCTGGCCAACCTTGGCCTTAGATTTTGCTTGTGTGACTCGAGCCAAGGTGGCTCGAGTGAACTTGGTTTAGGGTAGAGTTGGGGCTGAGTCCTAGGTTAGGTGTTGGCTGTCCTAGGCTAGCCACGGTTTAGGTTTAGGACTGGTTCTTGGTGGCAGGTGGCCAGCAAAATGGGCGGCCTGTTTGGCTGACTTAGGTAGGTAGGTGGCCTGCCCCAATGGCAGGCCTGTTAGGTTAATGAAGTTCACGGCCTGCTCTAGCAAGCTGTTGTCTTGGGCTTGGCTGGCCTGCCTTTAGGGCAGGCCATGATGTCTTTGGGTGGGACACGAGAGAGAGTTAGGTGGGCTCGGCTAGCTCTTGGCCGAGCCAAGGTTTTGCTCGGAAAAGGTGGATGGCTCGGCGAGCAAATGGCTGAGCTAGGCTAGGTTTTGCTTGGGTTCTAGGTAGGGTTTAGCTAGGTGGTGGTTTTGGGTGGGAAGCTTGGTGAAAACCGGCCAGCACTTGGCAGGTTTAGTGGCTTTTTTAGGGGACGTTTGGGTGGTCTAGAGAGGTTAGGGAAGAGGGAGTCTAGGTTAGGTTTAGGGGCTTACCTATTTGCAGCACCGCTCCAGCCACCACTCAAGCTGCCAAGCTCCACCACGATCTCCACCCCAGCCAGCTTGAAGAAGATGATCGTTTGGTGCAGCCCTTGCCTCCACGAGCCAATCCCATCTCAAACAAAAAAGGTTTCGGGCCTATCAAGCTCTTTCTCTCTCATCCCCCCCTTTATCTCATGTGAGGAGCTTCCCTGGAGAGTTCTCTCGTGAAAAATTTTTCATGCCCAGCACCTCTATTTATAGAGGTTTTAAGTGGGTCTTGGATATTGGGTCTTGGATTTGGGTCTGGCTATCCGGATCCAATCCAAACTCTATGTGGATTTGGATCGCGAATCTCGGATATTTTGAGATCCAGATCCAGTCCAAATATTTATTTGGGTTTGGATCTCGGATCTTGGATTTTAAAGATCCAGATCCAATCCAAACACAATTTGGATCTGGATATTTTTGGGTCCAGACCCAATCCAGACTTTTCTTCTACTCCTTGGTTTTCTGGTCCTTTCTGGTGCTTTTCACCATCGATTTCGAGCGGGCTTCGATTCATCGGACGCCCAACTCTGGCCTGGGTCTTCCCCAAGTCTTTCTTCCAACCAGTGTTCTGCTTTTCAGGACTTTTTTCGGTGTTCGTTTCGATCCGCCGTTTTGGTTTTTGGCCGATTCCTGTTGATATCGAACTCAGATTGCCATACGGATTCCGTTCTTCATTCTGACGGGACGTGTCTCGGACTTCTGTCGACCTCCTCAGGTACTGGACTTCTTTCTGCATTTTGGAGCTGCTTTATGCTTTTTCTTTGACCCAAATTACATTTTTACCCTTTTGTCGGGCTTTTCTCCAAACGGGCTCTTTTTTCTTCTGTTTTTGAGCAGGGGGTGGCTTTTGAGACTCCAGACTCGAATCCTCTTCTTGCTTGGCCTTTTCTTTTGCCTTTTGTACCTGTTTTCACATTTTAAAACAGGTTGTCGTTTTTGGCTCAAACGAGCTTTTTGTGTTTTTGAGAGTTTTTGATTTTTTGGAAAATTTGGGGTGTTTACAGGCATTTACATTACAAGTCATTTCCCTTCGGTTATTTCCCTTCGGCATTGTCTTTACATTCGGGTTTTCCCTTTGGAGTAGCGTGAGTTTGCATTGCATCTATGCCATACCACGAGGTAGGATGCATATTGCATCGAAGCAAGCCCCGTACTCCCGTTCAAATTCGCCCCATGTAGTGGAGTGTTCATAACACACACTTAGGAGGCCCATAAAGGGATAAAAAGAAAGAAAGACTTAGGCACGTGCAAATCCACGTGATCTAAAATCTGCAATCGCATTTTAAAGACCCGAATTAAACACCTCGAACCGCTTTCGTAAGATTTTTCTATCCCAAAACTTGGTTTTTCAAAGCGTATAGACTGACCCTTGCGCATCGATGCAAGAAGTTCTGCGACGACAAGAGCTCACTTGCTCACAGTCGCCACGTTAGAAGTCAGGTTCAAATATATCTTCGCTAGCTTAAGTAAGCTAGCTGGCACACCCTGTTTATATAAATAGGCCTTAGACACATGAGAGGATCCGCTCCAAGCCTTGAGAAGCCAGACGAGCGGGGATTTTCCTGCGTCTACAGAGATTGGCACGCCTAGTGGGATGTGAGCCTTTCAAAAATCGAGTTTTAAGATAGAAGCTTGCGAAAATTTTTGTTAAAAAGGTGTCGTTTTTAACTTGTTTTCTTTGCTTGTACTTAGGAATTTTGAAAAAGCTTGAAAAGCATGTCAAAATCCAATCCAAGTGAAGTGTCGAGCCAAGGCTCATGAGCATCAAGTTCTCACTCTAGGAGGATTTTCAAAAACAAAATAAAACTAGATGAGATCGAGGACCTAAGAAGGGAGTTTGAGGCCAAAATCGATGCTCTCAGCCAAGAGGCTGAAGTAGGCAATTCGTGTTCATCAAACGGTGAATAAAGGCCTAAGAAAAAATCTGAAAAACCTTGCAAGCACAAAGAGGCCTCCGTAATGGAAGGCAACCAATACCACGAGTCCTTCACACAAAAGGACCGTAAAGCCCTACAACACTTGCTGAAAGGGCAGAATAAAGAGAAGAAGCTACGCCCTGTCTGATTTCCTTCCTATGGATTATGAAACAGACAATGATGATGAAATACCAAACTTCCATCGGTATGATGGCATGGGAGACCCTAGGTCTCACTTGCAGCTTTTCTCACGTTGAGCCCATAAGAAGAAAAAGGACTCGATGAAATGGGTGTATTGGTTCCCTTTATCCCTTAAAGGCACAACTGCCAAATGGCTGGCTTCCTACGACTTAAGCTAGTTCGCTACTTTTGAAGAGTTAGCGAATTGCTTCATGCAAAGATTTGCACACAACGTAGAAGTCACGCCGACTCTGAATACCTTAAGGGATACAAAGTAGGGCATGAACGAAGACGTGCATGCCTTCATTATAAGATGGAGGTCACTTTTGGGCCAAGTGCGAGAGCCCATATCCGAAGGATGCGTAGTCATGCTCATCCTGGATAACTTTAAAAGCGAGTTAAAAACCCTTCTCTCGCTCCATGAGATCTCAACTTTCCATAAGTTGATCAAAAAGGCATCCCTTTTCGAAACCAACTTGAGAAAAGGGACATACGATCACTTGTGGAAAGGAAGTGCCGTTTCTAAAACCCGTTTGGAAAAGCCCATCACTTATGGGCTACCCACGATGGACAAAGGAGCAAAGCCCCACAAAATCGCCAATGTCCAGGTGGATCCAGGCGTGGCAGGCACTTCCAAAAATTTTGAAAAACTAGAAAATAAAAGGGAGCGAAATTTTCAAAAACCGGTTGAAAAACGGGAGTATACACCACTAGGGAAACCTATGTCGGAGGTCCTAGACCTCCTACTTGCCCAAGGCATGATAGAGCTCCCCGAAATCCCTGAAGGAGTCACTTCTAAGGGGGGGTATTTAAACCGATTTTGTAAGTATCATTGGCTCAAAGGCCATGATACCAAAAGCTGTTTCTTCCTTTTAAATAAAATTGAGAACTTGATAGCGGAGGGCCGGCTCCAGGTCATTGTGGAACCTGAGCCACCTCAAGCTATCTTCAAAGAACCCTTTCCCAAACACGCCAGTGGCAGTGGGAAATGAAAGGAGGAATGTACCCTCACCTTTTCTAAGGAACTAGGCGCAAAAACCAGAGTCTGGTCGACCCACTTGTGCACCCACTCTTGTATTATACAAGAAGCCCGCCCAAGTCGTCATTCGGGGACCACCAAAAGTGAAATCCCCAGCAAAACCAGTGTTAAAAATTCAAGGTGCTCCTCAACTCATCCTTAGAGCCAAAATTAGCGCGAACCCTAGGCTGGTCGTGGGGGAAGTGACTAGATCCAGGAGGATCTATCAACCCCCGCACCTACAAGGTGCTAAAAAGGTGGTCAGTGTGCCTGGCCCCTCAAAAGCATGTATCCCTAGTGTTCTGCCAAAAGTAGATAAGGATAAAGTCATCTTAAATCCTTATGACTTCGAAAACCACCTTTCAAAGATTCCTATCCACATGTCTATCCTAGAGCTTATACAAACCTCGCCTAGGCATAGACTCGTGCTAGAGAAAATTCTAGAAAGGGCCAAGGTTGATTCGAACATAAGTCCGGAATCCTTGTCTGCCCAAGTGGCTTTATTAGGAGCAAAATCACCCATCACTTTCTCGGAAGATGATGTAGATAGACCCTACGAATCCCACAACCAGGCCCTGCATATTGAGGTGGTTCTGAATAACCGCTCTCTGGACAGGTGCCTAGTCGATGGGGGAGGAGGGCTCAACATCCTTCCACTTCATGTGGCGTATAAAATCGGAGTCACCTTGACTTCTGTAAAACCAAGCCCCATCGTTATCACTAGATACGATGGGAATGCGTCTAGGCCGTTAGGATCAATCGAACTCCCAATGAAAACGGGAGGGATCGAACACACGGGGGTGTTCCATGTCTTGGACATCCACCCCCATTATAACCTGTTGCTGGGAAGACCCTGGATACACAGCTTGTGCACTGTGCCATCCACTTTCCACAGGTGTGTCAAGATCCCTTTTAGGGACCAGGTTATAGTGATCCTAGGTGAGAGTCACCCACAGCTTCAGGGGATCATAAACTCCCCTTGTTTATCGAGCTCCCAGGCCCATGAGGCTAACCTGGGGCAAATTGTGATTGAGCCACCCCGGCTCATGTTAAACAACCCTAGGAAGGTTATATGTGTGAAGGGGCCGCCCAAAGCAGGCCTCTCCCGATTCTAACCCTTCTAGGAAAACCCAAGCATTCCCTATTTCCAAAGCCCCTGGACAAGAAGCCATATGAGCACAATATGGACGACAGCAAGTTCCAGGACCACGATTTGTACTCAACCTTTTCAAAAAATAGAAAATCGTGGAACATGTTGTTGAACATGGGCTATAAGCCCTACAAGAGTCTAGGGGCACAAAACCAGGATCTCCTAGAGCCCATCCTTCCTAGGGTCAATCCAAGCCGATACGGGATTGGCTATACTCCCCGAATACCGCCAGAGCCACCCCCTGTGACCACCTGGGTCAAGGGTGCCCTGGAACTTGTCTTAGAAGAGACCTACGATTTAGATCTCCTATTCCGAGTCTAATCCGTAGTGTTTTCCCTTTGTAGGTATGACGGAAGATCCCTTTTATAAAAATACAAAAACATTTGGAAAGCTTAAAATCAAAAAAATTGAAAAAGAAGAAAAGCCAAAACTAATGGAAAAATAAAAACTCAAAAATAGAGTGCTTTGTATAGTTCCCAAGGTTCTTGTTTTACAAAAACCCCAAAAAATCAAAAAATTGGAAAATACCAAAAAGATTTTGTATATAGCTGCTCCTGGTAGGACTTTGGCAAAAGAAAAGGATTTCGAAAGAAACGTCGTCTGCATAGCCAGACCAAAAATTTCGAAATCACTTGAAAATCCAAGTACAAAACCAGGTCTTTTTGAAAATCACGCACCAAATTCCCTCGGGTCTATAGCCCACGAGAATGATCAAAGCCCAAAAGTGGATCCCCTTTAGGAAGATCCCACTTCTGAGCTCCCAGAATTTCATAAAATTCTCGATTTTGAAAGACCTTCCCAATCAGTAGGAGGAGATTTCATATAGGTAAACCTAGGGGATGATTCCAATCCCAAATCCATCAAAATAGGTGCATGTCTGCATGAACCTGAAAGATTAGCATTCATTGCATTTCTACGAACCTATTTAGATGTGTTTGCATGGACGTATGAAGACATGCCGGGCATAGACCCCAGCAATGTCGAGCATCGTCTTCCCTTAGATGCAGATGTAAAACCCATAAAGCAGAAGCTTAGGAAAATACACCCGAATGTACACACGCAAGTCAAAGAGGGTTTAGAAGATCTGTTAAAAGTCAAATTTATAAAACCCATTGTGTATTCTGATTGGTTGTCAAATATCGTTGTAGTTCAAAAAACCAATGGGAAAATTCGAATATGCATCGATTTCAGAAACCTGAATAAAGCCACTCCAAAGGATAATTATCCTTTACCAAACATAGATTTGATAGTCGATAGTACTGCAAATCATGAAATGTTTTCATTTATGGATGGCTATTCAGGCTATAATCAAATCAAACTAAGCCCACGAGATCAGGGTAAGACCGCCTTCACAACCCCATGGGGCACGTACTGCTATACAGTCATGCCCTTTGGTTTGAAAAATGCCGGCGCGACATACCAACGAGCCATGACCACGATCTTCCATGATCAGATTCATGAGCTCGTAGAAGTGTATGTAGATGATCTCTTGGCGAAATCCAAAACCCAATGCACTCATATCGAATGTTTGCAAAAGATTTTCGAAAGGCTTAGGCTTTACAAAGTAAAGCTAAACCCTCAAAAATGTGTATTTGGGGTAGAATCAGGGAAGCTTCTGGGCTTTATGGTGAGCCAAAGGGGTATAGAAGTCGACCCCTCTAAGTGTCGAGCCAACATAGACATGGCTCCACCCTCCAATCTCACTCAAATCCGTAGCCTCCAGGGTCGTTTACAATCCGTTCGCCGATTCATATCGAATCTAGCAACTAGATGCGAACCCTTCAACAAATTGTTGAGGAAATGCACGAAATTCTCATGGTATGACGAATGCCAGAAGTCCTTCGAGAGACTGAAGGCATACTTAGTTAATCCCCCCGTTTTGAACCCTCCAAAGCAAGGAAAACCGCTTTTACTTTACATCTCCGTGCATGCGAATGCTTTAGGAGCCCTGTTGGCTCAATACGAGGATGACACCCATAAGGAGTATGCCATCTACTATATTTCAAAAACTCTCTTGGCTTATGAACGAAATTATCAAGCCATGGAGAAGACGTGCTTGGCCCTAGTCTGGGCCTGCCAGAAATTCAGACACTATTTCCTGGATCATGAGATCTGGATAGTATCCAAGCTTGATCCAATCAAGCACTTGTTTGAAAAACCCATTCTAATGGGTAGATTGGGCAAATGGCAACTCCTTCTAATGGAGTATGATCTGAAATACCATCACCAGATCTCCATTAAGGGGCAAGCCCTAGCAGATTACGTGGCTGAGTTCCCCTTGGAGGACGCATATCCCACACTTGTTGAAATGGCTGATGAAGGCATATTACAAAACCATTTTCAAAACCACATTTTGGCAAATTCTTTCAAAAACTAAGTGTGGAAGATGCACTTCGATGGGGCACGAAACCAATGAGGGGCTAGTGCTGGGGTCATCCTCATCTCCCCTGAAAAGGGCGAGATTCCTATAGCAGTCCACTTAGGTTTCGAATGTTCCAACAACATAGCTGAGTATGAAGCACTCATACAAGGCTTAAGAATTTCGAAAACTCTAGGGGCATCATGCATCGAGGTCTTTGGAGATTCGCTCCTTGTCATAAACCAAGTTTTAAAAATTTGGCAAGTGCGTAATGAAAAGCTACTTCCATATCACGAGTTGGCCACTCGATTGGTTCAATCCTTCCAATCGTGCAAACTCACACACGTGGGAAGAGAGGACAATGGCATCGCCGATGCCCTCTCCTCCTTGGGTTCAGCCCTAAAGGTCGATCCCATCTCAGGGATTCGATCTTTAGAAATATGGCATGCGCCCAACCCATCCACACACGACTTGGACATTTGCCAAAATAACCTAGAGTCTATTGAAAAACCCTGGTTTTATGACATAAAACAATTTTTAGAAAATGGGGGATTCGCCGAGGATGCCACATCCAAAGATAAGGCATTCATCCGTAAGATTTCGACCCGATACACCATTCTGGGTGGGGTTTTATACAAAAAAAGTTTTACCGGCATTCTGCTTAGGTGTATTGACCTAGAGCCGGCTAGGATAGTAATGCATGAATTCCACGATGGAGAATGTGGAGGCCATGTTAATGCCAACATGATGGCAATGAAAATACTTAGAGGGGGATATTTTTGGTCCACCCTAAAAAAGTATTGTCACAATCATGTTAGAAAGTGTCATCCATGTCAAGTGCATGGGCACACCATCCATATCCCCTCATCTGCATTGCATTCCGTGGTCAACCCCTGGCCATTTACCATGTGGGCGTTTGACATCGTAGGCCCAATATTTCCAAAGGCCTCAAATGGGCATCGATTTATTTTAGCAGCCACGGAGTATTTCTCCAAGTGGGTAAAAGCCATTTCCCTAACCAACGTGCTGGGGCAACATGTGGTGGCTTTCATCCGAAGGAATATCTTGGCTCGATTTGGGGTTCCATGAGACCTTGTGTCAGATAATGGTACCCCATTCAAGAACGAGCGGATGGTTAAGTTGTGCAACACGTATGGCATAACTCACCACTTCTCCTCGCCCTACTACCCTCAAGGCAACGGCCAAGCCGAAGCCACAAACAAGACTCTCATTAGCATAATTCAGAAAACCTTTGAGAAGGGTAGGACGTGGCACGAGAAGCTGGATGAAGCCTTATGGGCTTATAGGACTTCCATCCGAGCTCCCACGAATGCCACACCATTCGAATTGGTCTATGGCACAAATGCCATTCTTCCCATTCATACTCAACTGCATTCATTTCACACATCCATTGCGCTCGACCTCCCCCTAGAGATGCTTCAGCATGCTAGGATGGCCGAACTAGATTTGCTAGATGAGAGGCGACTTCTTGCCGTGGATCATGCTCATGCATACCGGCAAAGGATAGCCTGACACTATGGCAAACACATGAGACCTCACCACTTTGAAGTGGGGGATCTGGTTTTGAAAATCATCCATTATCGTGGCCCACATCCACTCGGAAAGTGGCGCCCCAAGTGGGATGGACCCTATGTTGTACGAGCAACCACCACGAACAATTCGTATTGGTTGATCGATGTAGAAGGTAGGAATTTAGCAGATCCTATCAATATTCAATACTTAAAGAAGTATCATGTGTAGGATTTGTATTAAATTCCAAATTTCGAAAAATTTTAGGGATAGCTGCCTTGAGACATGTGAATAAGGTGCAAAGGCAAAATCGTGTGACCCTGAGTGAGAGAATTCGCACTTGTGAAAGAGTGGAGTCTTCAAAATCGTGGTTACATTTCAAAATCCTTCTTCTTACAAAGAAAGGCCTAGTTCAACATAGCAAGATACTTGCAAGTAGTACGTGCTATTTCTAAATAGGTTGATCTGAAATGGATCGAGTGTAGGCTTGGGATAAGTCCTCCCCTCTTCTCTTCTCCTTCCAAAAGGAAAAACACGGCCCAAACAAAGGGAATTTTCCATTCAAAGTATCTTTCTAAAAGAAAGAAACCAGAATTCAAAAGAAAAATCGATTCTCTTATGAAAAAGAGGGATTAAAGAAAAAATACTCCCAAAGGGAGACCCTCGATGAAAAAAAGGAAAAAGAGGTCAAAAAGCTCAAAAAGAGCAGTTTTCCGCCTTCTATGCCTTAAACCACGGGATGCTTCAGAAGGGACCATGGTATCTCTTTCCCATCCCTAGCTTATCCCAAGCTAAAGCATGGTTCATTTCGAGGAATCCTAAAGTAAAAATAGGATTTACTTACTTGAATTTTATCTTGTTTGAGAATTCGACGTTTCGAGTAAGGCGTAGGAATTTGAAATATGCCTTGTTTTCTTACAAAACCTCCGCTAGATAAGCGAGTGTTAAGACTCAAACAAGGGCAAGCACGAAGAGCTCGAGATCCTTGGGATCGAGACTCAAGACAGTTGTCCCTTTTGTAAATAGTTTTGTAAATAAGTTTTGAAAATTGAACATCGAACAACATAGGATTTGCTCACTTGGAGCAGTAGGCCTTGTAAGTCTCTAGAGTTCGACCACATCTGGTCCCTGGGAGGTCGCCACCCTTGGCACCACACCCATGTCATCTGCATCCCACGCATGGTACTTGCATAAACATGATCCCATTTAGGACCAGATTCTATAGTATATCCCTTTGGCGTGATATCTCCTCCTACTAGAGTCTGTAAATTGAGATTTTACTAAAAATTGGGACGATCCCATATTCTTCGTGACTAGATCTAGGGAGACATTGAAAGGGGTGTTTGTCATCTTTGCCCTTATCCAAATCGATTTGGACAAGGCCAAAGAGGGGCATTTGTAAACACCCTGAAATCCCACAAATTCCTCGAAACAAACCTGGTTTTGTAAAAGCAGCCCCAAAGGGCCATTTTGAGTCTGGAAACCCAAGAGCCTTCCAGTCAACCCTATACATAGGTTTTTAAACTTTATATGTTTTTAAAACTTTTAAAATATGTTTTGAAACTCCACGACGCGGCTTGGCCTGATCAAAGCAGGACCAGAAGAGCTAAAGAGAGCCCGAAACTGGAGCACATGTCGAGCCTGGCACAGCAACTCTCGTGTTGAATCCATCCCCAGTATCTCGAACGTCCAAGACCCTGTTATCATCAAAACATTACTTGAAATCATCTCCGAAAGGCGAAAATAGAGGCAGACGATCATGTTGGCGAAGACCCAATGCAGACGGAGTACTGATGCTGTCAGGCCCAGCACAAACCGTTCGTTTCGAACATAGCTCGAAGGAGTCAAAATTCAGTTTGGATTGGATCTGGACCATATATATCCAAATCCCAATCCAAACCCATGTATTGACTTAGATTTGGATTTGGATTCAAAAATCCAATCCAATATCCATATCCATGGCCCACATCACCTTCTCATAAATGGAGGTGGGGCCCACTTGAATTTCACGTGGGATTATGGGCATGAGAGAGAGTGGGGGAGGATAAGATCAAAGAGTGTTGTAATTAAGCTTGACTTGTGTGTCAAGTTTGTGGTTAATCATGTGGGTTAGCCTAATTAAAGTGGGTTTAAGCTTGTAATTAGCCAAAACCTAAACTAGGGCTGCACCAACATGATGTGATTAGGGTCTATGGGTCATGCAAAGGGAGCTCCTTCATCTAATCCTAACCAAAAACACCTAATCCTAGCCTTCTACCCTAATCCGGCCCTAATCCTAGCCTAATCACCTAACCCACTTCCCTAATCCCGGCCTAATCCTAGCCTAATCACCTAACCCATTTCCCTAATCCTTCCCTAAACCTACGTTAATTTCCCTAAACCTAACCTAATCCTAGCCTAATCACCTAACTCACCTCACTAAACCTCACCCCAAAACCAACCCACCTAGCTAAACCCTAAACCTCTAAACCACCCCACCTAGACCTAGCACACAACCTACCCAAAACCCCTTGTATTTAAAATATCTGGCCCTACCCTAATACCAGCCCACCTTATCACCACACCACCACCCCTAGACCACCTTACCACCTCCTCAAAACCAGCCCCACCCCCCTTCACAAAAGTTATAAACCCCCCCCCCTAGTGGGCGGGTTTTGAGCTTTGGGTCCTCCATTTCCAGCCCATCTTCCATCATCTTCCACTTGCACCACCACCAGCTACCACGTGCTCCACAACTCCCCAACCACCCGTCGCCATCCTTCTCATCCGGCCGAACCTGTCGCTCCACCACACCCAGCTGCTCCTCAACCACCCGCCGCCTCCCATCATTCGGTTAGTACCCCATACTCCACCTCACCTCTTCTCCACTCCCCCTCCACTCTCAGCCACCTATACTACCACCACCTTACCCTAACACCAGCCACCTGCTGCCACCACTCCCATTCGGCCAAGCCTCAACCAACCTAACTACCCGCCATTGCCTAGACACCCTAGCTACACCCGGCCACTCCACCCAACTCCCTAAAACCTGCCCATATCACCTCACCACACCCACCACCACCTTACCCCATACCCTATCTAGCTTCCTTCCCATCCTCCACCCATAGCCACCCTAGCAAACCACCACCACCGAGCCTCCCCTAGTCGGCCACTCCAATCGACTGCCATATACCTATTCGGCCAGCCACCCGCCAACCCTAGGTACTCCCTTAGACACTCCCTTAGGCTCCCCCTTAGTGCCATACTCCCTAACCTTACAACCTCCCTTAGTGACCCTACATACTCACCTTAGCCCCACGCACAAAACCAGCCCTTCACTAAGCAGTCGACCATCTTCAAGGCGCCTCTCCCGCGCCCATTTCCAGCCGACCAACAGCCCCTCTTGCCGTTCAACTCCGCGGAGCTCCCTCTTGCAGCCCAAGGCGAAGGCCAAACCCACGCTCAAGCAAGGCATCATCGGACCAGCTATTAGTAAGTGCCTAACTTGGTCCTTAGTTGTATACTTGCTTAAAATTTAATTCGATACGGGGTTGTAATAACGGAGCATAGTCTCCCCCCACTTGTAATAATGTGACTTGGCACACCCCCACACACGTGCACTCTCTTAGTTGTGCACGATTTTGAACACACACGGGCCAAATCAGCCCCTAATATATAAATATATATATATATATATATATATATATATTTTAACTTACGTAGGGTTTTGCTTAAGTTGGGTGTGTTGTCTTTCAATTCAAGCACTCACACACATTGAGCCTTCGCTCTTATTTGAAAGACCCAAGTAAGGGCCGTGCTATACTATTTGGGCTTTCATTTCATGTCGTGTGTGTAAGTCTTTCAATTCAAGCACTCACACACATTGGGCCTTCGCTCTTATTTGAAAGACCCAAGTAAGGGTCGTGCTATACTATTTGGGTTTTCATTTCATGTCATGTGTGTAAGTCTTTCAATTCACTCACACACATTGAGCCTTCGCTCTTATTTGAAAGACCCAAGTAAGGGCCGTGCTATACTATTTGGGTTTTCATTTCATGTCGTGTGTGTAAGTCTTTCAATTCATGCACTCACACACATTGAGCCTTCGCTCTTATTTGAAAGACCCAAGTAAGGGCCGTGTTATACTATTTGGGTTTAATTTCATGTTGTGTGCGTAGTACTTCAATTTCAAGCACTCACACACATTGAGCTTTCGCTCTTATTCCCAAGACCTTAATCAAGGCCATATTGCAAGTTATATTTGGGTTTTATTTCATGTCGTGTGTGTAAGTCTTTCAATTCAAGCACGCACCCACATTGAGCCTTCGCTCTTATTTGCAAGACCCGAGTAAGGGCCCATATATATACCTTATATACATATCTCCCTTCGGCATTTACATTACAAGTCATTTCCCTTCGGTTATTTCCCTTCGGCATTGTCTTTACATTCGGGTTTTCCCTTTGGAGTAGCATGAGTTTGCATTGCATCTACGCCATACCACAAGGTAGGATGCATATTGCATCGAAGCAAGCCCCGTACTCCCGCTCAAATTCGCTCCATGTAGTGGAGTGTTCATAACACACACTTAGGAGGCCCATAAAGGGATAAAAAGAAAGAAAGACTTAGGCACATGCAAATCCACGTGATCTAAAATCTGCAATCGCATTTTAAAGACCCGAATTAAACACCTCGAACCGCTTTCGTAAGCTTTTTCTATCCCAAAACTCGGTTTTTCAAAGCGTACAGACTGACCCTTTGTAAACACCCCGAAATCACACGAATTTCTCAAATTCATCTGGTTTTGTAAAAGCAGCCCCAAAGGGCTATTTTGAGTCTGGAAACCCAGGAGCCTTCCAGACAACCCTGTACATATATTTTGAACTTTATATTTCAAAAATATATAATATGACTTCGAAAACCTTTTTAAAACATGTTTTAAAACCCCAAAGCGGCTTGGCCCAATCCAGACAGGACCAGAGAGCTAAGGAGAGCCCGGAACCGGAGCACATGTCAAGCCCGGTTGTAGACACCGAAAATTTTCACTTACGGGTTCTTAGGCCTGAAATGAACCTTTTCGCAATCTACATTCGCTTTATGGGCGTGCCAGCTAGTTTACTTTAACTAGCAAAGTATGTTTTTGAAAATAATCTGACTTTTGAAAGGCGATTGTAGGCAAGCGGGATTTTTACGTCACAGACCTTTTTGCACCGATGCGCAAGGGTCAATCTGTACACTTAGAGACTTCGTTTTGAAACAAGTTTAACTCAAAATACATTTTGAATGAAGAAGTGTTTTAAAACCTTTTGAAAACCATGCACTTGGGCGATTTTGAAAACCATGCATTTAAAACCTTTTGTAAGGGTTGGACGACCCAAAGCCTTTCAAATTTTAATCTACTTAGGCACGATGTGCATGCATCGAAATAGCCTAAGTCTTGGCATATTTGCACGATTGATTCGGGTTGTTTTTGTATGATTTTCAGATTTTAGATCACGTGGATTTGCACGTGCCTAAGTCTTTCTTTTTATCCCTTTATGGGCCACCTAGGTGTGTGTTATGAACACTCCACTACATGGTGCGAATTTGAGCGGGAGTACGGGCTTCTTTGATGCAATATGCGTCCTACCTCGTGGTATGGCATAGATGCAATGCAAACTCACGCAACTCCAAAGGGAAAACCCGAATTTAAAAGACAATGCCGATGGGAAATAACCGAAGGGAAATGACTTGAAATATAAATGCCGAAGGGAGATGACTTTGTAAAGTAAATAGCGGAAGGGGAAATATGGCTATATATTAAGAGCGGAAAGGCTCAATTGTGTAAGTGTGTGTTGTGTATATATTGAAAGACAACGCACACGACTTGAACCTTAAAACCCGAATCTTAAAGACGTAGCCGAAAGAAATACTTTATATAGAGTATATGTAGGGGCCCTTACTTGGGTCTTGTAAATAAGAGCGAAGGCTCAATGTGTGTGCGTGCTTGAATTGAAAGACTTACACACACGACATGAAATGAAACCCAAATATAAATTGCAGTATGCCTTGACTAAGGTCTTGGGAGTAAGAGCGAAAGCTCAATGTGTGTGAGTGTAGAATTGAAGTACTACGCACATGACATAAATGAAACCCAAATATAACTGCAATAAGGCCTTTACTAAGGTCTTGGGAGTAAGAGCGAAGGCTCAATGTGTGTGCGTGTGGAAAATGGAAAGACAACACACACGACTTAATTAAAAACCCCCTTGACTTAAAATATATAAATATAACTATATATTAAGGGCTTGTTAGGCCCGTGTGTGTGCAAGAAGTGTACGACTAAGAGCGGAAAGGCTCAAGTGCGCGTGTGTGTGGGTGTGTCAAACCACGTTATTACAATCGGGGGGAGATAAAGCTCCTTTACTACAACCCCGTATCAAAATTTAATTGAATATAAAGCAAGTTAATGTAATAGACCAAGTTTAGACACTTACAAATAGCTGGTCCATGTTCAACTTGCTTGCACGTGGGTTCACGGTTCACCTTGGGCAGCCAAGAGGGGGTTATCCTAGGTGGCTTTGAGGGAGGTTCTATGGGGCACGGTTAGGGCCTTAGGGAAGCTTAGGTTCGGCCAAGACAGGGGCTGTGTAGGGTCTGTCCTAGGGTGCAGTTCACGGCCAGGGTGCAGGTCAGGTCGGCAGGGGGGTGGACAGGTCGACAGGGAGGTGGACAGGTCGGCAGGGAGGCAGTCGGGTCGGCAGGGAGGCGTCTCTCGCCTGGTGCAGCAGACGGGCGCCTGGCGCTGGGCGCTGGGCGTTGGCGGGCGTCTGGCGCTAGGAGGGGTCCTGGCGCTAGAGGGACGGCAGGGCGCTGAGGGGCACCGTAGTGGCACGCGGCAGCAGAAGGGGCGTGCGGCAGGAAGAAGGGCGCACAGTAGGCGCCCGGGGGTATGGGTTCATGGTTTATGGGATGTTTTGAGGCGGTTGGGGCTAGGTTAGGTCTAGTTAGGGTTAGGTTGGTTCAGTTAGGGTTAGGTTCAGTTGGGGTTAGGTAGGTTCGAACCTAGGCTAGGTTGGGGGTTAGGTTTAGAGGGGTGTAGAGAGAATGGCTAGGTTAGGTTAGGCTTACCTCTTGGAGCCGGTCCTTCATGGCTTGAGCCCACGTCTCCACGGTTGCAGCCACTTGGTCCAGCCCACCTTGGTTGCAGCCCCTTGGTCTAGACCCACTTAGCCCACATGGCTTGAACCCACTTCACCCAATGAGCCCACATGGCTAGGTCTATCACTCCCTCTCTCTCCTCCCAAATATTTGCATGAACCCTTTACATGGACCCCCTCACCTCTATTTATAGAGATTTGAGGTGGGTCTTGGATTTGGGTTTGGGTTTGGGGTTTGGATCCATACCCAAATCCAAACAATATTTGGATCTGGATATTGGATCTCGGATATTTTGAGATCCGTATCCGATCCAATCCCAACATTTTTATGGATATGGATCTGGATATTTTGATCCTGATCCGATCCAATCCAAACACTATTTGGATCCAATCCAAATCCAAACACTATTTGGATCGACCCAAACACTATTTGGATTGGCCCAAATCCAAACACTATTCATTACATGGATTTGGATCTGGATATATATATGGTCCAGATCCAAATCAAAATTTCTTCGGACAGTCCTTCTTGGCTTCTCGAGGCGAACGATCTGTGCGGGCACTGGCTTCATCAACGCTCCGTCTGGTGCTGGGTTTTCCCCAACTTTGTCGTTCGGACTCCGTCTCACCGTTCTGGACTCCGTTGAGCTTTTCATCAAACGGGCTCAGCTTTCTTTTGTTTTTTTATCAGGGAGTGGCTTCTGAAGCTCTGGGCTTGAATCCGCTTCGGGCCTAGGGTCTTCTTGTAGACACCGAAAATTTTCACTTGCGGGTTCTTAGGCCTGAAGTGAACCTTTTCGCAATCTACTTCGCTTTATGGGCGTGCCAGCTAGTTTACTTTAACTAGCAAAGTATGTTTTGAAAACAATCTGACTTTTGAAAGGCGATTGTAGGCAAGCGGGATTTTTACGTCGCAGACCTTCTTGCACCGATGCGCAAGGGTCAGTCTGTACGCTTAGAGACTTCGTTTTGAAACAAGTTTAACTCAAAATATATTTTGAATGAAGAAGTGTTTTAAAACCTTTTGAAAACCATGCATTTGGGCGATTTTGACTTTGTAAGGGTTGGACGACCCTAAGTCTTGTACGATTTGATTCGGGTTTGTCCGATTCTCAGATTTTAGATCACGTGGATTTGCACGTGCCTAAGTCTTTCTTTTTATCCCTTTATGGGCCACCTAGGTGTGTGTTATGAACACTCCACTACATGGGGCGAATTTGAGCGGGAGTACGGGGCTTGCTTCGATGCAATATGTGTCCTACCTCGTGGTATGGCGTAGATGCAATGCAAACTCACGCTACTCCAAAGGGAAAACCCGAAATTAAAAGACAATGCCGAAGGGAAATTGCCGAAGGGAAATGACTTGTAAAGTAAATAGCCGAAGGGAAATGACTTGTAAAGTAAATAGCGGAAGGGGAAATATGGCTATATCTTAAGAGCGGAAAGGCTCAATTGTGTAAGTGTGTGTAGTGTATATATTGAAAGACAACGCACACGACTTGAACCTTAAAACCCGAATCTTAAAGACGTAGCCGAAAGAAATACTTTATATAGAGTATATGTAGGGGCCCTTACTTGGGTCTTGTAAATAAGAGCGAAGGCTCAATGTGTGTGCGTGCTTGAATTGAAAGACTTACACACACGACATGAAATGAAACCCAAATATAAATTGCAGTATGCCTTGACTAAGGTCTTGGGAGTAAGAGCGAAAGCTCAATGTGTGTGAGTGTAGAATTGAAGTACTACGCACACGACATAAATGAAACCCAAATATAACTGCAATAAGGCCTTTACTAAGGTCTTGGGAGTAAGAGCGAAGGCTCAATGTGTGTGCGTGTGGAAAATGGAAAGACAACACACACAACTTAATTAAAAACCCCCTTGACTTAAAATATATAAATATAACTATATATTAAGGGCTGGTTAGGCCCGTGTGTGTGCAAAAAGTGTACGACTAAGAGCGGAAAGGCTCAAGTGCGCGTGTGTGTGGGTGTGTGAAACCACGTTATTACAATCGGGGGGAGACGAAGCTCCTTTACTACAACCCCGTATCAAAATTTAATTGAATATAAAGCAAGTTAATGTAATAGACCAAGTTTAGACACTTACAAATAGCCGGTCCATGTTCAACTTGCTTGCACGTGGGCTCACGGTTCACCTTGGGCAGCCAAGAGGGGGTTATCCTAAGTGGCTTTGAGGGAGGTTCTATGGGGCACGATTAGGGTCTTAGGGGAACTAAGGTTCGGCCAAGACGGGGGCTGTGTAAGGTATGTCCTAGGGTCTGTCCTAGGGTACAGGTCACGGCCAGGGTGCAGGTTGGGTCGGCAGGAAGGTGGACAGGGCGGCAGGAAGGTGGACAGGGCGGCAGGGAGGCGTCTGGCGCCTGGCGCAGCAGATGGGCGCCTGACGCGGCTGCAGTGGCGCGGGGCGCGCTGTGGCGCAGGACGCGCTGCGGCGCGGGGCGTGCAGGCAGGCGAGGGGGCGCGCGGCAGGCAGCAGGGAGCGCTGTGGCGCGTGGCGCGGCAGGCAGCAGGGATGGCGTCAGGGCGCGGGATAGCGTCAGGGCGCGCGGACAGCGTCAGGGTGCGCACGGCAGGCGCGGTCCGGTTAGGTTTAGGTTGGTTTAAGTCTAGGGTTAGGTTTGGTCGAACCTAGGTTGGGTTAGGGCTAGGTTTAGTTAGGGTTGGGTTCAGTTGGGGTTAGGTAGGTTCGAACCTAGGCTAGGTTGGGGTTAGGTTTAGAGGGGTGTAGAGAGAATGGCTAGGTTAGGTTAGGCTTACCTCTTGGAGCCGGTCCTTCTTGGCTTGAGCCCACGTCTCCACGGTTGCAGCCACTTGGTCCAGCCCACCTTGGTTGCAGCCCCTTGGTCTAGACCCACTTAGCCCACATGGCTTGAACCCACCTCACCCAATGAGCCCACATGGCTAGGTCTATCACTCCCTCTCTCTCCTCCCAAATATTTGCATGAACCCTTTACATGGACCCCCTCACCTCTATTTATAGAGATTTGAGGTGGGTCTTGGATTTGGGTTTGGGTTTGGGGTTTGGATCCATACCCAAATCCAAACACTATTTGGATCTGGATATTGGATCTCGGATATTTTGAGATCTGTATCCGATCCAAACCCAATATTTTTATGGATACGGATCTGGATATTTTGATCCAGATCCGATCCAATCCAAACACTATTTGGATCGACCCAAACACTATTTGGATTGGCCCAAATCCAAACACTATTCATTACATGGATTTGGATCTGGATATATATGGTCCAAATCCAAATCAAAATTTCTTCGGACAGTCCTTCTTGGCTTCTCGAGGCGAACGATCTGTGCGGGCACTGGCTTCATCAGCGCTCCGTCTGGTGCTGGGTTTTCCCCAACTTTGTCGTCCGGACTCCGTCTCGCCGTTCTGGACTCCGTTGAGCTTTTCATCAAACGGGCTCGGCCATCTTTTGTTTTGTTTTTTTTTTATCAGGGAGTGGCTTCTGAAGCTCTGGGCTTGAATCCTCTTCGGGCCTAGGGTCTTCTTTTGCCTTCTGTACCTGTTTTCACATTTCAAAACAGGTCGTCGTTTTGGCTCAAACGAGCTTTTTGGTGTTTTGAGAGTTTTTGAAAAATAGAAGATTTGGGGTGTTTACAGATGCCCCTCTTTGGCATTATCCAAATGTATTTGGATAATGGCAAAGAAGAAACACCCCGTTCTCTCAAATTTTCTCGAGAATACACCATTTATTTCACAAAAAACCCTGTTTTCTTTTTCCACAAGTGGGGATTTTCAGCAAAAGGGGGTTTTCCTAGCTATTTCCCTATATGTATGATCATGCACGAATGACTCTTTGAATGCATGCATGAGAAAAATTTTATTTTTTGTTTTTGAGCCCGAAGAGAGCCTTTTGAGGCTGGTTGCTCCGAGCAGGTTTTTACCCATGTCTTTTTGACATTCGTGGGTTTTTCGAAAATTTCTTTTTGAAAAGGAACTCCTTTTAACTTGTATCGAAAAGGACTTCCATTTTTCATACTTCCCTTCATTCGGGTTTCAATACCTGCTACTCAGTAGAGGTTTTTGGGTAGGAAAACTTGGAAAACATTTCAAAGTTCCATTTCCTACAAAACAGAGTCGAGTTCTCAAACAAAATGAAATCCAAATAAGCCGATTTTATTCGTACTTTAGGATTTTCGCAAATTTGAATCTTTTTCCTCGGGGATAAGCCGTAGGGATATGGGAAAGAGATACCACGGTCCCTTCTGAAGCGTCCCGTGGTTTTAGGCAAAGAATCGGCAAATCGCTCTTTGGAGCTTTGGCTTTTTGTTTCTTTTTTTCATAGAGGGTCTCCCTTTGGGAGTATTTTTTCATTAATCCCTCTTTTCTTTTAAAGGAGAGCAGCTCTTTGGAGGAGTTTTTGTATTCCCTGTTTATGAAGGGAAGACCTCTTTGAGAGGAGTGTTTTTATATCTCCTTTTTCTTTTGAAACGAGAAGACCTCTTTCGGAGGAGTTTTTGTATTCCCTGTTTATGAAGGGAAGACCACTTTCGGAGGAGTTTTTGCATTCTCGTTTTTTTGTTTTGCTTTTGAAAACAGCCAATTTTCCTTTTCGGAGAGAAAGGCGGATGGG
This sequence comes from Brasenia schreberi, assembly GCA_036023115.1. Taxonomy (NCBI): domain Eukaryota; kingdom Viridiplantae; phylum Streptophyta; class Magnoliopsida; order Nymphaeales; family Cabombaceae; genus Brasenia; species Brasenia schreberi. Next base: position 9,162,749 of record JAYKKT010000084.1, on the reverse strand, counting down.
GGAGGGCTTATCCCTTTAGTTACTCGATTCAAACGAGATCGTCCTATTTCTTAATAGCATCTGCTATTCGAAAATATTTTGATATTTTGAACAAGGCTTAATCTTGTAAGCCAGGGTTCTTTGAAATATCGCCAATTCATTTTTGGAAGACTCTACTTTTCGAAAAGTATAGATTCCTCCATTCGGGGTTATACAATCTACTTCGATCCTTCTTTCAAGAAGTTTCAAAGGAGTTCGATTTTTTTCAAAATCTTTTTGAAAAAGAATTCAACATAAACCCTTTTGAATATTCGGGCATCTTCGGGGTTTTGCTAATTTCTACCCACAATATCAACAAATTTCTAACTTTTGTTGCCCTTTTGAAGACATGGGGACATTCCTACTCGAGTTTGCCACCCTTTTGGGCTTTCTTCGGGGTGATATGATGCATGCTATGCACTCCATGTGTTTTAAAATGGAAATACATGTCTTTATGCAACGATGAACACATGAAATGTATCTCACAAATCACGAAGGAGATGCATTCGCTTATCCATGGAAAGTGTCTAGGGGCTGTGTTTAAAAATGCCCCTAGCTTGATGGGAATTTCGCATGGCCGTATGGTGAAGGGCCATGGCTTTTCAAAGGGATTTTGGATGGACAATGGTATGTTCATGTCCATGCACTTCCATGGTTTTTCTAACATGATTATGATACTTTTTGCTCAAGGATGGGAAACATAACCAGCCCTAAGTGATCGTCATGGCCATCAGGTTTTAGTTTTGACATGGTCTCCATATTTCATCGTGAGATTCATGTTCTTTATCCTAACACAATCAAGGTTTTTATATAAACCAGAAGTTGAAGAAAATCTTTCTTTTCAAAGCCATGAAAGGTTTTTGTGAAATGTGTAACCCTTTTTCAAGATTCTCATTTCCTTTTTTAAAATTTGCCTCGAAGGTGTTGGTTTTGATTTGTATGGAGACATGCCTATGAAGGCTCGATACTTAGGGGGTCGACTCTTATTGCCCCTTTGATTTTGCAAAACCCTGAATTCGATTTCTAGAATGATGTCTAGACTCGATGCATATGAATGATTTCAAAGTGTAATGCATGATGCTTATGCACACACTATGGGTTAACTTATTTCTAAAAATCCCCAATTTTCCATAAGTTAAGGATTTTTGCGAAGTTCAGGAAGCTTGGAGGTGTTTATTCCTCCTTGCTTTGGTGATTCTCGAGCTTTTCATTTTTGAAAAAGCTCTAGGCAAAAGGGTAGATAGGACCAGCTTTTTGCACACTTGGTTTCAGGGAGTATATACAATTTTCGAAAGGATTTTTACAATTTTTCGAAAATGAGCTTTGTACATGGCCAAAGGCTTTTGGAAATAAATTTCTTTTTGTAATTTTCGTTTTTCCAAATGTTTTTGAGATTTTGAGAGTTTTCAACTTTTTTTGTCTTTTTCAAAAGTAGGGATCTTCCATTGAACCTTCAAAGAAAACATTCATGAATCAGACTCTAATCAGATAGGTCTAAGACATGGGTTTCGGTTTTAGAGGTTCTACAAGGCACCCTTGACCCAGATGGTCTTAGGTGGCGGCTCTGGTGGTATGGGTGGGCTGTAGCCCAGTCCATATCGTTCCCTATTGGTTCTAGGTAGGACAGGCTCAAGCCTACCTTGGTTTCGGGTTCCCAGGCCCGCGTAGGGTTTATATCCCATATTCAGAATCATGTTCCAAGACTTTTTGCTTTTCGAAAAGTTTTGGTATAAATCATGGTCTTGGAACATGGAATCGTCCATGTTGGGGACATATACCCTTTTGGATATCGGGAGTTTGGATTCCGGGGTGATGGAAGACTTGGGCTTCCATGCAAACCTGGTTTGGGAGACTTTGCCTTCAAGGAAAGCCAAGCTTGGTTCCTTGAGGAGTTTTGGACATAGCAGGGTTATGGAAAACTTATGGTTCCATACCCTATTTTGGGAAAGATTTACTTCAAGGGGAGCCATGCAAGGTCCCTTGAAGTCTTTGACTTGGTCCCTAGGTTCAACTCGTGGTGCCCCTAGGGATTGATTTTTTTGTTTTAAAGCCATAGCCTTGGCTCCAGGGCACAAGACTAGGCTCGAAGAAGTAGGTTTTTCTATGGTAGGGTTATGAGCTCCTAAGATGTCGATGCATGCATTAGGGGTCTCCATGTCTACCATTTTCGAAACTTCTTTTTGTTTTTGAAATTCCTTTGAATGGTGCGCGATAGTTGGCGCACCTTGAAAATCCTCAAGTTTTGGCACAGTTTGTGGGTTTGTGTGTGCAAAGGGGTTATCCAATGCATCTGATAACCCTACATGAAGAAGAGAGTCTTGAGAAGGATGGGTTTCAGGCATACCTCTTTGTGGCTTGTCTACCTTTTCAGGGTGAGAGCAAGCCGATTTCCCGGGTAACTCTGTTTTGAGCCCCCGGGGTTTAACGAGGCGTTTCCTTTCGAAACCTTCCTGTTTTTCACTCTCGTTCCTTTGTAGGGTGTGGACTTCATGTCCCACTGTATGTGTGTGCCTAGACTTAGGACTTGAAGTTTTCGAAATTTCAAAATTTTGTTTTTCAATTTTTTGGTCTTTTTCCAAATTTTCAAGATTTTTTTGGTTTTTTGAAATAGAAAAATCTTTTTTTGGTTTTTCTATGGATTTTGAAAAGCTTGAAGTTGTAGGAGTGGATGACTTATCCCTTTGCCGGGATTTGTCTCTAATCTCCAATCCTTCGTTGAGTTTGAGATCGGTTTTCAATTCACGATCTGTATGTGCCCTCGAAGAGCTGCTATGTGTTCGATGGGCTTTAAGCTCCTTGCTTAAAGCATCCATCTTTTGAAATATTTTTTCAATCTCATCGAGCTCTCTTTGGGCTTTATCTGATTTGAAAACCTCTTTTAGTTTACTCAACGAAGATTTTTGTAGCTTTCTATCCATTTTCATGCAATTTTCCTAAGTATGCACGATTTTTGAAAAACACTCTTTTTTTCGAAAATTTGAGTATAACTCGTTTGTTTGAAGTCTGCTTAAGTCCCGGGTCCCACCGGGCGTGCCAAATTGTAGACACCGAAAATTTTCACTTGCGGGTTCTTAGGCCTGAAGTGAACCTTTTCGCAATCTACTTCGCTTTATGGGCGTGCCAGCTAGTTTACTTTAACTAGCAAAGTATGTTTTGAAAACAATCTGACTTTTGAAAGGCGATTGTAGGCAAGCGGGATTTTTACGTCGCAGACCTTCTTGCACCGATGCGCAAGGGTCAGTCTGTACGCTTAGAGATTTCGTTTTGAAACAAGTTTAACTCAAAATATATTTTGAATGAAGAAGTGTTTTAAAACCTTTTGAAAACCATGCATTTGGGCGATTTTGACTTTGTAAGGGTTGGACGACCCTAAGTCTTGTACGATTTGATTCGGGTTTGTCCGATTCTCAGATTTTAGATCACGTGGATTTGCACGTGCCTAAGTCTTTCTTTTTATCCCTTTATGGGCCACCTAGGTGTGTGTTATGAACACTCCACTACATGGGGCGAATTTGAGCGGGAGTACGGGGCTTGCTTCGATGCAATATGCGTCCTACCTCGTGGTATGGCGTAGATGCAATGCAAACTCACGCTACTCCAAAGGGAAAACTCGAAATTAAAAGACAATGCCGAAGGGAAATTGCCGAAGGGAAATGACTTGTAAAGTAAATAGCCGAAGGGAAATGACTTGTAAAGTAAATAGCGGAAGGGGAAATATGGCTATATCTTAAGAGCGGAAAGGCTCAATTGTGTAAGTGTGTGTCGTGTATATATTGAAAGACAACGCACACGACTTGAACCTTAAAACCCGAATCTTAAAGACGTAGCCGAAAGAAATACTTTATATAGAGTATATGTAGGGGCCCTTACTTGGGTCTTGTAAATAAGAGCGAAGGCTCAATGTGTGTGCGTGCTTGAATTGAAAGACTTACACACACGACATGAAATGAAACCCAAATATAAATTGCAGTATGCCTTGACTAAGGTCTTGGGAGTAAGAGCGAAAGCTCAATGTGTGTGAGTGTAGAATTGAAGTACTACGCACACGACATAAATGAAACCCAAATATAACTGCAATAAGGCCTTTACTAAGGTCTTGGGAGTAAGAGCGAAGGCTCAATGTGTGTGCGTGTGGAAAATGGAAAGACAACACACACGACTTAATTAAAAACCCCCTTGACTTAAAATATATAAATATAACTATATATTAAGGGCTGGTTAGGCCCGTGTGTGTGCAAAAAGTGTACGACTAAGAGCGGAAAGGCTCAAGTGCGCGTGTGTGTGGGTGTGTGAAACCACGTTATTACAATCGGGGGGAGACGAAGCTCCTTTACTACAACCCCGTATCAAAATTTAATTGAATATAAAGCAAGTTAATGTAATAGACCAAGTTTAGACACTTACAAATAGCCGGTCCATGTTCAACTTGCTTGCACGTGGGCTCACGGTTCACCTTGGGCAGCCAAGAGGGGGTTATCCTAAGTGGCTTTGAGGGAGGTTCTATGGGGCACGATTAGGGTCTTAGGGGAACTAAGGTTCGGCCAAGACGGGGGTTGTGTAAGGTATGTCCTAGGGTCTGTCCTAGGGTACAGGTCACGGCCAGGGTGCAGGTTGGGTCGGCAGGAAGGTGGACAGGGCGGCAGGAAGGTGGACAGGGCGGCAGGGAGGCGTCTGGCGCCTGGCGCAGCAGATGGGCGCCTGACGCGGCTGCAGTGGCGCGGGGCGCGCTGTGGCGCAGGACGCGCTGCGGCGCGGGGCGTGCAGGCAGGCGAGGGGGCGCGCGGCAGGCAGCAGGGAGCGCTGTGGCGCGTGGCGCGGCAGGCAGCAGGGATGGCGTCAGGGCGCGGGATAGCGTCAGGGCGCGCGGACAGCGTCAGGGTGCGCACGGCAGGCGCGGCCCGGTTAGGTTTAGGTTGGTTCAAGTCTAGGGTTAGGTTTGGTCGAACCTAGGTTGGGTTAGGGCTAGGTTTAGTTAGGGTTGGGTTCAGTTGGGGTTAGGTAGGTTCGAACCTAGGCTAGGTTGGGGTTAGGTTTAGAGGGGTGTAGAGAGAATGGCTAGGTTAGGTTAGGCTTACCTCTTGGAGCCGGTCCTTCTTGGCTTGAGCCCACGTCTCCACGGTTGCAGCCACTTGGTCCAGCCCACCTTGGTTGCAGCCCCTTGGTCTAGACCCACTTAGCCCACATGGCTTGAACCCACCTCACCCAATGAGCCCACATGGCTAGGTCTATCACTCCCTCTCTCTCCTCCCAAATATTTGCATGAACCCTTTACATGGACCCCCTCACCTCTATTTATAGAGATTTGAGGTGGGTCTTGGATTTGGGTTTGGGTTTGGGGTTTGGATCCATACCCAAATCCAAACACTATTTGGATCTGGATATTGGATCTCGGATATTTTGAGATATGTATCCGATCCAAACCCAATATTTTTATGGATACGGATCTGGATATTTTGATCCAGATCCGATCCAATCCAAACACTATTTGGATCGACCCAAACACTATTTGGATTGGCCCAAATCCAAACACTATTCATTACATGGATTTGGATCTGGATATATATGGTCCAGATCCAAATCAAAATTTCTTCGGACAGTCCTTCTTGGCTTCTCGAGGCGAACGATCTGTGCGGGCACTGGCTTCATCAGCGCTCCGTCTGGTGCTGGGTTTTCCCCAACTTTGTCGTCCGGACTCCGTCTCGCCGTTCTGGACTCCGTTGAGCTTTTCATCAAACGGGCTCGGCCTTCTTTTGTTTTGTTTTTTTTTTATCAGGGAGTGGCTTCTGAAGCTCTGGGCTTGAATCCTCTTCGGGCCTAGGGTCTTCTTTTGCCTTCTGTACCTGTTTTCACATTTCAAAATAGGTCGTCGTTTTGGCTCAAACGAGCTTTTTGGTGTTTTGAGAGTTTTTGAAAAATAGAAGATTTGGGGTGTTTACACTTCTTTTGCCTTCTGTACCTGTTTTCACATTTCAAAACAGGTCATCGTTTTGGCTCAAACGAGCTTTTCGGTGTTTTGAGAGTTTTTGAAATATAGAAGATTTGGGGTGTTTACAGATGCCCCTCTTTCGCATTATCCAAATGTATTTGGATAATGGCAAAGAAGAAACACCCCATTTTGGTTTTTCTCTCAAATTTTCTCGAGAATACACCATTTATTTCACAAAAAACCCTGTTTTCTTTTCCATAGGTGGGGATTTTTAGCAAAAGGGGGCTTTTCCAAGCTATTTCCCTATATGTATGATCATGCACGAATGACTCTCTGAATGCATGCATGAGAAAGATTTTATTTTTGGGTTTTGAGCCCGAAGAGAGCCTTTTGTGGCTGGCTGCTCCGAGCAGGTTTTTACCCATGTCTTTTTGACATTCGTGGGTTTTTCGAAAATTTCTTTTTGAAAAGGAACTCCTTTTAACTTGTATCGAAAAGGACTTCCATTTTTCATACTTCCCTTCATTCGGGTTTCAATACCTGCTACTCAGTAGAGGTTTTTGGGTAGGAAAACTTGGAAAACATTTCAAAGTTCCATTTCCTACAAAATAGAGTTGAGTTCTCAAACAAAATGAAATCCAAATAAGCCAATTTTATTCGTACTTTAGGATTTTCGCAAATTTGAATCTTTTTCCTTGGGGATAAGTCGTAGGGATATGGGAAAGAGATACCACGGTCCCTTTTGAAGCGTCCCGTGGTTTTAGGCAAAGAATCGGAAAATCGCTCTTTGGAGCTTTGGCTTTTTGTTTCTTTTTTTCATAGAGGGTCTCCCTTTGGGAGTATTTTTTCATTAATCACTCTTTTCTTTTAAAGGAGAGCAGCTCTTTGGAGGAGTTTTTGTATTCCCTGTTTATGAAGGGAAGACCTCTTTGAGAGGAGTGTTTTTATATCTCCTTTTTCTTTTGAAATGAGAAGACCTCTTTCGGAGGAGTTTTTGTGTTCCCTGTTTATGAAGGGAAGACCACTTTCGGAGGAGTTTTTGCATTCTCGTTTTTTTTTTGTTTTGCTTTTGAAAACAACCAATTTTCCTTTTCGGAGAGAAAGTAGGATGGGGGAGGGCTTATTATCCCTTTAGTTACTTGATTCAAACGAGATCGTCCTATTTCTTAATAGCATCTGCTATTCGAAAATATTTTGATATTTTGAACAAGGCTTAATCTTGTAAGCCAGGGTTCTTTGAAATATCGCCAATTCATTTTTGGAAGACTCTACTTTTCGAAAAGTATAGATTCCTCCATTCGGGGTTATGCAATCTACTTCGATCCTTCTTTCAAGAAGTTTCAAAGGAGTTCGATTGTTTTCAAAATCTTTTTGAAAAAGAATTCAACATAAACCCTTTTGAATATTCGGGCATTTTCGGGGTTTTGCTAATTTCTACCCACAATATCAACAAATTTCTAATTTTTGTTGCCCTTTTGAAGACATGGGGACATTCCTACTCGAGTTTGCCACCCTTTTGGGCTTTCTTCGGGGTGATATGATGCATGCTATGCACTCCATGTGATTTAAAATGGAAATACATGTTTTTATGCAACGATGAACAAATGAAATGTATCTCACAAATCATGAAGGAGATGCATTCGCTTATCCATGGAAAGTGTCTAGGGGCTATGTTTAAAAATGCCCCTAGCTTGATGGGAATTTCGCATGGCCGTATGGTGAAGGGCCATGGCTTTTCAAAGGGATTTTGGATGGACAATGGTATGTTCATGTCCATGCACTTCCATGGTTTTTCTAACATGGTCATGATACTTTTTGCTCAAGGATGGGAAACATAACCAGCCCTAAGTGATCGTCATGGCCATCAGGTTTTAGTTTTGACATGGTCTCCATATTTCGTCGTGAGATTCTTGTTCTTTATCCTAACACAATCAAGGTTTTCATATAAACCAGAGTTTGAAGAAAATCTTTCTTTTCAAAGCCATGAAAGGTTTTTGTGAAATGTGTAACCCTTTTTCAAGATTCTCATTTCCTTTTAAAATTTGCCTCGAAGGTGTTGGTTTTGATTTGTATGGAGACATGCCTATGAAGGCTCGATACTTAGGGGGTCGACTCTTATTGCCCCTTTGGTTTTGCAAAAACCCTGAATTCGATTTCTAGAATGATGTCTAGACTCGATGCATATGAATGATTTCAAAGTGTAATGCATGATGCTTATGCACACACTATGGGTTAACTTATTTCTAAAAATCCCCAATTTTCCATAAGTTAAGGATTTCACGAAGTTCAGGAAGCTCGGAGGTGTTTATTCCTCCTTGCTTTGGTGATTCTCGAGCTTTTCATTTTTGAAAAAGCTTTAGGCAAAAGGGTAGATAGGACCAGCTTTTTGGATACTTGGTTTCAGGGAGTATATACAATTTTCGAAAGCATTTTTACAATTTTTCGAAAATGGGCTTTGTACATGGCCAAAGGCTTTTGAAACAAAATTTCTTTTTGGAATTTTCGTTTTTCCAAATGTTTTTGAGATTTTGAGAGTTTTCAACTTTTTTTGTCTTTTTCAAAAGTAGGGATCTTCCATTGAACCTTCAAAGAAAACATTCATGAATCAGACTCTAATCAGATAGGTCTAAGACATGGGTTTCGGTTTTTAGAGGTTCTACAGGGCACCCTTGACCCAGATGGTCTTAGGTGGTGGCTCTGGTGGTATGGGTGGGCTGTAGCCCAGTCCATATCGTTCCCTATTGGTTCTAGGTAGGACAGGCTCAAGCCTACCTTGGTTTCGGGTTCCCAGTCCTGCGTAGGGTTTATATCCCATATTCATAATCATGTTCCAAGACTTTTTGCTTTTCGAAAAGTTTTGGTATAAATCATGGTCTTGGAACATGGAATCGTCCATGTTGGGGATATATACCCTTTTGGATATCGGGAGTTTGGATTCCGGGGTGATGGAAGACTTGGGCTTCCATACAAACCTGGTTTGGGAGACTTTGCCCTCAAGGAAAGCCAAGCTTGGTTCCTTGAGGAGTTTTGGAGATAGCAGGGTTATGGAAAACTTATGGTTCCATACCCCATTTTTGGAAAATTTACTTCAAGGGGAGCCATGCAAGGTCCCTTGAAGTTTTTGACTTGGTCCCTAGGTTCAACTCGTGGTGCCCCTAGGGATTGATTTTTTTGTTTCAAAGCCATAGCCTTGGTTCCAGGGCACAAGACTAGGCTCGAAGAAGTGGGTTTTTCTATGGTAGGGTTATGAGCTCCTAAGATGTCGATGCATGCATTAGGGGTCTCCATGTCTACCATTTTCGGAACTTCTTTTTGGTTTTGAAATTCCTTTGAATGGTGCGCGACAATTGGCACACCTTGAAAATCCTCAAGTTTTGGCACAGTTTGTGGGTTTGTGTGTGCAAAGGGGTTATCCAATGCATCTGATGACCCTACATGAAGAAGAGAGTCTTGAGAAGGATGGGTTTCAGGCATACCTCTTTGTGGCTTGTCTACCTTTTCAGGGTGAGAGCAAGCCGATTTCCCGGGTAACTCTGTTTTGAGCCCCCGGGGTTTAACGAGGCGTTTCCTTTCGAAACCTTCCTGTTTTTCACTCTCGTTCTTTTGTAGGGTGTGGATTTCATGTCCCACAGTGTGTGTGATCCTAGATTTAGGACTTTCACTTGAATTTTTCGAAATTTCAAAATTTTATTTTTCAATTTTTTGGTCTTTTTCCAAATTTTCAAGATTTTTTTGGTTTTTTGAAATAGAAAAATCTTTTTTTGGTTTTTCTATGGATTTTGAAAAGCTTGAAGCTGTAGGAGTGGATGACTTATCCCTTTGCCAGGATTTGTCTCTAATCTCCAATCCTTCGTTGAGTTTGAGATCGGTTTTCAATTCACGATCTGTATGTGCCCTAGAAGAGCTGCTATGTGATCGATGGGCTTTAAGCTCCTTGCTTAAAGCATCCATCTTTTGAAATATCTTTGAAATGTCATCGAGCTCTTTTTGGGCTTTATCTGATTTCAAAGCCTCTTTTAGTTTACTCAACGAAGATTTTTGTAGCTTTCTATCCATTTTCATGCAATTTTCCTAAGTATGCACGATTTTTGAAAAAAACACTTTTTTTTGAAAATTTGAGTATAACTCGTTTGTTTGAAGTCTGCTTAAGTCCCGGGTCCCACCGGGCGTACCAATCTGTAGACACCGAAAATTTTCACTTACGGGTTCTTAGGCCTGAAGTGAACCTTTTCGCAATCTACATTCGCTTTATGGGCATGCCAGCTAGTTTACTTTAACTAGCAAAGTATGTTTTTGAAAATAATCTGACTTTTGAAAGGCGATTGTAGGCAAGCGGGATTTTTATGTCGCAGACCTTCTTGCACCGATGCGCAAGGGTCAGTCTGTATGCTTAGAGACTTCGTTTTGAAACAAGTTTAACTCAAAATACATTTTGAATGAAGAAGTGTTTTAAAACCTTTTGAAAACTATGCATTTGGGAGATTTTGACTTTGTAAGGGTTGGACGACCCTAAGTCTTTCAAATTTTAATCTACTTAGGCACGATGTGCATGCATCGAAATAGCCTAAGTCTTGGCATATTTGCACGATTGATTCGGGTTGTTTTTGTATGATTTTCAGATTTTAGATCACGTGGATTTGCACGTGCCTAAGTCTTTCTTTTTATCCCTTTATGGGCCACCTAGGTGTGTGTTATGAACACTCCACTACATGGTGCGAATTTGAGCGGGAGTACGGGGCTTGCTTTGATGCAATATGCATCCTACCTCGTGGTATGGCGTAGATGCAATGCAAACTCATGCAACTCCAAAGGGAAAACCTGAATTTAAAAGACAATGCCGAAGGGAAATAACCGAAGGGAAATAACTGAAGGGAAATGACTTGAAATATAAATGCCGAAGGGAGATGACTTTGTAAAGTAAATAGCGGAAGGGGAAATATGGCTATATCTTAAGAGCGGAAAGGCTCAATTGTGTAAGTGTGTGTTGTGTATATATTGAAAGACAACGCACACGACTTGAACCTTAAAACCCGAATCTTAAAGACGTAGCCGAAAGAAATACTTTATATAGAGTATATGTAGGGGCCCTTACTTGGGTCTTGTAAATAAGAGCAAAGGCTCAATGTGTGTGCGTGCTTGAATTGAAAGACTTACACACACGACATGAAATGAAACCCAAATATAAATTGCAGTATGCCTTGACTAAGGTCTTGGGAGTAAGAGCGAAAGCTCAATGTGTGTGAGTGTAGAATTGAAGTACTACGCACACGACATAAATGAAACCCAAATATAACTGCAATAAGGCCTTTACTAAGGTCTTGGGAGTAAGAGCGAAGGCTCAATGTGTGTGCGTGTGGAAAATGGAAAGACAACACACACGACTTAATTAAAAAACCCCTTGACTTAAAATATATAAATATAACTATATATTAAGGGCTTGTTAGGCCCGTGTGTGTGCAAGAAGTGTACGACTAAGAGCGGAAAGGCTCAAGTGCGCGTGTGTGTGGGTGTGTCAAACCACGTTATTACAATCGGGGGGAGATAAAGCTCCTTTACTACAACCCCGTATCAAAATTTAATTGAATATAAAGCAAGTTAATGTAATAGACCAAGTTTAGACACTTACAAATAGCTGGTCCATGTTCAACTTGCTTGCACGTGGGTTCACGGTTCACCTTGGGCAGCCAAGAGGGGGTTATCCTAGGTGGCTTTGAGGGAGGTTCTATGGGGCACGGTTAGGGCCTTAGGGAAGCTTAGGTTCGGCCAAGACAGGGGCTGTGTAGGGTCTGTCCTAGGGTGCAGTTCACGGCCAGGGTGCAGGTCAGGTCGGCAGGGGGGTGGACAGGTCGACAGGGAGGTGGACAGGTCGGCAGGGAGGCAGTCGGGTCGGCAGGGAGGCGTCTCTCGCCTGGTGCAGCAGACGGGCGCCTGGCGCTGGGCGCTGGGCGTTGGCGGGCGTCTGGCGCTAGGAGGGGTCCTGGCGCTAGAGGGACGGCAGGGCGCTGAGGGGCACCGCAGTGGCACGCGGCAGCAGAAGGGGCGTGCGGCAGGAAGCAGGGCGCATAGTAGGCGCCCAGGGGTATGGGTTCATGGTTTGTGGGATGTTTTGAGGCGGTTGGGGCTAGGTTAGGTCTAGTTAGGGTTAGGTTGGTTCAGTTAGGGTTAGGTTCAGTTGGGGTTAGGTAGGTTCGAACCTAGGCTAGGTTGGGGGTTAGGTTTAGAGGGGTGTAGAGAGAATGGCTAGGTTAGGTTAGGCTTACCTCTTGGAGCCGGTCCTTCATGGCTTGAGCCCACGTCTCCACGGTTGCAGCCACTTGGTCCAGCCCACCTTGGTTGCAGCCCCTTGGTCTAGACCCACTTAGCCCACATGGCTTGAACCCACTTCACCCAATGAGCCCACATGGCTAGGTCTATCACTCCCTCTCTCTCCTCCCAAATATTTGCATGAACCCTTTACATGGACCCCCTCACCTCTATTTATAGAGATTTGAGGTGGGTCTTGGATTTGGGTTTGGGTTTGGGGTTTGGATCCATACCCAAATCCAAACAATATTTGGATCTGGATATTGGATCTCGGATATTTTGAGATCCGTATCCGATCCAATCCAAACACTATTTGGATCCAATCCAAATCCAAACACTATTTGGATCGACCCAAACACTATTTGGATTGGCCCAAATCCAAACACTATTCATTACATGGATTTGGATCTAGATATATATATGGTCCAGATCCAAATCAAAATTTCTTCGGACAGTCCTTCTTGGCTTCTCGAGTTAAACGATCTGTGCGGGCACTAGCTTCATCAGCGCTCCGTCTGGTGCTGGGTTTTCCCCAACTTTGTCGTCCGAACTCCGTCTCGCCGTTCCGGACTCCGTTGAGCTTTTCATCAAACGGGCTCAGCTTTCTTTTGTTTTTTTATCAGGGAGTGGCTTCTGAAGCTCTGGGCTTGAATCCTCTTTGGGCCTTGGGTCTTCTTTTGCCTTTTGTACCTGTTTTCACATTTCAAAACAGGTCATCGTTTTGGCTCAAATGAGCTTTTTGGTGTTGAAATATAGAAGATTTGGGGTGTTTACACCGGCGCACAGCAACTCTTGTATCAAATCCACACCCCCAGGATCTCGAACGTCCAAGACCCTATTATCATCAAAAACTTGTTTGAAGTCATCTCCGGAAGGTGAAAACAGAGGCGAACGATCATGTTGGCGAACACCCAACGCAGACGGAGCACTGATGCTGTCAGGCCCCGCACAAACCGTTCGTTTCGAACATAGCTCGAAGGAGTCAGAGTTAAGTTTGGATCGGATCTGGACCATATATATCCAGATCCCAATCCAAACCCATGTATGGACTTGGATTTGGATTTGGATTCAAAAATCCAATCCAATATCCAAATCCATGGCCCACATCACCTTCTCATAAATGGTGGTGGGGCCCACATGAAATTCACGTGGGATTATGGGCATGAGAGAGAGTGGGGGGTGGATAAGATCAAGTGTGGTTGTAATTAAGCTTGACTTGTGTGTCAAGTTTGGGGTTAATCATGTGGGTTAGCCTAATTGAGTGGGTTTAAGCTTGTAATTAACCAAAACCTAACCTAGGGCTGCACCAACATGATGTAGTTAAAGCCTATGGGCCATGAAAAGGGAGCTCCTTCACCTAAACCTAACCCAAAATACCTAATCCTAGCCTTCCACCCTAATCCGCCCCTAATCTGAACCTAATCACCTAACCTACTTCCCTAATCCCGGCCTAATCCCAACCTAATCACCTAACCCACTTCCCTAATCCTTCCCTAAACCTAGGTTAATTTCCCTAAACCTAGCCTAATCCTAGCCTAATCACCTAACCTAGCTCACTAAACCTCACCCTAGAACCAACCCACCTAACCAAACCCTAAACCCCTAAACCACCCCTAGCCCACAACCTACCCAAACCACTAGTATCTAAAATATCTGGCCCTACCCTTTCCAGCCCACCTTATCATCATACCACCCTACCTAAACCACCTAACCACTACCCCAAACCCAGCCCTAACCGACCTACCCATCCCTATATAAACCCCCCCCCCTTGGGGGCGGGTTCCAGGATCTAACCGCCTCACCCATCCCAGCCGGGTCCTCCACTTCCCCAAGCTCAGCCGCCTGCTCCACCTGCTCCACCTGCTCCCCATCCCACCACCACCTGCACCACCACCTACACCACCACCTTCCAGCCGAACGCCACCGCCTGCCCAACTCCCTTCCACTCGAGCGCCACCCTCTTCTTCACCCGGTAAGCCCCCTACATCCTATCTTGCCACCTCTTCACTCCCTCTCCACTCTAAACCACCTAATCCACTCCCCTACCACCCTAACATCAGCCCTTCCACTCGCCGCCACCCTTCTCACTCAGCCGAACCCATAGCTCCCTAACTACCTACCACCAAGCTCCTAGTCGGCCACTCCAACTGACTGTCACCTTGTCATTTGGCCAGCCACCCGCCAGCCGTATCCTTCCCCTATCTAGTTCCCTTCCCTTAGTGCCATATTCCCCAACACTACACTCCCCCTAGTGACCCTCCTTAATCCCTTTAACCCAACCCACCAAAGACAACCCTTTGCTAGCCACCGGCCACCTTCGAGGCGCCTCTTCTGCGCACCAAGGGCACTCGGCCAGCACCTCTTGCCGTTCACCCTCGCGGAGCTCCCTTTTGCAGCCCAAGGCGAAGGCCAAGCCCACGCTCAAGCAAGGAATCTACGGACCAGCTACTAGTAAGTGCCTAACTCGCTCTTTAGTTGTATACTTGCTTGAGATTCAATTCGATACGGGGTTGTAATAACGGAGCATAGTCTCCCCCCGCTTGTAATAACGTGGCTTGGCACACCCACACACGTGCACTCTCCTAGTTGTGCATGATTTTGAACACACACGGGCCTAATGAGCCCCTAATACATAAATATATACATATACTTTCATTTTTGTAGGGTTTTGCTTAAGTTGGGTGTGTTGTCTTTCAATTCAACACTCACACACATTGAGCCTTCGCTCTTATTTAAAAGACCCAAGTAAGGGCCGACCTATACTATTTAGGTTTCATTTCATGTCGTGTGTGTAAGTCTTTCAATTCAAGCACTCTCACACACATTGAGCCTTCGCTCTTATTTAAAAGACCCAAGTAAGGGCCGACCTATACTATTTGGGTTTCATTTCATGTCGCGTGTGTAAGTCTTTCAATTCAAGCACTCTCACACACATTGAGCCTTCGCTCTTACTCCCAAGACCTTAGTCAAGGCCTATTGCAGTTATATTTGGGTTTAATTTCATGTCGTGTGCGTAGTACTTCAATTCAAGCACTCTCACACACATTGAGCTTTCGCTCTTACTCCCAAGACCTTAGTCAAGGCCATACTGCAATTTATATTTGGGTTTAATTTCATGTTGTGTGTGTAAGTCTTTCCATTCAAGCACGCACCCACATTGAGCCTTCGCTCTTATTTGCAAGACCCGAGTAAGGGCTCATATACATACTCTATATACATATCTCCCTTCGGCATTTATATTTCAAGTCATTTCCCTTCGGTTATTTCCCTTCGGTTATTTCCCTTGAGTATTGTCTTTACATTCGGGTTTTCCCTTTGGAGTAGCGTGAGTTTGCATTGCATCTATGCCATACCACGAGGTAGGACGCATATTGCATCAAAGCAAGCCCCGCTCGAATTCGCCCATGTAGTGGAGTGTTCATAACACACAAACTAGGTGGCCCAAAAAGGGATAAAAGGAAAGACTTAGGCACGTGCAAATCCACGTGATCTAAAATATGCAATCGCATCTAAAAGACCCGAATTAGACACCTCGAACCGCTTCGTAGGCTTTCTATCCCAAAACTCGATTTTTGCAAAGCGTACAGACTGACCCTTGCGCATCGGTGCAAGAAGGTCTGCGACGATAAGAGCTCACTTGCTCACAATCGCCACGATTAGAAGTCAGTTTTAAATATATCTTCGCTAGCTTAGGTAAGCTAGCTGGCACGCCCTGTTTGCATAAATAGGCCTTAGACGCACGAAAGGATCCACTCCAAGCCCTGAAAAGGTGAGAGGCGGGGATTTTTTCGCGCGTCTACAGAGATTGGCACGCCCGGTTTGCATAAATAGGCCTTAGACGCACGAGAGGATCCACTCCAAGCCCTGAAAAGGTGAGAGGCGGGGATTTTTTCGCGCGTCTACAGAGATTGGCACGAAATTCTTATGGAATAACGAATGCCAGAAGTCCTTCGAGAGACTGAAAGCATACTTGGTTAATCCCCCCGTTTTAAATCCTCCAAAGCAAGGAAAACCGCTTTTATTATACATCTCCGTGCATGCAAATGCTTTAGGAGCCCTGTTGGCTCAATACAAGGATGACACCCATAAGGAGTATGCCATCTACTATATTTCGAAAACTCTCTTGGCTTATGAATGAAATTACCAAGCCATGGAGAAGACGTGCTTGGCCCTAGTCTGGGCCTGCCAAAAATTCAGACACTATTTCCTAGATCATGAGATCTGGATAGTGTCCAAGCTTGATCCAATCAAGCACTTGTTCGAAAAACCCATTCTCACGGGTAGATTGGGCAAATGGCAACTCCTTCTAATGGAGTATGATCTGAAATACCATCACCAGATCTCCATTAAGGGGCAAGCCCTAGCAGATTATGTGGCTGAATTCCCCTTAGAGGACGCATATCCCACTCTTGTCGAAATGCCTGATGAAGGCATATTGCAAAACCATTTTCAAAACCACATTTTGTCAAATTCTTTCGAAAACCAAGTGTGGAGGATGCACTTCGATGGGGCACAAAACCAATGAGGGGCTGGTGCTGGGGTCATCCTAATCTCCCTTGAAAAGGGCGAGATTCCCATAGCAGTCCGCTTAGATTTCGAATGTTCCAACAACGTAGCTGAGTATGAAGCACTCATACAAGGCTTAAGGATTTCAAAAACTCTAGGGGCATCATGCATCGAGGTCTTTGGAGATTTGGTCCTTGTCATAAACCAGGTTTTAAAAATTTGGCAAGTACGTAATGAGAAACTACTTCCATATCACGAGTTGGCCACTCGATTGGTCCAATCCTTCCAGTCGTGTAAACTCACACACATAGGAAGAGAGGACAATGGCATCGCCGATGCCCTCTCCTCCTTGGGTTCAGCCCTGAAGGTCGATCCCATTTCAGGGACCAGATCTTTGGAAATATGGCATGCGCCCCACCCATCCACACATGACTTGGATATTTGCCAAAACAACCCAAAGTCTATTGAAAAACCCTGGTTTTATGACATAAAACAATTTTTAGAAAATGGGGGATTCACCGAGGATGCCACATCCAAAGATAAGGCATTCATTCGTAAGATTTTGACCCGATACACCATTCTAGGTGGGGTTTTATACAAAAAGAGTTTTACTGGCATTCTGCTTAGGTGTATCGACCTAGAAGAGGTTAGGATAGTGATGCACGAGTTCCACGATGGAGAATGTGGAGGTCATGTTAATGCCAACATGATGGCGATGAAAATACTTAGAGGGGGCTATTTTTGGTCCACCCTGAAAAAGGATTGTCACGATCATGTTAGGAAGTGTCATCCATGTCAAGTGCATGGGCACACCATTCATATCCCATCATCTGCATTGCATTCCGTGGTCAGCCCCTGGCCATTTACCATGTGGGCGTTTGACATCGTAGGCCCAATATTTCCAAAGGCCTCGAATGGGCATCGATTTATTTTAGCAGCCACGGAGTATTTCTCCAAGTGGGTGGAAGCCATTTCCCTAACCAACGTGATGGGGCAACATGTGGTGGCTTTCATCCGGAAGAATATCTTGGCTCAATTTGGGGTTCCACGAGACCTTGTGTCTGATAATGGCACTCCATTCAAGAACGAGCGGATGGTTAAGTTGTGCAACATTTATGGCATAACTCACCACTTCTCCTCGCCCTACTACCCTCAAGGCAACGGCCAAGCCGAAGTCACAAACAAGACTCTCATTAGCATAATTGAGAAAACCTTAGAGAAGGGTAGGACGTGGCACGAGAAGCTGGATGAAGCCTTATGGGCTTATAGGACTTCCATCCGGACTCCCACGAATGCCACACCATTCGAACTGGTCTATGGCACAAACGCCATTCTTCCCATTCATACTCAACTGCATTCATTCCATACATCCATAGCACTCGACCTCCCCCTAGAGATGCTTCAGCACGCTAGGATGGCCGAACTAGATTTGCTAGATGAGAGGCGACTCCTTGCCATGGATCATGCTCGTGCATACCGGCAAAGGATAGCTCGACATTATAGCAAACACATGAGACCTCGCCACTTTGAAGTGGGAGATCTGGTCTTAAAAACCATCCACCATTGTGGCCCACACCCCTAGGCAAGTGGCGCCCCAACTGGGATGGACCCTATGTTGGACGAGCAACCACTACGAACAATTCGTATTGGTTGATCGATGTAGAAGGTAGGAATTTAGCAGATCCTATCAATGTTCAATACTTAAAGAAGTATCATGTGTAGGATCTGGGTTAAATTCCATTTTTCGAAAAATCTAAGGGATAGCTGCCCTGAGACATGAAAATAAGGTGCAAAGGCAAAGTCGTGTGACCCTGAGTGAGAGAATTCGCACTTGTGAAAGGGTGGAGTTTTCAAAATCGTGGTTACATTTCAAAATCCTTCTTCTTACAAAGAAAGGCCTAGTTCAATATAGCAAGATACTTGCAAGTAGTCCGTGCTATTTCTAAATAGGCTGATCTGGAATGGATCGAGTGTAGGCTTGGGATAAGTCCTCCCCTCTTCTCTTCTATGTCCAAAAGGAAAACAAAGGCCCAAAACAAAAGGGAATTTCCCATTCAAAGTATCTTTCCAAAAGAAAGAAACCAGAATTCGAAAGAAAATCGATTCTCTTATGAAAAAGAGGGATTAAAGAAAAAATACTCCCAAACGGAGACCCTCGATGAAAAAAAGGAAAAAGAGGCCAAAAAGCTCAAAAAGAGCAGTTTTTCGCCTTCTATGCCTCAAACCACGGGACGCTTCAGAATGGACCATGGTATCTCTTTCCCCATCCCTGGCTTATCCCAAGCTAAAACATGGTTCATTTCGAGGAATCCTAAAGTAAAAATAGGACTTACTTGAATTTCATCTTGTTTGAGAATTCGACGTTTCGAGTAAGGCGTAGGAATTTGAAATATGCCTTGTTTTCTTATAAAACCTCCGCTAGATAAGCGAGTGTTAAGACTCAAACAAGGGCAAGCACGAAGAGCTCGAGATCCTTAGGATCGAGGCTCAAGACAGTTGTCCCTTTTGTAAATAGTTTTGTAAATAAATTTTGAAAATCGAACATCGAACAACATAGGATTTTGCTCACTTGGAGCAGTAGGCCTTATAAGTCTCTAGAGTTCGACCACATCTGGTCTCTGGGAGGTCGCCACTCTTGGCACCACACCCATGTCATTTGCATTCCACACATGGTACTTGCATGAACATGATCCCATTTAGGACCAGATTCCATGTAAAACCCTTTGGCGTGATATCTCCTCTTACCAGAGTTTGTAAATTGAGATTTTTTTTTTTTTTTTTTTTTGCTAAAAATATGGACGATCCCATATTCTTCGTGGATAGATCTAGGGAGACATTGAAAGGGGTGTTTGTCATCTTTGCCCTTATCCAAATCGATTTGGACAAGGCCAAAGAGGGGCATCTGTAAACACCCCGAAATCCCACGAATTTCTCAAATTCATCTGGTTTTGTAAAAGCAGCCCCAAAGGGCTATTTTGAGTCTGGAAACCCAGGAGCCTTCTAGACAACCCTGTACATATATTTTGAACTTTATATTTCAAAAATATATAATATGACTTCGAAAACCTTTTTAAAACATGTTTTAAAACCCCGAAGCAGCTTGGCCCAATCCAGACAGGACCAGAGAGCTAAGGAGAGCCCGGAACCGGAGCACATGTCAAGCCCGGCACAACAACTCTTGTATCAAATCCACACCCCCAGGATCTCGAACGTCCAAGACCCTGTTATCATCAAAACCTTGTTTGAAGTCATCTCCGAAAGGCGAAAACAGAGGCGGACGATCATGTTGGCGAAGACCCAACTTAGACGGAGCACTGATGCTGTCAGGCCCCGCACAAACCGTTCGTTTCGAACACAGCTCGAAGGAGTCAGAGTTAAGTTTGGATCGGATCTGGACCATATATATCCAGATCCCAATCCAAACCCATGTATGGACTTGGATTTGGATTTGGATTCAAAAATCCAATCCAATATCCATATCCATGGCCCACATCACCTTCTCATAAATGGAGGTGGGGCCCACTTGAAATTCACGTGGGATTATGGGCATGAGAGAGAGTAGGGGTAGATAAGATCAAGTGTGGTTGTAATTAAGCTTGACTTGTGTGTCAAGTTTGGGGTTAATCATGTGGGTTAGCCTAATTGAGTGGGTTTAAGCTTGTAATTAGCCAAAACCTAACCTAGGGCTGCACCAACATGATATGGTTAAAGCCTATGGGCCATGAAAAGGGAGCTCCTTCACCTAAACCTAACCCAAAATACCTAATCCTAGCCTTCCATCCTAATCCGCCCCTAATCTGAACCTAATCACCTAACCTACTTCCCTAATCCCGGCCTAATCCCAACCTAATCACCTAACCCACTTCCCTAATCCTTCCCTAAACCTAGGTTAATTTCCCTAAACCTAGCCTAATCCTAGCTTAATCACCTAACCTAGCTCACTAAACCTCACCCTAGAACCAACCCACCTAACCAAACCCTAAACCCCTAAACCACCCCTAGCCCACAACCTACCCAAACCACTAGTATCTAAAATATCTGGCCCTACCCTTTCCAGCCCACCTTATCATCATACCACCCTACCTAAACCACCTAACCACTACCCCAAACCCAGCCCTAACCGACCTACTGTAGACGCGCGAAAATCCCCGCCTCTCGCCTTTTCAGGGCTTGGAGCGGATCCTCTCGTGCGTCTAAGGCTTTATCTATGCAAACAAGGCGTGCCAGCTAGCTTACCTAAGCTAGCGAATATATATTTAACACTGACTTCTAATCGTGGCGATTGTGAGCAAGTGAGCTCTTGTCGTCGCAGACCTTCTTACACCGATGCGCAAGGGTCAGTCTGTACGCTTTGCAAAAATCGAGTTTTTTGGGATAGAAAGCCTACGAAGCAGTTCGAGGTGTCTAATTCGGGTCTTTTAGATGCGATTGCATGTTTTAGATCACGTGGATTTGCACGCTCCTAAGTCTTTTCTTTTATCCCTTTTCGGGCCACCTAGTTTGTGTGTTATGAACACTCCACTACATGGGCGAATTCGAGCGGGGCTTGCTTTGACGCAATATGCGTCCTACCTCGTGGTATGGCGTAGATGCAATGCAAACTCACACTACTCCAAAGGGAAAACCCGAATGTAAAGACAATACTGAAGGGAAATAACCGAAGGGAAATGACTTGTAAAGTAAGTGCCGAAGGGAGATATGTATATAGAGTATGTATATGAGCCCTTACTCGGGTCTTGCAAATAAGAGCGAAGGCTCAATGTGGGTGCGTGCTTGAATTGAAAGACTTACACACACGACATGAAATTAAACCCAAATATAAATTGCAGTATGGCCTTGACTAAGGTCTTGGGAGTAAGAGCGAAAGCTCAATGTGTGTGAGAGTGCTTGAATTGAAGTACTACGCACACGACATAAATGAAACCCAAATATAACTGCAATAAGGCCTTTACTAAGGTCTTGGGAGTAAGAGCGAAGGCTCAATGTGTGTGAGAGTGCTTGAATTGAAAGACTTACCCACACGACATGAAATTAAACCCAAATATAAATAGGTCGGCCCTTACTTGGGTCTTTCAAATAAGAGCGAAAGCTCAATGTGTGTGAGTGCTTGAATTGAATGACAACGCACCCAACTTAAGCAGAACCCTTCAAAAATGGAAGTATATGTATATACTTATATATTAGGGGTTGATTAGGCCCGTGTGTGTTCAAAATCGTGCACAACTAGGAGAGTGCACGTGTGTGGGTGTGCCAAGCCACGTTATTACAAGCGGGGGGAGACTATGCTCCGTTATTACAACCCCGTATCGAATTGAATCTCAAGCAAGTATACAACTAAAGACCGAGTTAGGCACTTACTAGTAGCTGGTCCGTAGAGGCCTTGCTTGAGCGTGGGCTTGGCCTTTGCCTTGGGCTGCAAACGGGAGCTCCGCGAGGTTGAGCGACAAGGGGTGCTGGCCGGCTGCAAATGGGGCGCGGGATAGGCACCTTGATGGTGGCCGGTTGCAAGCAAGGGTGTCGCCTTGGTGTGGGGGATTAAAGGGGCTAGGCAAGGTGAGTATGTAGGGTCACTAGGAGGGTATATAGTGTTAGGGAGTATGGCCTTAAGGGGAGCCTAAGGGAAGGTCGAATGGGACACCTAGGGGAAAAGGGATGGCTGGCCGAATGTAGTGGATAGTCGATTGGAGTGGCCGACTAGGGGAATGTGGTGGTGGCGGGCTGCTAGGATGACTAAGGCTGGAGTATGGGAAGGTAGCTAGTTAGGTGATGGGGCTAGGTGGTAGTGGGTGTAGTGGGTATAAGGGAGTGCTATGGGTAGGTCTTAGGAAATCGGATAGGGTGGCCGGGTGTAGCTAGGGTAGTTAGGTAGTGGCGAATGGCTAGGGCGGCTAAGGCTTGGCCGAGTGTAGGGGTGGCGGCAAGTGGTGGTGGGATGGAAAGTAGGTGGTGGTATGGTGGGTGGCTGGGAGTGGAGAGGGAGTGGAGAAGGAGCTAGGTAGAGTGTGGGGTACTTACCGAGTGAAGGGAAGGTGGCGCTCGGCTGGAAGGAAGCTGGGCAGGTAGTGAGGCTCGGCTGGGAGGTGGTGGAGATGGCGGTGCAAGTGGTGGTGGGGTGGAGAGATGGTGGTGGTGCAGGTGGAGCAGGTGGAGCAGGTGGAGCAGCTGGGGAAGTGGAGGAAAGAGAGGAAGAGAGGGCCCGGCTGGGACGGGTGAGGGGTTCTTGCTTGGAAAACCCGCCCCAAGAGGGGGGGTTTATATAGGGAGTTGGGTAGGTCGGTTAGGGCTGGGTTTGGGGTAGTGGTTAGGTGGTTTAGGTAGGGTGGTATGAAGATAAGGTGGGCTGGAAAGGGTAGGGCCAGATATTTTAAATACTAGTGGTTTGGGTAGATTGTGGGCTAGGGGTGGTTTAGGGGTTTAGGGTTTGGTTAGGTGGTTGGGTTCTAGGGTGAGGTTTAGTGAGCTAGGTTAGGTGATTAGGCTAGGATTAGGCTAGGTTTAGGGAAATTAACCTAGGTTTAGGGAAAGATTAGGAAAGTGGGTTAGGTGATTAGGTTGGGATTAGGGAAGTGGGTTAGGTGATTAGGCTCAGATTAGGGGTGGATTAGGGTAGAAGGCTAGGATTAGGTGTTTTGGGTTAGGTTTAGGTGAAGGAGCTCCCTTTGCATGGCCCATAGACCTTAACCACCTCATGTTGGTGCAGCCCTAGGTTAGGTTTTGGCTAATTACAAGCTTAAACCCACTCAATTAGGCTAACCCACATGATTAACCCCAAACTTGACACACAAGTCAAGCTTAATTACAACACACTTGATCTTATCCATCCCCACTCTCTCTCATGCCCATAATCCCACGTGAATTTCAAGTGGGCCCCACCTCCATTAATGAGAAGGTGATGTGGGCCATGGATATGGATATTGGATTGGATTTTTGAATCCAAATCCAAATCCAAGTCCATATATGGGTTTGGATTGGGATCTGGATATATATGGTCCAGATCCAATCCAAACTGAACTCTGACTCCTTCGAGCTGGGTTCGAAACGGACGATTTGTGCAGGGTCTGATAGCATCAGCACTCCGTCTGCATTGGGTCTTCGCCAACATGATCGTCCGCCTCCGTTTCTACCTTCCGGAGATGACTTCAAATGACATTTTGATAATAACAGGGTCTTGGACGTTCGAGATCCTGGGGGTATGGATTTGATACAAGAGTTGCTGTGCCGGGCTCGACATGTGCTCCGGTTCCCTTCGGCATTTATATTTCAAGTCATTTCCCTTCGGTTATTTCCCTTCGGTTATTTCCCTTCAGTATTGTCTTTACATTCGGGTTTTCCCTTTGGAGTAGCATGAGTTTGCATTGCATCTACGCCATACCACGAGGTAGGACGCATATTGCATCAAAGCAAGCCCCGCTCGAATTCACCCATGTAGTGGAGTGTTCATAACACACAAACTAGGTGGCCCGAAAAGGGATAAAAGGAAAGACTTAGGCACGCGCAAATCCACGTGATCTAAAATATGCAATCGCATCTAAAAGACCCGAATTAGACACCTCGAACCGCTTCGTAGGCTTTCTATCCCAAAACTCGATTTTTGAAAAGCGTACAGACTGACCCTTGTGCATCGGTGCAAGAAGGTCTCCGACGACAAGAGCTCACTTGCTCACAGTCGCCACGATTAGAAGTCAGTTTTAAATATATCTTTGTTAGCTTAGGTAAGCTAGCTGGCATGCCCTGTTTGCATAAATAGGCCTTAGACGCACGAGAGGATCCACTCCAAGCCCTGAAAAGGTGAGAGGCGGGGATTTTTTCGCGCGTCTACACCCTTGCGCATCGGTGCAAGAAGGTCTGCGACGACAAGAGCTCACTTGCTCACAGTCGCCACGTTAGAAGTCAGGTTCAAATATATCTTCGCTAGCTTAAGTAAGCTAGCTGGCACGCCCTGTTTATATAAATAGGCCTTAGAGACACGAGAGGATCCGCTCCAGGCCCTGAGAAGCCAAACGAGCGGGGATTTTCCTGTGTCTACAGTGAGTTGTCTTTCAATTTATACACAACACACACGAACACGTTGAGCCTTACCGCTCATATATATATCTCTATATTTCCCTTTCGGCAAAGTTCAATTCAGTCGTGTGTGTGAGTTGTCTTTCCATTTACACACAACACACACGAATACGTTGAGCTTTACCGCTCAAATATATACTTATATTTCAATTTTGGCAAGTTCAATTCAAGTTGGGTGAGTTTGTCATTTCAATTCTACACTCACACATGCGTGCATTGAGCCTTTCTGCTCTTAATATTAGTATATCTCCCTTCGGCAATTTACATTCAAGTCGTGTGAGTTGCCTTTAAATTTCGGGTATTTCCCTTTAAGCTACGTCTTTACATTTCGGGTTTTACATTTAAGTTGTGTGAGTTACTTTCAATTCGAGCTTAGCTCACATCATACCCTCCAAACTCGAGATATTTCGTATACTTGCATTCGTAAGCTTTCGAAAAAGCCCCAAATACCCCATGCAAACACGCCAAACTTAGGTCACTTATACACACACATAGCTGGCCTAAATAGCATAAAATCAAGGACTTGGATACGTGCAACCCACGTAAATAAAATCTGCAAATAGGCATACAATCGATAAGATACTTTCGTGTTCTTTTCAAAAGTCCATGCTTGTTAAAAATTGAGATTTTTTAAGCGTTTAAACCGACCCTTGAGCATCGGTTCAAGAAGGTTTACAACGAAAAGATCCCACTTGCCCACAATCGCCCAAAACGTCAGATATTTCCAAAATCCTTCGCTAGTTTGAGTAAGCTAGCTGGCACGCCCTAAAGTGACGTAGACGCGAAAAAGCTCGTTTTTGGTCTTGTAAACTAGGAGCAAGAGAATTTTCGTGCTTACAAGGGCGTACATTCTCTTTTCTTTATTTTGCCCTTTTAGCAGCTGCTGTAGGGCTTTTCGGTCCTTGTGAGTGAAGGACTCGTGATATTGGTTTCCCTCCACAGCGGAGGTTTCTTTAGGCTTTCTAGACTTGTCGAATTTCTTCTTAGCTTTTACTGGTTCGCCATGAGACGAACAGGAATCAGCTGCCTCTGCCTCTTGGCTAAGTGTAGCGATTTTCACTTTGAAGTCTTTTCGCAAGTCTTCTATCTATTCTCTCCTATTTTTGAAATTGGTTTTCAAATATTTTTTGGAGTGAGAACTTGATGTGCACGAGACACGGCTGGACACTTCATTGGAGTCTGAACTCGACATGACTCAGATGCTTTGTTTTGAAAACCAATTATGAAATGCAAAAAGGCAAAGAGTTAAATGCTTTTCTTGGAATTTTTTTTTCAAGAGCTTTGTTTGTTTGATCGATATTTTCTCAAGACCTGAGTCCCACAGGGCGTGCCAAATCTGTAAAACACGAAAATTCACTCCTAGCTTTTTGGGGCTTGGAATGAACCTTTTCGAGTTTACGTCGCTTTTAAGGGCATGCCAGTTAGCTTGCTCAAGCTAGCGAAGATTTTGGAAATATCTGACTTTTTGGTGACTATGGACAAGCGGGATCTTTTCGCGTGAAACCTTCTTGAACTGGTGCTCAAGGGTCGGTTTAAGCGCTTAGAAAACTTCGATTTCAAACAAACATGAACTTTTGAAAGAAAATCAAGTATTTCAATGATTGTATGCCTAAATTGCAGTTTTTATTACAGGGGTTGTACGCTTTCCAAGTCTTTGAGTTTTTAAGCTATTTAGGCCGGATGTGTGTGCTTCAAGAGGCCTAAATTTAGCGAGTTTGAGCGTAGTTTCGGGGTTTCCTCTTTGAAAATACGCGAATGCAAGAATGCACAAACACTCTTCGAGTTTGATATGATGTGAGCTAGGCTCGAATTGAAAGCAACTCACACACACAACTTAATGTAAATACCCGAATGAAAGTACAACTCACGTAGCTAAAGGGAAATACCCAAACTTTGAAAGCAACTCACACGACTTGAATGTAAATTGCAGAAGGGAGATATACTTATATCTTAAGAGCGGAAATGCTCAATTGTGAGTGAGTGCTCTTGGTGTGTAAATGGAAAGACAACTCACACAACTGGAATTGAACTTGCCGAAATTGAAATATAAGTATAGTAAGAGCGGAAAGTCTCAATGCACGCATGTGTGTAGTGTAGAATTTAAATGACAAACTCACATGACATGAATTGAACTTTGCCGAATTTGAAATATAGATATATGATAAGAGCGGAAAGGCTCAATGCACGCGTGTGTGTAGTGTAGAATTTAAATGACAAAACTCACATGACATAAATTGAACCACCCGGAAATGTAAATGCGTACACAACTGAATGTAAAACTCACGTAGCTGGAAAGTATATAAATACACTATATCTTATGAGCAACAAAGGCTCAAAAGGTGCGTGAGAGTGTGGAGCAAGTGCTCACGTACTTCCTGGGTGTGAGTGTGAAATTTAAATGACAAACTCACACGACATGAATGTAACAACTCGGAATTGAATTGCACAGCTTTCACTAAAGTCTTTAGCTTAAGAGCGAAGGCTCAATGTGTGTGCAATAGTGTGCAACTAAGAGCGGAAAGGCTCAAGTGCACGTGGGTGTCTCGTGTATGTTTTAAGAGCAACATGGCTCAAGTGCACATGTGTGCTTCGTGTATCAAGCACCAATATTACATTTCGGGGGGAGACCACGCTCCATTATTACAACCCCATATCAAATTGAATTGAGTTTAAGGGGAGTAAGGTAAAAACCGAATTTAAACACTTACAAGTGGATGACTTTTCCTTGCTCGTGCTTGGGCTTTTTGTCCACCTGGGCAGCCAAGAGATGGGCCTCCCTAGGTGGGGTTATGGACGTGAGTTGGAGCTTGGGTGTTTAGACTTGGGAAGGGCCTAGGTTTAGCAAAAAGGTAGGGTTGGTTTGTCACGGCGAGGTGAGTGTCTTAGGCGCGGGCTGGCTAAGGCAAGTCACGGCCTAAGGGGAAAGGGTGCAGCCTAAGGTATGGGATGCGGTGCAGGCGCGACTGGGGTGGTAGGTCAGCGCTAGGGCAGCGGGACGGGGGTGTGAGGGAGTTAGACGCTAGGTGTGGTGCAGGTGCTGGGATTGCAGCAAGTGGCAGGAGCAGGGTTGTAGAGCTAGGAAGGGCCGGGGGTGTTGGTTGGTAGGTGATGGAAAGGGGTCGGTGCAGGAAGCTGGTGGGTCTCGGTGCAGGAAGCAGGTGGCGGGGAGATAGTGGAGTGGGGTGATGGATCGACGCTAGGGAAGGGTGCTAGGGAAGGGGACGCTAAGCACTGGGGCACAGGAAGGTGAGGGAGGTGCAGTAACTCGACACTAGGCGCTAGGTGTGACAGGGCGCGTGGGGTTCAGCAAGGCGCGCAAGGCGCAGCGGGGTTCCAGGTAGTGTCTAGGGGTTTGTTACGGAGTTCAAACCGAGTGCAGTTGCACTCGGTTGGGTTTAGATCTAGGTAGGTTAAGGGGAGTTTGGGTAGGTTTAGGTGAAAGGGGCTAGGTTTAGCGAAGTGGGTGTAAACACCCCAAAATCTCACGATTTTATAAAACATACCTAGTTTACAAAATCAAATCCAAAAAAGCACTTTGAGTTCTAAAAAACCCAAGAGCCTTCCCAAAACCCTGTAAATTTGTTTTAAACCCTGTAAATATTGTTTTGGAAACCTGTAAATAGTGTTTTGAAGCCCCGTATTGAATATGAGTTTTTAAACCCAAGCTAAGCCCATTTTCCCAAGAAACCAAAGACGAACAGGTGAAGCATGCGAAGACGACACTTGATCGAGAAGTAGCCCAACAAGTGTCTCACGAAGGCCAATTCCAGAAGCAGGCTTAGAAGCAGTTTCCAAAGCCTAGAAGAGCATCCTGGCCTGATAAAAGCCAGGTTCAAAAGGCGAAAGGAAGGTCCAGGCATAAAACAGGTTGCAAGCCAGGAGCACCAAGCAGCCAGGTCGACCATCCTCATCCAAGCATCAAGAATTTGAACTAGAAAAATCACAAATGAGCAGAAACGGAGTCCAAAAAGGCGAAAAGGAGTCTGGACGACAAAGATTGGGGAAACCCAACACCAGACGGAGTGCTGATGAAGCTAGGGCCCGCACAGATCGTGCACCTCGAAAAGCCAAGAAGGATCATTTAGAGAAAATTTGGATTGGATCTAGACCATAAATATCCAAATCCATATCCAAATAGTGTTTGGATTTGGGTCGATCCAGATAGTTTTTGGATTTGGATTGGATCCAAATAGTATTTTGATTGGATTGGATCTGGACCAAAATATCCAGATCCATATCCATAAAAATGTTGGATTTGGATCGGATACGAATCTCAAAATATTCGAGATCCAAGATCCAGATCCAAATAGTGTTTGGATTTTGATTTGGATCTAGATCTCAAACCCAAACCCAAATCCAAGACCCACCTCACTTGCCTATAAATAGGAGTGAGGGGGTCTCCACAAGTTCACGTGAAACTCAACTTGGAGGAGCTTGGAGGAGAGAGAGGGTATTAAGGTGAGTGCTTAGTGCTTTCTTCATTTGTTTAGGGTTTTTAATTGTGGGTTAGTGAAGGATTAGAAGGGTTACCCCACCTTAATTGAAGGGCTAGATTTGCTTGAACAAAGAGGCTTAAGGTGACTGATTGGAGCTTGAGTACATCCTAAACCGCCATTAAGAGGTAAGCTCCTAATCCACCCTAAACCTCTCTTCTTAACCCCTCTAAACCACCCAAGCCGACTCCACCTAGACCTAATCGAACCCACCTAACCACCCACAGTACCCTTAACCTAAACCATCACTCCCCTAATACACC
Organism: Brasenia schreberi; assembly: GCA_036023115.1. Taxonomy (NCBI): domain Eukaryota; kingdom Viridiplantae; phylum Streptophyta; class Magnoliopsida; order Nymphaeales; family Cabombaceae; genus Brasenia; species Brasenia schreberi. Next base: position 9,133,176 of record JAYKKT010000084.1, on the reverse strand, counting down.
AACCGACTCCATCTTCAACCACCCGAACACCCCTAATCCTACCCGCACCCGCGCCCAGCGCCTCACCTCCCGCTCCCTGGCCCCCAGCGCCTGTCGCCCTAAGTCCCCGCCTGGTGCCTAGCACCTGGCACTCAACTGACCTACACCACCTTCCACCGACCTGCCAGCCGACCTACACCCTACCTTCCGCTGACCCAACACCACCTACCTGCCACCATCACCTACCTAGCACCCCACGCCCTTAGCCCCCACCTCACAACCCATCCATGACCCTTAGCCTAGCCATACCACACGCGTGACCTCCTCACCATAACCCCCACCTAACACCCCAGCCGTGACCCAACTCCCATGCCATATCCCCAACACCTTGCCATAACCCCCATCTAGCACCTCTTTGGCCGTAACCCCACAAAACCCCATTAAGACCCGCACCAACCTACTTGGTCGTAACCCCACAAAACCCCACTAAGACCCATACCCACCTCTTGCCGTGAACCTCCATCTCTCGCGCCTAAACCCCATCAAGCTCAAAGGCTCCGCCCAGCCACTTTTCGCCTCAAGCTTCAAGGGAGGCCCGTTCGTGATTGTAAATCACAAGCCTGTGTAGATTGGAGTGGACAAACATCCGAATCACTTGTAAGTGTTTCAAATTCGGTATTTCATATCTCCTTCTACGTTTAATTCAATTTGGATACGGGGTTGTATTAACGGAGCATTGTCTCCCCCCGGGTTGTAATAACATGGCTTGCTACACGAAGCACACATGATCACTTGAGCCTTAGCTCTTAACTCGTACACAAGCACCCACAAGCATGATTGAGCCTTCACTCTTACTCCCAAGACTCTAGTAAGAGCTGCGTGAGTTGTCTTTAATTTTATACACTCCACACACGCGTGCATTGAGCCTTCGCTCTTATTCTATATATGTATTTCAATTTAGTTGGGTTGTTACATTAAGTCATGTGAGTTTGTCTTTCATTTACACACTCGCACCCAAAGAACACCCGGGCGCTTGCTCAAGCACCTCACGCACCATTTTGGCCTCGGCAGCCACTAAGATGTAGCCATATCTCTATATTTTTGGCTGCATTTTTCCGGTTCAGCTACGTGTGTTGCCTTTACATTTATACACAAACACAACACGTGCACGTTGGCGACCTTCAGGCCCATATATATATAGTTGTATCTTCCTTTCAATTGGGTTTTACATTTCAACTGTGTGTGTGCATTTCAATTTACACACAACACATACGCACATGTTGGCGACCTTCGGGCCCATATATATATAAGTATTTCCCTTCCGCACTTTACATTCAAGTCGAGCGGGGTTTTAGGTTCAAGTCATGTGAGTTGCCTTTAAATTTATACACAACACACACGCCCACAATTGAGCCTTTTCGCTCTTAAGATATAGCTATATTTCCCTTTTGCAATTTTCCTTTTGCAATTTCCCTTCATCTATGTCTTTCAAATTCGGGTTTTAAGGTTCAGTTGTGTGAGTTTGCATTGCATATCTGCCATACCAAGAGATAGGGCGCATACTTGCATCAAAGCAACTTCGAACCACCCGTACAAAATCGCCAAGACTTAGGCACTTGATGCACACATCTCACGCCTAAGTAGCTAAAATCAAAGACATACGATACGTGCAAAACCCCACGTAAATAAAATCTGCAACAAGACAAACCAAATCGATCAAACACTTTTCATACTTTTCAAACCGGTCATACTGTTTCAAAATCGAGTTTTTTTAATTCAAGAAGGTTTGCGACTGTAGACACGGAAAATCCTCGACTCCGGGTTTCTTAAACCTGGAGTGAATCTTTTCGCAATCTACGTTCGTTTTTAGGGCGTGCCAGCTATCTTACTCAAACTAGCGAAATAAATTTTGAAATATCTGACTTTTAAAAGGCAATTGTAGGCAAGTGGGATCTTTTCGTCGCAGACCTTCTTGCACCGACGTGCAAGGGTTAGTCTGTACGCTTAGAGACTTCGTTTGAACAAGTTAAACTCAAATTCGATTTTTGAATAAGGAAGTGTTTTGAAAATCCTTTTGAAATCATGCACTTGGCGAGTTTTTGATTTGGGTGACCCTAAGTCTTTCAATTTTATCCACTTAGGCGTGTTTGCACGTTTTGTTCAGGTTTTATTTGATGCAGGTATGCACTCTAGCTCGAGTATGGCGGGTATGCAATGCAACTCACACAACTTGAATGAAAAACCTGAAATTTAAAGACTTAGCAGAAGGGAAAACCCAAATTGAATGCAACTCACACGACTTGAATGTAAATTGCAGAAATTTAAATATATCTATATCTTAAGAGCGGAAAGGCTCAATGTGTGCATGGGTGTTGTGTATAAATTGAAATGCAACACACGCAACTGAACCATAAAATGCAGCAGAAGGGAGATATAGATATATATAAGAGCGAGAAGGCTCAATTGTGGCGTGTGTGTGTATGTATGAATTGAAAGACAATACACACGACTGAATTTAAAACCCAGAATTGAAATGCGTACACAGCTGAATTGGGAAAACTCACGCAGTAGAAAATATATAGATATGGCTATATCTTAGTGGCTTCTGAGGCCAAAATGTGTGTGAGGTGTTTGAGCAATCGCTCGGGTGTTTCTTGGGTGCGAGTGTATAATTGAAGGACAAACTCACACGACTTAATGTAACAACCCAACTGAATTGAAATACGTATGTATATGATAAGAGAGAAAAGGCTCAATTGTGTACGTGGTTTTTGTGTACGAGATAAGAGCGAAAAGGCTCAAGTGTACGTGTGTGTCTCGTGTGTCCAGCACCGTTATTACATTTTGGGGGGAGATAATGCTCCGTTATTACAACCCCATATCACGAATTTAATTGAATGGAAAAGAAACTTGATATATATCAAACGACTTACACTTTTCCAGGTTCTTGATTTGGGATTGTACAAGGAGCGAATCCACCTTCTTCTTATGGAGTCTGGGGCACGTGGGAGCGAAGCCGGAGAGCTTGGAGAGACTTGGAGTTCCGGGAGCTGCAAGCTACAATGGGTTTGGGGCTACTTGGGGCCGGTTTGGGCAAGGTAAGACTCGAGCCACCTTGGCTCGAGTGATTGGGTTTTTGTGTGGGATTCGGCCAACACTTGTCCTTGGGTTTAGGTATGGTTTTTGACTTAGGATTAGGCCAGCGTTTGACCTTGGTTTTGGTCTTGTGAAACTCGAGCTAAGGTGGCTTGAGTAGGGTGACTTGCTCTAGGGTTCGGCCAACACTCGGCCTTAGGTTTTGCTTGTGTAACTCGAGCCCAAGGTGGCTCGAGTGAACTTGGTTTAGGGTAGAGTCAATCCGGCCAGCCTTTGGCCTTGGGTTTGGTATAGGATAGACTTGGTATTAGGCATGACTCGAGCCAAGGTGGCTCGAGTGATGGGATTTGGTTTAGATCTTGTGAAACTCGAGCCAAGGTGGCTCGAGTAGGGGGGGTTTAGGATAGAGTTTGGGTGGTGTTTAGGGTAGAGTTTAGGTGGTGGTCTTAGGTAGGAGACTTGGTGAAAAACGGCCAGCACTTGGCGGGTTTGGTGGTGGTTTTAGGGGCAGGTTTGGCTAGGATGGGTGGTCTAGAGAGGTTAGGGAAGAGGGGTTAGGTTAGGGCTTAGGGGACCTATCTTGGTTGCAACACTGCTCCAAGCCGCCGCTCAAACCGCCAAGCTCCACCACGCCATGCTCCCAGCCAGCTTGTAGGGGACGTTCCTTGGTTGGTGCAGCTTCCTCAAGTCCCTTGGCCAATAAGGTTTCACGTAAAAAAAGAATTGAAAAGGGGAAAGTCAAGCCACTATTCTTGACTTACTTCCCTCTCTCTCTCTTTCTCTCTCCACCCACCAAGCTTTCACGTGAAAGGCCTCTCCCCTTTGAGCCTCACGTCCCTTTTTTCAAGCCCAGCACCTCTATTTATAAAGGTTTTAAATGGTTCTTGGATATTGGGTCTTGGATTTGGGTCTGGCTATCCGGATCCAATCCAAACTCTATGTGGATTTGGATCGCGGATCTCAGATATTTTGAGGTCTAGATCCAGTCCAAATATTTATTTGGGTTTGGATCTCGGATCTTGGATATTTTGAGATCCAGATCCAATCCAAACACAATTTGGATCTGGATCTGGATATTTTTGGGTCCAAACCCAATCCAGACTTTTCTTCTACTCCTTGGTTTTCTGGTCCTTTCTGGTGCTTTTCACCGTCGGTTTCGAGCGGGCTTCGATTCATCGGATGCCCAACTCTGGCCTGGGTCTTCCCCATGTCTTTCTTCCAATCGGTTTTCTGCGTTTCAGGACTTTTTCGGCATTCGTTTCGGTCCGCCGTTTTGGTTTTTGGCCGGTTCCTGTTGATATCGAACTTAGATTGTCGCACGGATTCCGTTCTTCATTCTGACGAGATGTGTCTCGGGCTTCTGTCGACTTCCTCAGGTACTGGGCTTCTTTCTGTATTTTGGAGCTGTTTTGTGCTTTTTCTTTGACCCAAATTATATTTTTACCCTTCTATCGGGCTTTTCTCCAAACGGGCTCTTTTTTCTTCCGTTTTTGAACAGGGGGTGGCTTTTGAGACTGCGGGCTTGATTTCTCTTCTTGCCGGGGCTCTTCTTTTGCCTTTTGTACCTATTTTCACATTTTAAAATAGGTTGTCATTTTGGCTCAAACGAGTTTTTTGTGTTTTTGAGAGTTTTTGATTTTTTTTGAAAAATTCGGGGTGTTTACAGCGACGAAAAGAGTCCACTTGTCCACAGTCGCCCCCTGAGTCAGATATTTCAAAACTTACTTCGCTAGTTTGAGTAAGCTAGCTGGCACGCCCTTTAAGCGACTTAGACATACGAAAAGGTTCACTTCAGGCCTAAGAACCCGAAGTGGAAATTTCCGCGTGTCTACAATGGGTTAGGTGGTTTAGGCTAGGTTAGGGTAGGGTTTGGAGGCCTACCTCTTGGAGCCGGTCCACCGTGCTTCACCCATGCCTTCACGCCTTGTTGCAGCCATTCCTTCACGTTGGTGCAGCCCTTGGATAGGTCTAGATTCATACAAGCTTGAACCCACACCCTTGATCAAAACCACATGGCTATAGCCCACCACTCACTCTCTCTCTTCCCAAGCCTCTCTTGAATTCACGTGTACCTTCATTTGGGACCCCCTCACCTCTATTTATAGGCAAATGAGGTGGGTCTTGGATATGGGTCTTGGAATCCAGATCCGATCCAAACACTATTTGGGTCTGGATCTCGGATCTCGGATATTTTGGGATCTAGATCGGACACAAATATTTAGTTGGGTTTGGATCTCGGATCTCGGATATTTGGGATCCAGATCCAATCCAAACACTATTTGGATTTGGATCTGGATATTTGAGTCCAGATCCAGTCCAAATTTCTTTTCTTTAGTCCTTCTTGGCATTTTTTGAGACGAACAGTTTGTGTGGGTCTTGGCTTCATCAGCGCTCCGTCTTGTGCTGGGTTTTCCCCAACTTTGTCATTCGAGCTCCTTCTCACCTTTTTGGATTCGTTTTAGTTCATTTCTGTCGTTTCTAGCTTGGATTTCTACTATTTTGGTGAATGCTTTTCGGCTTGATGTTTGATGCGCTGGGCTTGAAGTTTGCTCCTGGCCTAGGCTCTTCTTTTGCCTTTTGATCCTGCTTTCTATCAGGTTGGGCTAATTTTCGGGCTTTGAACCTGCTTTTGAGGCTGCTTTTGGTCAGGATTCACCTATTGGCTTTTGGCTTTTTGTAAAAATGGGACTTGGCCCAAATTCAAGAAATTCATACTTCGTACGGGGTTTAAAATAAGAGTTTAGAGTTTTTGCAACTCCTTAGTTTTTGAAAACTCCAGAATCTAGTTTTGAAAAGGATTAACAAACCAGGTGTTGTTTTTTTTAAATTCGTTTGATTTTGGGGTGTTTACAGCAAGGAAGAAGGAGGCCGGATTCCACTCTTGGAATTTTCGGCAATTGGGTGGAAAGCTGTAAGTATTTTCATACTTTGATTCTAATCCTTCTTCTCTTCTAATTCAATTTGAAAGGGGTTGTATTAATGGAGCCTTGTCTCTCCCCATGTTGTAATAATGATTCGATTTGCTGAATTTTCATTCTCACATATGCACTCTATGTGTTTGTTTATATGATTCTTCCCCAATATACTATATAGAACACTCTATACTCTCTATCCCCTCTATGCTTAAGCTTATATACATATTTTCCTTCATTTCCTTTCAGCAATTTCAATTCGTGATGTTGTGTTGTTGCAATTTCAATTCGTGTGAGTTTGGATCACATATGTTTCTAAAAACCTGAAACTGGATTTTATCATCTCTATATATGTTGATTGCTTTATTTTTAATTCTCCAACCTCTATTGCAATTAATCTTAAATTTTTCACATATATTCTACACACATGGTACCACTTCTAATAAAATTTTTAAGAATTTTAGGGTCGTGCAACTACGTAATTAAAATTGTGTAAAACCGAAATAATTTCTGTCAATTGTCTGTCTAACCTTTTTTTGCAATAGAGCCTGGGTTTTCATCCATAACTCTATTTGTAGACCTCCAAAATTGATGAATTTTTCTGTCAACTACGTATGTTTTGGGTGCCTTAGCAGAGGCAGTTCTTAGATTTAATTTTGTATTAATAGAACTCTGAATCATGATCTATAAAGTGATACAGACCCGCACATCTTGAGCTCAATCATGTTAAATTTTGATGATTTAAGGAGGTCTATAAGGTACTAAAAATGATTTGGGAATTAAGGCCTGAAAATAGAACATTTTGTTTTCAGCACTTGTTTATTTTGGAACTTGAACTAAGCATATCTTCTTTGAAAAACACCTCATCATCACATCAATTGGATTTTTTCACTTTAAAATTGAAGTTTTGTAGACACCGAAAATTTTCACTTACGGGTTCTTAGGCCTGAAGTGAACCTTTTCGCAATCTACTTCGCTTTATGGGCGTGCCAGCTAGTTTACTTTAACTAGCAAAGTATGTTTTGAAATAATCTGACTTTTTGAAGGTGATTGTAGGCAAGCGGGATCTTTACGTCGCAGACCTTCCTGCACCGATGCGCAAGGGTCAGTCTGTACGCTTAGAGACTTTGTTTTGAAACAAGTTTAACTCAAAATATATTTTGAATGAAGAAGTGTTTTAAAACCTTTTGAAAACCATGCACTAGGGCGATTTTGATTTTACAAGGGTTGGACGACCCTAAGTCTTTCAATTTTAATCTACTTAGGCATGATGTGCGTGCATCGAAATAGCCTAAGTCTTGGCATATTTGCACTATTGATTCGGGATTTTCTTTGATGCAGGTATGACTCTAGCTTGAGTATGGCGAGTATGCAATGCAACTCACACAACTCCAAGGGAAAACCCGAAATTGAAAGACAATGCTTAAGGGAAATTGCGTAATGTAAATTGCAAAAGAGAAATTGTAAAAGGGAAATATGGCTATATCTTAAGAGCGGAAAGGCTCAATTGTGTAAGTGTGTGTCGTGTATATATTTGAAAGACTACTCACACAACTGAACCTTAAAACCCAAATCTTAAAGACATAGCGGAAGGGAAATACTTATAATATATATGGGCCCGAAGGTCGCCAATGTGTGCGTGGGTGTTGTGTGTATATGTAAAGACAACTCACACGACTTGTAATGTAAAACCCAAATATAATTGCAATATGGCCCTTATTAGGGTCTTGGGAGTAAGAGCGAAAGCTCAATGTGTGTGAGTGTGGAAATTGAAAGACCACGCACACAACTTGAATTTAAAACACCCAAACGAAATTGCAATATGGCCCTTACTAGGGTCTTGGGAGTAAGAGCGAAAGCTCAATGTGTGTGAGTGTGGAAATTGAAAGACCATGCACACAACTTGAATTAAAACACCCCAAATGAAATTGCAATACGGCCCTTACTAGGGTCTTGAGAGTAAGAGCCAAAGCTCAATGTGTGTGAGTGTGGAATTGAAAGACAACGCACACAACTTGAATATAAACCCATGCAGTTGAATATATATAAATATAACTATATCTTAGGGGTTGTCAAGGCCCGTGTGTGTGCCAAAATGGTGTATAGCTAAGAGCGGAAAGGCTCAAGTGCACGTGTGTGTGGGTGTGTCAAACCACATTATTACAATCGGGGGGAGACAAAGCTCCTTTACTACAACCCCGTATCAAAATTTAATTGAATATAAAGCAAGTTAATGTAATAGACCAAGTTTAGACACTTACAAATAGCTGGTCCATGTTCAACTTTCTTGCACTTGGGCTCGCGGTTCACCTTGGGCAGCCAAGAGGGGTTATCCTAAGTGGCTTTGAGGGAGGTTCTATGGGTCACGGTTAGGGCCTTAGGGGAGTTTAGGTTCGGCCAAGACAGGGGCTGTTTAGGGTCTGTCCTAGGTTGCAGGTCACGGCCAGGGTGGTTGGCTAAAGCTAGTTGGGGTTGGCAGGGTGCAGGTCAGGCCGCAGCAATTGGCATGCGCAGGCAGGCTGCAGTGGAACGGGGCGCACTGTGACGCGGGGTGCGCAATGGCGCTGCCAGGGAGTTCGGGTGACGCGCAGGGCACGCGGCAGCATTAGAGGGGCACGACAGGCAGCAGAGGGGTGCGACAACGTCAAGGGGCACGCGACAGGTGTCGTTTGCTCACGGCCAGTCGGGGTGAAGTCTTTGGGGTTTGTTAGGGATGGTTTGAGGCGGTTAGGTTGGATTAGGTTCAGTTAGGGTTAGGTTCAGTTGGGGTTAGGTAGGTTCGATCCTAGGCTAGGTTGGGGGTTAGGTTTACCTCTTAGAGCCGGTCCTTCTTGGCTTGAGTCCACGTCTGTACGGTTGCAGCCTCTTGTCCAGCCCACCTTGGTTGCAGCCCTTTGGTCTAGACCCACTTAGCCCACATGTCTTGAACCCACCTCACCCAATGAGCCCACATGGCTAGGTCTATCACTCCCTCTCTCTCCTCCCAAGTATTTGCATGCACCCTTTACATGGACCCCCTCACCTCTATTTATAGACATTTGAGGTGGGTCTTGGATTTGGGTTTGGGATTTGGATCTAGATCCAAATCCAAACACTATTTGGATATGGATATTGGATCTCGGATATTTTGAGATCCGTATCCGATCCAAACCCAATATTTTTATGGATACAGATCTGGATATTTTAGTCCAGATCTGATCCATTCCAAACACTATTTGGATCCAATTCAAATCCAAACAATTTGGATCGACCCAAACACTATTTGGATTGGCCCAAATCCAAACACTATTCATTACATGGATTTGGATTTGGATATTTATGGTCCAGATCCAAATCAAAATTTCTTCGAACAGTCCTTCTTGGCTTCTTGAGGTGAACGATCTGTGTGGGCACTAGCTTCATCAGCGCTCCGTCTGGTGCTGGGTTTTCCCCAACTTTGTCGTCCAGACTTCGTCTCGCCGTTTGTCGTTCTAGACTCCATTGAGCTTTTCATCAAACGACCTCTGCTTTCTCTTGTTTTTGATCAGGGAGTGGCTTTTGAAGCTCTGGGCTTGAATCCTCTTCTGGACTAGGGTCTCCTTTTGCCTTCTGTACCTATTTTTATATTTTAAAACAGGTTATCGTTTTGGCTCAAACGAGTTTTTTGGTGTTTTTGAGATTTTTTGAAATATAGAAGATTTGGGGTGTTTACAGATACCCCTCTTTGGCATTATCCAAATGTATTTGGATAATGGCAAAGGAGAAACACCCCATTTTGGTTTTTCTCTCAAATTTTCTCGAGAATACACCATTTATTTCGCAAAAACCCTATTTTCTTTTTCCACAAGTGGGGATTTTTAGCAAAGGAGGCTTTTCCTAGCTATTTTCCTATATGTATGATCATGCACGAATGACTCTGTGAATGCATGCATGAGAAAAAATTTATTTTTGGGTTTTGAGCCCGAAGAGAGCCTTTTGAGGCTGGCTGCTCCGAGCAAGTTTTTACCCATGTCTTCTTGATATTTTCTGGTTTTCGAGCTTTAGAGAGAGCCTTTTGAGGTTGTCTACTCTAAGCAGGTTGTACCCTTATCTTTTTGACATTCGTGGGTTTTTCGAAAATTTCTTTTTGAAAAGGAACTCCTTTTAACTTGTATCGAAAAGGACTTCCATTTTTCATACTTCCCTTCATTCGGGTTTCAATACCTGCTACTCAGTAGAGGTTTTTGGGTAGGAAAACTTGGAAAACATTTCAAAGTTCCATTTCCTACAAAATAGAGTCGAGTTCTCAAACAAAATGAAATCCAAATAAGCCGATTTTATTCGTACTTTAGGATTTTCGCAAATTTGAATCTTTTTCCTCGGGGATAAGCCGTAGGGATATGGGAAAGAGATACCACGGTCCCTTCTGAAGCGTCCCATGGTTTTAGGCAAAGAATCAGAAAATCGCTCTTTGGAGCTTTGGCTTTTTGTTTCTTTTTTCACAGAGGGTCTCCCTTTGGGAGTATTTTTTCATTAATCCCTCTTTTCTTTAAAGGAGAGTAGCTCTTTGGAGGAGTTTTTGTATTCCCTGCTTATGAAGGGAAGACCTCTTTGGGAGGAGTTTTTTTATATCCCCTTTTTCTTTTGAAACGAGAAGACCTCTTTCGGAGGAGTTTTTGTATTCCCTGTTTATGAAGGGAAGACCACTTTCGGAGGAGTTTTTGTATTCTCATTTTTTTCTTTTTCTTTTGAACACAGCCAATTTTCCTTTTCGGAGAGAAAGTAGGATGGAAGGCTTATCCCTTTAGTTACTCGATTCAAACGAGATCGTCCTATTTCTTAATAGCATCTGCTATTCGAAAATATTTTGATATTTTGAACAAGGCTTAGTCTTGTAAGCCAGGGTTCTTTGAAATATCACCAATTCATTTTTGGAAGACTCTACTTTTCGAAAAGTATAAATTCCTCCATTCAGGGTTATACAATCTACTTCGATCCTTCTTTCAAGAAGTTTCAAAGGAGTTCGATTTTTCAAAATCTTTTTGAAAAAGAATTTAACATAAACCCTTTTGAATATTTGGGCATTTTTGGGGTTTTGCTAATTTTGACCCACAATATCAACAAGTTTTTCTATTTTTGTTGCCCTTTTGAAGACATGGGGACATTCCTACTCAGGTTTGCCAACCTTTTGGGCTTTCTTCGGAGTGATATGATGCATGCTATGCACTCCATGTGATTCAAAATGGAAATACATGTCTTTATGCAACGATGAACATATGAAATGTATCTCACAAATCATGAAGGAGATGCATTCGTTTATCCATGAAAAGTGTCTAAGGGCTGTACTTAAAAATGCCCCTAGCTTGATGGGAATTTCACATGGCCATATGGTGAAGGGCCATGACTTTTCAAAAGGATTTTGGATGGACAATGGTATGTTCATGTCCATGCACTTCCATGGTTTTTCTAACATGATCATGACACTTTTTGCTCAAGGATGGAAAACACAACCAGCCCTAAGTGATTGTCATGGCCATCATGTTTGATTTCGACATGGTCTCCAGATTTTCATCGTGAAACTCATGTGCTTTATCCTAACACAATCAAGGTTTTCATATAAACCCGAAGTTTGAGAATCCTTCTTTTCAAAAGCCATATGTAGGGTTAAAACTTTTGAAATTTTGATCCCTTTTGAGAAAGCAATTTTGGGAAATCCTCCCTTTCTATATGAAGATGGTTTTATACAATCGAAATATGTTTCCCATACTTGGTTTTGGTCAAGCATGGTTTTTTGGAATTCATTTTGAAGATTCATGCTTTCATGGGGCATTTGATCAAGTATGGCGAATGTGTCTCAAAGAGGCACCTTAGCCACACGACATAGGGCTTGTCCCTTCATGGAGTCTTGAGTTTTTGAAACTCATACTCTGTTGAAAGGGGCTGCCATTTACTTTGACTATCTGTTTAAGATAAGTTTTCAAAATGAGTGCTTTAGTGAACATCATTCCTGTAGACATGAAAATTCTCATTTCAAAGTTTATGAGACAAACTTGAAATGAAACTTTCCACACTTACGCTTGCGCGAGCGTGCCAGCTAGTTCAAAACTAGCAAATGTTTGTAAGACTTCTAGGCAATTGTGTGCAAGCGGGATCTTTTCACTCACACCTTCTTGAGCCGATGCTCAAGGGTCAGTGTTGAGCGCTTAGGAATTTCATTTTACAGCAAAACATGACTCCCTTTTACATAAACAAGTGTCTTTGAAAAATTTGTTGAACTTGTGCACTCGGATTCAATACTTGGAAAAACACAAGCTGCTGAAAATGGAGAATTCTGTTTTCAGAGCTGTTTTCTAAGGGAGTTTTCAAGGCATCACAGACTTCCAAAAATTATCAAAATTTTACCCGACGAAGCTGGTAGTGTGGAGAGACTGTAGCCTTTTTCAAATCTACATTTAGAGCAGTATTGAATCAGAAACAAATAATCTACTCAGACCACTTCACTGACTCAAAATAGTTCTGTTTCAGAAATACATAAACTCAAAAATGAGTCTGTATCTCTCTGCTCAGAACTCCAATTTTGATGGTTTTGATGTTGTTGGAAAGCTATGGATGTTAGCTTTCCAATTCATCAAAAATCAATTAATTTGGACTCCTGTGGACAGTGATATTAGACTTTTACCCAACCTCTATTTCAGGAAATCTGACTGTGCAGACAGTGGTGCAAAAATTTGGTCATTCTTAATCTGCTTTTATTACGTGGCTGAGCAAACCTAAAATCTTGCCAATTTTATACAGAGTGTCCAAATGTGTGTGGAATTAATGTGCCAAATTTTGAGACATAGGAAAACTAGGAAACATTGCAAAACTCTCCTACTTACACAAAAAAGTCTAATTCTCAAACAAAATAAGATTCAAATGAATAAATCCTATTCCTACTTTAGGATTTTCCTAGATAAAACCTTTCTCCATTGGGATAAGTCATAGGGATAGGGAAAGAATTACCACGGTCCCTTCTGAAGCATCCCGTGGTTTAAGGCCAAAAAGGGGAAAAGTTGCTCTTTTTGAGCTTTTGGCAATTTTTCTCTTTTTTTCATAGAGGGCCTCCTTTTTCTTTGGAGGATTTTTCTTTTGCTTTTTCCTCTTTCTTTTTCAATCAAAGCACTCTTTTCTGCTTTGCTTTTCTTTTTCTTTTGAAGACAAATTTTTGGAGGGATATCATTTTTTTCTATTTTGCCAAATTTTCCTTTTTGGGAAGGAGAAGCGAAATGGGGAGAGACTTATCCCAATGGTTTACTCGATTCATCTAAGATCACCCTATTTTGAAATAGCATATACCATTTGGAAATATTTTGCTATTTTGAACAAGGCTCGATTTTGTAAGATGGGGATTTTTGAAATATAGCCCATAAATTTTGAAAACTCTACCTTTCATAAGGCCCTATTTCCCTTGTTTAGGTTCATACGATCCACCTTGATCCTTCTTCAAGAAGTTCAAAGGAGATCCCATTCGAAATATTTTCAAAAGAGAGTAGACCCTATACATGATATCTTTTCAAATGTTGAGCATTTATAGGGTCTACCAAGTTCCTACCGTCAACATCAACCAACCAATAAGCATTGTTAGTGGTGGTTCCACGCACAACATAAGGACCATCCCACTTGGGCCGCCACTTTCCAAGGGGGTGTGGGCCTCGGTGGTGAATGGTTTTTAGCACTAGGTCTCCCACTTTGAAGTGGCGAGCCTTCATGTGCTTCTCGTAGTGTCGGGCTACCCTTTGCCTATATGCATGTGCATGATCTATAGCAAGTAGCCTCTTTTCATCCAACAAGTCAAGTTCGACCATTCTAGTATGTTGTAGGGTTTCTAATGGAATATCTAATGCAAGTGATGTATGAAATGAATGAAGCTTGGTATGAATGGGGAGTATGGCACTCGTGCCATAGACCAACTCGAATGGGGTGGCATTTGTTGGGGTTCGAATGGAAGTTTTATAAGCCCACAAGGCTTCATCGAGCTTCTCATACCATGTCCTACCTTTTTCTATGGTTTTCTCAATGATGCTTATGAGGGTTTTGTTTATGGCTTCGGCTTGGCCGTTGCCTTGGGGGTAGTAGGGCGATGAGAAGTGTTGAGTCATGCTATATGTGACACATAATTTTTCCATCTTCTCATTCTTGAATGGGGTGCCATTATCGGACACTAGGTCTTTTGGTACTCCAAATCGGGCCAAGATATTTCTCTTAATGAATGACACTACATGTTGTCCTTGGACATTAGCCAGGGATGTAGCTTCAACCCATTTAGAGAAATATTCGGTGGCCGCTAGGATGAACCTATGTCCATTGGATGCATTGGGGGATATGGGTCCTACGATGTCGAACGCCCACATGGCAAAAAGCCATGGGCTTACGATGGAATGCAAAGTGGATGATGGGGTGTGAATGATATGCCCGTGTATTTGACATTGATGACATTTCCTAACATGATCATGGCAATCTTGTCTTAGGGTGGACCAAAAATACCCAGCTCTAAGTATCTTCATGGCCATCATATTCGCATTAACATAACCTCCACACTCTCCATCGTGGAATTCATGCATTATGGTCCTAACCTCTTCAAGGTCTACACATCGCAACAAGATGCCCGTAAAACTTTTCTTGTAAAGCACCCCTCCCAAAATTACATACCGGGTTGAAATTTTTCTAATAAAAGCTTGATCTTTTGAAGAAGCATATTCGGGAAATCCTCCATTTTCTAAAAATTTTTAATGTCATAAAACCAAGGTTTATCATTCGGGTTTTGGTCATTTTGGCAAATCTCTAAATCGTGCGTGGATGGAATGGGTGAGTGCCATATCTCTAAGGATCGGGTTCTCAAGGTGGGATCGACCCTTAAAACGGATCCTAAGGAGGAGAGGGCATCCGCTATGGTGTTGTCCTCTCTCCCTATGTGAGTGAGTGTGCATGACTTGAAGGAGTCGACCAACTTGGTGGCCAACTCGTGATACGGAATGAGTTTTTCATGTTTGACTTGCCAAATTTTCAAAACTTGGTTCACAACCAGTAAAGAGTCTCCAAAGATTTCAATGCATGCTGCCCCTAGATTTTTCAAGACTTTTAGGCCTTGTATGAGAGCCTCATATTCAGCCACGTTATTTGAACACTCAAAATCTAGACGAATTGTAATGGGTATCTCTCCCTTTTCGGGGGATATGAGAATGACTCTAACACCTGCCCCTTGTTGGTTACGTGCCCCATCAAAGTACATTTTCCATACTTGGTTTTCATTAAAACAGTTTGCTAAAACATGGTTTTGGAAATCGTTTGCAAATATGCCTTCGTTGGGCATCTCATCAAGTATGGGATATGTTTCTTCCAAGGGGAACTCGGCCACATGATCGGCTAGGACTTGCCCCTTAATGGAGGTTTGGTGGTGATATTTCAAGTCATATTCCATTAAGAGGAGTTGCCATTTACCAAGCCTACCCGTTAGGATAGGTTTTTCAAACAAGTGTTTGATCGGATCAAGCTTAGACACTATCCATATCTCATGATCTAGGAAGTAATGTCTAAACTTTTGGCAAGCTCATACTAATGCCAAGCACGTTTTCTCCATGGCTTGATAATTTCTTTCATATGCCAAGAGAGTTTTCGAAATATAGTAAATGGCACACTCTTTGTGGCTATCATCCTCATGTTGAGCTAATAAAGCACCCATTGCATTCGTATGTATGGAAATGTAAAGAAGTAAAGGTTTTCCTTGCTTTGGAGGTTTCAAAATTGGAGGATTCACCAAATAAGTTTTCAATCTTTCAAAAGCTTTTTGACACTCATCGTCCCACGAAAATTTTACCCCTTTTCGCAAAAGTTTGTTGAAAGGTTCGCATCTTGTTGCTAGATTTGAAATGAACCTCCTAATGGCTTGGAGGTGACCTTGGAGGCTTCGGATTTGGGTCAAGTTGGATGGTGGAGGCATATCTATGATGGCTTGACACTTAGAGGGGTCTACTTCAATGCCCCTTTGGCTCACCATAAAGCCCAAAAGCTTACCAGATTCTACCCCGAATACACATTTTTGAGGGTTTAGTTTCACTTTGTAAAGCCTAAGTCTTTCGAAAACTTTTTGCAAAGACTCAATGTGAGTAACTCGGGTTTTTTATTTCACCAAAAGATCATCCACGTATACTTCCAAGAGCTCGTGAATTTGATCATGAAAGATAGTAGTCATAGCTCTTTGGTATGTGGCACCGGCATTTTTCAAACCAAACGGCATAACTGTGTAACAGTATGTGCCCCAAGGTGTAGTAAAAGTAGTTTTTGCCTGATCTTTTGGTGCTAACTTAATTTGATTGTAACCCGAATAGCCATCCATGAAAGAAAACATTTCATGATTTGCAGTGCTATCCACTATCAAATCAATATTTGGTAGAGGAAAATTGTCTTTTGGAGTGGCTTTGTTCAAATTTCTAAAATCAATGCAAATCCTAATTTTCCCATTGGATTTTCGAACTACAACAATATTTGAAAGCCATTCTGAGTACGCAATGGGTTTTATAAATCTGGCTTTTAAAAGATCTTCTAAACCCTCTTCCACTTGTGCATGCACATCGGGGTAAATCTTTCTAAGCTTTTGCTTTATGGGTTTGGCATTCGGTTCTAGGGGAAGACGATGCTCTACTACCATTGGGTCTAAACCCGGCATGTCTTCGTAGGTCCATGCAAACACATCTACATATGATTTGAGAAATGTGATGAATGATGTCCTTTCATGCTCATGTAAACATGCACCTATTTTAACATGCTTGGGATTAGACTCACTCCCTAGATTTACTTCCACAAAAACCCCTCCTACGGAATTTTAAGGTTTTTTTAAATCAAGGATTCTATGGAACTCGGGAAGCTCGGAGGTTTGGTCCTCCTCATGGACGAGGGGATCTTCCTCTTTGCTTTGATCGCTCTTGAGAAATTTGGGTTCTACGAAAGTGCTAGGCAAGGCACACGGTTTTGGAACATCTACCACTTTCAAAAAACTAGGGCTTTTAACAAAGACAATGTTTTTGGGTTTTTCAAGATTTTTGATTTTTTTGGCTTTTTCGAGATTGCTCTTTGGAGATGAAATGTACAAAACCTTGTTTTTGGTATTTTTACACTTTTCAATTTTTTTGGCTTTTTGTAAACATAAGGAAGGAACAAAAACCACATTCTTTTTGGAATTTTCAAAATTTTCAATTTTTTGGGCTTTTTGTAAACAAATGGAAGGAGGAGAAATGTAAATCACATTCTTTTTGAGATTTTTGAAATTTTTTATTGTTTTTGTGTTTTGGGAATTTTCTAAATGTTTTTGGATTTTGCAAATTTCTAATTTTTTTGGGTTTTTGGATGTGGCGGGGTCTTCCATCAAACCTACAAAGAAAACACCATGCATTAGGCTCTAAATAAGAGGTCTAAGTCATAGGTTTCGGTGTTAGGAGGTTCTAAGGCACCCTTGATCCAAGTGGTCGCGGGTGGAGGTTCGGGTGGTATGGATGGGTCGTAGCCTATCCCATACCGGTTTTGGTTTATGTTTGACACTATGAATTCAAGACAACCTTGGTTTTGGCTCCCTAGGCCTTGATAAGGCATATAACCCATGTTCAACATCATGTTCCAAGGCTTCTTCAATTTTGAAAATGTTTTATAAAGGGGATGGCCTTGGAACTTGGTGTCGTCCGTGTCATGCTCAAACACTTTTATGGACTTGGCGAGGACTTTGGGTAGTTTTGAGATGGTCTTGAGCGGGCTAGCCTTGGGCGGCCCTTTTATGTGCACGACACCTTTTGGTTTGGGATGAGCTACCAAGGGTTCACCTAGTTTTGACTCATGGGTTTTGTCACCTGATAAGCATGGGAAATTTTGTATTCCCTGCAGTTGGGGGTGATTCTCTCCTAGAATTACCACAACTTGATTTTGGAGGGGTATTTTTACACACCTATGAAAGGTAGATGGCACAGCCCGCAAGATATGTATCCATGGCCTTCCTAGGAGTAGGTTATAATGGGGGTGTATGTCTAAAACATGAAACAACCCGGAATGACTTATGCCCCCTACTTCTATGGGTAACTCTATGACTCCTAAAGGTTTGGATGCGTTTCCATCGTATCCTGTGATCACGATGGAACTCGGGTTTAGAGAGGTTAAGGAGACTCCTATTTTGTAGGCCATGTGTAGTGGAAGTATATTTAGACCTCCTCCGCCATCAACCAAACACTTGTCTAGAGGATGGTGATTCAATACCACCTCTATATGCAAGGCTTGGTTATGGTTTTGGTAGGGTTGTTCTAGCTCATCTTCCGAAAACACAATGGGAGGTTTAGCACAAATGGGTGAGACTAGGAAGGAGAGGGACTCAGGGGTTATGGTTGGGTTAACCTTGGCCTTCTCTAAGATCTTTTCTAAAACTTGTCTAGGGGATGTTTAGATAAGCTCTAGGATTGACATGTTTATGGGAATCTTAGCAAGGTGATTTTCAAAATCATATGGGGTTACCACATTGTTTTTACCCATGAGATGCGATGCTTTGGGAATGCATGATTTTGAAGGGCCGGGGATAACGATCACTTCCTTGCTAGCATCTTTTGCTAAGTGTGGGGGTTGGTAGATCCTTCCGGACCTAGTGACCTTGTCCACACCTTCCCTATGGCTCGTTCCTAGGTGGGCTCTAGTTTGATGCTTGGGAGCACCTCGAATCTCTAATAAGGCTCTAGTTGGGGGCGGGACTCTAAGCGCTCCCTGAATCACTACTTGCTTGGCTTTTTTTATTACGAGCAGTGGTGTGTGACAAGTAGTGTGATCCGTATGCCATGCATGTTCCAAACCATTCAAATGAGAGGAGAGAGTATATACCTGCTTGTCCTTCCCGCTAGTGCTTGCATGGTTGGGGAAGGGTTCCTTGAGTACGGCTTGGGCAGGCTCCGGTTCCTCGGTGACCTGGAGCCGGCCTTGCTCGATCAAGTCCTCTATTTTGTTTAAAAGGGTGTAGTAGTGATTTGTATCATGGCCTTTGAGTCTATGATACTTGTGTAAACACCCCGAAATCCCACGAATTTCTTAAAACAGACCTGGTTTTGTACAAGCAGCCCTGTAGACGCGCGAAAATCCCTGCCTCTTCGCCTCTTTCGGGACTTGGAGTGGATCTTATCGTGCGTCTAAGGCCTATGTATACAAATAGGGCGTGCCAGCTAGCTTACTTAAGCTAGCGAAGATATATTTAACACTGACTTCTAAACGTGGCGACTGTGAGCAAGTAAGCTCTTGTCGTCGCAGACCTTCTTGCACCGATGCGCAAGGGTCAGTCTGTACGCTTTTGCAAAAATCGAGTTTTTGGGGAGAAAGTCCACGAAGCGGTTTGAGGTGTCTATTTCAGGTCTTTAAGATGCGATTGCATGTTTTAGATCACGTGGATTTGCACGTGCCTAAATCTTTTCTTTTATCCCTTTTTGGGTCGCCTAGTTTGTGTGTTATGAACACTCCACTACATGGGTGAATTCGAGCGGGGGTTGCTTCGATGCAATATGCGTCCTACCTCGTGGTATGGCGTAGATGCAATGCAAACTCACGCTACTCCAAAGGGAAAACCCGAAATGTAAAGACAATACTGAAGGGAAATAACAGAAGGGAAATAACCGAAGGGAGATAACCGAAGGGAAATAACTGAAGGGAAATAACCGAAGGGAAATAACCGAAGGGAAGTATGTATATATCTTATGTATATGAGCCCTTACTCGGGTCTTGCAAATAAGAGCGAAGGCTCAATGTGGGTGCGTGCTTGAATTGAAAGACTTACACACACGACATGAATTTAAACCCAAATATAAATTGCAGTATGGCCTTGACTAAGGTCTTGGGAATAAGAGCGAAGGCTCAATGTGTGTGAGAGTGCTTGAATTGAAAGACTACCCACACGACATAAATGAAACCCAAATATAAATTGCAGTATGGCCTTGACTAAGGTCTTGGGAATAAGAGCGAAGGCTCAATGTGTGTGAGAGTGCTTGAATTGAAAGACTACCCACACGACATAAATGAAACCCAAATATAACTGCAATAAGGCCTTTACTAAGGTCTTGGGAGTAAGAGCGAAGGCTCAATGTGTGTGAGAGTGCTTGAATTGAAAGACTACCCACACGACAAGAAATGAAACCCAAATAGTATAGGTCGGCCCTTACTTGGGTCTTTCAAATAAGAGCGAAAGCTCAATGTGTGTGAGAGTGCTTGAATTGAAAGACAACGCACCCAACTTAAACAAAACCCTTCGAAAATGAAAGCATATATACACTTATATATTAGGGGCTGATTAGGCCCGTGTGTGTTCAAAATTGTGCACGACTAAGAGAGTGCACGTGTGTGGTTGTGCCAAGCCACGTTATTACAAGCGGGGGGACTATGCTCCGTTATTACAACCCCGTATCAAATTGAATTTCAAGCAAGTGTATGACTAAAGACCGAGTTTAGACACTTACGAGTAGCTGGTCCGTAGGGGTCTTGCTTGAGCGTGGGCTTGGCCTTGGGCTGCAAACGGGAGCTCCGCGAAGGTAGGTGATCAAGAGTGCTGGCCGGCTGCAAGTGGGGCGCGGGATAGGCGCCTCGGAGGTGGCCGGCGGCAAGTGGATGGCACCTCAAGGTAAGGGGTTTAAATGGCTGAATGAGTGGGTTCTTAGGGTTACTAGGGGAGTTGGGAGTTTAGGGAAATTGGACCTAAGAGGTGAGCTGGTGGGAGGGCCGAGTAGGACACCTAGGGGAAAGCCGAATGGGACATGATAGCTAGGTAGTGGCCAGCAACTTGGGTTATACTAGGTTCGGCTAGGTTTAGGTGGTGGCGGCAAAAGGGCTGAGATGAAGGTAGGATGGGTGGCTAAGAGTGGAGAGGTGGTAGAGAGGGGCTTTGAGGGAGTTTGGGGTACTTACCGAATGGGGAGAGGTGGCGGATGAAGTGGGAAGGTGGCGGGCAGGTGGCGGGCAGGTGGCTGTCGGCTGGTTCGGTTGGGTGGAGGTGGTGGCAGCAAAAGGGCTGAGATGAAGGTAGGATGGGTGGCTAAGAGTGGAGAGGTGGTAGAGAGGGGCTTTGAGGGAGTTTGGGGTACTTACCGAATGGGGAGAGGTGGCGGATGAAGTGGGAAGGTGGCGGGCAGGTGGCTGTCGGCTGGTTCGGTTGGGTGGAGGTGGTGGCGTCCGGCTGGGTGGAAGGGTGGTTCCCACTTGGAAAACCCGCCCACAAGGAGGGGGGTTTAAATAGGGGATGGGTAGGTCGGTTAGGGCTGGGCTGAGGGTAGTGGTTAGGTGGTTTAGGTAGGGTGGTATGTAGATAAGGTGGGCTGGAAGGGGTTGGGCCAGATATTTTAAAACTAGGGGTTTGGGTAAATCGTGGGCTAAGGGTGGTTTAGGGGTTTAGGGCTAGGTTAGGTGGTTGGGTTTTAGGGTGAGGTTTAGTGAGCTAGGTTAGGTGATTAGGCTAGGTTTAGGCTAGGATTAGGGAAATTAATCTAGGTTTAGGGAAGGATTAGGGAAGTGGGTTAGGTGATTAGGTTGGGATTAGGCCAGGATTAGGGAAGTGGGTTAGGTGATTAGGTTTAGATTAGGGGTGGATTAGGGGTTTAGGCTAGGTTTAGGCATTTTGGGCTAGGTTTAGATGAAGGAGCTCCCTTAGCATGGCCCATAGACCTTGATCACCCCATGTTGGTGCAGCCCTAGGTTAGGTTTTAGCTAATTACAAGCTTAAACCCACTCAATTAGGCTAACCCACAAGATTAAACCCAAACTTGACACACAAGTCAAGCTTAATACAACACTCTTGATATTTTTCACCCCCACTCTCTCTCATGCCCAATATCCCACGTGAATTTCAAGTGGGCCCCACCTCCATTTATGAGAAGGTGATGTGGGCCATGGATATGGATATTGGATTGGATCTCTGGATCCAAATCCAAATCCAAGTCCACATATGGGTTTGGGTTGGAATCTGGATATATATGGTCCAGATCCAATCCAAACTGAACTCTGACTCCTTCGAGCTGGGTTCGAAACGGACGATTCGTGCGGGGCCTGACAGCATCAGTACTCCGTCTGCGTTGGGTCTTCGCCAACATAGTCGTCCGCCTCCGTTTCTGCCTTCCGGAGATGACTTCAAATGCTATTTTGATAAGAACAGGGTCTTGGACGTTCGAGATCCTGGGATGTGAATCAGATACAAGAGTTGCTGCGCCGGGCTCGACATGTGCTCCGGTTCCGGGCTCTTCTTAGCTCTCCTGGTCCTGTCTTGATCGGGCCAAGCCACTTCGGGGTTTCAAAACGTGTTTTAAAAGGGTTTTCAAAAGCCATATTATATGTTTTAGAAAGATAAAGTTTAAAACATATGTACAGGGTTGTTTGGAAGGCTCCTGGGTTTCCAAACTCAAAATGGCCCTTTGGGGGCTGCTTGTATAAAACCAGATTCGTTTAAGAAATTCGTGGGATTTTGGGGTGTTTACAAGCCCCAAAGGGCCATTTTTGAGTCTGGAAACCCAGGAGCCTTCCAGACAACCCTGTACATACGTTTTAAACTTCATATTTCAAAAATATGTAATATAGCTTTTGAAAACCTGTTAAAACACGTTTTTGAAACCCCGAAGCGGCTTGGCCCGATTAAGACAGGACCAGGAGAGCTAAGAAGAGCCCGGAACCGGAGCACATGTCGAGCCCGGCACAGCAACTCTTGTATCACATCCATACCTCCAGGATCTCGAACGTCCAAGACCTTGTTCTTATCAAAATATCATTTGAAGTCATCTCCGGAAGGCAAAAACGGAGGCGGACGACCATGTTGGCGAAGACCCAACGCAGACGGAGTACTAATGCTGTCAGGCCCCACACAAATCGTCCGTTTCGAACCCAGCTCGAAGGAGTCAGAGTTCAGTTTGGATTGGATCTGGACCATATATATCCAGATCCCAATCCAAACCCATGTGTGGACTTGGATTTGGATTTGGATCCAGAGATCCAATCCAATATCCATATCCATGGCCCACATCACCTTCTCATAAATGGAGGTGGGGCCCACTTGAATTTCACGTGGGATTATGGGCATGAGAGAGAGTGGGGATGGATAATATCAAGAGTGTTGTAATTAAGCTTGACTTGTGTGTCAAGTTTGGGGTTAATCATGTGGGTTAGCCTAATTGAGTGGGTTTAAGCTTGTAATTAGCCAAAACCTAACCTAGGGCTGCACCAACATGAGGTGGTTAAGGTCTATGGGCCATGCTAAGGGAGCTCCTTCACCTAAACCTAACCCTAAACACCTAATCCTAGCCTACCACCCTAATCCACCCCTAATCTGAGCCTAATCACCTAACCCACTTCCCTAATACCGGCCTAATCCCAACCTAATCACCTAACCCACTTCCCTAATCCTTCCCTAAACCTAGGTTAATTTCACTAAACCTAGCCTAATCACCTAACCTAGCTCACTAAACCTCACCCTAAAACCCAACCACCTAACCTAGCCCTAAACCCCTAAACCACCCCTAGCCCACAATCTACCCAAACCACTAGTTTCTAAAAATATCTAGCCCTACCTTTTCTAGCCCACCTTATCTTCATACCACCCTACCTAAACCACCTAACCACTACCCCAAACCCAGCCCTAACCGACCTACCCATCCCTATATAAAACCCCCCTCTTGGGGGCGGGTTTTCCGATCTAGGAGCCCACCTAGATCCCAGCCGGGTCCTCTCCTTCCCCAAGTCCAGCCGAACCTGCTCCACTTCCCCAGCTGCTCCACCTGCGCCGCCTGCACCACCACCATCCCTCCATTCCACCACCACTTGCACCGCCATCTCCACCACCTCCCGGCCGAGCTTCACAACCTGCCCATCTTCCTTCCAGCCGATCATCACCTTCTCCCCATTCGGTAAGTACCCCCCACTCTACCTAGCTCCTTCTCTACTCCCTCTCCACTCCTAGTCACCCACCATACCACCACCTTACCTACACATCAGCCCTTTGCTGCCACCCTTCTCACTCAACCGAACCTAGCACACCCGAAACCACCGGCCACTACCTAACTACCCCAACTACACCCGGCCATCCATCTCTTTTCCCCTAGGACTCCCATTCGGCCTTCCCTTAAACTCCCCATAGGTCCACATTCCCTAACACTCTATACTCTCCATTCGTGGCCCTACATATTCACTTGGCCTAGCCCCTTTAATCCCCTGCATCAAGGCGACACCCACTTGCAGCCGGCCACCTTCGAGGCGGCTATCCCGCGCCCCACTTGCAGCCGGCCAGCACCCTTTGTCATTCACCCTCGCGGAGCTCCCGTTTGCAGCCCAAGGCGAAGGCCAAGCCCATGCTCAAGCAAGGCCTCTACGGACCAGCTACTCGTAAGTGCCTAAACTCGGTCTTTAGTTGTATACTTGCTTGAGATTCAATTTGATACGGGGTTGTAATAACGGAGCATAGTCTTCCCCCGCTTGTAATAACGTGGCTTGGCACACCCACACACGTGCACTCTCTTAGTTGTGCACGATTTGAACACACACGGGCCTAATCAGCCCATAATATATAAGTATATACATATACTTTCATTTTTGAAAGGTTTTTGCTTAAGTTGGGTGCGTTGTCTTTCAGTTCAAGCACTCACACACATTGAGCTTTCGCTCTTATTTGAAAGACCCAAGTAAGGGCCGACCTATACTATTTGGGTTTCATTTTATGTTGTGTGTGTAAGTCTTTCAATTCAAGCACTCTCACACACATTGAGCCTTCGCTCTTATTCCCAAGACCTTAGTCAAGGCCATACTACAATTTATATTTGGGTTTAATTTCATGTCGTGTGTGTAAGTCTTTCAATTCAAGCACGCACCCACATTGAGCCTTCGCTCTTATTTGCAAGACCCGAGTAAGGGCTCATATACATAATCTATATACGTATCTCCCTTCGGTTATTTCCCTTCGGTTATTTCCCTTCAGTATTGTCTTTACATTTCGGGTTTTCCCTTCGGAGTAGCGTGAGTTTGCATTGCATCTACGCCATACCACGAGGTAGGACGCATATTTGCATCAAAGCAAGCCCCGCTCGAATTCGCCCATGTAGTGGAGTGTTCATAACACACAAACTAGGTGGCCCGAAAAGGGATAAAAGAAAAGACTTAGGCATGTGCAAATTCACGTGATCTAAAACATGCAATCGCATTTTAAAGACCCGAAATAGACACCTCGAATCGCTTCGTAGACTTTCTCTCCAAAACTCGATTTTTTCAAAGCGTACAGACTGACCCTTGCGCATCGGTGCAAGAAGGTCTGCGACGACAAGAGCTTACTTGCTCACAGTTGCCACGTTTAGAAGTCAGTGTTAAAAATATCTTCACTAGCTTAGGTAAGCTAGTTGGCACGCCCTATTTGCATACATAGGCCTTAGACACACAAGAGGATCCGCTCCGAGCCCTGAAAAGGTAAAGAGGCAGGGATTTTCGCGCGTCTACAGAGATTGGCACGCCCGGTGGGACGTGAGCCTTTAAAAAATCGAGTTTTTAAGTAGAAGTCTTGCGAAAATTTTGTAAAAGGTGTCATTTTAACTTGTTTTCTTTGCTTGTACTTAGGACATTTTGAAAAAAGCTTGAAAAGCATGTCAAAATCCAATCCAAGTGAAGTGTCGAGCCAAGGCTCATGCGCATCAAGTTCTCACTCTAGGAGGATTTTCAAAAATAAAATAAAACTAGATGAAATCGAGGACTTGAGAAGGGAGTTTGAGGCCAAAATTGATGCTCTCAGCCAAGAGGCTGAAGTAGGCGATTCATGTTCATCAAACAGTGAACAAAGGCCTAAAAAGAAATCTGAAAAACCTCGCAAGCAAAAAGAGGCCTCCGTAATCGAAGGCAACCAATACCACGAGTCCTTCACACAAAAGGACCGTAAAGCCCTTGTAAACACCCCAAATCTTCTATTTTTCAAAAACTCTCGAAACACCAAAAAGCTCATTTGAGCCAAAACGACGACCTGTTTTGAAATGTGAAGACAGGTACAGAAGGCAAAAGAAGACCCTAGGCCCGAAGAGGATTCAAGCCCAGAGCTTCAGAAGCCACTCCCTGATAAAAAAACAAAAGAAAGCAGAGCCCATTTGATGAAAAGCTCAACGGAGTCCAGAACGGCAAAACGGAGTCCGAACGACAAAGTTGGGGAAAACCCAGCACCAGACGGAGCGCTGATGAAGCCAGTGCCCGCACAGATCGTTCGCCTCAAGAAGCCAAGAAGGACTGTCCGAAGAAATTTTGATTTGGATCTGGACCATATATATCCAGATCCAAATCCATGTAATGAATAGTGTTTGGATTTGGGCCAATCCAAATAGTGTTTGGGTCGATCCAAATAGTGTTTGGATTTGGATTGGATCCAAATAGTGTTTGGATTGGATCGGATTTGGATCAAAATATCCAGATCCGTATCCATAAAAATATTGGGCTTGGATCGGATACAGATCTCAAAATATCCGAGATCCAATATCCAGATCCAAATAGTGTTTGGATTTGGGTATGGATCCAAACCCCAAACCCAAACCCAAATCCAAGACCCACCTCAAATCTCTATAAATAGAGGTGAGGGGGTCCATGTAAAGGGTTCATGCAAATATTTGGGAGGAGAGAGAGGGAGTGATAGACATAGCCATGTGGGCTCATTGGGTGAGGTGGGTTCAAGCCATGTGGGCTAAGTGGGTCTAGACCAAGTGGCTGCAACCAAGGTGGGCTGGACCAAGTGGCTGCAACCGTGGAGACGTGGGCTCAAGCCAAGAAGGACCGGCTCCAAGAGGTAAACCTAACCCCAACCTAGCCTAGGTTCGAACCTACCTAACCCTAACTGAACCTAACCCTAACTGAACCAACCTAACCCTAACTGAACCCTAACTAGACCTAACCTAACCCCAACCGCCTCAAACCATCCCTAACAAACCCCAACAACTTCACCCCGGCCGGCCGTGAGCAACCAGCGCCTGCCGCGCGCCCTGAGTCCTGCCGCGCGCCCCTGTTGCCTGCCGCGCCACGCGCCACAGCGCTCCCTGCTGCCTGCCGCGCGCCCCCTCGCCTGCCTGCACGCCCCGCGCCGCAGCGCGTCCTGCGCCACAGCGCGCCCCGCGCCACTGCAGCCGCGTCAGGCGCCCGTCTGCTGCGCCAGGCGCCCAACGGCCGCGCCAGCCACCCGACCACCTCCCTGCTGATTTGACCACCCCCCTGCCGACCTAACCTGCACCCTGGCCGTGACCTGCACCCTAGCACAGACCCTAGGACAGACCCTACACAGCCCCCGTCTTGGCCGAACTTTAGTTCCCCTAAGACCCTAATCGTGCCTCATAGAACCTCTCTCAAAGCCCCCTAGGATAACCCCCTCTTGGCTGCCCAAGGTGAACCGTGAGCCCACGTGCAAGCAAGTTGAACATGGACCAGCTATTTGTAAGTGTCTAAACTTGGTCTATTACATTAACTTGCTTTATATTCAATTAAATTTTGATACGGGGTTGTAGTAAAGGAGCTTCGTCTCCCCCGATTGTAATAACGTGGTTTGACACACCCACACACACGCGCACTTGAGCCTTTCCGCTCTTAGTCGTACACTTTTTGCACACACACGGGCCTAACCAGCCCTTAATATATAGTTATATTTATATACTTTAAGTCAAGGGGGTTTTTAATTAAGTCGTGTGTGTTGTCTTTCCATTTTCCACACGCACACACATTGAGCCTTCGCTCTTACTCCCAAGACCTTAGTAAAGGCCTTATTGCAGTTATATTTGGGTTTCATTTATGTCGTGTGCGTAGTACTTCAATTCTACACTCACACACATTGAGCTTTCGCTCTTACTCCCAAGACCTTAGTCAAGGCATACTGCAATTTATATTTGGGTTTCATTTCATGTCGTGTGTGTAAGTTTTTCAATTCAAGCACGCACACACATTGAGCCTTCGCTCTTATTTACAAGACCCAAGTAAGGGCCCCTACATATACTCTATATAAAGTATTTCTTTCGGCTACGTCTTTAAGATTCGGGTTTTAAGGTTCAAGTCGTGTGCGTTGTCTTTCAATATATACACGACACACACTTACACAATTGAGCCTTTCCGCTCTTAAGATATAGCCATATTTCCCCTTCCGCTATTTACTTTACAAGTCATTTCCCTTCGGCTATTTACTTTACAAGTCATTTCCCTTCGGCAATTTCCCTTCGGCATTGTCTTTTAAATTTCGGGTTTTCCCTTTGGAGTAGCGTGAGTTTGCATTGCATCTACGCCATACCACGAGGTAGGACGCATATTGCATCGAAGCAAGCCCCGTACTCCCGCTCAAATTCGCCCCATGTAGTGGAGTGTTCATAACACACACCTAGGTGGCCCATAAAGGGATAAAAAGAAAGACTTAGGCACGTGCAAATCCACGTGATCTAAAATCTGAGAATCGTACAAACCCGAATCAAATCGTGCAAGACTTAGGGTCGTCCAACCCTTACAAAGTCAAAATCGCCCAAATGCATGGTTTTCAAAAGGTTTTAAAACACTTCTTCATTCAAAATATATTTTGAGTTAAACTTGTTTCAAAACGAAGTCTCTAAGCGTACAGACTGACCCTTGCGCATCGGTGCAAGAAGGTCTGCGACGTAAAAATCCCGCTTGCCTACAATCGCCTTTCAAAAGTCAGATTGTTTTCAAAACATACTTTGCTAGTTAAAGTAAACTAGCTGGCACGCCCATAAAGCGAAGTAGATTGCGAAAAGGTTCACTTCAGGCCTAAGAACCCGCAAGTGAAAATTTTCGGTGTCTACAGCCCTACAGCAGTTGTTGAAAGGGCAGAATAAAGAGAAAAGAAACTACGCCCTGTCTGATTTCCTTCCTTTGGATTACGAAACAGACAGTGACGATGAAATACCGAACTTCCATCGATATGATGGCATGGGAGACCCTAGGTCTCACTTGCAGCTTTTCTCACGTCGAGCCCATAAGAAGAAAAAGGACTCGATGAAATGGGTGTATTGGTTCCCTCTATCCCTTAAAGGCACAACTGCCAAATGGCTGGCTTCCTACGACTTAAGCCAGTTCGCTACTTTTGAAGAGTTAGCGAACTGCTTCATGCAAAGATTTGCACACAACGTAGAAGTCACGCCGACTCTGAATACCTTAAGGGATACAAAGCAAGGCATGAACGAAGACGTACATGCCTTCATTATAATATGGAGGTCGCTTTTGGGCCAAGTGCGAGAGCCCATATCCGAAGGATGCGCAGTAATGCTCATCCTGGATAATTTTAAAAGCGAATTGAAAACCCTTCTCTCGCTCCATGAGATTTCAACTTTCCATAAGTTGATCAAAAAGGCCTCCCTTTTCGAAACCAACTTGCGAAAAGGGACATACGATCACTTATGGAAAGGAAGTGCCGTTTCAAAAACCCGCTTGGAAAAGCCCATCACATATGGGCTGCCCACGACGGATAAAGGGGCAAAGCCCCATAAAATCGCCAATGTCTGGGTGGATCCAGGCGTGGCCGGCACTTCCAAAAATTTTGAAAAATTAGAAAATAAGAGGGTACACAATTTTCAAAAACCGGTTGAAAAACGGGAGTATACTCCACTGGGGCAACCTATGTCGGAGGTCCTAGACCTCCTACTTGCCCAGGGCATGATAGAACTCCCTGAAATACCCGAAGGAGTCACTTCCAAAGGGGGGTATTTAAACCGATTTTGTAAGTATCATCAGCTCAAAGGCCATGATACCAAACGCTGCTTCTCTCTCTTAAATAAAATTGAGAACTTGATAGCAGAAGGCCGGCTCCAGGTCACTGTGGAACCTGAGCCACCTCAAGCTATCTTTAAAGAACCCTTTCCCAAACATGCCAGTGGCAGTGGGAAAGGAAAGGAGGTATGTACCCTCACCATTTCCAAGGAACTAGCGCGAAAGCCAGAACCTGGTCGACCTACTTATGCGCCCATCCTAGTATTATACAAGAGGCCCGCCCAAGTTGTCATTCGGGGACCACCAAAAGTGGAAACCCCGGTAAAACCAGTTTTAAAAATCCAAGGTTCTCCTCAGCTCATCCTTAGAGCCAAGTTTAGCGCGAACCCTAGGCTGGTCGTGGGGGAAGTCACTAGATCTGGGAGGATCTACCAACCCCCGCACCTTCAAGGTGCTCAAAAGGTGGTCAATGTGCCTGGCCCCTCAAAAGCATGTATCCCTAGTGGTCTGCCAAAAGGAGATAAGGACAAAGTCATCCTAAATCCTTATGACTTCGAAAACCACCTTTCAAAGATTCCTATTCACATGTCTATCCTAGAGCTTATAAAAACCTCGCCTAGGCATATACTTGTATTAGAGAAAATTCTAGAAAGGGCCAAGGTTGATTCGAACATAAGTCTGGAATCCTTGTCTGCCCAAGTGGCTTTATTAGGAGCAAAATCGCCCATCACCTTTTCGGAAGATGATGTAGATAGACCCTACGAAACCCATAACCAGGCCCTGCATATCGAGGTGGTTCTAAACAACCACACTCTGGACAGGTGCCTAGTCAATGGTGGAGGAGGGCTCAACATCCTTCCACTTCATGTGGCGTACAAAATCGGAGTCACCTTGACTTCAGTGAACCCAAGCCCCATCGTTATCACTGGATATGATGGGAATGCGTCTAGACCTTTAGGATCCATCGAACTCCCAATGGAAACGGGAGGGATCGAACACACGGGGGTGTTCCATGTCTTGGACATTCACCCCCATTATAACCTGTTGTTGGGAAGGCCTTGGATACACAGTTTGTGCGCTGTGCCATCCACCTTCCACAGGTGTGTCAAGATCCCTTTTAGGGACCAGGTCGTAGTGATCCTAGGTGAGAGTCACCCACAGCTTTAGGGGATCATAAACTCCCCTTTGTTTATCAAGCTCCCAGGCCCATGAGGCTAACTTGGGGCAAATTATGGTTGAGCCACCTCGGCTCGTGTTGAACAACCCTAGGAAGGTTGTATGTGTGAAGGGGCCGCCTAAAGCAGGCCCCCTCCCGACTTTAATCCTCTTAGGAAAACCCAAGCGTTCCCTATTTCCAAAGCCCCTGGACAAGAGGCCATACGAGCCTAATATGGACGATAGCATGTTCTAGGACCACGACTTGTATCCAACTTTTTCAAAAAACAAAAAGTCGTGGAACATGTTCTTGAACATGGGCTACACGCCCTACAAGAGTCTAGGGGCGCAGAACCAGGGTCTCCTAGAGCCCATCCTTCCTAGGGCCAACCCAAGCCGATATGGGATCAGCTATACTCCCCGAATACCGCCGGAGCCACCCCCTATGACCACCTGGGTCAAGGGTGCCCCGGAGCCTGCCTTAGAAGAGACCTACGATTTAGATCTCCTATTCCGAGTCTAACCCGTAGTGTTTTCCCTTTGTCCGTAGTGGGCAGCCCATATGCGATGGGCTTTTCCAAACGGGTTTTTGGAACGACACTTCCTTTCCATAGGTGATCGTATGTCCCTTTTCGCAAGTTGGTTTCGAAAAGGGAAGCCTTTTTGATCAATTTATGGAAAGTTGAAATCTCATGGAGCGAGAGAAGGGTTTTTAACTCGCTTTTGAAATTATCCAGGATGAGCATTACTGCGCATCCTTCGGATATGGGCTCTCGCACTTGGCCCAAAAGCGACCTCCATCTTATAATGAAGGCATGCACGTCTTCGTTCATGCCTTGCTTTGTATCCCTTAAGGTATTCAGGGTTGGCGTGACTTCCACGTTGTGTGCAAATCTTTGCATGAAGCAGTTCGCTAACTCTTCAAAAGTAGCGAACTGGCTTAAGTCGTAGGAAGCCAGCCATTTGGCAGCTGTGCCTTTAAGGGATAGAGGGAACCAATACACCCATTTCATCGAGTCCTTTTTCTTCTTATGGGCTCGACAAGAGAAAAGCTGCAAGTGAGACCTAGGGTCTCCCATGCCATCATACCGATGGAAGTTCGGTATTTCATCGTCACTGTCTGTTTCGTAATCCATAGGAAGGAAATCAGACAGGGCGTAGCTTCTTTTCTCTTTATTCTGCCCTTTCAGCAGCTGCTGTAGGGCTTTACGGTCCTTTTGTGTGAAGGACTCGTGGTATTGGTTGCCTTCCATTACAGAGGCCTCTTTTTGCTTGCGAGGTTTTTCAGATTTCTTTTTGGGCCTTTGTTCACCATTTGATGAACATGAATCGCCTACTTCAGCCTCTTGGCTGAGAGCATCGATTTTGACCTCAAACTCCCTTCTCAAGTCCTCGATTTCATCTAGTTTTATTTTGTTTTTGAAAATCCTCCTAGAGTGAGAACTTGATGCGCATGAGCCTTGGCTCGACACTTCACTTGGATTGGATTTTGACATGCTTTTCAAGCTTTTTCAAAATTTCCTAAGTACAAGCAAAGAAAACAAGTTAAAACGACACCTTTTTACAAAATTTTCGCAAGATTTCTACAAGTAAACTCGATTTTTGAAAAGGCTCACGTCCCACCGGGCGTGCCAATCTCTGTAGACGCGCGAAAATCCCCGCCTCTTCGTCCCTTTCGGGGGCTTGGAGTGGATCTTCTCGTGTGTCTAAGGCCTATGTATACAAATAGGGCGTGCCAGCTAGCTTACTTAAGCTAGCGAAGATATCTTCTAACACTGACTTCTAAACGTGGCGACTGTGAGCAAGTAAGCTCTTGTCGTCGCAAGCCTTCTTGCACCGATGCGCAAGGGTCAGTCTGTACGCTTTGCAAAAATCGAGTTTTGGGGAGAAAGTCTACGAAGCGATTCGAGGTGTCTATTTCGGGTCTTTAAGATGCGATTTGCATATTTTAGATCACGTGGATTTGCACATGCCTAAGTCTTTTCTTTTATCCCTTTTCGGGCCACCTAGTTTGTGTGTTATGAACACTCCACTACATGGGCGAATTCGAGCGGGGCTTGCTTTGATGCAATATGCGTCCTACCTCGTGGTATGGCGTAGATGCAATGCAAACTCACGCTACTCCAAAGGGAAAACCCGAAATGTAAAGACAATACTGAAGGGAAATAACCGAAGGGAAATAACCGAAGGGAAATATGTATATATCTTATGTATATGAGCCCTTACTCGGGTCTTGCAAATAAGAGCGAAGGCTCAATGTGGGTGCGTGCTTGAATTGAAAGACTTACACACACGACATGAAATTAAACCCAAATATAAATTGCAGTATGGCCTTGACTAAGGTCTTGGGAGTAAGAGCGAAGGCTCAATGTGTGTGAGAGTGCTTGAATTGAAGTACTACACACACGACATGAAATTAAACCCAAATATAAATTGCAGTATGGCCTTGACTAAGGTCTTGGGTGTAAGAGCGAAGGCTCAATGTGTGTGAGAGTGCTTGAATTGAAGTACTACACACACGACATAAATGAAACCCAAATATAACTGCAATAAGGTCTTTACTAAGGTCTTGGGAGTAAGAGCGAAGGCTCAATGTGTGTGAAAGTGCTTGAATTAAAAGACTTACTCACACGACATGAAATGAAACCCAAATAGTATAGGTCGGCCCTTACTTGGGTCTTTCAAATAAGAGCGAAAGCTCAATGTGTGTGAGAGTGCTTGAATTGAAAGACAACGCACCCAACTTAAACAAAACCCTTCGAAAATGAAAGTATATATGTACACTTATATATTAGGGGCTGATTAGGCCCGTGTGTGCTAAAAATCGTGCACAACTAAGAGAGTGCACGTGTGTGGTTGTGCCAAGCCACGTTATTACAAGCGGGGGGAGACTATGCTCCGTTATTACAACCCCGTATCAAATTGAATCTCAAGCAAGTATACAACTAAGGACCGAGTTTAGACACTTACGAGTAGCTGGTCCGTAGAGGTCTTGCTTGGGCGTGGACTTGGCTTTGGGCTGCAAACGGGAGCTCCGCGAAGGTAGGTGATCAAAGGTGCTGGCCGGCTGCAAGTGGGGCGCAGGATAGGCGCCTCGAAGGTGGCCGGTGGCAAGTAGATGGCGCCTCAAAGTAGGGGGTTTAAAGGGGCTGAATGAGTGGGTTCTTGGGGTCACTAGGGGAGTTGAGAGTTTAGGGAAACTGGACCTAAAAGGTGAGCTGGTGGGAAGGTCGAATACGACACCTAGGGGAAGGCCGAATGGGAGATGATGGCTAGGTAGTGGCCGGCAGCTTGGGTTATACTAGGTTCGGCTAGGTTAAAGTGGTGATGGCAAAGGGGCTGAGATGAAGATAGGATGGGTGGCTAAGAGTGGAGAGGTGGAAGAGAGGGGCTTTGATGGAGTTTGGGGTACTTACCAAATGGGGATAGGTGGCGGATGATGTGGGAAGCAGGCGGGCAGGTGGGCTGTTGGCTGGTTCGGTTGGGTGGAGGTGGTGGCGTCCGGCTGAGGGATGGTGGTGGTGGATGGAAGAGGAAAGGTGGCGGTGCAGGTGGAGCTGATGGAGCAGTTGGGGAGTGGAGCAGGCGGGCAGTGGAGCAGGCGGGCAGGTTGGAGAGTGGAGTCGGCTGGGCTGTGGTGAGGGCTCCCACTTAGAAAACCCGCCCCCAAGGAGGGGGGTTTAAATAGGGGATGGGTAGGTCGGTTAGGGCTGGGCTGAGGGTAGTGGTTAGGTGGTTTAGGTAGGGTGGTATGTAGATAAGGTGGGCTGGAAAGGGTTGGGCCAGATATTTTAAAACTAGGGGTTTGGGTAAATCGTGGGCTAAGGGTGGTTTAGGGGTTTAGGGCTAGGATAGGTGGTTGGGTTTTAGGGTGAGGTTTAGTGAGCTAGGTTAGGTGATTAGGCTAGGTTTAGGCTAGGATTAGGGAAATTAATCTAGGTTTAGGGAAGGATTAGGGAAGTGGGTTAGGTGATTAGGTTGGGATTAGGCCGGGATTAGGGAAGTGGGTTAGGTGATTAGGTTCAGATTAGGGGTGGATTAGGGGTTTAGGCTAGGATTAGGCATTTTGGGTTAGGTTTAGGTGAGGTAGCTCCCTTAGCATGGCCCATAGACCTTGATCACCCCATGTTGGTGCAGCCCTAGGTTAGGTTTTAGCTAATTACAAGCTTAAACCCACTCAATTAGGCTAACCCACCTGATTAACCCAAACTTGACACACAAGTCAAGCTTAATACAACACTCTTGATATTTTTCACCCCCACTCTCTCTCATGCCCAATATCCCACGTGAATTCCAAGTGGGCCCCACCTCCATTTATGAGAAGGTGATGTGGGCTATGGATATGGATATTGGATTGGATCTCTGGATCCAAATCCAAATCCAAGTCCACATATGGGTTTGGATTGGGATCTGGATATATATGGTCCAGATCCACTCCAAACTGAACTCTGACTCCTTCGAGCTGGGTTCAAAATGGACGATTCGTGCGGGGCCTGACAGCATCAGTACTCCGTCTGCGTTGGGTCTTCGCCAACATGGTCGTCCGCCTCCGTCTCTGCCTTCCGGAGATGACTTCAAATGCTATTTTGATAAGAACAGGGTCTTGGACGTTCGAGATCCTGGGGTGTGAATCAGATACAAGAGTTGCTGTGCCGGGCTCGACATGTGCTCCGGTTCCGGGCTCTTCTTGGCTCTCCTGGTCCTGTCTTGATCGGGCCAAGCCACTTCGGGGTTTCAAAACATGTTTTAAAAGGTTTTCAAAAGCTATATTATATATTTTTGAAATACAGAGTTTAAAACATATGTACAGGGTTGTCTGGAAGGCTCCTGGGTTTCCAGACTCAAAATAGCCCTTTGGGGCTGTTTTTACAAAATCAGATGAATTTGAGAAATTCGTGGGATTTCGGGGTGTTTACAGATGCCCCTCTTTGGCCTTGTCCAAATCGATTTGGATAAGGGCAAAGATGACAAACACCCCTTTTAATGTCTCCCTAGATCTAGCCACGAAGAACATGGGATCGTCCCATTTTAGCAAAATCTCAATTTTACAAACTCTGGTAGGAGGAGATATCACGCCAAAGAGTTATTTATGGAATCTGGTCCTAAAATGGGATCATGTTCATGCAAGTATCATGCGTGGAATGCAGATGACATGGGTGTGGTGCCAAGAGTGGCGACCTCCCAGAGACCAGATGTGGTCGAACTCTAGAGACTTACAAGGTCTATTGCTCCAAGTGAGCAAATCCTATGCTGTTCGATGTTCGGTTTTCAAAACTTATTTACAAAAGCTATTTACAAAAGGGACAACTGTCTTGAGCCTCGATCCTAAGGATCTCGAGCTCTTCATGCTTGCCCTTGTTTGAGTCTTAACACTCGCTTATCTAGCGGAGGTTTTATAAGAAAACAAGTTTCATTTCAAATTCCTACACCTTACTCGAAACGTCGAATTCTCAAACAAGATGAAATTCAAGTAAGTAAATCCTATTTTTACTTTAGGATTCCTCGAAATGAACCATGCTTTAGTTTGGGATAAGCCAGGGATGGGAAAGAGATACCACGGTCCCTTCTGAAGCGTCCCGTGGTTCAAGGCACAGAAGGTAGAAAACTGCTCTTTTTGAGCTTTTTGGCCTCTTTTCCTTTTTTCCATAGAGGGTCTCCCTTTGGGAGTATTTTTTCTTTAATCCCTCTTTTTCATAAGAGAATCGATTTTTCTTTTTGAAGTCTGGTTTCTTTCTTTTGGAAAGAGACTTTGAATGGGAAATTCCCTTTTGTTTGGGCCTTTGTTTTCCTTTTGGAAATAGGAGAGAAGAGGGGCGGACTTATCCCAAGCCTACACTCGATCCATTCCAGATCAGCCTATTTAGAAATAGCACGTACTACTTGCAAGTATCTTGCTATGTTGAACTAGGCCTTTCTTTGTAAGAAGAAGGATTTTGAAATGTAACCACGATTTTGAAAACTCCACTCTTTCACAAGTGCGAATTCTCTCACTCAGGGTCACACGACCTTGCTTTTGCACCTTATTCACATGTCTCAGGGCTGCTATCCCTATAAAATTTTTTGAAAACTGGAATTTAATCCAGATCCTACACATGATACTTCTTTAAGTATTGAATATTGATAGGATCTGTTAAATTCCTACCTTCTACATCGATCAACCAATACGAATTGTTCGTAGTGGTTGGTCGTACAACATAGGGTCCATCCCAGTTGGGGCCCCACTTACCTAGGGGGTGTGGGCCACGATGGTGGATGGTTTTCAAGACCAGATCTCCCACTTCACAGTGGCGAGGTCTCATGTGTTTGCTATAATGTCGGGCTATCCTTTCCCGGTATGCACGAGCATGATCCATGGCAAGGAGTCGCCTCTCATCTAGCAAGTCTAGTTCGGCCATCCTAGCATGCTGAAGCATCTCTAGGGGGAGGTCGAGTGCTATAGATGTATGAAATGAATGCAGTTGGGTATTGTAAACACCCCGAAATCCCACGAATTTCTTAAACGAATCTGGTTTTATACAAGCAGCCCCAAAGGGCCATTTTGAGTTTGGAAACCCAGGAGCCTTCCAAACAACCCTGTATATATGTTTAAAACTTTATCTTTCAAAAACATATGATATAGCTTTTGAAAACCCTTTTAAGACATGTTTTGAAACCCCGAAGTGGCTTGGCCCGATCAAGACAGGACCAGGAGAGCCAAGAAGAGCCCGGAACCGGAGCACCTGTCGAGCCCGGCGCAGCAACTCTTGTATCTCATTCACATCCCAGGATCTCGAACGTCCAAGACCCTGTTCTTATCAAAATAGCATTTAAAGTCATCTCCGGAAGGCAGAAACGGAGGCGGACGACTATGTTGGCGAAGACCCAACGCAGACGGAGTACTGATGCTGTCAGGCCCCGCACAAATCGTCCGTCTCGAACCCAGCTCGAAGGAGTCAGAGTTCAGTTTGGATTGGATCTGGACCATATATATCCAGATTCCAATCCAAACCCATATGTGGACTTGGATTTGGATTTGGATCCAGAGATCCAATCCAACATCCATATCCATGGCCCACATCACCTTCTCATAAATGGAGGTGGGGCCCACTTGAAATTCACGTGGGATATTGGGCATGAGAGAGAGTGGGGGTGAAAAATATCAAGAGTGTTGTATTAAGCTTGACTTGTGTGTCAAGTTTGGGTTAATCATGTGGGTTAGCCTAATTGAGTGGGTTTAAGCTTGTAATTAGCTAAAACCTAACCTAGGGCTGCACCAACATAGGGTGATCAAGGTCTATGGGCCATGCTAAGGGAGCTCCTTCACCTAAACCTAACCCAAAATGCCTAAACCTAGCCTAAACCCCTAATCCACCCCTAATCTGAACCTAATCACCTAACCCACTTCCCTAATCCCGGCCTAATCCCAACCTAATCACCTAACCCACTCCCCTAATCCTTCCCTAAACCTAGATTAATTCCCCTAATCCTAGCCTAAACCTAGCCTAATCACCTAACCTAGCTCACTAAACCTCACCCTAAAACCCAACCACCTAACCTAGCCCTAAACCCCTAAACCATCCTTAGCCCACGATTTACCCAAACCCCTAGTTTTAAAATATCTGGCCCAACCCCATCCAGCCCACCTTATCTACATACCACCCTACCTAAACCACCTAACCACTACCCACAGCCCAGCCCTAACCGACCTACCCATCCCCTATTTAAACCCCCCTCATTGTGGGCGGGTTTTCCAAGTGGGAACCACCCTTCCATCCAGCCGGGCCCTCTCCTTCTCCCATCTCTCATCCAGCCGTGACCACTCCCCAGCAGCTCCACCTGCTCCACCAGCCGCCACCTGCTCCGCCACCTTCCCTCTTCCGTCCACCACCACTGCCCCCCAGCCGGACGCCACCATCTTCCCCCAACTGAACCAGCCGACAGCCACCTGCCCGCCACTCTCCCACTCCATCCGCCACTTCTCCCCATTCGGTAAGTACCCCAAACTCCCTCAAAGCCCCTCTCTACCACCTCTCCACTCTTAGCCACCCATCTTCCCTTCAGCTCAGCCCCTTTGCCGCCACCACCTAAGCCTAGCCGAACCTAGGATAACCCAAGTGGCTGGCCACTACTTAGCCACCATCTCCCATTCGGCCAACCCCCCTAGGTGTCCTATTTGGCCTTCCCACTAACTCACCTCTTAGGTCCAGTTTCCCTAAGTACCCAACTTCCCTAGTGACCCTAATACCCACTTGTTCAGCCACTCTAAACTCCCTACTTGGAGGCGCCACCTACTTGCGACCGGCCCCCTTCGAGGCGTCTATCCCGCGCCCCACTTGCAGCCGGCCAGCACCCTTGATCACATACCTTCGCGGAGCTCCCGTTTGCAGCCCAAAGCCAAGGCCACGCTCAAGCAAGACCTCTACGGACCAGCTACTCGTAAGTGTCTAAACTCGGTCTTTAGTCGTACACTTGCTTGAAATTCAATTTGATACGGGGTTGTAATAACGGAGCATAGTCTCCCCCCGCTTGTAATAACGTGGCTTGGCACAATCACACACGTGCACTCTATTAGTCGTGCACAATTTTGAACACACACGGGTCTAATCAGCCCATAATATATAAGTGTATATATATATTTCATTTTCGAAGGGTTTTGTTTAAGTTGGGTGCGTTGTCTTTCAATTCAAACACTCTCAAACACATTGAGCTTTCGCTCTTATTTGAAAGACCCAAGTAAGGGCCGACCTATACTATTTGGGTTTCATTTCTTGTCGTGTGAGTAAGTCTTTCAATTCAAACACTCTCACACACATTGAGCTTTCGCTCTTATTTGAAAGACCCAAGTAAGGGCCGACCTATACTATTTGGGTTTCATTTCATGTCGTGTGAGTAAGTCTTTCAATTCAAGCACTTTCACACACATTGAGCCTTCGCTCTTACTCCCAAGACCTTAGTAAAGGCCTTATTGCAGTTATATTTGGGTTTCATTTCATGTCGTGTGAGTAAGTCTTT
This sequence comes from Brasenia schreberi, assembly GCA_036023115.1. Classification (NCBI taxonomy): domain Eukaryota; kingdom Viridiplantae; phylum Streptophyta; class Magnoliopsida; order Nymphaeales; family Cabombaceae; genus Brasenia; species Brasenia schreberi. Next base: position 9,093,361 of record JAYKKT010000084.1, on the reverse strand, counting down.
CAATTCAAGCACTTTCACACACATTGAGCCTTCGCTCTTACTCCCAAGACCTTAGTCAAGGCCATACTGCAATTTATATTTGGGTTTAATTTCATGTCGTGTGTGTAAGTCTTTCAATTCAAGCACGCACCCACATTGAGCCTTCGCTCTTATTTGCAAGACCCGAGTAAGGGCTCATATAAATAAGATATATACATATCTCCCTTCAGTTATTTCCCTTCGGTTATTTCCCTTCGGTTATTTCCCTTCGGTTATTTCCCTTCTGTTATTTCCCTTCAGTATTGTCTTTACATTTCGGGTTTTCCCTTTGGAGTAGCGTGAGTTTGCATTGCATCTACGCCATACCACAAGGTAGGACGCATATTGCATCAAAGCAAGCCCCGCTCGAATTCGCCCATGTAGTGGAGTGTTCATAACACACAAACTAGGCGACCCAAAAAGGGATAAAAGAAAAGACTTAGGCACGTGCAAATCCACGTGATCTAAAATATGCAATCGCATCTTAAAGACCCGAAATAGACACCTCGAACCGCTTCGTGGACTTTCTCCCCAAAACTCGATTTTTGCAAAAGCGTACAGACTGACCCTTGCGCATCGGTGCAAGAAGGTCTGCGACGACAAGAGCTTACTTGCTCACAGTCGCCACGTTTAGAAGTCAGTGTTAAATATATCTTCGCTAGCTTAAAGTAAGCTAGCTGGCACGCCCTAGTTATATACATAGGCCTTAGACGCACGATAAGATCCACTCCAAGCCCCGAAAGAGGCGAAGAGGCGGGGATTTTCGCGCGTCTACAGGTATGAATGGGAAGAATGGCGTTTGTGCCATAGACCAACTCGAATGGTGTGGCATTCGTGGGAGTCCGGATGGAAGTCCTATAAGCCCATAAGGCTTCATCCAGCTTCTCGTGCCACGTCCTACCCTTCTCTAAGGTTTTCTCAATGATACCAATGAGAGTCTTGTTTGTGGCTTCGGCTTGGCTGTTGCCTTGAGGGTAGTAGGGCGAGGAGAAGTGGTGAGTTATGCCATACGTGTTGCACAACTTAACCATCCGCTCATTCTTGAATGGGGTACCATTATCAGACACTAGGTCTCGTGGAACCCAAATTGAGCCAAGATATTCCTCCGGATGAAAGCCACCACATGTTGCCCCATTACATTGGTTAGGGAAATGGCTTCCACCCACTTGGAGAAATACTCCGTGGCTGCTAAAATAAAACGATGCCCATTCGAGGCCTTTGGAAATATTGGGCCTACTATGTCAAACGCCCACATGGTAAATGGCCAGGGGCTGACCACGGAATGCAATGTAGATGAAGGGATATGAATGGCGTGCCCATGCACTTGACATGGATGACACTTCCTAACATGATCGTGACAATCCTTTTTCAGGGTGGACCAAAAATAACCCCCTCTAAGTATTTTCATTGCCATCATGTTGGCATTAACATGACCTCCACATTCTCCATCGTGAAACTCGTGCATCACTATCCTAGCCTCCTCTAGGTCGATACACCTAAGCAGAATGCCGGTAAAACTCTTTTTGTATAAGACCCCACCTAGAATGGTGTATCGGGTCGAAATCTTACGAATGAATGCCTTATCTTTGGATGTGGCATCCTCGGTGAATCCCCCATTTTCTAAAAATTGTTTTATGTCATAGAACCAGGGTTTTTCAATAGACTCTGGGTGGTTTTGGCAAATATCCAAGTCGTGTGTGGATGGATGGGGCGCATGCCATATTTCCAAAGATCTGGTCCCTGAAATGGGATCGACCTTCAGGGCTGAGCCCAAAGAGGAGAGGGCATCGGCGATGCCATTGTCCTCTCTTCCCACGTGTGTGAGCCTACACGACTGGAAGGATTGGACCAATCGAGTGGCCAACTCGTGATATGGAAGTAGTTTCTCATTACGTACTTGCCAAATTTTTAAAACCTGGTTTATGACAAGGAGTGAATCTCCAAAGACCTCGATGCATGATGCCCCTAGAGTTTTCGAAATCCTTAAGCCTTGTATGAGTGCTTCATACTCAGCTACGTTGTTGGAACATTCGAAATCTAAGCGGACTGCTATGGGAATCTCGCCCTTTTCAGGGGAGATTAGGATGATCCCGGCACCAGCCCCTCGTTGGTTTCGTGCCCCGTCGAAGTGCATCTTCCACACTTGGTTTTCGAAAGAATTTGCCAAAATGTGGTTTTGAAAATGGTTTTGCAATATGCCTTCATCGAGCATTTCGACAAGAGTGGGATATGCGTCCTCTAAAGGGAATTCAGCCACGTAATCTGCTAGGGCTTGCCCCTTAATGGAGATCTGGTGATGGTATTTCAGATCATACTCCATTAGAAGGAGTTGCCATTTGCCCAATCTACCCGTGAGAATGGGTTTTTCGAATAAGTGCTTGATTGGATCAAGCTTGGACACTATCCAGATCTCATGATCTAGGAAATAGTGTCTGAACTTCTGGCAGGCCCAGACTAGGGCCAAGCACGTCTTCTCCATGGCTTGATAATTTCGTTCATAAGCCAAGAGAGTTTTCGAAATATAGTAGATGGCATACTCCTTATGGGTGTCATCCTCGTATTGAGCCAACAGGGCTCCTAAAGCATTCATATGCACAGAGATGTATAATAAAAGTGGTTTTCCTTGTTTTGGAGGATTCAAAACGGGGGGATTAACCAAGTATGCCTTCAGTCTCTCGAAGGACTTTTGGCATTCGTCATCCCATAAGAATTTCGTACCCTTCCTCAACAGTTTGTTGAAGGGTTCGCATCTAGTTGCCAGATTCGATATGAATCGGCGCACAGATTGTAATCGACCCTGGAGGCTACGGACTTGGGTGAGATTGGAGGGTGGGGCCATGTCTATGATGGCTCGACACTTAGAGGGGTCGACTTCTATTCCCCTTTGGCTCACCATAAAGCCTAGAAGCTTCCCTGATTCTACCCCGAACACACATTTTTGAGGGTTTAGCTTTACTTTGTAAAGTCTAAGCCTTTCGAAATTTTTTTGCAAACATTCGATATGGGTGCATCGGGTTTTGGATTTCGCCAAGAGATCATCTACATACACTTCTACAAGCTCATGAATTTGATCATGGAAGATCGTGTTCATGGCTCGTTGGTATGTTGCGCCGGCATTTTTCAAACCAAAGGGCATGACTGTATAGCAGTATGTGCCCCATGGGGTTGTGAAGGCGGTCTTACCCTGATCTCGTGGACTTAGTTTGATTTGATTATAGCCTGAATAGCCATCCATGAATGAAAACATTTCATGATTTGCAGTACTATCGACTATCAAATCTATGTTTGGTAAAGGATAATTATCCTTTGGAGTGGCTTTATTCAGGTTTCTGAAATCGATGCATATTCGAATTTTCCCATTGGTTTTTCGAACCACAACGATATTTGACAACCAATCAGAATACGCAATGGGTTTTATAAATCCGGCTTTTAGCAGATCTTCTAAACCCTCTTTGACTTGCGTGTGTACATTCGGGTGTATTTTCCTAAGCTTCTGCTTTATTGGTTTTACACCTACATCTAAGGGAAGACGATGCTCGACTATGCTGGGATCTATGCCTGGCATGTCTTCATACGTCCATGCAAACACATCTAAATAGGTTCGTAGAAATGCAATGAATGCTAACTTTTCAGTTTCATGCAAGCATGCGCCTATTTTGATGGTTTTGGGATTGGAATCATCCCCTAGGTTCACCTCTACGAAATCTCCTCCTACTGATTGGGAAGGTCTTTCAAAATCGAGAATTCTATGAAATTCTGGGAGCTCAAAAGTGGGATCTTCCTCAAGGGGATCCACTTCTGGGCTTTGATCATTCTCGTGGGCTATAGACCCGAGGGAACTTGATGCGTGGTTTTCCAAATAACCTGGTTTTGTACTTAGATTTTCAAGTGATTTCGAAATTTTTGGTCTGGCTATGCAGACGACGCTTCTTTCGAAATCCTTTTCTTTTGCCAAAGTCCTACCAGGAGCAGCTATGTACAAAATTTTTTTGCTATTTTCCAAATTTTCGATTTTTTTGGGTTTTTGTAAAACAAGAACTTTGGGAACTATACAAAGTACTCTTTTTTTGAGTTTTTGTTTTTCCATTGTTTTTGGTTTTTCGATTTTTTTTTATTTTAAGTTTTCAAATGTTTTTGGTATTTTTAGAAAAAGGGATCTTCCGTCATACCTACAAAGGGAAAACACTACGGGTTAGACTCGGAATAGGAGGTCTAAATCGTAGGTCTCTTCTAAGACAGGCTCCGGGGCACCCTTGACCCAGGTGGTCACAGGGGGTGGCTCCGGCGGTATTCGGGGAGTATAGCCGATCCCATATCGGCTTGGGTTGGCCCTAGGAAGGATGGGCTCTAGGAGACCCGTGTTTTGTGCCCCTAGACGTTTGTAGGGCGTGTAGCCCATCTTCAATAACATGTTCCACGACCTTTTGTTTTTTGAAAAGATGGGATACAAGTCGTGGTCCTGGAACATGCTATCGTCCATATTAGGCTCGTATGGCCTTTTGTCCAGGGGTTTTGGAAATAGGGAACGCTTGGGTTTTCCTAGGAGGATTAGAGTCGGGAGGGGGCCTGCTTTGGGTGGCCCCTTCACACATACAACCTTCCTAGGGTTGTTCAACACGAGCCGAGGTGGCTCAACCATGATTTGCCCCAGGTTAGCCTCATGGGCCTGGGAGCTTGATAAACAAGGGGAGTTTATGATCCCCTGAAGCTGTGGGTGACTCTCACCTAGGATCACTACGACCTGGTCCCTAAAAGGGATCTTAACACACCTGTGGAAGGTGGATGGCACAGCGCACAAGCTGTGTATCCAGGACCTTCCCAGCAACAGGTTATAATGGGGGTGGATGTCCAAGACATGGAACACCCCCGTGTGTTCGATCCCTCCCGTTTCCATTGGGAGTTCGATGGATCCTAAAGGTCTAGACGCATTCCCATCGTATCCAGTGATAACGATGGGGCTTGGGTTTACTGAAGTCAAGGTGACTCCGATTTTGTACGCCACATGAAGTGGAAGGATGTTGAGCCCTCCTCCACCATCGACTAGGCACCTGTCCAGAGAGTGGTTGTTTAGAACCACCTCGATATGCAGGGCCTGGTTATGGGTTTCGTAGGGTCTATCTACATCATCTTCCGAAAAGGTGATGGGCGATTTTGCTCCTAATAAAGCCACTTGGGCAGACAAGGATTCTGGACTTATGTTCGAATCAACCTTGGCCCTTTCTAGAATTTTCTCTAAGACAAGTCTATGCCTAGGCGAGGTTTTGATAAGCTCTAGGATAGACATGTGAATAGGAATCTTTGAAAGGTGGTTTTCGAAATCATAAGGATTTAAGATGACTTTGTCCTTATCTGCTTTTGGCAGACCACTAGGGATACATGCTTTTGAGGGGCCAGGCACACTGACCACCTTTTGAGCACCTTGAAGGTGCGGGGGTTGATAGATCCTCCCGGATCTAGTGACTTCCCCACGACCAGCCTAGGGTTTGCGCTAGACTTGGCTCTAAGGATGAGCTGAGGAGAACCTTGGATTTTCAAAACTGGTTTTGCCGGGGTTTCCACTTTTGGTGGTCCCCGAATGACGACTTGGGCGGGCCTCTTGTATAATACAAGGATGGGCGCACAAGTAGGTCGACCAGGTTCTGGCTTTTGCGCTAGTTCCTTGAAGATAGCTTGAGGTGGCTCAGGTTCCGCAGTGACCTGGAGCCGGCCTTCTGCTATCAAGTTCTCAATTTTATTTAGAAGAGAGAAGCAGCGTTTGGTATCATGGCCTTTGAGCCGATGATACTTGCAAAATCGGTTTAAATACCCCCCTTTGGACGTGACTCCTTCGGGGATTTCAGGGAGTTCGATCATGCCCTGGGCAAGTAAGAGGTCTAGGACCTCCGACACAGGTTGCCCCAGCGGAGTGTACTCCCGTTTTTCAACCGGTTTTTGAAAATAACGTTCTCTCTTATTTTCTAATTTTTCAAAATTTTTAGAAGTGCCCGCCATGCCTGGATCCACCCGGACATTGGCGATTTTATGGGGCTTTGCCCCTTTGTCCGTAGTGGGCAGCCCATATGCGATGGGCTTTTCCAAACGGGTTTTTGGAACGGCACTTCCTTTCCATAGGTGATCGTATGTCCCTTTTCGCAAGTTGGTTTCGAAAAGGGAAGCCTTTTTGATCAATTTATGGAAAGTTGAAATCTCATGGAGCGAGAGAAGGGTTTTTAACTCGCTTTTGAAATTATCCAAGATGAGCATTACTGCGCATTTTTCGGATATGGGCTCTCGCACTTGGCCCAAAAGCGACCTCCATCTTATAATGAAGGCATGCATGTCTTCATTCATGCCTTGCTTTGTATCCCTTAAGGTATTCAGGGTTGGCGTGACTTCCACGTTGTGTGCAAATCTTTGCATGAAGCAGTTCGCTAACTCTTCAAAAGTAGCGAACTGGCTTAAGTCGTAGGAAGCCAGCCATTTGGCAGCTATGCCTTTAAGGGATAGAGGGAACCAATACACCCATTTCATCGAGTCCTTTTTCTTCTTATGGGCTCGACGCGAGAAAAGCTGCAAGTGAGACCTAGGGTCTCCCATGCCATCATATCGATGGAAGTTCGGTATTTCATCGTCACTGTCTGTTTCGTAATCCATAGGAAGGAAATCAGACAGGGCGTAGCTTCTTTTCTCTTTATTCTGCCCTTTCAGCAGCTGCTGTAGGGCTTTACGGGTCTTTAAGATGCGATTTGCATATTTTAGATCACGTGGATTTGCACGTGCCTAAGTCTTTTCTTTTATCCCTTTTCGGGCCACCTAGTTTGTGTGTTATGAACACTCCACTACATGGGCGAATTCGAGCAGGGCTTGCTTTGATGCAATATGCGTCCTACCTCGTGGTATGGCGTAGATGCAATGCAAACTCACGCTACTCCAAAGGGAAAACCCGAAATGTAAAGACAATACTGAAGGGAAATAACAGAAGGGCCAAAGGGAAAACCCGAAATGTAAAGACAATACTGAAGGGAAATAACCGAAGGGAAATAACCGAAGGGAAATATGTATATATCTTATGTATATGAGCCCTTACTCGGGTCTTGCAAATAAGAGCGAAGGCTCAATGTGGGTGCGTGCTTGAATTGAAAGACTTACAGACACGACATGAAATTAAACCCAAATATAAATTGCAGTATGGCCTTGACTAAGGTCTTGGGAGTAAGAGCGAAGGCTCAATGTGTGTGAGAGTGCTTGAATTGAAGTACTACACACACGACATGAAATTAAACCCAAATATAAATTGCAGTATGGCCTTGACTAAGGTCTTGGGAGTAAGAGCGAAGGCTCAATGTGTGTGAGAGTGCTTGAATTGAAGTACTACACACACGACATAAATGAAACCCAAATATAACTGCAATAAGGTCTTTACTAAGGTCTTGGGAGTAAGAGCGAAGGCTCAATGTGTGTGAAAGTGCTTGAATTAAAAGACTTACTCACACGACATGAAATGAAACCCAAATAGTATAGGTCGGCCCTTACTTGGGTCTTTCAAATAAGAGTGAAAGCTCAATGTGTGTGAGAGTGCTTGAATTGAAAGACAACGCACCCAACTTAAACAAAACCCTTCGAAAATGAAAGTATATATGTACACTTATATATTAGGGGCTGATTAGGCCCGTGTGTGCTAAAAATCGTGCACAACTAAGAGAGTGCACGTGTGTGGTTGTGCCAAGCCACGTTATTACAAGCGGGGGGAGACTATGCTCCGTTATTACAACCCCGTATCAAATTGAATCTCAAGCAAGTATACAACTAAGGACCGAGTTTAGACACTTACGAGTAGCTGGTCCGTAGAGGTCTTGCTTGGGCGTGGACTTGGCTTTGGGCTGCAAACGGGAGCTCCGCGAAGGTAGGTGATCAAAGGTGCTGGCCGGCTGCAAGTGGGGCGCGGGATAGGCGCCTCAAAGGTGGCCGGTGGCAAGTAGATGGCGCCTCAAAGTAGGGGGTTTAAAGGGGCTGAATGAGTGGGTTCTTGGGGTCACTGGGGGAGTTGAGAGTTTAGGGAAACTGGACCTAAAAGGTGAGCTGGTGGGAAGGCCGAATAGGACACCTAGGGGAAGGCAGAATGGGAGATGATGGCTAGGTAGTGGCCGGCAGCTTGGGTTATACTAGGTTCGGCTAGGTTAAAGTGGTGATGGCAAAGGGGCTGAGATGAAGATAGGATGGGTGGCTAAGAGTGGAGAGGTGGAAGAGAGGGGCTTTGATGGAGTTTCGGGTACTTACTAAATGGGGATAGGTGGCGGATGATGTGGGAAGCAGGCGGGCAGGTGGGCTGTTGGCTAGTTCGGTTGGGTGGAGGTGGTGGCGTCTGGCTGAGGGATGATGGTGGTGGATGGAAGAGGAAAGGTGGCGGTGCAGGTGGAGCTGATGGAGCAGTTGGGGAGTGGAGCAGGCGGGCAGTGGAGCAGGCGGGCAGGTTGGAGAGTGGAGTCGGCTGGGCTGTGGTGAGGGCTCCCACTTAGAAAACCCGCCCCCAAGGAGGGGGGTTTAAATAGGGGATGGGTAGGTCGGTTAGGGTTGGGCTGAGGGTAGTGGTTAGGTGGTTTAGGTAGGGTGGTATGTAGATAAGGTGGGCTGGAAAGGGTTGGGCCAGATATTTTAAAACTAGGGGTTTGGGTAAATCGTGGGCTAAGGGTGGTTTAGGGGTTTAGGGCTAGGTTAGGTGGTTGGGTTTTAGGGTGAGGTTTAGTGAGCTAGGTTAGGTGATTAGGCTAGGTTTAGGCTAGGATTAGGGAAATTAATCTAGGTTTAGGGAAGGATTAGGGAAGTGGGTTAGGTGATTAGGTTGGGATTAGGGAAGTGGGTTAGGTGATTAGGTTCAGATTAGGGGTGGATTAGGGGTTTAGGCTAGGATTAGGCATTTTGGGTTAGGTTTAGGTGAGGGAGCTCCCTTAGCATGGCCCATAGACCTTGATCACCCCATGTTGGTGCAGCCCTAGGTTAGGTTTTAGCTAATTACAAGCTTAAACCCACTCAATTAGGCTAACCCACCTGATTAACCCAAACTTGACACACAAGTCAAGCTTAATACAACACTCTTGATATTTTTCACCCCCACTCTCTCTCATGCCCAATATCCCACGTGAATTCCAAGTGGGCCCCACCTCCATTTATGAGGTGATGTGGGCTATGGATATGGATATTGGATTGGATCTCTCGATCCAAATCCAAATCCAAGTCCACATATGGGTTTGGATTGGGATATGGATATATATGGTCCAGATCCACTCCAAACTGAACTCTGACTCCTTCGAGCTGGGTTCGAAACGGACGATTTGTGTGGGGCCTGACAGCATCAGTACTCCGTCTGCGTTGGGTCTTCGCCAACATGGTCGTCCGCCTCCGTCTCTGCCTTCTGGAGATGACTTCAAATGCTATTTTGATAAGAACAGGGTCTTGGACGTTCGAGATCCTGGGGTGTGAATCAGATACAAGAGTTGCTGTGCCGGGCTCGACATGTGCTCCGGTTTCGGGCTCTTCTTGGCTCTCCTGGTCCTGTCTTGATCGGGCCAAGCCACTTCGGGGTTTCAAAACATGTTTTAAAAGGTTTTCAAAAGCTATATTATATATTTTTGAAATACAGAGTTTAAAACATATGTACAGGGTTGTCTGGAAGGCTCCTGGGTTTCCAGACTCAAAATAGCCCTTTGGGGCTGTTTTTACAAAATCAGATGAATTTGAGAAATTTGTGGGATTTCGGGGTGTTTACAGTTAGCATTCATTGCATTTCTACGAACCTATTTAGATGTGTTTGCATGGACATATGAAGACATGCCGGGCATAGATCCCAGCATAGTCGAGCATTGTGTTCCCTTAGATGCAGGTGTAAAACCCATAAAGCAGAAGCTTAGGAAAATACACCCGAATGTACACACGCAAGTCAAAGAGGGTTTAGAAGATCTGCTAAAAGCCGGATTTATAAAACCCATTGCGTATTCTGATTGGTTGTCAAATATCGTTGTGGTTCAAAAAACCAATGGGAAAATTCGAATATGCATCGATTTCAGAAACCTGAATAAAGCCACTCCAAAGGATAATTATCCTTTACCAAACATAGATTTGATAGTCGATAGTACTGCAAATCATGAAATGTTTTCATTTATGGATGGCTATTCAGGCTATAATCCAATCAAACTAAGCCCACGAGATCAGGGTAAGACCGCCTTCACAACCCCATGGGGCACATACTGCTATACAGTCATGCCCTTTGGTTTGAAAAACGCCGGCGCAACATACCAACGAGCCATGAACACGATCTTCCATGATGAAATTCATGAGCTTGTAGAAGTGTATGTAGATGATCTCTTGGCGAAATCCAAAACCCGATGCACCCATATCGAATGTTTACAAAAGATTTTCGAAAGGCTTAGGCTTTACAAAGTAAAGCTAAACCCTCAAAAATGTGTGTTCGGGGTAGAATCAGGGAAGCTTCTAGGCTTTATGGTAAGCCAAAGGGGAATAGAAGTCGACCCCTCTAAGTGTCGAGCCATCATAGACATGGCTCCTCCCTCTAATCTCACCCAAATCCGTAGCCTCCAGGGTCGTTTACAATCCGTTCGCCGATTCATATCGAATCTGGCAACTAGATGCGAACCCTTCAACAAACTGTTGAGGAAGGATACGAAATTCTTATGGGATGATGAATGCCAAAAGTCCTTCGAGAGACTGAAGGCATACTTGGTTAATCCCCCTATTTTGAATCCTCCAAAGCAAGGAAAACCGCTTTTATTATACATCTCCGTGCATGTAAACGCTTTAGGAGCCCTGTTGGCTCAATACGAGGATGACACCCATAAGGAGTATGCCATCTACTACATTTCGAAAACTCTCTTGGCTTATGAACGAAATTATCAAGCCATGGAGAAGACGTGCTTGGCCCTAGTCTGGGCCTGCCAGAAGTTCAGACACTATTTTCTAGATCATGAGATCTGGATAGTGTCCAAGCTTGATCCAATCAAGCACTTGTTCGAAAAACCCATTCTCACGGGTAGATTGGGTAAATGGCAACTCCTTCTAATGGAGTATGATCTGAAATACCATCACCAGATCTCCAGTAAGGGGCAAGCCCTAGCAGATTACGTGGCTGAATTCCCCTTAGAAGACGCATATCCCACTCTTGTCGAAATGCCTGATGAAGGCATATTGCAAAACCATTTTCAAAACCACATTTTGGCCAATTCTTTCGAAAACCAAGTGTGGAAGATGCACTTCGATGGGGCACGAAACCAACGAGGGGCTGGTGCCGGGGTCATCCTAATCTCCCCTGAAAAGGGCGAGATTCCCATAGCAGTCCGCTTAGATTTTGAATGTTCCAACAACATAGCTGAGTATGAAGCACTCATACAAGGCTTAAGGATTTCGAAAACTCTAGGGGCATCGTGCATTGAGGTCTTTGGAGATTCGCTCCTTGTCATAAACCAGGTTTTAAAAATTTGGCAAGTACGTAATGAGAAACTACTTCCATATCACGAGTTGGCCACTCGATTGGTCCAATCCTTCCAGCCGTGTAAACTCACACACGTAGGAAGAGAGGACAATGGCATCGCCGATGCCCTCTACTCCTTGGGTTCAGCCCTGAAGGTCGATCCCATCTTAGGGACCAGATCTTTAGAAATATGGCATGCGCCCCACCCATCCACACACGACTTAGATATTTGCCAAAACAACCCAGAGTCTGTTGAAAAACCCTAGTTTTATGACATAAAACAATTTTTAGAAAATGGGGGATTCACCGAGGATGCCACATCTAAAGATAAGGCATTCATTCGTAAGATTTCGACCCGATACACCATTCTGGGTGGGGTCTTATACAAAAAGAGTTTTACCGGCATTCTGCTTAGATGTATCGACCTAGAGGAGGCTAGGATAGTGATGCATGAGTTCCACGATGGAGAATGTGGAGGTCATGTAAATGCCAACATGATGGCGATGAAAATACTTAGAGGGGGCTATTTTTGGTCCACCCTGAAAAAGGATTGTCATGATCATGTTAGGAAGTGTCATCCATGTCAAGTGCATGGGCACGCCATTCATATCCCATCATCTGCATTGCATTCCGTGGTCAGCCCCTGGCCATTCACCATGTGGGCGTTTGACATCGTAGGCCCAATATTTCCAAAGGCCTCGAATGGGCATCGATTTATTTTAGCAGCCACGGAGTATTTCTCCAAGTGGGTGGAAGCCATTTCCCTAACCAATGTAATGGGGCAACATGTGGTGGCTTTCATCCGGAGGAATATCTTGGCTCGATTTGGGGTTCCACGAGACCTTGTGTCTGATAATGGTACCCCATTCAAGAACGAGCGGATGGTTAAGTTGTGCAACACGTATGGCATAACTCACCACTTCTCCTCGCCCTACTACCCTCAAGGCAACGGCCAAGCCGAAGCCACAAATAAGACTCTCATTAGTATTATTGAAAAAACCTTAGAGAAGGGTACGACGTGGCACGAGAAGCTGGATGAAGCCTTATGGGCTTATAGGACTTCCATCCGGACTCCCACGAATGCCACACCATTCGAGTTGGTCTATGGCACAAACGCCATTCTTCCCATTCATACTCAACTGCATTCATTTCATACATCCATAGCACTCGACCTTCCTGTAGACGCGCGAAAATCCCCGCCTCTTCGCCCCTTTCGTGGCTTGGAGTGGATCTTTATCGTGCGTCTAAGGCCTAGATATACAAACAGGGCGTGCCAGCTAGCTTACTTAAGCTAGCGAAGATATATTAACACTGACTTCTAAACGTGGCGACTGTGAGCAAGTGAGCTCTTGTCGTCGCAGACCTTCTTGCACCGATGCGCAAGGGTCAGTCTGTACGCTTTTGCAAAAATCGAGTTTTGGGGAGAAAGTCTACGAAACGGTTCGAGGTGTCTATTTCGGGTCTTTAAGATGCGATTGCATGTTTTAGATCACGTGGATTTGCACGTGCCTAAGTCTTTTCTTTTATCCCTTTTTGGGTCGCCTAGTTTGTGTGTTATGAACACTCCACTACATGGGCGAATTCGAGCGGGGGTTGCTTCGATGCAATATGCGTCCTACCTCGTGGTATGGCGTAGATGCAATGCAAACTCACGCTACTCCAAAGGGAAAACCCGAAATGTAAAGACAATGCTGAAGGGAAATAACAGAAGGGAAATAACCGAAGGGAAATAACCGAAGGGAAATAACCGAAGGGAAATATGTATATATCTTATGTATATGAGCCCTTACTCGGGTCTTGCAAATAAGAGCGAAGGCTCAATGTGGGTGCGTGTTTGAATTGAAAGACTTACACACACGACATGAAATTAAACCCAAATATAAATTGCAGTATGGCCTTGACTAAGGTCTTGGGAGTAAGAGCGAAGGCTCAATGTGTGTGAAAGTGCTTGAATTGAAAGACTTACTCACACGACAAGAAATGAAACCCAAATAGTATAGGTCGGCCCTTACTTGGGTCTTTCAAATAAGAGCGAAAGCTCAATGTGTGTGAGAGTGTTTAAATTGAAAGACTTACTCACACGACATGAAATTGTAGACACCGAAAATTTTCACTTGCGGGTTCTTAGGCCTGAAGTGAACCTTTTCGCAATCTACTTCGCTTTATGGGCGTGCCAGCTAGTTTACTTTAACTAGCAAAGTATGTTTTGAAAACAATCTGACTTTTGAAAGGCGATTGTAGGCAAGCGGGATTTTTACGTCGCAGACCTTCTTGCACCGATGCGCAAGGGTCAGTCTGTACGCTTAGAGACTTCGTTTTGAAACAAGTTTAACTCAAAATATATTTTGAATGAAGAAGTGTTTTAAAACCTTTTGAAAACCATGCATTTGGGCGATTTTGACTTTGTAAGGGTTGGACGACCCTAAGTCTTGCACGATTTGATTCGGGTTTGTACGATTCTCAGATTTTAGATCACGTGGATTTGCACGTGCCTAAGTCTTTCTTTTTATCCCTTTATGGGCCACCTAGGTGTGTGTTATGAACACTCCACTACATGGGGCGAATTTGAGCGGGAGTACGGGGCTTGCTTCGATGCAATATGCGTCCTACCTCGTGGTATGGCGTAGATGCAATGCAAACTCACGCTACTCCAAAGGGAAAACCCGAAATTAAAAGACAATGCCGAAGGGAAATTGCCGAAGGGAAATGACTTGTAAAGTAAATAGCCGAAGGGAAATGACTTGTAAAGTAAATAGCGGAAGGGGAAATATGGCTATATCTTAAGAGCGGAAAGGCTCAATTGTGTAAGTGTGTGTCGTGTATATATTGAAAGACAACGCACACAACTTGAACCTTAAAACCCGAATCTTAAAGACGTAGCCGAAAGAAATACTTTATATAGAGTATATGTAGGGGCCCTTACTTGGGTCTTGTAAATAAGAGCGAAGGCTCAATGTGTGTGCGTGCTTGAATTGAAAGACTTACACACACGACATGAAATGAAACCCAAATATAAATTGCAGTATGCCTTGACTAAGGTCTTGGGAGTAAGAGCGAAAGCTCAATGTGTGTGAGTGTAGAATTGAAGTACTACGCACACGACATAAATGAAACCCAAATATAACTGCAATAAGGCCTTTACTAAGGTCTTGGGAGTAAGAGCGAAGGCTCAATGTGTGTGCGTGTGGAAAATGGAAAGACAACACACACGACTTAATTAAAAACCCCTTGACTTAAAATATGTAAATATAACTATATATTAAGGGCTTGTTAGGCCCGTGTGTGTGCAAGAAGTGTACGACTAAGAGCGGAAAGGCTCAAGTGCACGTGTGTGTGGGTGTGTCAAACCACGTTATTACAATCGGGGGGAGACGAAGCTCCTTTACTACAACCCCGTATCAAAATTTAATTGAATATAAAGCAAGTTAATGTAATAGACCAAGTTTAGACACTTACAAATAGCTGGTCCATGTTCAACTTGCTTGCACGTGGGCTCACGGTTCACCTTGGGCAGCCAAGAGGGGGTTATCCTAGGTGGCTTTGAGAGAGGTTCTATGAGGCACGGTTAGGGTCTTAGGGGAACTAAGGTTCGGCCAAGACGGGGGCTGTGTAGGGTCTGTCCTAGGGTCTGTCCTAGGGTGCAGGTCACGGCCAGGGTGCAGGTTAGGTCAGCAGGGGGGTGATCAAATCAGTAGGGAGGTGGTCGGGTGGCTGGCGCGGCCGTTGGGCGCCTGGCGCAGCAGAAGGGCGCGCGACGCGGCTGCAGTGGCGCCTGGCGCGCTGTGGCGCAGGACGCGCTGCGGCGCGGGGCGTGCAGGCAGGCGAGGGGGCGCGCGGCAGGCAGCAGGGAGCGCTGTGGCGCGTGGAGCGCTGTGGCGCGTGGCGCGGCAGGCAACAGGGGCGCGCGACAGGACTCAGGGCGCGCGGCAGGCGCTGGTTGTTCACGGCCGGCCGGGGTGAAGTTGTTGGGGTTTGTTAGGGATGGTTTGAGGCGGTTGGGGTTAGGTTAGGTCTAGTTAGGGTTCAGTTAGGGTTAGGTTGGTTCAGTTAGGGTTAGGTAGGTTCGAACCTAGGCTAGGTTGGGGTTAGGTTTACCTCTTGGAGCCGGTCCTTCTTGGCTTGAGCCCACGTCTCCACGGTTGCAGCCACTTGGTCCAGCCCACCTTGGTTGCAGCCACTTGGTCTAGACCCACTTAGCCCACATGGCTTGAACCCACCTCACCCAATGAGCCCACATGGCTAGGTCTATCACTCCCTCTCTCTCCTCCCAAATATTTGCATGAACCCTTTACATGGACCCCCTCACCTCTATTTATAGAGATTTGAGGTGGGTCTTGGATTTGGGTTTGGGTTTGGGGTTTGGATCCATACCCAAATCCAAACACAATTTGGATCTGGATATTGGATCTCGGATATTTTGAGATCCGTATCCGATCCAAACCCAACATTTTTATGGATATGGATCTGGATATTTTGATCCAGATCCGATCCAATCCAAACACTATTTGGATCCAATCCAAATCCAAACACTATTTGGATCGACCCAAACACTATTTGGATTGGCCCAAATCCAAACACTATTCATTACATGGATTTGGATCTGGATATATATGGTCCAGATCCAAATCAAAATTTCTTCGGACAGTCCTTCTTGGCTTCTTGAGGCGAACGATCTGTGCGGGCACTGGCTTCATCAGCGCTCCGTCTGGTGCTGGGTTTTCCCCAACTTTGTCGTCCGGACTCCGTCTCGCCGTTCTGGACTCCGTTGAGCTTTTCATCAAATGGGCTCTGCTTTCTTTTGTTTTTTTATCAGGGAGTGGCTTCTGAAGCTCTGGGCTTGAATCCTCTTCGGGCCTAGGGTCTTCTTTTGCCTTCTGTACCTGTTTTCACATTTCAAAACAGGTCGTCGTTTTGGCTCAAATGAGCTTTTTGGTGTTTCGAGAGTTTTTGAAATATAGAAGATTTGGGGTGTTTACAGATGCCCCTCTTTGGCATTATCCAAATGTATTTGGATAATGGCAAAGAAGAAACACCCCATTTTGGTTTTTCTCTCAAATTTTCTCGAGAATGCACCATTTGTTTCACAAAAACCCTGTTTTCTTTTTACACAGGTGGGGATTTTTAGCAAAAGGGGGCTTTTCCTAGCTATTTCCCTATATGTATGATCATGCACGAATGAATGCATGCATGAGAAAAATTTTATTTTTATTTTTGAGCCCGAAGAGAGCCTTTTGAGGCTGGTTGCTCCGAGCAGGTTTTTACCCATGTCTTTTTGACATTCGTGGGTTTTTTCGAAAATTTCTTTTTGAAAAGGAACTCCTTTTAACTTGTATCGAAAAGGACTTCCATTTTTCATACTTCCCTTCATTCGGGTTTCAATACCTGCTACTCAGTAGAGGTTTTTGGGTAGGAAAACTTGAAAAACATTTCAAAGTTCCATTTCCTACAAAACAGAGTCGAGTTCTCAAACAAAATGAAATCCAAATAAGCCGATTTTATTCGTACTTTAGGATTTTCGCAAATTTGAATCTTTTTCCTCGGGGATAAGCCGTAGGGATATGGGAAAGAGATACCACGGTCCCTTCTGAAGCGTCCCGTGGTTTTAGGCAAAGAATCGGAAAATCGCTCTTTGGAGCTTTGGCTTTTTGTTTCTTTTTCATAGAGGGTCTCCCTTTGGGAGTATTTTTTCATTAATCCCTCTTTTCTTTAAAGGAGAGCAGCTCTTTGGAGGAGTTTTTGTATTCCCTGTTTATGAAGGGAAGACCTCTTTGGGAGGAGTGTTTTTATATCTCCTTTTTCTTTTGAAACGAGAAAACCTCTTTCGGAGGAGTTTTTGTATTCCCTGTTTATGAAGGGAAGACCACTTTCGGAGGAGTTTTTGTATTCTCGATTTTTTTTTTTTCTTTCTTTTGAAAATAGCCAATTTTCCTTTTCGGAGAGAAAGTAGGATGGGGGAGGGCTTATCCCTTTGGTTACTCGATTCAAACGAGATCGTCCTGTTTCTTAATAGCATCTGCTATTCGAAAATATTTTGATGTTTTGAACAAGGCTTAATCTTGTAAGCCAGGGTTCTTTGAAATATAGCCAATTCATTTTTGGAAGACTCTACTTTTCGAAAAGTATAGATTCCTCCATTCGGGGTTATACAATCTACTTCGATCCTTCTTTCAAGAAGTTTCAAAGGAGTTCGATTTTTCAAAATCTTTTTGAAAAAGAATTCAGCATAAACCCTTTTGAATATTCGGGCATTTTCAGGGTTTTGCTAATTTCTATCCACAATATCAACAAATTTCTAACTTTTGTTGCCCTTTCGAAGACATGGGGACATTTCTACTCGAGTTTGCCACCCTTTTGGGCTTTCTTCGGGGTGATATGATGCATGCTATGCACTCCATGTGTTTTAAAATGGAAATACATGTCTTTATGCAACGATGAACACATGAAATGTATCTCACAAATCATGAAGGAGATGCATTCACTTATCCATGGAAAGTGTCTGGGGGCTGTGTTTAAAAATGCCCCTAGCTTGATGGGAATTTCGCATGGCCATATGGTGAAGGGCCATGGTTTTTCAAAGGGATTTTGGATGGACAATGGTATGTCCATGTCCATGCACTTCCATGGTTTTTCTAACATGATCATGATACTTTTTGCTCAAGGATGGGAAACATAACCAGCCCTAAGTGATCGTCATGGCCATCAGGTTTTAGTTTTGACATGGTCTCCATATTTCATCGTGAGATTCATGTTCTTTATCCTAACACAATCAAGGTTTTTATATAAACCAGAAGTTGAAGAAAATCTTTCTTTTCAAAGCCATGAAAGGTTTTTGTGAAATGCTAACCCTTTTTCGAGATTCTCATTTCCTTTTTAAAATTTGCCTCGAAGGTGTTGGTTTTGATTTGTATGGAGACATGCCTATGAAGGCTCGATACTTAGGGGGTCGACTCTTATTGCCCCTTTGATTTTGCAAAACCCTGAATTCGATTTCTAGAATGATGTCTAGACTCGATGCATATGAATGATTTCAAAGTGTAATGCATGATGCTTATGCACACACTATGGGTTAACTTATTTCTAAAAATCCCCAATTTTCCATAAGTTAAGGATTTTTGCGAAGTTCAGGAAGCTTGGAGGTGTTTATTCCTCCTTGCTTTGGTGATTCTCGAGCTTTTCATTTTTGAAAAAGCTCTAGGCAAAAGGGTAGATAGGACCAGCTTTTTGCACACTTGGTTTCAGGGAGTATATACAATTTTCGAAAGCATTTTTACAATTTTTCGAAAATGGGCTTTGTACATGGCCAAAGGCTTTTGGAAATAAATTTCTTTTTGTAATTTTCGTTTTTCCAAATGTTTTTGAGATTTTGAGAGTTTTCAACTTTTTTTGTCTTTTTCAAAAGTAGGGATCTTCCATTGAACCTTCAAAGAAAACATTCATGAATCAGACTCTAATCAGATAGGTCTAAGACATGGGTTTCGGTTTTAGAGGTTCTACAAGGCACCCTTGACCCAGATGGTCTTAGGTGGCGGCTCTGGTGGTATGGGTGGGCTGTAGCCCAGTTCATATCGTTCCCTATTGGTTTTAGGTAGGACAGGCTCAAGCCTACCTTGGTTTCGGGTTCCCAGGCCCGCGTAGGGTTTATATCCCATATTCAGAATCATGTTCCAAGACTTTTTGTTTTTCGAAAAGTTTTGGTATAAATCATGGTCTTGGAACATGGAATCGTCCATGTTGGGGATATATACCCTTTTGGATATCGGGAGTTTGGATTCCGGGGTGATGGAAGACTTGGGCTTCCATACAAACCTGGTTTGGGAGACTTTGCCCTCAAGGAAAGCCAAGCTTGGTTCCTTGAGGAGTTTTGGACATAGCAGGGTTATGGAAAACTTATGGTTCCATACCCTATTTTGGGAAAGATTTACTTCAAGGGGAGCCATGCAAGGTCCCTTGAAGTTTTTGACTTGGTCCCTAGGTTCAACTCGTGGTGCCCCTAGGGATTGATTTTTTTGTTTCAAAGCCATAGCCTTGGCTCCAGGGCACAGGACTAGGCTCGAAGAAGTGGGTTTTTCTATGGTAGGGTTATGAGCTCCTAAGATGTCGATGCATGCATTAGGGGTCTCCATGTCTACCATTTTCGAAACTTCTTTTTGTTTTTGAAATTCCTTTGAATGGTGCGCGATAGTTGGCGCACCTTGAAAATCCTCAAGTTTTGGCACAGTTTGTGGGTTTGTGTGTGCAAAGGGGTTATCCAATGCATCTGATGACCCTACATGAAGAAGAGAGTCTTGAGAAGGATGGGTTTCAGGCATACCTCTTTGTGGCTTGTCTACCTTTTCAGGGTGAGAGCAAGCCGATTTCCCGGGTAACTCTGTTTTGAGCCCCCGGGGTTTAACGAGGCGTTTCCTTTCGAAACCTTCCTGTTTTTCACTCTCGTTCCTTTGTAGGGTGTGGACTTCATGTCCCACTGTATGTGTGTGCCTAGACTTAGGACTTTTACTTGAAGTTTTCGAAATTCCAAAATTTTGTTTTTCAATTTTTTGGTCTTTTTCCAAATTTTCAAGATTTTTTTGGTTTTTTGAAATAGAAAAATCTTTTTTTGGTTTTTCTAGGGATTTTGAAAAGCTTGAAGTTGTAGGAGTGGACGACTTATCCCTTTGCCGGGATTTGTCTCTAATCTCCAATCCTTCGTTGAGTTTGAGATCGGTTTTCAATTCACGATCTGTATGTGCCCTCGAAGAGCTGCTATGTGTTCGATGGGCTTTAAGCTCCTTGCTTAAAGCATCCATCTTTTGAAATATTTTTTCAATCTCATCGAGCTCTCTTTGGGCTTTATCTGATTTGAAAACCTCTTTTAGTTTACTCAACGAAGATTTTTGTAGCTTTCTATCCATTTTCATGCAATTTTCCTAAGTATGCACGATTTTTGAAAAACACTCTTTTTTTCGAAAATTTGAGTATCACTCGTTTGTTTGAAGTCTGCTTAAGTCCCGGGTCCCACCGGGTGTGCCAAATCTGTAGACACCGAAAATTTTCACTTGCGGGTTCTTAGGCCTGAAGTGAACCTTTTCGCAATCTACTTCGCTTTATGGGCGTGCCAGCTAGTTTACTTTAACTAGCAAAGTATGTTTTGAAAACAATCTGACTTTTGAAAGGCGATTGTAGGCAAGCGGGATTTTTACGTCGCAGACCTTCTTGCACCGATGCGCAAGGGTCAGTCTGTACGCTTAGAGACTTCGTTTTGAAACAAGTTTAACTCAAAATATATTTTGAATGAAGAAGTGTTTTAAAACCTTTTGAAAACCATGCATTTGGGCGATTTTGACTTTGTAAGGGTTGGACGACCCTAAGTCTTGCACGATTTGATTCGGGTTTGTACGATTCTCAGATTTTAGATCACGTGGATTTGCACGTGCCTAAGTCTTTCTTTTTATCCCTTTATGGGCCACCTAGGTGTGTGTTATGAACACTCCACTACATGGGGCGAATTTGAGCGGGAGTACGGGGCTTGCTTCGATGCAATATGCGTCCTACCTCGTGGTATGGCGTAGATGCAATGCAAACTCACGCTACTCCAAAGGGAAAACCCGAAATTAAAAGACAATGCCGAAGGGAAATTGCCGAAGGGAAATGACTTGTAAAGTAAATAGCCGAAGGGAAATGACTTGTAAAGTAAATAGCGGAAGGGGAAATATGGCTATATCTTAAGAGCGGAAAGGCTCAATTGTGTAAGTGTGTGTCGTGTATATATTGAAAGACAACGCACACAACTTGAACCTTAAAACCCGAATCTTAAAGACGTAGCCGAAAGAAATACTTTATATAGAGTATATGTAGGGGCCCTTACTTGGGTCTTGTAAATAAGAGCGAAGGCTCAATGTGTGTGCGTGCTTGAATTGAAAGACTTACACACACGACATGAAATGAAACCCAAATATAAATTGCAGTATGCCTTGACTAAGGTCTTGGGAGTAAGAGCGAAAGCTCAATGTGTGTGAGTGTAGAATTGAAGTACTACGCACACGACATAAATGAAACCCAAATATAACTGCAATAAGGCCTTTACTAAGGTCTTGGGAGTAAGAGCGAAGGCTCAATGTGTGTGCGTGTGGAAAATGGAAAGACAACACACACGACTTAATTAAAAACCCCCTTGACTTAAAATATGTAAATATAACTATATATTAAGGGCTTGTTAGGCCCGTGTGTGTGCAAGAAGTGTACGACTAAGAGCGGAAAGGCTCAAGTGCACGTGTGTGTGGGTGTGTCAAACCACGTTATTACAATCGGGGGAGACGAAGCTCCTTTACTACAACCCCGTATCAAAATTTAATTGAATATAAAGCAAGTTAATGTAATAGACCAAGTTTAGACACTTACAAATAGCTGGTCCATGTTCAACTTGCTTGCACGTGGGCTCACGGTTCACCTTGGGCAGCCAAGAGGGGGTTATCCTAGGTGGCTTTGAGAGAGGTTCTATGAGGCACGGTTAGGGTCTTAGGGGAACTAAGGTTCGGCCAAGACGGGGGCTGTGTAGGGTCTGTCCTAGGGTCTGTCCTAGGGTGCAGGTCACGGCCAGGGTGCAGGTTAGGTCAGCACGGGGGTGATCAAATCAGTAGGGAGGTGGTCGGGTGGCTGGCGCGGCCGTTGGGCGCCTGGCGCAGCAGAAGGGCGCGCGACGCGGCTGCAGTGGCGCCTGGCGCGCTGTGGCGCAGGACGCGCTGCGGCGCGGGGCGTGCAGGCAGGCGAGGGGGCGCGCGGCAGGCAGCAGGGAGCGCTGTGGCGCGTGGCGCTATGGCGCGTGGCGCGGCAGGCAACAGGGGCGCGCGGCAGGACTCAGGGCGCGCGGCAGGCGCTGGTTGTTCACGGCCGGCCGGGGTGAAGTTGTTGGGGTTTGTTAGGGATGGTTTGAGGCGGTTGGGGTTAGGTTAGGTCTAGTTAGGGTTCAGTTAGGGTTAGGTTGGTTCAGTTAGGGTTAGGTAGGTTCGAACCTAGGCTAGGTTGGGGTTAGGTTTACCTCTTGGAGCCGGTCCTTCTTGGCTTGAGCCCACGTCTCCACGGTTGCAGCCACTTGGTCCAGCCCACCTTGGTTGCAGCCACTTGGTCTAGACCCACTTACCCACTTAGCCACATGGCTTGAACCCACCTCACCCAATGAGCCCACATGGCTAGGTCTATCACTCCCTCTCTCTCCTCCCAAATATTTGCATGAACCCTTTACATGGACCCCCTCACCTCTATTTATAGAGATTTGAGGTGGGTCTTGGATTTGGGTTTGGGTTTGGGGTTTGGATCCATACCCAAATCCAAACACAATTTGGATCTGGATATTGGATCTCGGATATTTTGAGATCCGTATCCGATCCAAACCCAACATTTTTATGGATATGGATCTGGATATTTTGATCCAGATCCGATCCAATCCAAACACTATTTGGATCCAATCCAAATCCAAACACTATTTGGATCGACCCAAACACTATTTGGATTGGCCCAAATCCAAACACTATTCATTACATGGATTTGGATCTGGATATATATGGTCCAGATCCAAATCAAAATTTCTTCGGACAGTCCTTCTTGGCTTCTTGAGGCGAACGATCTGTGCGGGCACTGGCTTCATCAGCGCTCCGTCTGGTGCTGGGTTTTCCCCAACTTTGTCGTCCGGACTCCGTCTCGCCGTTCTGGACTCCGTTGAGCTTTTCATCAAATGGGCTCTGCTTTCTTTTGTTTTTTTATCAGGGAGTGGCTTCTGAAGCTCTGGGCTTGAATCCTCTTCGGGCCTAGGGTCTTCTTTTGCCTTCTGTACCTGTTTTCACATTTCAAAACAGGTCGTCGTTTTGGCTCAAATGAGCTTTTTGGTGTTTCGAGAGTTTTTGAAATATAGAAGATTTGGGGTGTTTACAGAAATGAAACCCAAATAGTATAGGTCGGCCCTTACTTGGGTCTTTCAAATAAGAGCGGAAGCTCAATGTGTGTGAGAGTGTTTAATCGAAAGACAACGCACCCAACTTAAACAAAACCCTTCGGAAATGAAATATATACGTATACTTATATATTAGGGGCTGATTAGGCCCGTGTGTGTGCAAAATTGTGCACGACTAAGAGAGTGCACGTGTGTGGTTGTGCCAAGCCACGTTATTACAAGCGGGGGGAGACTAGGCTCCGTTATTACAACCCCGTATCAAATTGAATTTCAAGCAAGCGTATGACTAAAGACCGAGTTTAGAAACTTACAAGTAGCTGGTCCGTAGAGGTCTTGCTTGAGCGTGGCCTTGGCTTTGGGCTGCAAATGGGAGCTCCGCGAAGGTGCGTGACCAAGAGTGCTGGCCGGCTGCAAAAGGGGGCGCGGGATGGACGCCTCGAAGGGGACCGGTGGCAAGTGGGCGGCGCCTCCAAGTAGGGAGTTTAGAGTGGCTGACTAAGTGGGTCTTAGGGTCACTAATGAAGTTAGGGACTTAGGGAAACTGGACCTAAAAGGTGAGCTAGTGAGAAGGCCAAATAGGACACCTAGGGGGAGGTCGGCCGAATGGGAGATGGTGGTTGAGTAGTGGCCAGCCACTTGGGTTATCCTAGGTTCGGCTAGGCTTAGGTGGTGGCGGCAAAGAGGCTGAGCTAAGGGGAAGATGGGTGGCTAAGAGTGGAGAGGTGGTAGAGAGTGGTTTTGAGGGAGTTAGGGGGACTTACCGAATGGGAAGGAGTGGCGGCAAAGGTGGCTGTCGGCTGGTGGAAGATGGGAGAAGGAGAGGGCCCGGCTGAGTGAGGTGGTGGCGTCCGGCTGGTGGGGCAGTGATGGTGGATGGAAGAGGGAGAGTGGCGGAGCAGGTGGCGGCTGGTGGGGCTGGAGCTGCTGGAAAGACGGGTGAGAGATGGGAGAGGAAGAGGGCCCGGCTGGGTGGTGGAGTGGTTCCCACTTGGAAAACCCGCCCACAATGGGGGGGGTTTAAATAGGGGATGGGTAGGTCGGTTAGGGCTGGGTTGTGGGTAGTGGTTAGGTGGTTTAGGTAGGGTAGTATGTAGATAAGGTGGGCTGGATGGGATTGGGCCAGATATTTTAAAACTAGGTGTTTGGGAAAATCGTGGGCTAAGGGTGGTTTAGGGCTAGGTTAGGTGGTTGGGTTTTAGGGTGAGGTTTAGTGAGCTAGGTTAGGTGGTTTAGGCTAGGTTTAGGCTAGGATTAGGGAAATTAATCTAGGTTTAGGGAAGGATTAGGGGAGTGGGTTAGGTGATTAGGTTGGGATTAGGCCGGGATTAGGGAAGTGGGTTAGGTGATTAGGTTGGGATTAGGGGTGGATTAGGGGTTTAGGCTAGGTTTAGGCATTTTTGGCTAGGTTTAGGTGATGGAGCTCCCTTAGCATGGCCCATAGACCTTGATCACCCCATGTTGGTGCAGCCCTAGGTTAGGTTCTAGCTAATTACAAGCTTAAACCCACTCAATTAGGCTAACCCACATGATTAACCCAAACTTGACACACAAGTCAAGCTTAATACAACACTCTTGATATTTATCACCCCCACTCTCTCTCATGCCCAATATCCCACGTGAATTTCAAGTGGGCCCCACCTCCATTTATGAGAAGGTGATGTGGGCCATGGATATGGATATTGGATTGGATCTCTGGATCCAAATCCAAATCCAAGTCCACATATGGGTTTGGATTGGAATCTGGATATATATGGTCCAGATCCAATCCAAACTGAACTCTGACTCCTTCGGGCTGGGTTCGAGACGGACGATTCGTGCGGGGCCTGACAGCATCAGTGCTCCGTCTGCGTTGGGTCTTCGCCAACATGGTCGCCTGCCTCCGTTTCTGCCTTCCGGAGATGACTTCAAATGCTTTTTTGATAAGAACAGGGTCTTGGACGTTCGAGATCCTGGGATGTGAATTAGATGCAAGAGTTGCTGTGCCGGGCTTGACAGGTGCTCCGGTTCCGGGCTCTTCTTGGCTCTCCTGGTCCTGTCTTGATCGGGCCAAGCCACTTCGGGGTTTCAAAACAAGTTTTAAAAGGGTTTTCAAAAGCTATATCATATGTTTTTGAAAGATAAAGTTCAAAATATATATACAGGGTTGTTTGGAAGGCTCCTGGGTTTCCAAACTCAAAAATGGCCCTTTGGGGCTGCTTGTACAAAACCAGATGGATTTTGAGAAATTCGTGGGATTTCGGGGTGTTTACAGATGCCCCTCTTTGGCCTTGTCCAAATAGATTTGGATAAGGGCAAAGATGACAAACACCCCTTTTAATGTCTCCCTAGATCTAGCCACGAAGAATATGGGATCGTCCCATTTTAACAAAATCTCAATTTTACAAACTCTGGTAGGAGGAGATATCACGCCAAAGGGTTCACTTATGAAATCTGGTCCTAAATGGGATCATGTTCATGCAAGTACCATGCGTGGAATGCAGATGACATGGGTGTGGTGCCAAGAGTGGCGACCTCCCAGAGACCAGATGTGGTCGAACTCTAGAGACTTACAAGGCCTACTGCTCAAAGTGAGCAAAAACCCTATGCTGTTCGATGTTCGGTTTTCAAAACTTATTTACAAAAGCTATTTACAAAAGGGACAACTGTCTTGAGCCTCGATCCTAAGGATCTCGAGCTCTTTGTGCTTGCCCTTGTTTGAGTCTTAACACTCGCTTATCTAGCGGAGGTTTTATAAGAAAACAAGCTTCATTTCAAATTCCTACGTCTTACTCGAAAGGTCGAATTCTCAAACAAGATGAAATTCAAGTAAGTAAATCCTATTTTTACTTTAGGATTCCTCGAAATGAACCATGCTTTAGCTTGGGATAAGCCAGGGATGGGAAAGAGATACCACGGTCCCTTCTGAAGCGTCCCGTGGTTTAAGGCATAGAAGGCGGAAAACTGCTCTTTTTGAGCTTTTTGGCCTCTTTTTCCTTTTTTATAGAGGGTCTCCCTTTGGGAGTATTTTTTCTTTAATCCCTCTTTTTATAAGAGAATCGATTTTTCTTTTTCAAGTCTGGTTTCTTTCTTTTGGAAAGAGACTTTAAATGGGAAATTTCCTTTTGATTTGGGCCTTTGTTTTCCTTTTGGAAGGAGAAAAGAAGAGGGGAGGACTTATCCCAAGCCTACACTCGATCCATTCCAGATCAGCCTATTTAGAAATAGCACGTACTACTTGCAAGTATCTTGCTATGTTGAACTAGGCCTTTCTTTGTAAAACGAAGGATTTTGAAATGCAACCATGATTTTGAAAACTCCACTCTTTCACAAGTGCGAATTCTCTCACTTAGGGTCACACGAGTTCGCCTTTGCACCTTATTCACACGTCTCAGGGCAGCTATCCCTCTAAAATTTTCGAAAACTGGAATTTAATCCAGATCCTACACATGATACTTCTTTAAGTATTGAATATTGATAGGATCTGCTAAATTCCTACCTTCTACATCGATCAACCAATACGAATTGTTCGTAGTGGTTGCTCGCACAACATAGGGTCCATCCCAGTTGGGGCGCCACTTGCCGAGGGGGTGTGGGCCACGATGGTGGATGGTTTTCAAGACCAGATCTCCCACTTCAAAGTGGCGAGGTCTCATGTGTTTGCTATAATGTCGGGCTATCCTTTGCCGGTATGCACGAGCATGATCCATGGCAAGGAGTCGCCTTTCATCTAGCAAATCTAGTTCGGCCATCCTAGCATGTTGAAGCGTCTCTAGGGGGAGGTCGAGTGCAATGGATGTATGGAATGAATGCAGTTGGGTATGAATGGGGAGAATGGCGTTTGTGCCATAGACCAATTCGAATGGTGTGGCATTCGTGGGAGTCCGGATGGAAGTCCTATAAGCCCATAAGGCTTCATCCAGCTTCTCATGCCACCTCCTACCCTTCTCTAAGGTCTTCTCAATGATACCAATGAGAGTCTTGTTTGTGGCTTCGGCTTGGCCGTTGCCTTGAGGGTAGTAGGGCGAGGAGAAGTGGTGAGTTATGCCATACGTGTTGCACAACTTAACCATCCGCTCGTTCTTGAATGGGGTACCATTATCAGACACAAGGTCTCGTGGAACCCCAAATCGAGCCAAGATATTCCTCCGGATGAAAGCCACCACATGTTGCCCCATTACATTCGTTAGGGAAATGGCTTCCACCCACTTGGAGAAATACTCCGTGGCTGCTAAAATAAAACGATGCCCATTCGAGGCCTTTGGAAATATTGGGCCTACAATGTCAAACGCCCACATGGTAAATGGCCAGGGGCTGACCACGGAATGCAATGCTGATGAAGGGATATGAATGGCGTGCCCATGCACTTGACATGGATGACACTTCCTAACATGATCGTGACAATCCTTTTTCAGGGTGGACCAAAAATAACCCCCTCTAAGTATTTTCATTGCCATCATGTTGGCATTAACATGACCTCCACATTCTCCGTCGTGGAACTCGTGCATTACTATCCTAGCCTCCTCTAGGTCGATACACCTAAGCAGAATGCCGGTAAAACTCTTTTTGTATAAGACCCCACCCAGAATGGTGTATCGGGTCGAAATCTTACGAATGAATGCCCTATCTTTGGATGTGGCATCCTCAGTGAATCCCCCATTTTCTAAAAATTGTTTTATGTCATAGAACCAGGGTTTTTCAATAGACTCTGGGTTGTTTTGGCAAATATCCAAGTCGTGTGTGGATGGATGGGGCGCATGCCATACTTCCAAAGATCTGGTCCCTGAAATGGGATCGACCTTCAGGGCTGAGCCCAAGGAAGAGAGGGCATCGGCGATGCCATTGTCCTCTCTTCCCACGTGTGTGAGCTTACACGACTGGAAGGATTGGACCAATCGAGTGGCCAACTCGTGATATGGAAGTAGTTTTTCATTGCGTACTTGCCAAACTTTTAAAACCTGGTTTATGACAAGGAGCGAATCTCCAAAGACCTCGATGCATGATGCCCCTAGAGTTTTTGAAATCCTTAAGCCTTGTATGAGTGCTTCATATTCAGCTACGTTGTTGGAACATTCGAAATCTAAGCGGACTGCTATGGGAATCTCGCCCTTTTCAGGAGAGATTAGGATGATCCCGGCACCAGCCCCTCGTTGGTTTCGTGCCCCGTCGAAGTGCATCGTCCACACTTGGTTTTCGAAAGAATTTGCCAAAATGTGGTTTTGAAAATGGTTTTGCAATATGCCTTCATCAGGCATTTCGACAAGAGTGGGATATGCGTCCTCCAAGGGGAAGTCAGCCACGTAATCTGCTAGGGCTTGCCCCTTAACGGAGATCTGGTGATGGTATTTTAGATCATACTCCATTAGAAGGAGTTGCCATTTCCCCAATCTACCCGTGAGAATGGGTTTTTCGAACAAGTGCTTGATTGGATCAAGCTTGGACACTATCCAGATCTCATGATCTAGGAAGTAGTGTTTGAATTTCTGGCAGGCCCAGACTAGGGCCAAGCACGTCTTCTCCATGGCTTGATAATTTCGTTCATAAGCCAAGAGAGTTTTCGAAATATAGTAGATGGCATACTCCTTATGGGTGTCATCCTCGTATTGAGCCAACAGGGCTCCTAAAGCGTTTACATGCACGGAGATGTATAATAAAAGCGGTTTTCCTTGCTTTGGAGGATTCAAAACGGGGGGATTAACCAAGTATGCCTTTAGTCTCTCGAAGGACTTTTGGCATTCGTCATCCCATAAGAATTTCGTACCCTTCCTCAACAGTTTGTTGAAGGGTTCGCATCTAGTTGCCAGATTCGATATGAATCGGCGCACAGATTGTAATCGACCCTGGAGGCTACGGACTTGGGTGAGATTGGAGGGTGGAGCCATGTCTATGATGGCTCGACACTTAGAGGGGTCGACTTCTATTCCCCTTTGGCTCACCATAAAGCCTAGAAGCTTTCCTGATTCTACCCCGAACACACATTTTTGAGGGTTTAGCTTTACTTTGTAAAGCCTAAGCCTTTCGAAAATCTTTTGTAAACATTCGATATGGGTGCATCGGGTTTTGGATTTCGCCAAGAGATCATCTACATACACTTCTACAAGCTCGTGAATTTGATCATGGAAGATCGTGTTCATGGCTCGTTGGTATGTTGCGCCGGCATTTTTCAAACCAAAGGGCATGACTGTATAGCAGTACGTGCCCCATGGGGTTGTGAAGGCGGTCTTACCCTGATCTCGTGGACTTAGTTTGATTTGATTATAGCCTGAATAGCCATCCATAAATGAAAACATTTCATGATTTGCAGTACTATCGACTATCAAATCTATGTTTGGTAAAGGATAATTATCCTTTGGAGTGGCTTTATTCAGGTTTCTGAAATCGATGCATATTCGAATTTTCCCATTGGTTTTTCGAACTACAACGATATTTGATAACCAGTCAGAATACGCAATGGGTTTTATAAATCCGGCTTTTAGCAGATCTTCTAAACCCTCTTTGACTTGTGTGTGTACATTCGGGTGTATTTTCCTAAGCTTTTGCTTTATTGGTTTTACACCTATATCTAAGGGAAGACGATGCTCGACTATGCTGGGATCTATGCCTGGCATGTCTTCATACGTCCATGCAAACACATCTAAATAGGTCCGTAAAAATGCAATGAATGCTAACTTTTCAGTTTCATGCAAGCATGCGCCTATTTTGATGGTTTTGGGATTGGAATCATCCCCTAGGTTCACTTCTACGAAATCTCCTCCTACTGATTGGGAAGGTCTTTCAAAATCGAGAATTCTATGAAATTCTGGGAGCTCAGAAGTGGGATCTTCCTCAAGGGGATCCACTTCTGGGCTTCGATCATTCTCGTGGACTTTAGACCCGAGGGAACTTGATGCGTGGTTTTCAAAATAACCTGGTTTTGTACTTGGATTTTCAAGTGATTTCGAAATTTTTGGTCTGGCTATGCAGACGACGTTTCTTTCGAAATTCTTTTCTTTCGCCAAAGTTAGACCAGGAGCAGCTATGTACAAAATCTTTTTGGTATTTTCCAAATTTTCGATTTTTTTGGGTTTTTGTAAAACAAGAACTTTGGGAACTATACAAAGCACACTTTTTTCGAGTTTTTGCTTTTCCATTGTTTTGGTTTTTCTTGTTTTTCGATTTTTTTGGATTTTAAGTTTTCAAATGTTTTTTGGTATTTTTAGAAAAAGGGATCTTCCGTCATACCTACAAAGGGAAAACACTATGGGTTAGACTCGGAATAGGAGATCTAAACCATAGGTCTCTTCTAAGACAGGCTCCGGGGCACCCTTGACCCAGGTGGTCACAGGGGGTGGCTCCGGCGGTATTCGGGGAGTATAGCCGATCCCATATCGGCTTAGGTTGGCCCTAGGAAGGATGGGCTCTAGGAGACCCTGGTTTTGTGCCCCTAGACTTTTGTAGGGCGTGTAGCCCATGTTCAATAACATGTTCCACGGCCTTTTGTTTTTTGAAAAGATGGGATATAAGTCGTGGTCCTGGAACATGCTATCGTCCATATTAGGCTCGTAGGGCCTTTTGTCCAGGGGTTTTGGAAATAGAGAACGCTTGGGTTTTCCTAGGAGGATTAGAGTCGGGAGGGGGCCTGCTTTAGGCGGCCCCTTCACACATACAACCTTCCTAGGGTTGTTTAACACGAGCCGAGGTGGCTCAACCATGATTTGCCCCAGGTTAGCCTCATGGGCCTGGGAGCTCGATAAACAAGGGGAGTTTATGATCCCCTGAAGCTGAGGGTGACTCTCACCTAGGATCACTACGACTTGGTCCCTAAAAGGGATCTTGACACACTTGTGGAAGGTGGATGGCACAGCGCACAAACTGTGTATCCAGGGTCTTCCCAGCAACAGGTTATAATGGGGGTGGATGTCCAAGACATGGAACACCCCCGTGTGTTCGATCCCTCCCGTTTCCATTGGGAGCTCGATGGATCCTAAAGGCCTAGACGCATTCCCATCGTATCCAGTGATAACGATGGGGCTTGGGTTTACTGAAGTCAAGGTGACTCCGATTTTGTACGCCACGTGAAGTGGAAGGATGTTGAGCCCTCCTCCACCATCGACTAGGCACCTGTCCAGAGAGTGGTTGTTTAGAACCACCTCGATATGCAGGGCCTGGTTATGGGTTTCGTAGGGTCTATCTACATCATCTTCCGAAAAGGTGATGGGCGATTTTGCTCCTAATAAAGCCACTTGGGCAGACAAGGACTCCGGACTTATGTTCGAATCAACCTTGGCCCTTTCTAGAATTTTCTCTAAGACAAGTCTATGCCTAGGCGAGGTTTTGATAAGCTCTAGGATAGACATGTGAATAGGAATCTTTGAAAGGTGGTTTTCGAAATCATAAGGATTTAGGATGATTTTGTCCTTATCTGCTTTTGGCAGACCACTAGGGATACATGCTTTTGAGGGGCCAGGCACACTGACCACCTTTTGAGCACCTTGAAGGTGCGGGGGTTGGTAGATCCTCCCGGATCTAGTGACTTCCCCCACGACCAGCCTAGGGTTCGCGCTAAACTTGGCTCTAAGGATGAGCTGAGGAGAACCTTGGATTTTCAAAACTGGTTTTGCCGGGGTTTCCACTTTTGATGGTCCCCGAATGACGACTTGGGCGGGCCTCTTGTATAGTACAAGGATGGGCGCACAAGCAGGTCGACCAGGTTCGGGTTTTCGCGCTAGTTCCTTGGAGATGGTGAGGGTACATACCTCCTTTCCTTTCCCACTGCCACTGGCGTGTTTGGGAAAGGGTTCCTTGAAGATAGCTTGAGGTGGCTCAGATTCCGCAGTGACCTGGAGCCGGCCCTCCGCTATCAAGTTCTCAATTTTATTTAGAAGAGAGAAGCACCGTTTGGTATCATGGCCTTTGAGCCGATGATACTTGCAAAACCGGTTTAAATACCCCCCTTTGGACGTGACTCCTTCGGGGATTTCAGGGAGTTCGATCATGCCCTGGGCAAGTAGGAGGTCTAGGACCTCCGACACAGGTTGCCCCAGCGGAGTGTACTCCCTTTTTTCAATTGGTTTTGAAAAATTGCGTTCTCTCTTATTTTCTATTTTTTCAAAATTTTTAGAAGTGCCCGCCATGCCTGGATCCACCCGGACATTGGCGATTTTATGGGGCTTTGCCCCTTTGTCCGTTGTGGGCAGCCCATATGCGATGGGCTTTTCCACACGTGTTTTGGGAGCGGCACTTCCTTTCCATAAGTGGTCGTATGTCCCTTTTCGCAAGTTGGTTTCGAAAAGGGAAGCCTTTTTGATCAACTTATGGAAAGTTGAAATCTCATGGAGCGAGAGAAGGGTTTTTAACTCGCTTTTGAAATTATCCAGGATGAGCATTACTGCGCATCCTTCGGATATAGGCTCTCGCACTTGGCCTAAAAGAGACCTCCATCTTATAATGAAGGCATGCACGTCTTCGTTCATGCCTTGCTTTGTATCCCTTAAGGTATTCAGGGTTGGCGTGACTTCCACGTTGTGTGCAAATCTTTGCATGAAGCAGTTCGCTAACTCTTCAAAAGTAGCGAACTGGCTTAAGTCGTAGGAAGCCAGCCATTTGGCAGCTGTGCCTTTAAGGGATAGAGGGAACCAATACACCCATTTCATCGAGTCCTTTTTTTTCTTATGGGCTCGACGTGAGAAAAGCTGCAAGTGAGACCTAGGGTCTCCCATGCCATCATACCGATGGAAGTTCGGTATTTCATCGTCACTGTCTGTTTCGTAATCCATAGGAAGGAAATCAGACAGGGCGTAGCTTCTTTTCTCTTTATTTTGCCCTTTCAGCAGTTGCTGTAGGGCTTTACGGTCCTTTTGTGTGAAGGACTCGTGGTATTGGTTGCCTTCCATTACGGAGGCTTCTTTTTGCTTGCGAGTTTTTTCAATTTTCTTTTTAGGCCTTTGTTCACCGTTTGATGAACACGAATCGCCTACTTCAGCCTCTTGGCTGAGAGCATCGATTTTGGCCTCAAATTCCCTTCTCAAGTCCTCGATTTCATCTAGTTTTATTTTGTTTTTGAAAATCCTCCTAGAGTGAGAACTTGATGCGCATGAGCCTTGGCTCGACACTTCACTTGGATTGGATTTTGACATGCTTTTCAAGCTTTTTCAAAATTTCCTAAGTAAAAGCAAAGAAAACAAGTTAAAACGACACCTTTATAAAATTTTCGCAAGACTCCTATAAGTAAACTCGATTTTTGAAAAGGCTCACGTCCCACCGGGCGTGCCAATCTCTGTAGACGCGCGAAAATCCCCGCCTCTTCGCCCCTTTCGTGGCTTGGAGTGGATCTTTATCGTGCGTCTAAGGCCTAGATATACAAACAGGGCGTGCCAGCTAGCTTACTTAAGCTAGCGAAGATATATTAACACTGACTTCTAAACGTGGCGACTGTGAGCAAGTGAGCTCTTGTCGTCGCAGACCTTCTTGCACCGATGCGCAAGGGTCAGTCTGTACGCTTTTGCAAAAATCGAGTTTTGGGGAGAAAGTCTATGAAACGGTTCGAGGTGTCTATTTCGGGTCTTTAAGATGCGATTGCATGTTTTAGATCACGTGGATTTGCACGTGCCTAAGTCTTTTCTTTTATCCCTTTTTGGGTCGCCTAGTTTGTGTGTTATGAACACTCCACTACATGGGCGAATTCGAGCGGGGGTTGCTTCGATGCAATATGCGTCCTACCTCATGGTATGGCGTAGATGCAATGCAAACTCACGCTACTCCAAAGGGAAAACCCGAAATGTAAAGACAATGCTGAAGGGAAATAACAGAAGGGAAATAACCGAAGGGAAATAACCGAAGGGAAATAACCGAAGGGAAATATGTATATATCTTATGTATATGAGCCCTTACTTGGGTCTTGCAAATAAGAGCGAAGGCTCAATGTGGGTGCGTGTTTGAATTGAAAGACTTACACACACGACATGAAATTAAACCCAAATATAAATTGCAGTATGGCCTTGACTAAGGTCTTGGGAGTAAGAGCGAAGGCTCAATGTGTGTGAAAGTGCTTGAATTGAAAGACTTACTCACACGACAAGAAATGAAACCCAAATAGTATAGGTCGGCCCTTACTTGGGTCTTTCAAATAAGAGCGAAAGCTCAATGTGTGTGAGAGTGTTTAAATTGAAAGACTTACTCACACGACATGAAATGAAACCCAAATAGTATAGGTCGGCCCTTACTTGGGTCTTTCAAATAAGAGCGGAAGCTCAATGTGTGTGAGAGTGTTTAATCGAAAGACAACGCACCCAACTTAAACAAAACCCTTCGGAAATGAAATATATACGTATACTTATATATTAGGGGCTGATTAGGCCCGTGTGTGTGCAAAATTGTGCACGACTAAGAGAGTGCACGTGTGTGGTTGTGCCAAGCCACGTTATTACAAGCGGGGGGAGACTAGGCTCCGTTATTACAACCCCGTATCAAATTGAATTTCAAGCAAGCGTATGACTAAAGACCGAGTTTAGAAACTTACAAGTAGCTGGTCCGTAGAGGTCTTGCTTGAGCGTGGCCTTGGCTTTGGGCTGCAAATGGGAGCTCCGCGAAGGTGCGTGACCAAGAGTGCTGGCCGGCTGCAAAAGGGGGCGCGGGATGGACGCCTCGAAGGGGACCGGTGGCAAGTGGGCGGCGCCTCCAAGTAGGGAGTTTAGAGTGGCTGACTAAGTGGGTCTTAGGGTCACTAATGAAGTTAGGGACTTAGGGAAACTGGACCTAAAAGGTGAGCTAGTGAGAAGGCCAAATAGGACACCTAGGGGGAGGTCGGCCGAATGGGAGATGGTGGCTGAGTAGTGGCCAGCCACTTGGGTTATCCTAGGTTCGGCTAGGCTTAGGTGGTGGCGGCAAAGAGGCTGAGCTAAGGGGAAGATGGGTGGCTAAGAGTGGAGAGGTGGTAGAGAGTGGTTTTGAGGGAGTTAGGGGGACTTACCGAATGGGAAGGAGTGGCGGCAAAGGTGGCTGTCGGCTGGTGGAAGATGGGAGAAGGAGAGGGCCCGGCTGAGTGAGGTGGTGGCGTCCGGCTGGTGGGGCAGTGATGGTGGATGGAAGAGGGAGAGTGGCGGAGCAGGTGGCGGCTGGTGGGGCTGGAGCTGCTGGGAAGACGGGTGAGAGATGGGAGAGGAAGAGGGCCCGGCTGGGTGGTGGAGTGGTTCCCACTTGGAAAACCCGCCCACAATGGGGGGGGTTTAAATAGGGGATGGGTAGGTCGGTTAGGGCTGGGTTGTGGGTAGTGGTTAGGTGGTTTAGGTAGGGTAGTATGTAGATAAGGTGGGCTGGATGGGATTGGGCCAGATATTTTAAAACTAGGTGTTTGGGAAAATCGTGGGCTAAGGGTGGTTTAGGGCTAGGTTAGGTGGTTGGGTTTTAGGGTGAGGTTTAGTGAGCTAGGTTAGGTGGTTTAGGCTAGGTTTAGGCTAGGATTAGGGAAATTAATCTAGGTTTAGGGAAGGATTAGGGGAGTGGGTTAGGTGATTAGGTTGGGATTAGGCCGGGATTAGGGAAGTGGGTTAGGTGATTAGGTTGGGATTAGGGGTGGATTAGGGGTTTAGGCTAGGTTTAGGCATTTTTGGCTAGGTTTAGGTGATGGAGCTCCCTTAGCATGGCCCATAGACCTTGATCACCCCATGTTGGTGCAGCCCTAGGTTAGGTTCTAGCTAATTACAAGCTTAAACCCACTCAATTAGGCTAACCCACATGATTAACCCAAACTTGACACACAAGTCAAGCTTAATACAACACTCTTGATATTTATCACCCCCACTCTCTCTCATGCCCAATATCCCACGTGAATTTCAAGTGGGCCCCACCTCCATTTATGAGAAGGTGATGTGGGCCATGGATATGGATATTGGATTGGATCTCTGGATCCAAATCCAAATCCAAGTCCACATATGGGTTTGGATTGGAATCTGGATATATATGGTCCAGATCCAATCCAAACTGAACTCTGACTCCTTCGGGCTGGGTTCGAGACGGACGATTCGTGCGGGGCCTGACAGCATCAGTGCTCCGTCTGCGTTGGGTCTTCGCCAACATGGTCGCCTGCCTCCGTTTCTGCCTTCCGGAGATGACTTCAAATGCTTTTTTGATAAGAACAGGGTCTTGGACGTTCGAGATCCTGGGATGTGAATTAGATGCAAGAGTTGCTGTGCCGGGCTTGACAGGTGCTCCGGTTCCGGGCTCTTCTTGGCTCTCCTGGTCCTGTCTTGATCGGGCCAAGCCACTTCGGGGTTTCAAAACAAGTTTTAAAAGGGTTTTCAAAAGCTATATCATATGTTTTTGAAAGATAAAGTTCAAAATATATATACAGGGTTGTTTGGAAGGCTCCTGGGTTTCCAAACTCAAAAATGGCCCTTTGGGGCTGCTTGTACAAAACCAGATGGATTTTGAGAAATTCGTGGGATTTCGGGGTGTTTACACTTCCCCTAGAGACGCTTCAGCATGCTAGGATGGCCGAACTAGATTTGCTAGATGAGAGGCGACTCCTTGCCATGGATCATGCTCGTGCATACCGGCAAAGGATAGCCCGACATTATAGCAAACACATGAGACCTCGCCACTTTGAAGTGGGAGATCTGGTCTTAAAAACCATCCACCATCGTGGCCCACACCCCCTAGGCAAGTGGCGCCCCAACTGGGATGGACCCTATGTTGTACGAGCAACCACCACGAACAATTCGTATTGGTTGATCGATGTAGAAGGTAGGAATTTAGCAGATCCTATCAATATTCAATACTTAAAGAAGTATCATGTGTAGGATCTGGATTAAGTTCCATTTTTCGAAAATTTTAAAAGGGATAGCTGCCCTGAGACATGTGAATAAGGTGCAAAGGCAGAGTCGTGTGACCCTGAGTGAGAGAATTCGCACTTGTGAAAGAGTGGAGTTTTCAAAATCGTGGTTACATTTCAAAATCCTCTTCTTACAAAGAAAGGCCTAGTTCAACATAGCAAGATACTTGCAAGTGGTACGTGCTATTTCTAAATAGGCTGATCTGGAATGGATCGAGTGTAGGCTTGGGATAAGTCCTCCCCTCTTCGCTTCTTCTTCCAAAAGGAAAACAAAAGCCCAAAACAAAAGGGAATTTCCCATTCAAAGTCTCTTTCCAAAAGAAAGAAACCAGACTTCAAAAAAGAAAAATCGATTCTCTTATGAAAAAGAGGGATTAAAGAAAAAATACTTCCAAAGGGAGACCCTCTATGAAAAAAAAGGAAAAAGAGGCCAAAAAGCTCAAAAAGAGCAGTTTTCCGCCTTCTATGCCTTAAACCACGGGATGCTTCAGAAGGGACCGTGGTATCTCTTTCCCATCCCTGGCTTATCCCAAGCTAAAGCATGGTTCATTTCGAGGAATCCTAAAGTAAAAATACGATTTACTTACTTGAATTTCATCTTATTTAAGAATTTGACGTTTCGAGTAAGGCGTAGGAATTTGAAATGAAGCTTGTCTTCTTATAAAACCTCCGCTAGAGAAGCGAGTGTTAAGACTCAAACAAGGGCAAGCACGAAGTGCTCGAGATCCTTAGGATCGAGGCTCAAGACAGTTGTCCCTTTTGTAAATAGCTTTTGTAAATAAGTTTTGAAAACCGAACATCGAACAGCATAGGATTTGCTCACTTGGAGAAGTAGGCCTTGTAAGTCTCTAGAGTTCGACCACATATGGTCTCTGGGAGGTCGCCACTCTTGGCACCACACCCATGTCATTTGCATTCCACGCATGGTACTTGCATGAACATGATCCCATTTAGGACCAGATTCCATAGTAGAACCCTTTGGCGTGATATCTCCTCCTACCAGAGTTTGTAAATTGAGATTTTGCTAAAATTGGGGCGATCCCATATTCTTCATGGATAGATCTAGGGAGACATTAAAAGGGGTGTTTGTCATCTTTGCCCTTATCCAAATCGATTTGGACAAGGCCAAAGAGGGGCATCTGTAAACACCCCGAAATCCCACGAATTTCTTAAAACAGACCTGGTCTTGTACAAGCAGCCCCAAAGGGCCATTTTTGAGTCTGGAAACCCAGGAGCCTTCCAGACAACCCTATACATACGTTTTAAACTTCATATTTCAAAAATATGTAATATAGCTTTTGAAAACCTGTTAAAACACGTTTTTGAAACCCCGAAGCGGCTTGGCCCGATCAAGACAAGACCAGGAGAGCTAAGAAGAGCCCGGAACCGGAGCACATGTCGAGCCCAGCACAGCAACTCTTGTATCACATCCATACCTCCAGGATCTCGAACGTGCAAGACCCTGTTCTTATCAAAATATCATTTGAAGTCATCTCCAAAAGGCAGAAACGGAGGCGGACGACCATGTTGGCGAAGACCCAACGCAGACGGAGTACTGATGCTGTCAAGCCCCGCACAAATCGTCCATTTCGAACCCAGCTCGAAGGAGTCAGAGTTCAGTTTGGATTGGATCTGGACCATATATATCCAGATCCCAATCCAAACCCATGTGTGGAATTGGATTTGGATTTGGATCCAGAGATCCAATCCAATATCCATATCCATGGCCCACATCACCTTCTCATAAATGGAGGTGGGGCCCACTAGAATTTCACGTGGGATTATGGGCATGAGAGAGAGTGGGGATGGATAATATCAAGAGTGTTGTAATTAAGCTTGACTTGTGTGTCAAGTTTGGGGTTAATCATGTGGGTTAGCCTAATTGAGTGGGTTTAAGCTTGTAATTAGCCAAAACCTAACCTAGGGCTGCACCAACATGAGGTGGTTAAGGTCTATGGGCCATGCTAAGGGAGCTCCTTCACCTAAACCTAACCCTAAACACCTAATCCTAGCCTACCACCCTAATCCACCCCTAATCTGAGCCTAATCACCTAACCCACTTCCCTAATCCCGGCCTAATCCCAACCTAATCACCTAACCCACTTCCCTAATCCTTCCCTAAACCTAGGTTAATTTCCCTAAACCTAGCCTAAACCTAGCCTAATCACCAAACCTAGCTCACTAAACCTCACCCTAAAACCCAACCACCTAACCTAGCCCTAAACCCCTAAACCACCCCTAGCCCACAATCTACCCAAACCACTAGTTTCTAAAAATATCTGGCCCTACCTTTTCTAGCCCACCTTATCTTCATACCACCCTACCTAAACCACCTAACCACTACCCCAAACCCAGCCCTAACCGACCTACCCATCCCTATATAAACCCCCCCCATTGGGGGCAGGTTTTCCGATCTAGGAGCCCACCTAGATCCCAGCCGGGTCCTCTCCTTCCCCAAGTCCAGCTGAACCTGCTCCACCTTCTCCACTTCCCCAGCTGCTCCACCTGCGCCGCCTGCACCACCACCATCCCTCCATTCCACCACCACTTGCACCGCCCCACCACCTCCCGGCCGAGCTTCACAACCTGCCCATCTTCCTTCCAGCCGATCATCACCTTCTCCCCATTCGGTAAGTACCCCCCACTCTACCTAGCTCCTTCTCTACTCCCTCTCCACTCCTAGTCACCCACCATACCACCACCTTACCTACACATCAGCCCTTTGCTGCCACCCTTCTCACTCAGCCGAACCTAGCACACCTGAAACCACCGGCCACTACCTAACTACCCCAACTACACCCGGCCAACGATCTCTTTTCATTCACCCTCGCGGAGCTCCCGTTTGCAGCCCAAGGCGAAGGCCAAGCCCACGCTCAAGCAAGGCCTCTACGGACCAGCTACTCATAAGTGCCTAAACTCGGTCTTTAGTTGTATACTTGCTTGAGATTCAATTTGATACGGGGTTGTAATAATGGAGCATAGTCTCCCCCTGCTTGTAATAACGTGTTTTGGCACACCCACACACGTGCACTCTCTTAGTTGTGCACGATTTTGAACACACACGGGCCTAATCAGCCCATAATATATAAGTATATACATATACTTTCATTTTCGAAGGGTTTTTGCTTAAGTTGGGTGCGTTGTCTTTCAATTCAAGCACTCACACACATTGAGCTTTCGCTCTTATTTGAAAGACCCAAGTAAGGGCCGACCTATACTATTTGGGTTTCATTTTATGTTGTGTGTGTAAGTCTTTCAATTCAAGCACTCTCACACACATTGAGCCTTCGCTCTTATTCCCAAGACCTTAGTCAAGGCCATACTGCAATTTATATTTGGGTTTAATTTCATGTCGTGTGTGTAAGTCTTTCAATTCAAGCACGCACCCACATTGAGCCTTCGCTCTTATTTGCAAGACCCGAGTAAGGGCTCATATACATAATCTATATACGTATCTCCCTTCGGTTATTTCCCTTCGGTTATTTCCCTTCAGTATTGTCTTTACATTTTGGGTTTTCCCTTTGGAGTAGCGTGAGTTTGCATTGCATCTACGCCATACCACGAGGTAGGACGCATATTTGCATCAAAGCAAGCCCCGCTCGAATTCGCCCATGTAGTGGAGTGTTCATAACACACAAACTAGGTGGCCTGAAAAGGGATAAAAGAAAAGACTTAGGCAAGTGCAAATCCACGTGATCTAAAACATGCAATCGCATTTTAAAGACCCGAAATAGACACCTCGAACCGCTTCGTAGACTTTCTCTCCAAACTCGATTTTTTCAAAGCATACAGACTGACCCTTGCGCATCGGTGCAAGAAGGTCTACGACGACAAGAGCTTACTTGCTCACAGTCGCCACGTTTAGAAGTCAGTGTTAAAAATATCTTCGCTAGCTTAGGTAAGCTAGCTGGCATGCCCTATTTGCATACATAGGCCTTAGACACATGAGAGGATCCGCTCCGAGCCTTGAAAAGGTAAAGAGGCGGGGATTTTCGCGCATCTACAACTTGCAAAACTTGTTTAAAAATTTTCCTTTAGGGGGTGTCCCCTCGGGAACTTCTGGAAGTGTCACCATTCCCTAGGCGAGCAGGAGGTCGAGGACCTCTTTTATGGGCTGCCCCAGCGGGGTGTACTCCCTTTTTTCGAAAGACTTTTGAACCTTTTTGTTCTTCGGTTCAAATTTTGAAGTGTCGGTCGGGCTCGGTTCTACTCGGACATTTACAACTTTTTGGGGTTTTGCCCCATTGTCCGTAGTAGTTGGCCCGTAAGTCCCGGGTTTTTCAAACCGGGTTTTCGAAAAAATCTTGCCTTTCCACAAGTCATCGTAGACCCCCTTTTTCATATTTGCTTCGAATAGGGAAGCCTTCTTGATTAATTTGTGGAAAGTGGAAATTTCATGGAGAGAAAGAAGCATTTTCAGCTCGGGTTTGAAATTTTCAAGGATGAGCATCACGACACATCCTTCTGAGATGGGCTCTTTGACTTGCCCCAATAAAGACCTCCATCGAACGATAAATGCATGAGCATCCTCATTCGTAGCTTGTTTCGTATTCCTTAGGGTGTTCAAAGTGGGGGTTACTTCCACGTTGTGTGAAAACCTTTCCATGAAACCATTTGCCAACTCTTCAAAAGTGGCAAATTGGCTCAAGTCATAGGAAGCGAGCCACTTGGAAGCGGTTCCCTTAAGGGAGAGGGGGAACCAGTAGATCCACTTAGCCGAGTCTTTCTTCTTTTTGTATGCTCAGCGGGAAAAGAGTTGGAGGTGGGATCTAGGATCCCCCGTCCCGTCATACTGGTGGAAATTCGGTATGTCATCGTCGCTATCCGTTTGGTAATCGAAAGGTAAAAAATCGGATAGGGCGTATGACCTCTTTTCCTTGGCCTGGCCCCT
Source organism: Brasenia schreberi (assembly GCA_036023115.1). Taxonomy (NCBI): domain Eukaryota; kingdom Viridiplantae; phylum Streptophyta; class Magnoliopsida; order Nymphaeales; family Cabombaceae; genus Brasenia; species Brasenia schreberi. The sequence goes on along the minus strand of JAYKKT010000084.1, from coordinate 9,051,288 downwards.
TGGTAGTTGTTGAAGGGCCTTGCAATCTTTCAATGTGAATGACTCGAGCTCTCTGTCCCCCTCCATAGTAGAGGTCTCTTTGGATTTTCTGGGTTTGCTCATTTTCTTTCGAGCCCTAATTTGCTTTCCATGGGATGAGCAGGATTCGACCGCTTCGGCCTCTTGGCTGAGAGCGGCGATTCTTGCTTCGAATTCTTTCCTCAAGTCTTCTAATGACTCTTTCTTGTTTTTGAAATTTGTTTTTGAAAATCTTTTCGAAAATTGACTTGACGAGCATGAAGCCCGACTCGACACCTCGTAAGAACCATCAGAACTCGACATGATCTTATGGGCCTTGAAAATCCTACACGTGCATAATTTACCAAGGTTAAAAACACTTTGAAAAGGATTTCTGGGAGTTTTACTTGCTTAGAAATTCCTCAAGACCCGAGTCCCACCGGGCGTGCCATTTCTGTAGACATGAAAATTCTCATTTCAAAGTTTATGAGACAAACTTGAAATGAAACTTTCCACACCTACGCTTGCGCGAGCGTGCCAGCTAGTTCAAAACTAGCAAATGTTTGTAAGACTTCTAGGCGATTGTGTGCAAGCGGGATCTTTTCACTCACACCTTCTTGAGCCGATGCTCAAGGGTCAGTGTTGAGCGCTTAGGAATTTCATTTTACAGCAAAACATGACTCCCTTTTACATAAACAAGTGTCTTTGAAAAATTTGTTGAACTTGTGCACTCGGATTCAATACTTGGAAAAAAACAAGCTGCTAAAAACGGAGAATTCTATTTTCAGAGCTGTTTTCTAGGAGAGTTTTCAAGGCATCACAGACTTCCAAAAATTATCAAAATTTTACCAGACGAAGCTGGTAGTGTGGAGAGACTGTAGCCTTTTTCAAATCTGCATTTGGAGCAGTACTGAATCAGAAACAAATAATCTACTCAAACCACTTCACTGACTCGAAATAGTTCTGTTTCAAAAATACATAAACTCAAAGATGAGTCTGTATCTCTCTGCTCAGAACTCATATTTTGATGATTTTGATGTTGTTAGAAAGCTATGGATGTTAGCTTTCCAATGCATCAAAAATAAATTAATTTGGACTCATGTGGACAGAGATATTAGACTTTTACCCAACCTCTATTTCAGGAAATCTGACTGTGCAGACAGTGGTGAATGTAATGATGCGTAACCCACACGAAATTAAAATGCAACAACCCTTAAAGCAAATTTGCTGGAATATAAATGAATGGAAAGTACTTTATAGCTTAGACATAGAGGGGGGTTAGAAGTATAGAGGGTATATAGCATATAGAAAGGAAGAAGCATTAAAGCAAACACTTGGCGTGCATGTAGGTGTATAGTGTTTCATCCACGAAATTGAAATTGCAGCAAAGCTAGATTATTACAACTCGAGGGGAGATGAAACTCCATTAATACAACCCCATTTAATGAATTGAATGGAAGAGAATGAAACTTAGATTAAGTAAGAAAGGTCTTACACGAGTTTTGGAGGGTGAAGGACCGGGTTTCAATGATGAAGCCGGCCTTCCTCTTGATGGCCTTCCTTCTCAACTCCCACAAGTTCTCACCTAGCTTCCCCTTCTTCCCACACTAGAGGACGTCTCTCCTTGCTGGAAATTCCTGCACCTAGTCTAGCACACACCACCCAAGGTCTAGAGCTTCTCTCTCTTCTCTCTCCAATCTCCAAGTTATGGAACCCGCCCCCCCCCTTGGGCCTTTTTATAGGCCAAGGGGGGCTGGTTCTAGTGGTTTCTTGTGAGGCGGGTTGGAGCTTTTGCTTGGTGGATTTGATCCGCTCCAAACCGGCTTCTTGTAGTTCCTCATTGAGTCGATTTGGACCAGCCCATGTGGGCTGGTCTAGGTGCCATGGCTTGGTGTAGCCCTAGAGCATGCGGTTGGTTTTAAACAACCTTACAATGTGTAATATGTTTTGTTTGGGCTGATTTCTTTAAACTTCGACCCACTTGAATTCGCTTCTTTTCTTTGATTCGGCTCCCACCTTGATTTGAACTCCACACGGACATGGCTTGATCTTCGGCTTTAGTTCTTTACACGATCCCACTTGATTTGGGCCCGTCTATTTGGGCTTGAGCTTGATGATCATGCCTTGAACCACATCGAGTTGGTGCTTCATGTTCTTGGTCGGTCGCATCCTTTAGGCTTGTCTTGATGTGATGAGCTTTTGGTGCCGCTTTACTCAACATATTTCGAACATGATTCACTTGACAAGGTAGGCCTTGACACGACCCATCTGGGAGAGCTGCGTTCGATCCATACTTATGGGCTTGGATCGGATCTTACCCGCTTCGAACTTCAGAGGCTTTTTAACTTGGATTTAAAACCTTAAAGTATCTCCCTGAATGTTTAAACTTTAAAATCTGGGGTGTTTTTGAATTTAAAGGTTCATAAAGGTTTTAAACTGATTTTTGGAAACTCAGGACTTTGAAAAACTTTGAAAATTTCGGGTGTTTACAATTTCCTTTTTCACGACATGGGAGATGATGTCTCGAATTTTGAAGGCCTACAGCAAGGCTAAGCATGATTCTTCTCTTGGCTTAGTGATTCTTTTCACATGCCAATAGAGTTTTCGAAAATGTATGGCACACTTTGGATGAATACCATCTTCATTTTGATCGGATCAAGCATATAATGCACGAATTGTAATGCTTGGGAGGTTTTTATCAAAAGAATTTTGAAAGGTTTTGTGAAATGCTAACCCTCTTTCGAGATTCTCATTTCCCTTCTGAAATTTGCCTTGAAGGTGTCAGATTTGATTCGTATGGAGACATGCCTATGATGGCCGATACTTAGGGGGTCGACTCTTATTGCCCCTTTGGTTTTTCAAAACCCTGAATTCGAGTTCTAAGATGATGTCTAGACTCGATGCATATGAATGATTTCAAAGTGTAATGCATGATGCTTATGCACACACTATGGGTTAAACTCATTTCTAAAAATCCCCAATCTTTGCATAAGTCAAGGATCTTGCGAATTTTAGGAAGCTTGGAGGTGTTTTATTCCTCCTTGCTTTGGTGATTATCGAGCTTTTCAGTTTTGAAAAAGCCATAGGCAAAAGGGTGGAGAGGACCAACTTTTGGATACTTGGGTTCTAGGAGTATATACAATTTTCGAAAAAGCATTTTTATAATTTTTTTCGAAAATGGGCTTTGTACATGGCCAAATGCTTTTGAAACAAAATTTCTTTTTTAAATTTTCATTTTTCCAAATGTTTTTAAGATTTTGAGGGTTTTCAATTTTTTTGGTTTTCGGTAAAATCCAATTTTTTTTATTTTTTTCAAAAATAGGGATCTTCCATTGAACCTACAAAGAAAGCTTCATGAATCAGACTCTAATCAGATAGGTCTAAGACATGGGTTTCGGTTTTAAAGGTTCTACAGGGCACCCTTGACCCAGATGGTCTTAGGTGGCGGCTCTGGGGGTATGGGTGGGTTGTAGCCCAGTCCATATCGTTCCCTATTGGCTCTAGGTAGGACAGGTTCTAGCCTACCTTGGTTTCGGGTTCCCAGGCCTGCGTAGGGTTTATATCCCATATTCAGAATCATGTTCCAAGACTTTTACTTTTTGAAAAGTTTTGGTATAAATCATGGTTTTGGAACATGGAATCGTCCATGTCGGGGATATATACCCTTTTGGATATCGGGAGTTTGGATTCAAGGGTGATGGAAGACTTGGGCTTCCATACAAACCTGGTTTGGGAGACATGTCTCTTAAAGAAAACCATGCTTGGTTCTTTAAGAGGCTTTGGATATTTCGGGATGATGGAAGACTTGGGTTCCATGCATCCCAGGTTTGGGAGATGTGTCTTTCGAGGGAAACCAGACTTGGTCCTTCGAGAGACTTTGGATTTTTCAGGATGGTGGAAAACTCGGGTTTCCACACAACCTGGGTTTGGGAAACATTCCTTTCAAGGGAAGCCAAGCTTGGTCCCTCGAAGGATTCCGAATATTTCAGGGTTTTGGAAAACTTATGGTTCCAGATAACCCCATTTTGGAAAATTTTGTTCTCAAGGGAAGCCGTGCTTGGTCCCTTGAGAAACTTTAGACTTTTTAGGGTGATGGAAGGCTTATAGTTCCATATAACCTGATTTTGGGAGAGATTTGCTTCAAGGGAAACCCAGATGGCTCCCTCGAAGTTTTCGACCTGCTCCCTAGGTGCAACTCGTGGTGCCCCTAGGGATGGATTTTTTTGTTTCGAAGCCATAGCCTTGGTTCGAGGGCACAAGACTAGGCTCGAAGAAGTGAGTTTTTCTATGGTAGGGTTATGAGCTCCTAAGATGTCGATGCATGCATCAGGGGTCTCCATGTCTACCATTTTTTGAACTTCTTTTTGTTTTTGAAATTCATTTGGGTGATGCAGGATATTTGGCGCACCTTGAAAATCCTCAAATTTCGGCACAATTTGTGGGTTTGTGTGTGCATAGGGGTTATCCAATGCATCTGATGACCCTATATGAAGAAGAAAGTCTTGAGAAGGATGGGTTTCAGGCATACCTCTTTGTGGCTTGTCTACCTTTTCAGGGTGAGAGCAGGTCATTTTTCCGAGTAACTTTATTTTGAGCCCCCGGGGTTTTACGAGGTGTTTCCTTTCGAAACCTTCCTGTTTTTCACTCTCGTCTCTTGGTAGGGTGTGGGTTTCATGTCCCACAGTGTGTGTGCCTAAACTTAGGACTTTCACTTGAATTTTTTGAAATTTCAAAGTTTGATTTTTCAATTTTTTTGTCTTTTTGAAAGTTTTCAAGATTTTTTTGATTTTTTGAAACAGAACAGTCTATTTTCGAATTTCCCTTGGATTTTAAAAAGCTTGAAGATATAGGAGTGGATGACTCGTCCCTTTTTCGGGATTTGTCTCTAATCTCTGTAGACGCGCGAAAAATCCCCGCCTCTTTGCCTCTTTTGGGGCTTGGAGTGGATCTTCTCGTGTGTCTAAGGCCTATGTGTACAAATAGGGCGTGCCAGCTAGCTTACTTAAGCTAGCGAAGATATATTTAACACTGACTTCTAAACGTGGCGACTGTGAGCAAGTAAGCTCTTGTCGTCGCAGACCTTCTTGCACCGATGCGCAAGGGTCAGTCTGTACGCTTTTGCAAAAATCGAGTTTTGGGGAGAAAGTCTACGAAACGGTTTGAGGTATCTATTTCGGGTCTTTAAGATGCGATTGCATGTTTTAGATCACGTGGATTTGCACGTGCCTAAGTCTTTTCTTTTATCCCTTTTCGGGCCACCTAGTTTGTGTGTTATGAACACTCCACTACATGGGCGAATTCGAGCGGGGCTTGCTTTGATGCAATATGCGTCCTACCTCGTGGTATGGCGTAGATGCAATGCAAACTCACGCTACTCCAAAGGGAAAACCCGAAATGTAAAGACAATGCTGAAGGGAAATAACAGAAGGGACATAACCGAAGGGAAATAACCGAAGGGAAATAACCGAAGGGAAATATGTATATATCTTATGTATATGAGCCCTTACTCGGGTCTTGCAAATAAGAGCGAAGGCTCAATGTGGGTGCGTGCTTGAATTGAAAGACTTACACACACGACATAAATTTAAACCCAAATATAAATTGCAGTATGGCCTTGACTAAGGTCTTGGGAATAAGAGCGAAGGCTCAATGTGTGTGAGAGTGCTTGAATTAAAAGACTACCCACACGACATAAATGAAACCCAAATATAACTGCAATAAGGCCTTTACTAAGGTCTTGGGAGTAAGAACGAAGGCTCAATGTGTGTGAAAGTGCTTGAATTGAAAGACTTACTCACACGACATGAAATGAAACCCAAATAGTATAGGTCGGCCCTTACTTGGGTCTTTCAAATAAGAGCGAAAGCTCAATGTGTGTGAAAGTGCTTGAATTGAAAGACTTACTCACACGACATGAAATGAAACCCAAATAGTATAGGTCGGCCCTTACTTGGGTCTTTCAAATAAGAGCGAAAGCTCAATGTGTGTGAAAGTGCTTGAATTGAAAGACTTACTCACACGACATGAAATGAAACCCAAATAGTATAGGTCGGCCCTTACTTGGGTCTTTCAAATAAGAGCGAAAGCTCAATGTGTGTGAAAGTGCTTGAATTGAAAGACTTACTCACACGACAAGAAATGAAACCCAAATAGTATAGGTCGGCCCTTACTTGGGTCTTTCAAATAAGAGCGAAAGCTCAATGTGTGTGAGAGTGCTTGAATTGAAAGACAACGCACCCAACTTAAACAAAACCCTTCAAAAATGAAATATATATGTATACTTATATATTAGGGGCTGATTAGGCCCGTGTGTGTTCGAAATCGTGCACGACTAAGAGAGTGCACGTGTGTGGTTGTGCCAAGCCACGTTATTACAAGCGGGGGGAGACTATGCTCCGTTATTACAACCCCGTATCAAATTGAATTTCAAGCAAGTGTACGACTAAAGACCGAGTTTAGACACTTACGAGTAGCTGGTCCGTAGAGGTCTTGCTTGAGCGTGGGCTTGGCCTTGGGCTGCAAGTGGGAGCTCCGCGAAGGTAGGTGATCAAGGGTGCTGGCCGGCTGCAAGTGGGGCGCGGGATAGGCGCCTCAGAGGTGGCCGGTGGCAAGTAGATGGCGCCTCAAGGTAAGGGGTTTAAATGGGCCGAACGAGTGGACTCTTAGGGTCACTAGGGGAGTTGAGAGTTTAGGGAAACTGGACCTAACAGGTGAGCTAGTGGGAAGGCCGAATAGGAGATGATGGCTAGGTGGTGGCCAGCAACTTGGGTTATGCTAGGTTCGGCTAGGTTTAGGTGGTGGCGGCAAAAGGGCTGAGATGAAGGTAGGATGGGTGGCTAAGAGTGGAGAGGTGGTAGAGAGGGGCTTTGAGGGAGTTTGGGGTACTTACCAAATGGGGAGAGGTGGCGGATGAAGTGGGAAGGTGGCGGGCAGGTGGCTGTCGGCTGGTTCGGTTGGGTGGAGGTGGTGGCGTCCGGCTGAGGGATGGTGGTGATGGAGGGAAGAGGGAAGGTGGTGGTGCAGGTGGTGGCTGGTGGAGCAGGTGGTGGCTAGTGGAGCAGGTGGTGGCTAGTGGGGAGTGGTCCCGGCTGGGTGAGAGATGGGAGAATGAGAGGGCCCGGCTGGGTGGAAGGGTGGTTCCCACTTGGAAAACCCGCCCACAAGGAGGGGGTTTAAATAGGGGATGGGTAGGTCGGTTAGGGCTGGGCTGTGGGTAGTGGTTAGGTGGTTTAGGTAGGGTGGTATGTAGATAAGGTGGGCTGGAAGGGGTTGGGCCAGATATTTTAAAACTAGGGGTTTGGGTAAATCGTGGGCTAAGGGTGGTTTAGGGGTTTAGGTTAGGTTAGGTGGTTGGGTTTTAGGGTGAGGTTTAGTGAGCTAGGTTAGGTGATTAGGCTAGGTTTAGGCTAGGATTAGGAAAATTAATCTAGGTTTAGGGAAGGATTAGGGAAGTGGGTTAGGTGATTAGGTTGGGATTAGGACGGGATGAGGGAAGTGGGTTAGGTGATTAGGCTCAGATTAGGGGTGGATTAGGGGTTTAGGTTAGGTTTAGGCATTTTGGGCTAGGTTTAGATGAAGGAGCTCCCTTAGCATGGCCCATAGACCTTGATCACCCCATGTTGGTGCAGCCCTAGGTTAGGTTTTAGCTAATTACAAGCTTAAACCCACTCAATTAGGCTAACCCACATGATTAACCCAAACTTGACACACAAGTCAAGCTTAATACAACACTCTTGATATTTTTCAACCCCACTCTCTCTCATGCCCAATATCCCACGTGAAACTCAAGTGGGCCCCACCTCCATTTATGAGAAGGTGATGTGGGCCATGGATATGGATATTGGATTGGATCTCTGGATCCAAATCCAAATCCAAGTCCACATATGGGTTTGGATTGGGATCTGGATATATATGGTCCAGATCCAATCCAAACTGAACTCTGACTCCTTCGAGCTGGGTTCGAAACGAACGATTTGTGCGGGGCCTGACAGCATCAGTACTCCGTCTGCGTTGGGTCTTCGCCAACATGGTCGTCCGCCTCCGCTTCTGCCTTCCGGAGATGACTTCAAATGCTATTTTGATAAGAACAGGGTCTTGGACGTTCGAGATCCTAGGGTGTGAATCAGATACAAGAGTTGCTGCGCCGGGCTCGACAGGTGCTCCGGTTCCGGGCTCTTCTTGGTCCTCCTGGTCCTGTTTTGATCGGGCCAAGCCACTTCGGGGTTTCAAAACGTGTTTTAAAAAGGGTTTTCAAAAGCTATATGTTTTAAAAAGATAAAGTTTAAAGCATATGTACAGGGTTGTTTGGAAGGCTCCTGGGTTTCCAAACTCAAAATGACCCTTTGGGGCTACTTGTATAAAACCAGATTCGTTTAAGAAATTCGTGGGATTTCGGGGTGTTTACAATCTCCAATCCTTCGTTGAGTTTGAGATCGGTTTTCAATTCGCGATCCGTATGTGCCCTAGAAGAGCTGCTATGTGATCGATAGGCTTTAAGCTCCTCGCTTAAAGCATCCATCTTTTGAAATATTTTTGAAATATCATTGAGCTCTCTTTGGGCTTTATCTATTTTGAAAGCCTCTCTTAGTTTACTCAACGAGGATTTTTGTAGCTTTTTATCAATTTTTATGTAATTTTCCTAAGTATGCACGATTTTTGGAAAGCACTCTCTTTTTTTTTTGGAAAATTTTGAGTGTAACTTGTTTGTTTGAAGTCTACTTAAGTCCCGGCTCTCACCGGGCGTGCCAACTCTGTAGACACCGAAAATTTTTACTTACGGGTTCTTAGGCCTGAAGTGAACCTTTTCATAATCTACTTCGCTTTATGGGCGTGCCAGCTAGTTTACTTTAACTAGCAGAGTATGTTTTAAAATAATCTGACTTTTTGAAGGCGATTGTAGGCAAGCGGGATCTTTACGTCGCAGACCTTCTTGCACCGATGCGCAAGGGTCAGTCTGTACGCTTACAGACTTTGTTTTGAAACAAGTTTAACTCAAAATATATTTTGAATGAAGAAGTGTTTTAAAACCTTTTGAAAACCATGCACTAGGGCGATTTTGATTTTACAAGGGTTGGATGACCCTAAGTCTTTCAATTTTAATCTACTTAGGCACGATGTGCATCCATCGAAATAGCCTAAGTCTTGGCATGTTTGCACGATTGATTCGGGATTTTCTTTGATGCAGGTATGCACTCTAGCTCGAGTATGGCGAGTATGCAATGCAACTCACACAACTCGAAGGGAAAACCCAAAATTGAAAGACAATACTTAAGGGAAATTGTGTAATGTAAATTGCAAAAGGGAAATATGGCTATATCTTAAGAGCGGAAAGGCTCAATTGTGTAAGTGTGTGTCGTGTATATATTTGAAAGACTACTCACACAACTGAACCTTAAAACCCAAATCTTAAAGACATAGCGGAAGGGAAATACTTAAAATATATATGGGCCCGAAGGTCGCCAATGTGTGCGTGGGTGTTGTGTGTATATGTAAAGACAACTCACACGGCTTGTAATGTAAAACCCAAATATAATTGAATCATGACCCTTATTAGGGTCTTGGGAGTAAGAGCGAAAGCTCAATGTGTGTGAGTGTGGAAATTGAAAGACCACGCACACAACTTGAATTTAAAACACCCAAACGAAATTGCAATATGGCCCTTACTAGGGTCTTGGGAGTAAGAGCGAAAGCTCAATGTGTGTGAGTGTGGAAATTGAAAGACCATGCACACAACTTGAATTAAAACACCATAAATGAAATTGCAATACGGCCCTTACTAGGGTCTTTGGAGTAAGAGCGAAAGCTCAATGTGTGTGAGTGTGGAATTGAAAGACAACGCACACAACTTGAATATAAACCCATGCAGATGAATATATATAAATATAACTATATCTTAGGGGCTGTCAAGGCCCATGTGTGTGCCAAAATGGTGTGCAGCTAAGAGCGGAAAGGCTCAAGTGCACGTGTGTGTCAAACCATGTTATTACAATCAGGGGGAGACAAAGCTCCTTTACTACAACCCCGTATCAAAATTTAATTGAATATAAAGCAAGTTAATGTAATAGACTACGTTTAGACACTTACAAATAGCTGGTCCATGTTCAACTTGCTTGCACTTGGGCTCGCGGTTCACCTTGGGTAACCAAGAGGGGTTATCCTAAGTGGCTTTGAGGGAGGTTCTATGGGTCACGGTTAGGGCCTTAGGGGAGCTTATGTTCGGCCAAGACGGGGGCTGTTTAGGGTCTGTCCTAGGTTGCAGGTCATCGCCAGGGTGGTTGGCTAAAGCTAGTTGGGGTTGGCAGGGTGCAAGTCAGGCCGCAGCAATTGGCATGGGCAGGTGGGCTGCAGTGGCACGGGGCATGCTGTGACGCGGGGCGCGCAGTGGCGCTGCCAGGGAATTCGGGTGACGCGCAGGGCGCGCGACAGCGTCAGAGGGGCGCGGCAGGCAGCAGAGGGGCGCGGTAGGCAGTAGAGAGGCATGACAGCGTCAAGGGGCCCACGGCAGGCACCATTTGCTCATGGCCGGCCGGGGTGAAGTCTTTGGGGTTTGTTAGGGATGGTTTGAGGCGGTTAGGTAGGATTAGGTTCAGTTGGGGTTAGGTAGGTTCGAACCTAGGCTAGGTTGGGGGTTAGGTTTACCTCTTGGAGCCGGTCCTTCTTGGCTTGAGCCCACGTCTATGGTTGCAGCCTCTTGGTCCAGTCCACCTTGGTTGCAGCCCTTTGGTCTAGACCCACTTAGCCCACATGGCTTGAACCCACCTCACCCAATGAGCCCACATGGCAATGTCTATCACTCCCTCTCTCTCCTCCCAAGTATTTGCATGAACCCTTTACATGGACCCCCTCACCTCTATTTATAGACATTTGAGGTGGGTCTTGGATTTGGGTTTGGGTTTGGTATTTGGATCCAGACCCAAATCCAAATACTATTTGGATTTGGATATTGGATCTCGGATATTTTAAGATCCGTATCCGATCCAAACCCAATATTTTTATGGATATGGATTTGGATATTTTGGTCTAGATCCGATCCAATCCAAACACTATTTGGATCCAATTCAAATCCAAACACTATTTGGATCGACCCAAACACTATTTGGATTGGCTCAAATCCAAACACTATTCATTACATGGATTTGGATCTGGATATTTATGGTCCATATCCAAATCAAAATTTCTTCGGACAGTCCTTCTTGGCTTCTCGAGGGGAACAATCTGTGCGGGCACTGGCTTCATCAGCGCTCCGTCTGGTGTTGGGTTTTCCCCAACTTTGTCGTTCGAACTCCGTCTCGCCGTTCTGGACTCCATTGAGCTTTTGATCAAACGGGCTCTTCTTTCTCTTGTTTTTAATTAGGGAGTGGCTTTTGAAGCTATGGGCTTGAATCCTCTTCTGGCCTAGGGTCTCCTTTTGCCTTCTGTACCTGTTTTTACATTTTAAAACAGGTTGTCGTTTTGGCTCAAACGAGCTTTTTGCTGTTTTTGAGATTTTTTGAAATATAGAAGATTTGGGGTGTTTACAAGTTTCTAAGTGCTTAGGCTGACCCTTGAGTGTCGGTTCAAGAAGGCCTAAAGCAGAAAGAGCTCGCTTAGCCCAATCGCCTATAAAAGTCAGATTTGTTTATACTTTTGCTAGTTTTTGAAAAACTAGCTGGCATGATCACGCAAGAGTAGATTAGAAATCATCATTTCAAGTCTCTATATAGGCTTGGAGTGAAATTTTCATGTCTACAACAATGAATGATGATCTTTCATGCTCATGCCAATATGCACCTATCTTGACACATTTTGAGTTAGACTTACTCCCTAGGTTAATTTCTACGAAATCCCCTCCTACGAAATTTGAAGGTTTTTCCAAGTCTTGGATTATATGAAATTTGGGAAGCTCGGAGGCTTGATCCTCCTCATGTATGAGGTGATCTTCTTCCTTGCTTTGATCATTCTCAAGCACTTTAATTTTTAGGAAAGTGCTAGGCAAGAGAGGGGGGTTGTGGATGACAAGCTTGGACGATTTTGGTTTGGGAATATATATATATAGGCTTGGAAGAACTCGAAAATGGGCTTTGTATATGGCTAAGATTTTTGGAGTTTTCAAAATTTTCATTTTTTTTGTTCTTTTCAAAACAAATGCTATAGGATGAATGTAAAAGAATTTCTTTTTGAGATTTTCAGATTTTCTAATGTTTTTAGATTTTGAAAGTTTTCCAAAATTGTTTTTGGTTTTTCAAAATATATAATTTTTTTTAGATTTTTTTCTAAAAAGGGATCTTCCATCAAACTTACAAAGAAAACACCATGAATTAGAATCTAAACAAGAGGTCCAAGCCATAGGTCTCGGTTTTAGGAGAGGGCACCCTTCACCCAAGTGGTCTTAGGTGGTGGTTCAGGAGGTATGGATGGGGTATAGCCCAATCCATATCGACTCGGGTTAGGTGTAGGTAGGATGGGTTTGTAAACATGAAAATTTCTACTCCTAGGTTATAAGACTCGAAGTGAACCTTTTTGTGCCTACTCTTCTCGAATTTCATGGAATCCTTGACTTGGAAAATCCTTCAAATTCCGTAGGAGGGGATTTTCTTGAAGTGAACCTAACCAAAATACATCAAAGGCTAGGATCATATCATGCAATGCCTAGAATTAAGATCATGCATGTCCTTCATGCATCATATTGGAAATCATTACATGCCACAATAGGGGTCGGCCATAGTGTTGATACTTGTATCATTTGAAATAGGGGCATTATAATGCATTCCCCAAAATATCTTTCATGGAAACATACGTCATCTCATGTATCTCCATCATCTCATATGGGGATATATTCTACATATCATGCATCTCCCTAGTTCACATAAAAAACAAGATGTCCAATGACATAGTTCATGTATGAATCATTCATGCAACACATGCCACAATAGGGTCGGCCATAGTGTATGATTGCTCATATCTTTCCCTCCAAACTAAGGGCATTTAGAGTGTATTCCCTAAAATTCTTTTCATGGAGACTGAATATATTCATCATCTCATAAATCATGTATCTCTATCATATCATATGGAATACATCTTCACATGTCATGCATCACATGCACATCATTCACCCAAAGAGGCCCAAAAAGGTGGCAGCCCAAGTGAGAATGTCCCCATATTATAAAAGGGGCAACAAAAAATCGATAATGCATATTGGTTGATTGATGTTGAGGGCATAAATTTAGTAGACCCTATAAATGCCCAATACTTGAAAAAATATCATGTATAGGGTCTATATTAAATTCTTTTGGAAAAAGATTTTTAAAATGGATCTCCTTTCAACTTCTTGAAAGAAGGATCAAGATTGATTGTGTGGCTCTAAATGAGGGAATCAATGCTTTATGAAAAGTAGAGTTTTCAAAAATCATTTGGTAACATTTCAAAAATCTTTGGCATACAAAATAAAGCCTGGCTCAATATAGCAAAAATATTTTCAAATGGTAGATGCTATTAGGAAATGGGATGATCTTGGTTGAATCGAGTAGTCTATAAACACCCCAAAATTTTCAAATATTTTTAAAACTCCTAAATTTCCAAAAACCAGTTTAAAACCTTTATGAACCTTCAAATTCAAAAACATCCCTAAAATTTAAAAGTTTAAACATTTTAGAAAATGCTTTAAATAAAGGTTTTAAATTGGAGTTGAAATAGCCCCTGAGTTTCGAAGTGTACAAAGACCCATACACTTTCAAGGCCGAATCAACCAAGTCTAAGTTCCCTCACATGAAAGAGTTCAAGTCAAATGCAGCAAACACACTCGACTTGGAACATGGCAATTCAAGTCCTAGCCGTGATGAAGCACACATCAAGTCTAGCTCAAGACATGGTCGTTGAAGCTCAAGTCCCGCGTGGCTGCATGAAGCCTAATTTCACCAAGGGATATGATGTTCAATTAACCAAGTGTATGAAGTCCAATTCAACACACGTCCAAAGCAAGGCTGAACCGAACCTCAAGAGGATAAACCCAAGGACGAGTCAAGTTGGGGCTAAGACTGAATCAAGAAGGGAGTCAAAGACATATGCCTACCCATATGAAGTTAAATACAAGATAGAGCTGCATGAATCAAGCAAGAAATACAAGATGTAATTGAAGTAGAAAGAGCACGGCTGGTGTAAGCACGAAAATTCTATGCTCCTGGTTTACAAGACAAGAAACGAGTCTTTTCGCATTGACGTCATTTTTAAGGGCGTGTCAGCTAGCTTACTCAAACTAGCAAAGATTTTGAAATATATCTGACTTTTGAAAGGCAATTGTGGGTAAGCGGGATCTTTTCGCTTGAAACCTTCTTGAACCGGTGCTCAAGGGTCGGTTTAAGTGCTTAGAAAACGTCGATTTCAAACAAACCTATCTTTTGAAAGAAAAGCAAGTATTTTCAACGATTGTTTGCCTAAGTTGCAGTTTTTATTACGGGGTTATCCGTATCCAAGTCTTTGAGTTTTTAAGCTATTTAGGCCGGATGTGTGTGCTTCGAGTGGCCTAGATTTAGCGAGTTTGAGCGTAGTTTTGAGGTTTCCTCTTTGAAAATACGCAAATGCAAGGATGCACAAACTCTCTTCAGGTTTTGATATGATGTGAGCTAGGCTCGAATTAAAAGCAACTCACACACACTGTTTAAAGTAAATACCTGAAATGTAAGTGCAACTCATGCAGCTGAAAGGGAAATACCCGAACATTAAAAGCAACTCACACAACTTGAATGTAAATTGTGGAAGGGAGATATACTTATATTAAGAGCGGAAAGGCTCAATGCACGCGTGTGTGAGTGTAGAATTGAAATGATAAACTCACACGACTTGAATTGAACTTGCCGAAATTGAAAGGCCTAGACGCTGTGTATCTAGGGCCTTCCCAGCAACAGGTTATAATGGGGGTGGATGTCCAAGACATGGAACACCCCCATGTGTTCGATCCCTCCCGTTTCCATTGGGAGTTCGATGAATCCTAAAGGCCTAGACGCATTTCCATCGTATCCAGTGATAACGATGGGGCTTGGGTTCACTGAAGTCAAGGTGACTCCGATTTTGTACACCACGTGAAGTGGAAGGATGTTGAGCCCTCCTCCACCATCGACTAGGCACCTGTCCAGAGAGTGGTTGTTTAGAACCACCTCGATATGCAGGGCCTGGTTATGGGTTTCGTAGGGTCTATCTACATCATCTTCCGAAAAGGTGATGGGCGATTTTGCTCCTAATAAAGCCACTTGGGCAGACAAAGATTCCGGACTTATGTTCGAATCAACCTTGGCCCTTTCTAGAATTTTCTCTAAGACAAGTCTATGCCTAGGCGAGGTTTTGATAAGCTCTAGGATAGACATGTGAATAGGAATCTTTGAAAGGTGGTTTTCGAAATCATAAGGATTTAGGATGATTTTGTCCTTATCTGCTTTTGGCAGACCACTAGGGATACATGCTTTTGAGGGGCCAGGCACACTGACCACCTTTTGAGCACCTTGAAGGTGCGGGGGTTGGTAGATCCTTCCGGATCTAGTGACTTCCCCCACGACCAGCCTAGGGTTTGCGCTAGACTTGGCTCTAAGGATGAGCTGAGGAGAACCTTGAATTTTCAAAACTGGTTTTGCCGGGGTTTCCACTTTTGGTGGTCCCCGAATGACGACTTGGGCGGGCCTCTTGTATAGTACAAGGATGGGCGCACAAGCAGGTCGACCAGGTTCTGGCTTTTGTGCTAGTTCCTTGGAAATGGTGAGGGTACATACCTCCTTTCCTTTCCCACTGCCACTGGCGTGTTTGGGAAAGGGTTCCTTGAAGATAGCTTGAGGTGGCTCAGGTTCCGCAGTGACCTGGAGCCGGCCTTCCGCTATCAAGTTCTCAATTTTATTTAAAAGAGAGAAGCATCGTTTGGTATCATGGCCTTTGAGCCGATGATACTTGCAAAATCGGTTTAAATACCCCCCTTTGGACGTGACTCCTTCGGGGATTTCAGGGAGTTCGATCATGCCCTGGGCAAGTAAGAGGTCTAGGACCTCCGACACAGGTTGTCCCAGCGGAGTGTACTCCCGTTTTTCAATCGGTTTTGAAAAATTGCGTTCTCTCTTATTTTCTATTTTTTCAAAATTTTTAGCGATGGGCTTTTCCAAACGGGTTTTTGGAACGGCACTTCCTTTCCATAAGTGGTCGTATGTCCCTTTTCGCAAGTTGGTTTCGAAAAGGGAGGCCTTTTTGATCAACTTATGGAAAGTTGAAATCTCATGGAGCGAGAGAAGGGTTTTTAACTCGCGTTTGAAATTATCCAGGATGAGCATTACTGCGCATCCTTCGGATATGGGCTCTCGCACTTGGCCCAAAAGCGACCTCCATCTTATAATGAAGGCATGCACGTCTTCGTTCATGCCTTGCTTTGTATCCCTTAAGGTATTCAGGGTTGGCGTGACTTCTACGTTGTGTGCAAATCTTTGCATGAAGCAGTTCGCTAACTCTTCAAAAGTAGCGAACTGGCTTAAGTCGTACGAAGCCAGCCATTTGGCAGCTGTGCCTTTAAGGGATAGAGGGAACCAATACACCCATTTCATCGAGTCCTTTTTCTTCTTATGGGCTCGATGTGAGAAAAGCTGCAAGTGAGACCTAGGGTCTCCCATGCCATCATACCGATGGAAGTTCGGTATTTCATCGTCACTGTCTGTTTCGTAATCCATAGGAAGGAAATCAGACAGGGCGTAGCTTCTTTTCTCTTTATTCTGCCCTTTCAGCAGCTGCTGTAGGGCTTTACGGTCCTTTTGTGTGAAGGACTCGTGGTATTGGTTGCCTTCTATTACGGAGGGCTCTTTTTGCTTGCGAGGTTTTTCAAATTTCTTTTTAGGCCTTTGTTCACCGTTCGATGAACATGAATCGCCTACTTCAGCCTCTTGGCTGAGAGCATCGATTTTGGCCTCAAACTCCCTTCTCAAGTCCTCGATTTCATCTAGTTTTATTTTGTTTTTGAAAATCCTCCTAGAGTGAGAACTTGATGCGCATGAGCCTTGGCTCGACACTTCACTTGGATTGGATTTTGACATGCTTTTCAAGCTTTTTCAAAATTTCCTAAGTACAAGCAAAGAAAACAAGTTAAAATGACACCTTTTTACAAAATTTTCGCAAGACTTCTACAAGTAAACTCGATTTCTGAAAAGGCTCACGTCCCACCGAGCGTGCCAATCTCTGTAGACGCGCGAAAAATCCCCGCCTCTTCGTCCCTTCCGGGTGCTTGGAGTGGATCTTCTCGTGCGTCTAAGGCCTATGTATACAAATAGGGCGTGCCAGCTAGCTTACTTAAGCTAGCGAAGATATTTTTATCACTGACTTCTAAACGTGGCGACTGTGAGCAAGTAAGCTCTTGTCATCGCAGACCTTCTTGCACCGATGCGCAAGGGTCAGTCTGTACGCTTTTGCAAAAATCGAGTTTTGGAGAGAAAGTCTACGAAGCTGTTCGAGGTGTCTATTTCGGGTCTTTAAGATGCGATTGCATGTTTTAGATCACGTGGATTTGCACGTGCCTAAGTCTTTTCTTTTATCCCTTTTTGGGCCACCTAGTTTGTGTGTTATGAACACTCCACTACATGGGCGAATTCGAGCGGGGCTTGCTTCGATGCAATATGCGTCCTACCTCGTGGTATGGCGTAGATGCAATGCAAACTCACGCTACTCCAAAGGGAAAACCCGAAATGTAAAGACGATACTGAAGGGAAATAACAGAAGGGAAATAACCGAAGGGAAATAACCGAAGGGAAATAACCGAAGGGAAATATGTATATAGCTTATATATATGAGCCCTTACTCGGGTCTTGCAAATAAGAGCGAAGGCTCAATGTGGGTGCGTGCTTGAATTGAAAGACTTACACACACGACATGAAATTAAACCCAAATATAAATTGCAGTATGGCCTTGACTAAGGTCTTGGGAGTAAGAGCGAAGGCTCAATGTGTGTGAGAGTGCTTGAATTGAAAGACTACCCACACGACATAAATGAAACCCAAATATAACTGCAATCAGGCCTTTACTAAGGTCTTGGGAGTAAGAGCGAAGGCTCAATGTATGTGAAAGTGCTTGAATTGAAAGACTTACTCACACAACATGAAATGAAACCCAAATAGTATAGGTCGGCCCTTACTTGGGTCTTTCAAATAAGAGCGAAAGCTCAATGTGTGTGAGAGTGCTTGAATTGAAAGACTTACTCACACGACAAGAAATGAAACCCAAATAGTATAGGTCGGCCCTTACTTGGGTCTTTCAAATAAGAGCGAAAGCTCAATGTGTGTGAGAGTGCTTGAATTGAAAGACAACGCACCCAACTTAAACAAAAACCCTTCGAAAATGAAAGTATATGTACACTTATATATTAGGGGCTGATTAGGCCCGTGTGTGTTCAAAATCGTGCACGACTAAGAGAGTGCACGTGTGTGGTTGTGCCAAGCCACGTTATTACAAGCGGGGGGAGACTACGCTCCGTTATTACAACCCCGTATCAAATTGAATCTCAAGCAAGTGTACGACTAAAGACCGAGTTTAGACGCTTACGAGTAGCTGGTCCGTAGAGGTCTTGCTTGAGCGTGGGCTTGGCCTTGGGCTGCAAGTGGGAGCTCCGCGAAGGTAGGTGATCAAGGGTGCTGGCCGGCTACAAGTGGGGCGCGGGATAGACGCCTCGAAGGGGGCCGGTGGCAAGTAGTTGGCGCCTCCAAGTAGGGGGTTTAAAGTGGCTGAATAAGTGGGTTCTTAGGGTCACTGGGGGAGTTGAGAGTTTAGGGAAACTGGACCTAGAAGGTGAGCTGGTGGGAAGGCCGAGTAGGACACCTAGGGGAAGGCCGAATGGGAGATGATGGCTAGGTAGTGGCCAGCAACTTGGGTTATACTAGGTTCGACTAGGTTAAAGTGGTGGCGGCAGAGGGGTTGAGATGAAGGTAGGATGGGTGGCTAAGAGTGGAGAGGTGGAAGAGAGGGGCTTTGAGGGTGTTTGGGGTACTTACCGAATGGGGAGAGGTGGCGGATGAAGTGGGAAGCAGGCGGGCAGGTGGCTGTTGGCCGGTTTGGTTGGGTGGAGGTGATGGCGTCCGGCTGAGGGCTGATAGTGGTGGATGGAAGAGGGAAGGTGGCAGAGCAGGTGGCGGCTGGTGGAGCAGAGGGAGCAGGCGGAGAGTGGAGAAGGTGGAGTCGGCTGGGCTGAGGTGAGGGCTCCCACTTAGAAAACCCGCCCACAAGGAAGGGGGCTTAAATAGGGGATGGGTAGGTCGGTTAGGGCTGGGCTGAGGGTAGTGGTTAGGTGGTTTAGGTAGGGTGGTATGTAGATAAGGTGGGCTGGAAGGGGTTGGGCCAGATATTTTAAAACTAGGGGTTTGGGTAAATCGTGGGCTAAGGGTGGTTTAGGGGTTTAGAGCTAGGTTAGGTGGTTGGGTTTTAGGGTGAGGTTTAGTGAGCTAGGTTAGGTGATTAGGCTAGGTTTAGGCTAGGATTAGGGAAATTAATCTAGGTTTAGGGAAGGATTAGGGAAGTGGGTTAGGTGATTAGGTTGGGATTAGGACGGGATTAGGGAAGTGGGTTAGGTGATTAGGTTCAGATTAGGGGTGGATTAGGGGTTTAGGCTAGGTTTAGGCATTTTGGGCTAGGTTTAGGTGAAGGAGCTCCCTTAGCATGGCCCATAGACCTTGATCACCCCATGTTGGTGCAGCCCCAGGTTAGGTTTTAGCTAATTACAAGCTTAAACCCACTCAATTAGGCTAACCCACATGATTAAACCCAAACTTGACACACAAGTCAAGCTTAATACAATATTCTTGATATTTTTCAACCCCACTCTCTCTCATGCCCAATATCCCACGTGAATTTCAAGTGGGCCCCACCTCCATTTATGAGAAGGTGATGTGGGCCATGGATATGGATATTGGATTGGATCTCTAGATCCAAATCCAAATCCAAGTCCACATATGGGTTTGGATTGGAATCTGGATATATATGGTCCAGATCCAATCCAAACTGAACTCTGACTCCTTCGAGCTGGGTTCGAAACGGACGATTCGTGCGGGGCCTGACAGCATCAGTACTCCGTCTGCGTTGGGTCTTCGCCAACATGGTCGTCCGCCTCCATTTCTGCCTTCCGGAGATGACTTCAAATGATATTTTGGTAAGAACAAGATCTTGGACGTTCGAGATCCTGGGGTGTGAATCAGATACAAGAGTTGCTGTGCCGGGCTCGACAGGTGCTCCGGTTCCGGGCTCTTCTTGGCTCTCCTGGTCCTGTCTTGATCGGGCCAAGCCACTTCGGGGTTTCAAAACATGTTTTAAAAGGGTTTTCAAAAGCTATATCATATGTTTTTGAAAGATAAAGTTTAAAACATATATACAGGGTTGTTTGGAAGGCTCCTGGGTTTCCAAACTCAAAAATGGCCCTTTGGGGCTGCTTGTATAAAACCAGATGGATTTTGAGAAATTCGTGGGATTTCGGGGTGTTTACAGATGCCCCTCTTTGGCCTTGTCCAAATAGATTTGGATAAGGGCAAAGATGACAAACACCCCTTTTAATGTCTCCCTAGATCTAGCCACGAAGAATATGGGATCGTCCCATTTTAGCAAAATCTCAATTTTACAAACTCTGGTAGGAGGAGATATCACGCCAAAGGGTTTACTTATGGAATCTGGTCCTAAATGGGATCATGTTCATGCAAGTACCATGCGTGGAATGCAAATGACATGGGTGTGGTGCCAAGAGTGGCGACCTCCCAGAGACCAAGTGTGGTCGAACTCTAGAGACTTACAAGGCCTACTGCTCCAAGTGAGCAAAAACCCTATGCTGTTCGATGTTCGGTTTTTTAAACTTATTTTACAAAAGCTATTTACAAAAGGGACAACTGTCTTGAGCCTCGATCCTAAGGATCTCGAGCTCTTCGTGCTTGCCCTTGTTTGAGTCTTAACACTCGCTTATCTAGCGGAGATTTTATAAGAAGGCAAGTTTCATTTCAAATTCCTACGCCTTACTCGAAACGTCGAATTCTCAAACAAGATGAAATTCAAGTAAGTAAATCCTATTTTTTCTTTAGGATTCCTCGAAATGAACCATGCTTTAGCTTGGGATAAGCCAGGGATGGGAAAGAGATACCACGGTCCCTTCTGAAGCGTCCCGTGGTTTGAGGCATAGAAGGCGGAAAACTGCTCTTTTTGAGCTTTTTGGCCTCTTTTTCCTTTTTTCATAGAGGGTCTCCCTTTGTGAGTATTTTTTCTTTAATCCCTCTTTTTCATAAGAGAATCGATTTTCCTTTTTGATTCTGGTTTCTTTCTTTTGGAAAGATACTTCGAAATGGGAAATTCCCTTTATTTGGGCCTTTGTTTTCCTTTTAGAAGTAGAAGAGAAGAGGGGAGGACTTATCCCAAGCCTACACTCGGTCCATTCCAGATCAGCCTATTTAGAAATAGCACGTACGACTTGCAAGTATCTTGTTATGTTGAACTAGGCCTTTCTTTGTAAGAAGAAGGATTTTGAAATGCAACCACGATTTTGAAAACTCCACTCTTTCACAAGTGCAAATTCTCTCACTTAGGGACACACGAGTTGCTTTTGCACCTTATTCACACGTCTCAAGGCAGCTATCCCTTTAAAATTTTCGAAAACTGGAATTTAATCCAGATCCTACACATGATACTTCTTTAAGTATTGAATATTGATAGGATCTGCTAAATTCCTACCTTCTACATCGATCAACCAATATGAATTGTTCGTAGTGGTTGCTCGTACAACATAGGGTCCATCCCAGTTGGGGCGCCACTTGCCTAGGGGGTGTGGGCCACGATGGTGGATGGTTTTCAAGACCAGATCTCCCACTTCAAAGTGGCGAGGTCTCATGTGTTTTCTATAATGTCGGGCTATCCTTTGCCGGTATGCACGAGCATGATCCATGGCAAGGAGTCGCCTCTCATCTAGCAAATCTAGTTCGGCCATCCTAGCATGCTGAAGCGTCTCTAGGGGGAGGTCGAGTGCAATGGATGTATGGAATGAATGCAGTTGGGTATGAATGGGAAGAATGGCGTTTGTGCCATAGACCAATTCGAATGGTGTGGCATTCGTGGGAGTCCGGATGGAAGTCCTATAAGCCCATAAGGCTTCATCCAGCTTCTCGTGCCACATCCTACCCTTCTCTAAGGTTTTCTCAATGATACCAATGAGAGTCTTGTTTGTGGCTTCGGCTTGGCCGTTGCCTTGAGGGTAGTAGGGCGAGGAGAAGTGGTGAGTTATGCCATACGTGTTGCACAACTTGACCATCCGCTCATTCTTGAATGGGGTACCATTATCAGACACAAGGTCTCGTGGAACCCCAAATCGAGCCAAGATATTCCTCCGGATGAAAGCCACCACATGTTGCCCCATTACATTCGTTAGGGAAATGGCTTCCACCCATTTGGAGAAATACTCCGTGGCTGCCAAAATAAAACGATGCCCATTCGAGGCCTTTGGAAATATTGGGCCTACTATGTCAAATGCCCACATGGTAAATGGCCAGGGGCTGACCACGGAATGCAATGCAGATGAAGGGATATGAATGGCGTGCCCATGCACTTGACATGGATGACACTTCCTAACATGATCGTGATAATCCCTTTTCAGGGTGGACCAAAAATAACCCCCTCTAAGTATTTTCATTGCCATCATGTTGGCATTAACATGACCTCCACATTCTCCATCATGGAACTCGTGCATCACTATCCTAGCCTCCTCTAGGTCGATACATCTAAGCAGAATGCCGGTAAAACTCTTTTTGTATAAGACCCCACCCAGAATGGTGTATCGGGTCGAAATCTTACGAATGAATGCCTTATCTTTGGGCGTGGCATCCTCGGTGAATCCCCCATTTTCTAAAAATTGTTTTATGTCATAGAACCAGGGTTTTTCAATAGACTCTGGGTTGTTTTGGCAAATATCCAAGTCGTGTGTGGATGGATGGGGCACATGCCATATTTCCAAAGATCTGGTTCCTGAAATGGGATCGATCTTCAGGGCTGAACCCAAGGAGGAGAGGGCATCGGCGATGCCATTGTCCTCTCTTCCTACGTGT
Source organism: Brasenia schreberi (assembly GCA_036023115.1). NCBI lineage: Eukaryota > Viridiplantae > Streptophyta > Magnoliopsida > Nymphaeales > Cabombaceae > Brasenia > Brasenia schreberi. The sequence continues at coordinate 9,028,246 of JAYKKT010000084.1, read as the reverse complement.
GAGCTTACACGACTGGAAGGATTGGACCAATCGAGTGGCCAACTCGTGATATGGAAGTAGTTTCTCATTGCGTACTTGCCAAATTTTTAAAACCTGGTTTATGACAAGGAGCGAATCTCCAAAGACCTCGATGCATGATGCCCCTAGAGTTTTCGAAATCTTTAAGCCTTGTATGAGTGCTTCATACTCAGCTACGTTGTTGGAACATTCGAAATCTAAGCGGACTGCTATGGGAATCTCACCCTTTTCAGGGGAGATTAGGATGATCCCGGCACCAGCCCCTCTTTGGTTTCGTGCCCCGTCGAAGTGCATCTTCCACACTTGGTTTTCTAAAGAATTTGCCAAAATGTGGTTTTGAAAATGGTTTTGCAATATGCCTTCATCAGGTATTTCGACAAGAGTGGGATATGTGTCCTCCAAGGGGAAGTCAGCCACGTAATCTGCTAGGGCTTGCCCCTTAACGGAGATCTGGTGATGGTATTTCAGATCATACTCCATTAGAAGGAGTTGCCATTTGCCCAATCTACCCGTGAGAATGGGTTTTTCGAACAAGTGCCTGATTGGATCAAGCTTGGACACTATCCAGATCTCATGATCTAGGAAGTAGTGTCTGAATTTCTGGCAGGCCCAGACTAGGGCCAAGCACGTCTTCTCCATGGCTTGATAATTTCGTTCATAAGCCAAGAGAGTTTTTGAAATATAGTAGATGGCATACTCCTTATGGGTGTCATCCTCGTATTGAGCCAACAAGGCTCCTAAAGCGTTTACATGCACGGAGATGTATAATAAAAGCGGTTTTCCTTGTTTTGGAGGATTCAAAACGGGGGGATTAACCAAGTATGCCTTCAGTCTCTCGAAGGACTTTTGGCATTCGTCATCCCATAAGAATTTCGTACCCTTCCTCAACAGTTTGTTGAAGGGTTCGCATCTAGTTGCCAGATTCGATATGAATCGACGCACAGATTGTAATCGACCCTGGAGGCTACGGACTTGGGTGAGATTGGAGGGTGGAGCCATGTCTATGATGGCTCGACACTTAGAGGGGTCGACTTCTATTCCCCTTTGGCTCACCATAAAGCCTAGAAGCTTCCCTGATTCTACCCCGAACACACATTTTTGAGGGTTTAGCTTTACTTTGTAAAGCTTAAGCCTTTCGAAAATCTTTTGTAAACATTCGATATGAGTGCATCGGGTTTTGGATTTTGCCAAGAGATCATCTACATACACTTCTACAAGCTCGTGAATTTGATCATGGAAGATCGTATTCATGGCTCGTTGGTATGTTGCACCGGCATTTTTCAAACCAAAGGGCATGACTGTATAGCAGTACGTGCCCCATGGGGTTGTGAAGGCGGTCTTACCCTGATCTCGTGGGCTTAGTTTGATTTGATTATAGCCTGAATAGCCATCCATGAATGAAAACATTTCATGATTTGCAGTACTATCGACTATCAAATCTATGTTTGGTAAAGGATAATTATCCTTTGGAGTGGCTTTATTCAGGTTTCTGAAATCGATGCATATTCGAATTTTCCCATTGGTTTTTCGAACCACAACGATATTTGACAACCAATCAGAATACGCAATGGGTTTTATAAATCCGGCTTTTAGCAGATCTTCTAAACCCTCTTTGACTTGCGTGTGTACATTCGGGTGTATTTTCCTAAGCTTCTGCTTTATTGGTTTTATACCTACATCTAAGGGAAGACGATGCTCGACAATGCTGGGATCTATGCCCGGCATGTCTTCATACGTCCATGCAAACACATCTAAATAGGTTCGTAGAAATGCAATGAATGCTAACTTTTCAGTTTCATGCAAGCATGCGCCTATTTTGATGTTTTTGGGATTGGAATCATCCCCTAGGTTCACCTCTATGAAATCTCCTCCTACTGATTGGGAAGGTCTTTCAAAATCGAGAATTCTATGAAATTTTGGGAGCTCAGAAGTGGGATCTTCCTCAAGGGGATCCACTTCTGGGCTTTGATCATTCTCGTGGGCTATAGACCCGAGGGAACTTGATGCGTGGTTTTCAAAATAACCTGGTTTTGTACTTGGATTTTCAAGTGACTTCGAAATTTTTGGTCTGGCTATGTAGACGACACTTCTTTCAAAATCCTTTTCTTTTGCCAAAGGCCTACCAGGAGCAGCTATGTACAAAATCTTTTTGGTATTTTCCAAATTTTCGATTTTTTTGGCTTTTTGTAAAACAAGAACTTTGGGAACTATACAAAGCACACTTTTTTCGAGTTTTTGTTTTTCCATTATTTTTGGTTTTCCTTGTTTTTCGATTTTTTTGATTTTAAGTTTTTCAAATGTTTTTGGTATTTTTAGAAAAAGGGATCTTCCTTCATACCTACAAAGGGAAAACACTACGGGTTAGGCTCAGAATAGGAGGTCTAATCCATAGGTCTCTTCTAAGACAGGCTCCGGGGCACCCTTGTCCCAGGTGGTCACAGGGGGTGGTTCCGGCAGTATTCGGGGAGTATAGCCGATCCCATATCGGCTTGGGTTGGCCCTAGGAAGGATGGGCTCTAGGAGACCCTGGTTTTGTGCCCCCAGACTCTTGTAGGGCGTGTAGCCCATGTTCAATAACATGTTCCACAACCTTTTGTTTTTTGAAAAGATGGGATACAAGTCGTGGTCCTGGAACATGCTATCATCCATATTAGGCTCGTATGGCCTTTTGTCCAGGGGTTTTGGAAATAGGGAACGTTTGGGTTTTCCTAAGAGGATTAGAGTCGGGAGGGGGCCTGCTTTGGGCGGCCCCTTCACATATACAACCTTCCTAGGGTTGTTCAACACGAGCCGAGGTGGCTCAACCATAATTTGCCCCAGGTTAGTCTCATGGGCCTGGGAGCTCGATAAACAAGGGGAGTTTATGATCCCCTGAAGCTGTGGGTGACTCTCACCTAGGATCACTACGACCTGGTCCCTAAAAGGGATCTTAACACACCTGTGGAAGGTGGATGGCACAGCGCATAAGCTGTGTATCCAGGGCCTTCCCAGCAACAGGTTATAATGGGGGTGGATGTCCAAGACATGGAACACCCCCATGTGTTCGATCCCTCCCGTTTCCATTGGGAGTTCGATGAATCCTAAAGGCCTAGACGCATTTCCATCGTATCCAGTGATAACGATGGGGCTTGGGTTCACTGAAGTCAAGGTGACTCCGATTTTGTACGCCACGTGAAGTGGAAGGATGTTGAGCCCTCCTCCACCATCGACTAGGCACCTGTCCAGAGAGTGGTTGTTTAGAACCACCTCGATATGCAGGGCCTGGTTATGGGTTTCGTAGGGTCTATCTACATCATCTTCCGAAAAGGTGATGGGTGATTTTGCTCCTAATAAAGCCACTTGGGCAGACAAAGATTCCGGACTTATGTTCGAATCAACCTTGGCCCTTTCTAGAATTTTCTCTAAGACAAGTCTATGCCTAGGCGAGGTTTTGATAAGCTCTAGGATAGACATGTGAATAGGAATCTTTGAAAGGTGGTTTTCGAAATCATAAGGATTTAGGATGATTTTGTCCTTATCTGCTTTTGGCAGACCACTAGGGATACATGCTTTTGAGGGGCCAGGCACACTGACCACCTTTTGAGCACCTTGAAGGTGCGGGGGTTGGTAGATCCTTCCGGATCTAGTGACTTCCCCCACGACCAGCCTAGGGTTTGCGCTAGACTTGGCTCTAAGGATGAGCTGAGGAGAACCTTGAATTTTCAAAACTGGTTTTGCCGGGGTTTCCACTTTTGGTGGTCCCCGAATGACAACTTGGGCGGGCCTCTTGTATAGTACAAGGATGGGTGCACAAGCAGGTCGACCAGGTTCTGGCTTTTGTGCTAGTTCCTTGGAAATGGTGAGGGTACATACCTCCTTTCCTTTCCCACTGCCACTGGCATGTTTGGGAAAGGGTTCCATGAAGATAGCTTGAGGTGGCTCAGGTTCCGCAGTGACCTGGAGCCGGCCTTCCGCTATCAAGTTCTCAATTTTATTTAAAAGAGAGAAGCATCGTTTGGTATCATGGCCTTTGAGCCGATGATACTTGCAAAATCGGTTTAAATACCCCCCTTTGGACGTGACTCCTTCGGGGATTTCAGGGAGTTCGATCATGCCCTGGGCAAGTAAGAGGTCTAGGACCTCCGACACAGGTTGCCCCAGCGGAGTGTACTCCCGTTTTTCAATCGGTTTTGAAAAATTGCGTTCTCTCTTATTTTCTATTTTTTCAAAATTTTTAGAAGTGCCTGCCATGCCTGGATCCACCCGGACATTGGCGATTTTGTGGGGCTTTGCCCCTTTGTCCGTCGTGGGCAGCCCATATGCGATGGGCTTTTCCAAACGGGTTTTTGGAACGGCACTTCCTTTCCATAAGTGGTCGTATGTCCCTTTTCGCAAGTTGGTTTCGAAAAGGGAGGCCTTTTTGATCAACTTATGGAAAGTTGAAATCTCATGGAGCGAGAGAAGGGTTTTTAACTCGCTTTTGAAATTATCCAGGATGAGCATTACTGCGCATCCTTCGGATATGGGCTCTCGCACTTGGCCCAAAAGCGACCTCCATCTTATAATGAAGGCATGCACGTCTTCGTTCATGCCTTGCTTTGTATCCCTTAAGGTATTCAAGGTTGGCGTGACTTCTACGTTGTGTGCAAATCTTTGCATGAAGCAGTTCGCTAACTCTTCAAAAGTAGCGAACTGGCTTAAGTCGTACAAAGCCAGCCATTTGGCAGCTGTGCCTTTAAGGGATAGAGGGAACCAATACACCCATTTCATCGAGTCCTTTTTCTTCTTATGGGCTCGACGTGAGAAAAGCTGCAAGTGAGACCTAGGGTCTCCCATGCCATCATACCGATGGAAGTTTGGTATTTCATCGTCACTGTTTGTTTCGTAATCCATAGGAAGGAAATCAGACAGGGCGTAGCTTCTTTTCTCTTTATTCTGCCCTTTCAGCAGCTGCTGTAGGGCTTTACGGTCCTTTTGTGTGAAGGACTCGTGGTATTGGTTGCCTTCTATTACGGAGGGCTCTTTTTGCTTGCGAGGTTTTTCAAATTTCTTTTTAGGCCTTTGTTCACCGTTCGATGAACATGAATCGCCTACTTCAGCCTCTTGGCTGAGAGCATCGATTTTGGCCTCAAACTCCCTTCTCAAGTCCTCGATTTCATCTAGTTTTATTTTGTTTTTGAAAATCCTCCTAGAGTGAGAACTTGATGCGCATGAGCCTTGGCTCGACACTTCACTTGGATTGGATTTTGACATGCTTTTCAAGCTTTTTCAAAATTTCCTAAGTACAAGCAAAGAAAACAAGTTAAAATGACACCTTTTTACAAAATTTTCACAAGACTTCTACAAGTAAACTCGATTTCTGAAAAGGCTCACGTCCCACCGGGCGTGCCAATCTCTGTAGACGCGCGAAAAATCCCCGCCTCTTCGTCCCTTCCGGGTGCTTGGAGTGTATCTTCTCGTGCGTCTAAGGCCTATGTATACAAATAGGGCGTGCCAGCTAGCTTACTTAAGCTAGCGAAGATATTTTTATCACTGACTTCTAAACGTGGCGACTGTGAGCAAGTAAGCTCTTGTCGTCGCAGACCTTCTTGCACCGATGTGCAAGGGTCAGTCTGTACACTTTTGCAAAAATCGAGTTTTGGAGAGAAAGTCTACGAAGCGGTTTGAGGTGTCTATTTCGGGTCTTTAAGATGCGATTGCATGTTTTAGATCACGTGGATTTGCACGTGCCTAAGTCTTTTCTTTTATCCCTTTTCGGGCCACCTAGTTTGTGTGTTATGAACACTCCACTACATGGGCGAATTCGAGCGGGGCTTGCTTCGATGCAATATGCGTCCTACCTCGTGGTATGGCGTAGATGCAATGCAAACTCACGCTACTCCAAAGGGAAAACCCGAAATGTAAAGACGATACTGAAGGGAAATAACAGAAGGGAAATAACCGAAGGGAAATAACCGAAGGGAAATATGTATATAGCTTATATATATGAGCCCTTACTCGGGTCTTGCAAATAAGAGCGAAGGCTCAATGTGGGTGCGTGCTTGAATTGACAGACTTACACACACGACATGAAATTAAACCCAAATATAAATTGCAGTATGGCCTTGACTAAGGTCTTGGGAGTAAGAGCGAAGGCTCAATGTGTGTGAGAGTGCTTGAATTGAAAGACTACCCACACGACATAAATGAAACCCAAATATAACTGCAATAAGGCCTTTACTAAGGTCTTGGGAGTAAGAGCGAAGGCTCAATGTGTGTAAAAGTGCTTGAATTGAAAGACTCACTCACACGACATGAAATGAAACCCAAATAGTATAGGTCGGCCCTTACTTGGGTCTTTCAAATAAGAGCGAAAGCTCAATGTGTGTGAGAGTGCTTGAATTGAAAGACTTACTCACACGACAAGAAATGAAACCCAAATAGTATAGGTCGGCCCTTACTTGGGTCTTTCAAATAAGAACGAAAGCTCAATGTGTGTGAGAGTGCTTGAATTGAAAGACAACGCACCCAACTTAAACAAAAACCCTTCGAAAATGAAAGTATATGTACACTTATATATTAGGGGCTGATTAGGCCCGTGTGTGTTCAAAATCGTGCACGACTAAGAGAGTGCACGTGTGTGGTTGTGCCAAGCCACGTTATTACAAGCGGGGGGAGACTACGCTCCGTTATTACAACCCCGTATCAAATTGAATCTCAAGCAAGTGTACGACTAAAGACCGAGTTTAGACGCTTACGAGTAGCTGGTCCGTAGAGGTCTTGCTTGAGCGTGGGCTTGGCCTTGGGCTGCAAGTGGGAGCTCCACGAAGGTAGGTGATCAAGGGTGCTGGCCGGCTGCAAGTGGGGCGCGGGATAGACGCCTCGAAGGGGGCCGGTGGCAAGTAGCTGGCGCCTCCAAGTAGGGGGTTTAAAGTGGCTGAATAAGTGGGTTCTTAGGGTCACTGGGGGATTTGAGAGTTTAGGGAAACTGGACCTAGAAGGTGAGCTGGTGGGAAGGCCGAGTAGGACACCTAGGGGAAGGCCGAATGGGAGATGATGGCTAGGTAGTGGCCAGCAACTTGGGTTATACTAGGTTCGACTAGGTTAAAGTGGTGGCCGCAGAGGGGCTGAGATGAAGGTAGGATGGGTGGCTAAGAGTGGAGAGGTGGAAGAGAGGGGCTTTGAGGGAGTTTGGGGTACTTACCGAATGGGGAGAGGTGGCGGATGAAGTGGGAAGCAGGCGGGCAGGTGGCTATTGGCCGGTTCGGTTGGGTGGAGGTGATGGCGTCCGGCTAAGGGCTGATAGTGGTGGATGGAAGAGGGAAGGTGGCGGAGCAGGTGGCGGCTGGTGGAGCAGAGGGAGCAGGCAGAGAGTGGAGAAGGTGGAGTCGGCTGGGCTGAGGTGAGGGCTCCCACTTAGAAAACCCGCCCACAAGGAAGGGGGCTTAAATAGGGGATGGGTAGGTCGGTTAGGGCTGGGCTGAGGGTAGTGGTTAGGTGGTTTAGGTAGGGTGGTATGTAGATAAGGTGGGCTGGAAGGGGTTGGGCCAGATATTTTAAAACTAGGGGTTTGGGTAAATCGTGGGCTAAGGGTGGTTTAGGGGTTTAGGGCTAGGTTAGGTGGTTGGGTTTTAGGGTGAGGTTTAGTGAGCTAGGTTAGGTGATTAGGCTAGGTTTAGGCTAGGATTAGGGAAATTAATCTAGGTTTAGGGAAGGATTAGGGAAGTGGGTTAGGTGATTATGTTGGGATTAGGACGGGATTAGGGAAGTGGGTTAGGTGATTAGGTTCAGATTAGTGGTGGATTAGGGGTTTAGGCTAGGTTTAGGCATTTTGGGCTAGGTTTAGGTGAAGGAGCTCCCTTAGCATGGCCCATAGACCTTGATCACCCCATGTTGGTGCAGCCCTAGGTTAGGTTTTAGCTAATTACAAGCTTAAACCCACTCAATTAGGCTAACCCACATGATTAAACCCAAACTTGACACACAAGTCAAGCTTAATACAATACTCTTGATATTTTTCAACCCCACTCTCTCTCATGCCCAATATCCCACGTGAATTTCAAGTGGGCCCCACCTCCATTTATGAGAAGGTGATGTGGGCCATGGATATGGATATTGGATTGGATCTCTAGATCCAAATCCAAATCCAAGTCCACATATGGGTTTGGATTGGAATCTGGATATATATGGTCCAGATCCAATCCAAACTGAACTCTGACTCCTTCGAGCTGGGTTCGAAACGGACGATTCGTGCGGGGCCTGACAGCATCAGTACTCCGTCTGCGTTGGGTCTTCGCCAACATGGTCGTCCGCCTCCGTTTCTGCCTTCCGGAGATGACTTCAAATGATATTTTGGTAAGAACAGGATCTTGGACATTCGAGATCCTGGGGTGTGAATCAGATACAAGAGTTGCTGTGCTGGGCTCGATAGGTGCTCCGGTTCCGGGCTCTTCTTGGCTCTCCTGGTCCTGTCTTGATCGGGCCAAGCCACTTCGGGGTTTCAAAACATGTTTTAAAAGGGTTTTCAAAGCTATATCATATGTTTTTGAAAGATAAAGTTTAAAACATATATACAGGGTTGTCTGGAAGGCTCCTGGGTTTCCAAACTCAAAAATGGCCCTTTGGGGCTGCTTGTATAAAACCAGATGGATTTTGAGAAATTCGTGGGATTTCAGGGTGTTTACAGCCGTGTTATACTATTTGGGTTTAATTTCATGTTGTGTGCGTAGTACTTCAATTCAAGCACTCACACACATTGAGCTTTCGCTCTTATTCCCAAGACCTTAATCAAGGCCATACTGCAAGTTATATTTGGGTTTTATTTCATGTCGTGTGTGTAAGTCTTTCAATTCACGCACGCACCCACATTGAGCCTTCGCTCTTATTTGCAAGACCCAAGTAAGGGCACGTATATACCCTATATACATATCTCCCTTCGGCATTTACATTACAAGTCATTTCCCTTCAGTTATTTCCATTCGGTTATTTTCCTTCGGTTATTTCCCTTCGGCATTGTCTTTACATTCGGGTTTTCCCTTTGGAGTAGCGTGAGTTTGCATTGCATCTACGCCATACCACGAGGTAGGACGCATATTGCATCAAAGCAAGCCCCGTACTCTCGCTCAAAATTCACCCCATGTAGTGGAGTGTTCATAACACACACCTAGGTGGCCCATAAAGGGATAAAAGGAAAGACTTAGGCATGTGCAAATCCACGTGATCTAAAATCTGCCATCGTATTAAAAACCCGAATCAAAACACCTCGAACCGCTTCGTAGGCTTTTTCCTACCTTAAACTCGATTTTTAAAAGAGTACAGACCGACCCTTGTGCATCGGTGCAAGAAAGTCTGCGACGAAAAGAGCTCACTTGCTCATAGTCGCCACGTTAGAAGTCAGAATTAAAATATATCTTCGCTAGCTTAGGTAAGCTAGCTGGCACGCCCTGTTTATATAAATAGGCCTTAGACACACAAGAGGATCCGCTCCAGGCCCTGAGAAGCCAGAGGCGGGGATTTTCCTGCGTCTACAGATCCTTCTTTCAAGAAGTTTCAAAGGAGTTCGATTTTCAAAATCTTTTTGAAAAAGAATTTAACATAAACCCTTTTGAATATTCGGGCATTTTCGGGGTTTTGCTAATTTCTACCCGCAATATCAATAAATTTCAGATTTTTGTTGCCCTTTTGAAGACATGGGGACATTCCTACTCGAGTTTGCCAACCTCTTGGGCTTTCTTCAGGGTGATATGATGCATGCTATGCACTCCATGTGATTCAAAATGGAAATACATGTTTTTATGCAACGATGAACATATGAAATGTATCTCACAAATCATGAAGGAGATGCATTTTATGAAGTTCGTTTCTCCATGGAAGGTGTCTAGGGGCTATATTTAAAAATGCCCCTAGCTTGATGGGAATTTCGCATGGCCACATGGTGAAGAGCCATGGCTTTTCAAAAGGATTTTGGATGGACAATGGTATGTTCATGTCCATGCACTTCCATGGTTTTTCTAACATGATCATGATACTTTTTGCTCAAGGATGGAAAACACAACCAACCCTAAGTGATCATCATGACCATCATGTTTGATTTCAACATGGTCTCTAGATTTTCATCGTGAAACTCATGTGCTTTATCCTAACACAATCAAGGTTTTCATATAAACCAGAAGTTGAGAAATCTTTCTTTTCAAAGCCATATGTAGGGTTAAAATTTTCGAAATTTTGATCCCTTTTGAGAAAGCAATTTTCGGAAATCCTCCCTTTCTATATGAAGATGATTTTATACCAGCCCTTTTGATCGAAATATGTTTCCCATACTTGGTTTTGGTCAAGCAAGGTTTTGGAATTTGTTTTTTTTGAAAAATTAGTGCCTTTATGGGGCATTTGATCAAGTATGGGGAATGTGTCTCAAGGAGGCACTTTCAGCCACATGATGCAGGGCTTGTCCCTTTAATTGAGTCTTGAGTTTTGAACTCATACTCTGCTGAAAGGGGCTGCCATTTTGCCTACCTGTTGAGATAGGATTTAAAAATGAGTGCTTTAATGAACATCATTCCCCTTTCCATGACATGGGAGATGATGTCTCGAATTTTGAAAGCCTACAGCAAGGCCAAGCACGATTTTTCTTTTGGCTTAGTGGTTCCTTTCACATGACAATAGAGTTTTCGAAATGCATGGCACATCTAGTATGAACAACATCTTCATTTGATCAAGTCAAGCAGACAATGCATGAATTGCAATAAATGGAAGGTTTTTATCAAAAGAATTTTGAAAAGGCTTTTGTGAAATGCTAACCCTTTTTCGAGATTCTCATTTCTTTTTGAAATTTGCCTTGAAGGTGTTGGATTTGATTCGTATGGAGACCTGCTTATGAAGGCTCGATACTTAGGGGGTCGACTTTCATTGCCCCTTTGGTTTTTCAAAACCCTGAATTCGAGTTCTAGGATGATGTCTAGACTGGATATGAATGATTTCAAAGTGTAATGCATGATGCTTATGCACACACTATGGGTTAGGCTTGTTTCTAAAAATCCCCAATCTTTACATAAGTCAAGGATCTTGCGAATTTTATGAAGTTCGGAGGTTTTTTTTATTCCTCTTGGCTTTGATGATTCTCGAGCTTTTCATTTTGAAAAGGCTCTAGGCAAAAGGGTGTTCAAGACCATTTTTTTTTTTTTTTTAAGGTTTTCGGGAGTTTATACAATTTTCGAAAAAGCTTTTTACAATTTTCGAAACTTGACTCTGTACATGGCTCAAAGGCTTTTGAAAACAAATCTCTTTTTGGAATTTTCAATTTTCCAAATGTTTTTTTGAGTTTTGTGGGTTTTCAATTTTTTGGGTTTTTGGTAGATATCTGATTTTTTTGGATTTTTCAAAAGATAGGGATGTTCCCGTGAACCTACAAAGAAAACATTCATGAATCAGACTCTAATCAATAGGTCTAAGACATGGGTTTTGGGTTTTAGAGGTTCTACAGGGCACCCTTGACCCAGATGGTCTTAGGTGGTGGCTCAGGATGTATGGGTGGGCTGTAGCCCAATCCATACTTTTGTCGATTGGCCTGAGGTAGGACAGGTTCGAGCCTACCTTGGTTTTGGGTTCCCAGGCCCTGGTAGGGTTTATATCCCATATTTAGAATCATGTTCCAAGACTTCTTGTTTTTTGAAAAGTTTTTGTATAAATCATGGCCTTGGAACATGGAATCGTCTATGTCGGGGATATATATCCTTTTGGATTTTGGGATTTTGGATTCTGGGGCGATGGAAGACTTGGGCTTCCATGCAAACCTGGTTTGGGAGACATGTCTCTCAAAGAAAACCATGCTTGGTTCTTTAAGAGGCTTTGGATATTTCGGGATGATGGAAGACTTGGGCTTCCACGCATCCTAGGTTTGGGAGATGTGTCTTTCGAGGGAAACCAGACTTGGTCCTTCGAGAGACTTTGGATTTTTCAGGATGGTGGAAAACTCGGGTTTCCACACAACCTGGGTTTGGGAAACATACCTTTCAAGGGAAGCCAAGCTTGGTCTCTCGAAAGATTTTGGATGTTTCAGGACGAGGGAAGACTTGAGCTTCCACATGACTTGGGTTTGGGGGATTTTGTTTTCAAGGGAAACCATGCTTGGTCCCTTGAGACACTTTGGATTTTTCAGGATGGTGGAAGACTCGGGCTTCCAGACAACCTGGGTTTTGGAGACATATTCTTCAAGGGAAGCCAAGCTTGCTCCCTTGAAATTTTCGACCTGCTCCCTAGGTGCAACTCGTGATGCTCCTAGGGATGGATTTTTTTGTTTCAAAGTCCTAATCTTGGTTCCAAGGTACAAGACTAGGCTTGAAGAAGTGGGTTTTTCTATGGCAGGGTTATGAGCTCCTAAGATGTCGATGTATGCATTAGGGGTCTCCATGTCTACCATTTTTTGAGTTTGTTTTTGTTTTTGAAATTCTTTTGGCTGGTGTGGGACATTTGGCGCACCTTGAAAATCCTCAAATTTTGGCACAATTTGTGGTTTTGTGTGTGCAAAGGGGTTATCCAATGCATCTGATGATCCTATATGAAGAAGAGAGTTTTGAGGAGGATGGGTTTCAGGCATACCTCTTTGTGGCTTGTCTACCTTTTCAAGGTGAGAGCAGGTCGTTTTCCCAAGTAACTCTGTTTTGAGCCCCCGGGGTTTCACGAGGCGTTCCTTTTCGAAACCTACCTGTTTTTCACTCTCGTCTCTTTGTGGGGTGTGGGTTTTATGTCCCACTGTGTGTGTGCCTAGACTTAGGTTTTTCACTTGAATTTTTTGAAATTTCAAAGTTTTGTTTTTCAATTTTTTTGTCTTTTTGCAAATTTTCAAGATTTTATTGATTTTTTTAAACAAAAACATCTTTTTCAGATTTTTCTTTGGATTTTTCAAAATTTGGAAATGTGGGAGTGGATGGCTCACCCCTTTCTTGGGTTTGGCCTTTTACCTTACATCCTTCATTGAGTTTAAGATCGGTTTTCTTTTCACGATCTTTATGTGCCCTAGAAGAGCTGCTATGGGATCGATGGGCTTTTAAAGCATTCATTTTTTGAAACATTTTTTGAATATCATCGAGCTCTCTTTGAGCTTTATCTGTTTTCAAAGTCTTTCTTAGTTCACTCAATGAGGATTGTATCTTTTCATCCCTTTTCTTGCAATTTTCCAAAGTATGCATGATTTTTTTGGAAAAACACTTTTTTTTGAAAATTTTGAGTGTGACTTGTTTGTTTGAAGTCTACTTAAGTCTCGAGTCCCACCGGGTGTGCCAAATCTGTAGACACGGAAAATCTTCGACTCCGGGTTCTTAGGCCTAGAGTGAATCTTTTCGCAATCTACGTTCGCTTTTAGGGTATGCCAGCTAGCTTACTCAAACTAGCGAAGTATGTTTTGAAATATATGACTTTTTGAAAGGCAATTATAGGCAAGCGGGATCTTTTCGTCGCAGACCTTCTTACACCGATGCGCAAGGGTCAGTCTGTACGCTTAGAGACTTCGTTTGAAACAAGTTAAACTCAAATTCGATTTTTGAACAAACAGGTATTTGAAAATCCTTTTGAAATCATGCACTTGGCGAGTTTTTTATTTGGGCGACCCTAATTCTTTCAGTTTCAACCACTTAGGTGTGGAGTGTGTGCAAAGTGGCCTAAGTTTGGCGTCTTGCACGATTTTGTTTAGGGTTTGTTCAATGAGGGTATGCACTCTAGCTCGTGTATGGCGAGTATGCAATGCAACTCACACAACTTCCATGTAAAACCCGAATTTGAAAGACATAACAGAAGGGAAAACCCAAATTGAATGCAACTCACATGACTTGAATGTAAATTACAGAAATTTAAATATATCCATATCTTAAGAGCGGAAAGGCTCAATATGTGCGTGGGTATTGTGTATAAATTGAAATGCAACACACGCAACTGAATCGTAAAACGCAGCAGAAGGGAGATATAGATATATATAAGAGCGGAAAGCCTCAATTGTGGCATGTGTGTGTATAAATTAAAAGACAACACACACGACTGAATTTAAAACCTGGAATTGAAATGCGTACATAGCTGAACCGGTTGTTTGGAGTTTCAATATCTCACTCCCAACTTGAGGGGAGTGTAAGAATCTATTGTTTCAGTAATTCAGTTGTTTTTAGTATTATTGTAATAGTCCTTATTACTAAGGGCATTTTAGTTATTTTGTGTTAACAATCCACTATATAAGGACACTGTTAGAAAGAGGGTCACTCAGGCCCGGCCCTAATAGGCCCTGGCCCACTGGGCCATCAGGGCCAAGGCCGCTAGCCGTTGGGGGCCCAAGCCTCCAATGGCTAGCCCTCTTCATTCCCTCTTGTCTTCTCTCCCTCACTTCTTCTATTCTCTATAAATATTCCTTACACCCCATTGTAAACATAAGCCTTTCGTGGCTAATCAATAAAGATTATTTATTCGGTTAGTTTACTTTGTGTTCATTATTCTTTTGGTGTGCCCTCGTTGCACTCAGTTATAGCCTTTTCTAAGGCCACCCTAATCCACCCCTAATCTGAGCCTAATCACCTAACCCACTTCCCTAATCCCGGCCTAATCCCAACCTAATCACCTAACCCACTTCCCTAATCCTTCCCTAAACCTAGGTTAATTTCCCTAAACCTAGCCTAAACCTAGCCTAATCACCTAACCTAGCTCACTAAACCTCACCCTAGAACCCAACCACCTAACCTAGCCCTAAACCCCTAAACCACCCCTAGCCCACAATCTACCCAAACCACTAGTTTTTAAAATATCTGGCCCAACCCTTTCCAGCCCACCTTATCTTCATACCACCCTACCTAAACCACCTAACCACTACCCCAAACCCAGCCCTAACCGACCTACCCATCCCTATATTAACCCCCCCCTTGGGGGCGGGTTTTCCGAGCTAGAACCCCTCACCTAGATCCCAACCGGGTCCTCTCCTTCCCCAAGTCCAGCCGAACCTGCTCCACCTCCTCCACTTCCCCAGCTGCTCCACCTACGCCGCCTGCACCACCACCATCCCTCCATTCCACCACCACTTGCACCGCCATCTCCACCACCTCCCAGCCGAGCTTCACAGCCTGCCCATCTTCCTCCCAACCGGGTACCACCTTCTCCCCATTCGGTAAGTACCCGCCAACTCTACCTCACTCCTTCTCTACTCCCTCTCCACTCCTAGCCACCCACCATACCACCACCTTACCTACACATCAACCCTTTGCTGCCACCATTCTCACTTAGCCGAACCTATCACAACCTAAACCACCGGCCACTACCTAACTACCCCAACTACACCCGGCCAGCCATCTCTTTTCCCCTAGGACTCCCATTCGGCCTTCCCTTAAACTCCCTTTAGGTCCATACTCCCCAACATTCTATACTCTCCTAGTGACCCTACACACTCACTTGGCCCAGCCCCTTTAATCCCCCACATCAAGGCGACACCCACTTGCAGCCGGCCACCTTCGAGGCGCCTATCCCGCGCCCCACTTGCAGCCGACCAGCACCCTTTGTCATTCACCCTCGCGGAGCTCCCGTTTGCAGCCCAAGGCGAAGGCCAAGCCCACGCTCAAGCAAGGCCTCTACGGACCAGCTACTCATAAGTGCCTAAACTCGGTCTTTAGTTGTATACTTGCTTGAGATTCAATTTGATACGGGGTTGTAATAACGGAGCATAGTCTCCCCCCGCTTGTAATAATGTGGCTTGGCACACCCACACACGTGCACTCTCTTAGTTGTGCACGATTTTGAACACCCACGGGCCTAATCAGCCCATAATATACAAGTATATACCTATACTTTCATTTTCGAAGGGTTTTTTCTTAAGTTGGGTGCGTTGCCTTTCAATTCAAGCACTCACACACATTGAGCTTTCGCTCTTATTTGAAAGACCCAAGTAAGGGCCGACCTATACTATTTGGGTTTCATTTCATGTCGTGTGTGTAAGTCTTTCAATTCAAGCACTCTCACACACATTGAGCCTTCGCTCTTATTTGAAAGACCCAAGTAAGGGCCGACCTATACTATTTGGGTTTCATTTCATGTCGTGTGTGTAAGTCTTTCAATTCAAGCACTCTCACACACATTGAGCCTTCGCTCTTACTCCCAAGACCTTAGTAAAGGCCTTATTGCAGTTACATTTGGGTTTCATTTATGTCGTGTGTGTAGTACTTCAATTCAAGCACTCACACACATTGAGCCTTTGCTCTTACTCCCAAGACCTTAGTCAAGGCCATACTGCAATTTATATTTGGGTTTAATTTCATGTCGTGTGTGTAAGTCTTTCAATTCAAGCACGCACCCACATTGAGCCTTCGCTCTTATTTGCAAGACCCGAGTAAGGGCTCATATACATATTCTATATACATATCTCCCTTCGGTTATTTCCCTTCAGTATTGTCTTTACATTTCAGGTTTTCCCTTTGGAGTAGCGTGAGTTTGCATTGCATCTACGCCAAACCACGAGGTAGGATGCATATTTGCATCAAAGCAAGCCCCGCTCGTATTCGCCCATGTAGTGGAGTGTTCATAACACACAAACTAGGTGGCCCGAAAAGGGATAAAAGAAAAGACTTAGGCACGTGCAAATCCACGTGATCTAAAACATGCAATCGCATTTTAAACACCCGAAATAGACAGCTCAAACCGCTTCGTAGATGTAAACACCCCAAATCTTCTATTTTTCAAAAACTCTCAAAACACCAAAAAGCTCGTTTGAGCCAAAATGATGACCTGTTTTGAAATGTGAAAACAGGTACAGAAGGCAAAAGAAGACCCTAGGCCCGAAGAAGATTCAAGCCTAGAGCTTCAGAAGCCACTCCCTGATAAAAAAACAAAAGAAAGCAGAGCCCATTTGATGAAAAGCTCAACGGAGTCCAGAACGGCGAAACGGAGTCCGAACGACAAAGTTGGGGAAAACCCAGCACCAGACGGAGCGCTGATGAAGCCAGTGCCCGCACAGATCGTTCGCCTCAAGAAGCCAAGAAGGATTGTCCGAAGAAATTTTGATTTGGATCTGGACCATATATATCCAGATCCAAATCCATGTAATGAATAGTGTTTGGATTTGGGCCAATCCAAATAGTGTTTGGGTCGATCCAAATAGTGTTTGGATTTGGATTGGATCCAAATAGTGTTTGGATTGGATCGGATCTGGATCAAAATATCCAGATCCGTATCCATAAAAATATTGGGTTTGGATCGGATACAGATCTCAAAATATCTGAGATCCAATATCCAAATCCAAATAGTGTTTGGATTTGGGTATGGATCCAAACCCCAAACCCAAACCCAAATCCAAGACCCACCTCAAATCTCTATAAATAGAGGTGAGGGGGTCCATGTAAAGGGTTCATGCAAATATTTGGGAGGAGAGAGAGGGAGTGATAGACCTAGCCATGTGGGCTCATTAGGTGAGGTGGGTTCAAGCCATGTGGGCTAAGTGGGTCTAGACCAAGTGGCTGCAACCAAGGTGGGCTGGACCAAGTGGCTGCAACCGTGGAGACGTGGGCTCAAGCCAAGAAGGACCGGCTCCAAGAGGTAAACCTAACCCCAACCTAGCCTAGGTTCGAACCTACCTAACCCTAACTGAACCTAACCCTAACTGAACCAACCTAACCCTAACTGAACCCTAACTAGACCTAACCTAACCCCAACCGCCTCAAACCATCCCTAACAAACCCCAAAAACTTCACTCCGGCCGGCCGTGAGCAACCAGCGCCTGCCGCGCGCCCCTTCTGTTGCCGCGCGCCCTGCTTCCTGCCGCGCGCCCCCTCTGTCGCCTGCACGCCCCGTGCCGCAGCCGTCCCGCGCTACTACGCGCCCTACGCCCCAGCGCGCCAGGCGCCCGTCTGCTGCGCCAGGCGCCAGACGCCTCCCTGCCGACCCGACTGCCTCCCTACCGCCCTGTCCACCCTCCTGCCGACCTAACCTGCACCCTGGCCGTGACCTGTACCCTAGGACAGACC
This sequence comes from Brasenia schreberi, assembly GCA_036023115.1. Lineage (NCBI taxonomy): Eukaryota > Viridiplantae > Streptophyta > Magnoliopsida > Nymphaeales > Cabombaceae > Brasenia > Brasenia schreberi. The sequence continues at coordinate 9,010,295 of JAYKKT010000084.1, read as the reverse complement.
CTAGGACAGACCCTACACAGCCCCCGTCTTGGCCGAACCTTAGTTCCCCTAAGGCCCTAACCGTGCCCCATAGAACCTCCCTCAAAGCTCCCTAGGATAACCCCCTCTTGGCTGCCCAAGGTGAACCGTGAGCCAACGTACAAGCAAGTTGAACATGGACCAGCTATTTGTAAGTGTCTAAACTTGGTCTATTACATTAACTTGCTTTATATTCAATTAAATTTTGATACAGGGTTGTAGTAAAGGAGCTTCGTCTCCCCCCGATTGTAATAACGTGGTTTGACACACCCACACACACACGCACTTGAGCCTTTCCGCTCTTAGTCGTACACTTCTTGCACACACACGGGCCTAACAAGCCCTTAATATATAGTTACATTTATATATTTTAAGTCAAGGGGTTTTTTAATTAAGTCGTGTGTGTTGTCTTTCCATTTTCCACACGCACACACATTGAGCCTTCGCTCTTACTCCCAAGACCTTAGTAAAGACCTTATTGCAGTTATATTTGGGTTTCATTTATGTCATGTGAGTTGTCTTTACATTCCCACACGCACACACATTGAGCCTTCGCTCTTACTCCCAAGACCTTAGTCAAGGCATACTGCAATTTATATTTGGGTTTCATTTCATGTCATGTGTGTAAGTCTTTCAATTCAAGCACGCACACACATTGAGCCTTCGCTCTTATTTACAAGACCCAAGTAAGGGCCCCTACATATACTCTATATAAAGTATTTCTTTCGGCTACGTCTTTAAGATTCGGGTTTTAAGGTTCAAGTTGTGTGCGTTGTCTTTCAATATATACACGACACACACTTACACAATTGAGCCTTTCCGCTCTTAAGATATAGCCATATTTCCCCTTCCGCTATTTACTTTACAAGTCATTTCCCTTCGGCTATTTACTTTACAAGTCATTTCCCTTCGGTTATTTCCCTTCGGCAATTTCCCTTCGGCATTGTCTTTTAATTTCGGGTTTTCCCTTTGGAGTAGCGTGAGTTTGCATTGCATCTACGCCATACCACGAGGTAGGACGCATATTGCATCGAAGCAAGCCCCGTACTCCCGCTCAAATTTGCCCCATGTAGTGGAGTGTTTATAACACACACCTAGGTGGCCCATAAAGGGATAAAAAGAAAGACTTAGGCACGTGCAAATCCACGTGATCTAAAATCTGAAAATCGTACAAACCCGAATCAAATCGTGCAAGACTTAGGCTATTTCGATGCACGCCCATCGTGCCTAAGTAGATTAAAATTTGAAAGACTTAGGGTCGTCCAACCCTTACAAAGTCAAAATCGCCCAAATGCATGGTTTTCAAAAGGTTTTAAAACACTTCTTCATTCAAAATATTTTGAGTTAAACTTGTTTCAAAACGAAGTCTCTAAGCGTACAGACTGACCCTTGCGCATCGGTGCAAGAAGGTCTGCGACGTAAAAATCCCGCTTGCCTACAATCGCCTTTCAAAAGTCAGATTGTTTTCAAAACATACTTTGTAGTTAAAGTAAACTAGCTGGCACACCCATAAAGCGAAGTAGATTGCGAAAAGGTTCACTTCAGGCCTAAGAACCCGCAAGTGAAAATTTTCGGTGTCTACAATAGACTTTCTCTCCAAAAACTCGATTTTTGCAAAGCGTACAGACTGACCCTTGCGCATCGGTGCAAGAAGGTCTGCGACGACAAGAGCTTACTTGCTCACAGTCGCCACGTTTAGAAGTCAGTGTTAAAAATATCTTCGCTAGCTTAGGTAAGCTAGCTGGCACGCCCTGTTTGCATACATAGGCCTTAGACACACGAGAGGATCTGCTCCGAGCCCTGAAAAAGGCGAGAGGCGGGGATTTTCGCGCGTCAACAGTATAAAGATATGCCGGGCATAGACCCCAGCATTGTCGAACATCGTCTTCCCTTAGATGCGGATGTAAAACCCATAAAGCAGAAGCTTAGGAAAATACACCCGAATGTACACACTTACGTCAAAGAGGGTTTAGAAGATCTGTTAAAAGCCAGATTTATAAAACCCATTGCATATTCTGATTGGTTGTCAAACATCGTTGTAGTTCGAAAAACCAATGGGAAAATTTGAATATGCATCGATTTCAGAATCCTGAATAAAGCCACTCCAAAGGATAATTATCCTTTACCAAACATAGATTTGATAGTCGATAGTACTGCTAATCATGAAATGTTTTCGTTTATGGATGGCTATTCAGGCTATAATCAAATCAAACTAAGTCCACGAGATCAGGGTAAGACCGCCTTCACAACCCCATGGGGCACGTACTGCTATACAGTCATGCCCTTTGGTTTGAAAAATGCCGGTGCAACATACCAATGAGCCATGACCACGATCTTCCATGATCAAATTCATGAGCTCGTAGAAGTGTACGTAGATGATCTCTTGGCAAAATCCAAAACCCGATGAACTCATATCGAATGTTTGCAAAAGATTTTCGAAAGGCTTAGGCTTTACAAAGTAAAGCTAAACCCTTAAAAATGTATATTCGGGGTAGAATCAGGGAAGCTTCTGGGCTTTATGGTGAGCCAAAGGGGTATAGAAGTCAATCCCTCTAAGTGTTGAGCCATCATAGACATGGCTCCACCCTCCAATCTCACCCAAATCCGTAGCCTCCAGGGTCGATTACAGTCCGTTCGCCGATTCATATCAAATCTGGCGACTAGATGCGAACCCTTCAACAAACTATTGAGGAAGGGCACGAAATTCTTATGGGATGACGAATGCCAGAAGTCCTTCGAGAGACTAAAGGCATACCTGGTTAATCCCCCCATTTTGAATCCTCCAAAATACAGAAAACTGCTTTTACTCTACATCTCTGTGCATGCGAAAGCTTTAGGAGCCCTGTTGGCTCAATACGAGGATGACACCCATAAGGAGTATGCCATCTACTATATTTCGAAAACTCTCTTGGCTTATGAACGAAATTATCAAGCCATGGAGAAGACGTGTGTAAACACCCCGAAATCCCACGAATTCCTTAAAACAAACCTGGTTTTGTAAAAGCAGCCCCAAAGGGCCATTTTTGAGTCTGGAAACCCAGGAGCCTTCCAGACAACCCTGTATATATGTTTTAAACTTTATCTTTCAAAAACATATGATATGGCTTTTGAAAACTTTTTAAAACATGTTTTGAAACCCCGAAGTGGCTTGGCCCGATCAAGACAGGACCAGGAGAGCTAAGAAGAGCCCGGAACCGGAGCACATGTCGAGCCCGGCACAGCAACTCTTGTATCTGATTCACACTCGCAGGATCTCAAACGTCCAAGACCCTGTTCTTATCAAAATATCCTTTGAAGTCATCTCCGGAAGGCAGAAACGGAGGCGGACGACCATGTTGGCGAAGACCCAATGCAGACGGAGTACTGATGCTGTCAGGCCCCGCACGAATCGTCCGTTTCGAACCCAGCTCGAAGGAGTCAGAGTTCAGTTTGGATTGGATCTGGACCATATATATCCAGATTCCAATCCAAACCCATATCTGAACTTGGATTTGGATCTAGATCCAGAGATCCAATCCAATATCCATATCCATGGCCCACATCACCTTCTCATAAATGGAGGTGGGGCCCATTTGAAATTCACGTGGGATATTGGGCATGAGAGAGAGTGGGGATAGAAAATATCAAGAGTGTTGTATTAAGCTTGACTTGTGTGTCAAGTTTGGGTTTAATCATGTGGGTTAGCCTAATTGAGTGGGTTTAAGCTTGTAATTAGCTAAAACCTAACCTAGGGCTGCACCAACATGGGGTGATCAAGGTCTATGGGCCATGCTAAGGGAGCTCCTTCACCTAAACCTAACCCAAAATGCCTAATCCTAGCCTAAACCCCTAATCCACCCCTAATTTGAACCTAATCACCTAACCCACTTCCCTAATCCCGTCCTAATCCCAACCTAATCACCTAACCCACTTCCCTAATCCTTCCCTAAACCTAGATTAATTTCCCTAATCCTAGCCTAAACCTAGCCTAATCACCTAACCTAGCTCACTAAACCTCACCCTAAAACCCAACCACCTAACCTAGCCCTAAACCCCTAAACCACCCTTAGCCCACAATCTACCCAAACCCCTAGTTTTAAAATATCTGGCCCAACCCTTTCCAGCCCACCTTATCTACATACCACCCTACCTAAACCACCTAACCACTACCCTCAGCCCAGCCCTAACCGACCTACCCATCCCCTATTTAAACCCCTCCCCTTTGGGGGCGGGTTTTGAAAGGAAGGGAGCCCTCACCTCAGCCCAGCCGACTCCACTCTCCAACCTGTCCGCCTGCTCCACTCCCCAACTGCTCCACTCTCCACCGGCACCACCTGCACCGCCACCTTCCCTCTTCCATCCACCACCATTACCCAGCCGGACGCCACCACCTTCACCCAACCGAACCAGCCAAGAGCCCACCTGCCCGCCTGCTTCTCATTGCCTTCCACCGCCTCTCCCCATTCGGTAAGTACCCTAACTCCATCAAAGCCCTTCTCTAACACCTCTCCACTCCTAGCCACCTACCCTATCCTCATCCCAGCCCTTTTGCCACCACCCTTTTCACTTAGCCGAACCTAGCATAGCCCAAACTGCCGGCCATTACCTAGCCATCATATCCCATTCGGCCTTCCCCTAGGTGTCCCATTCGTCCTTCCCACAAACCCTCCCTTAGGACCAGTTTCCCTAAACTCTCAACTCCCCTAGTGACCCTAAGAATTCACTTGTTCAGCCCCTTTAACCCCCAACCTCGAGGCGACATCCACTTGCCACCGGCCACCTTTGAGGCGCCCATCCCGCGCCCCACTTGCAGCCGGCCAGCACCTTTGGTCACCTATCCTCGCGGAGCTCCCGTTTGCAGCCCAAGGCCAAGCCCACGCTCAAGCAAGACCTCTACGGCCAAGCCCACTTGCTTGAGATTCAATTTGATACGGGGTTGTAATAACGGAGCATAGTCTCCCCCCGCTTGTAATAACGTGGCTTGGCACAACCACACACGTGCACTCTTTTAGTCGTGCACGATTTTGAACACACACGGGCCTAATCAGCCCCTAATACATAAGTGTATATATATACTTTCATTTTCGAAGGGTTTTGTTTAAGTTGGGTGTGTTGTCTTTCAATTCAAGCACTCACACACATTGAGCCTTCGCTCTTAGTTGAAAGACCCAAGTAAGGGCCGACCTATACTATTTGGGTTTCATTTCATGTCGTGTGAGTAAGTCTTTCAATTCAAGCACTCTCACACACATTGAGCTTTCGCTCTTATTTGAAAGACCCAAGTAAGGGCCGACCTATACTATTTGGGTTTCATTTCATGTCGTGTGAGTAAGTCTTTTAATTCAAGCACTTTCACACACATTGAGCCTTCGCTCTTATTCCCAAGACCTTAGTCAAGGCCATACTGCAATTTATATTTGGGTTTAATTTCATGTCGTGTGGGTAGTCTTTCAATTCAAGCACTCTCACACACATTGAGCCTTCGCTCTTATTCCCAAGACCTTAGTCAAGGCCATACTGCAATTTATATTTGGGTTTAATTTCATGTCGTGTGGGTAGTCTTTCAATTCAAGCACTCTCACACACATTGAGCTTTCGCTCTTATTCCCAAGACCTTAGTCAAGGCCATACTGCAATTTATATTTGGGTTTAATTTCATGTCGTGTGTGTAAGTCTTTCAATTCAAGCACGCACCCACATTGAGCCTTCGCTCTTATTTGCAAGACCCGAGTAAGGGCTCATATACATAAGCTATATACATATCTGCCTTCGGTTATTTCCCTTCGGTTATTTCCCTTCTGTTATTTCCCCTTCAGTATTGTCTTTACATTTTGGGTTTTCCCTTTGGAGTAGCGTGAGTTTGCATTGCATCTACGCCATACCACGAGGTAGGACGCATATTGCATCAAAGCAAGCCCCGCTCGAATTCGCCCATGTAGTGGAGTGTTCATAACACACAAACTAGGTGGCCCGAAAAGGGATAAAAGAAAAGACTTAGGCACGTGCAAATCCACGTGATCTAAAACATGCAACCGCATCTTAAAGACCCGAAATAGACACCTCGAACCGCTTCGTAGACTTTCTCTCCAAAACTCGATTTTTGCAAAGCGTACAGACTGACCCTTGCGCATTGGTGCAAGAAGGTCTGCGACGACAAGAGCTTACTTGCTCACAGTCGCCACGTTTAGAAGTCAGTGATAAAAATATCTTCGCTAGCTTAAGTAAGCTAGCTGGCATGCCCTATTTGTATACATAGGCCTTAGACACACGAGAAGATCCACTCCAAGCCCCGAAGGAGGCGAAGAGGCGGGGATTTTTCACGTGTCTACAACGTGCTTGGCCCTAGTCTGAGCCTACCAGAAATTCAGACACTATTTCCTAGATCATGAGATCTGGATAGTGTCCAAGCTTGATCCCATCAAGCAGTTGTTCGAAAAACTCATTCTCACAGGTAGATTGGGCAAATGGCAACTCCTTCTGATGGAGTATGACTTGAAATACCATCACCAGATCTCCATTAAGGGGCAAGCCCTAGCCGACTATGTGGCTGAGTTCCCCTTAGAGGACGCATATCCCACACTTGCTGAAATGCCTGATGAAGGCATATTACAAAACCATTTCCAAAACCACATTTTGGCAAACTCTTTCGAAAACCAAGTGTGGAAGATGCACTTCGATGGGGCACAAAACCAACGAGGGCTGGTGCTGGGGTCATCCTCATCTCCCCTGAAAAGGGCGAGATTCCCATAGCAGTCCACCTAGATTTCGAATGTTCCAACAACGTAGCTGAGTATGAAGCACTCATACAAGGCTTAAGAATTTCGAAAAATCTAGGGGCATCATGCATCGAGGTCTTTGGAGATTCGCACCTTGTCATAAACCAGGTTTTGAAAATTTGGCAAGTATGTAATGAAAAACTACTTCCATATCACGAGTTAGCCACTCGATTGGTCCAGTCCTTCCAATCGTGTAAACTCACACACGTAGGAAGAGAGGACAATGGCATCGCTGATGCCCTCTCCTCCTTGGGTTCAGCCCTAAAGGTCGATCCCATTGCCGGGACCCGGTCTTTAGAAATATGGCATGCACTCAACCCATCCACACACGATCTGGATATTTGCCAAAATAACCCAGATTCTGTTGAAAAACCTTGGTTTTACGACATTAAGCATTTTCTAGAAAATGGGGAATTCACCGAGGATGCCACATCCAAAGATAAGGCATTCATCCGTAAAATTTCGACCCGATACACCATTCTGGGTGGGGTTCTATATAAGAAAAGTTTTACCGGCATCCTACTTAGGTGTAACGATCTAGAGGAGGCTAGGATAGTGATGCATGAGTTCCACGATGGAGAATATGGAGGTCATGTTAATGCCAATATGATGGCGATGAAAATACTTAGAGGGGGTTATTTTTGGTCCACCCTAAAAAAGGATTGTCACGATCATGTTAGGAAGTGTCACCCATGTCAAGTGCATGGGCACGCCATTCATATCCCATCATCTGCATTGCATTCCGTGGTCAGCCCCTGGCCATTTACCATGTGGGCGTTTGACATCGTAGGCTCCATATTTCCAAAAGCCTCGAATGGGCATCGATTCATTTTAGCAGCCACGGAGTATTTCTCCAAGTGGGTGGAAGCCATTTCCCTAACCAACGTGCTGGGGCAACATGTGGTGGCTTTCATTCGGAGGAATATTTTGGCTCGATTTGGGGTTCCACAAGACCTTGTGTCTGATAATGGCACCCCATTCAAGAACGAGCGGATGGTTAAGTTGTGCAACACATATGGCATAACTCACCACTTCTCTTCGCCCTACTACCCTCAAGGTAACGGCCAAGCCGAAGCCACAAACAAGACTCTCATTAGTATAATTGAGAAAACCTTAGAGAAGGGTAGGATGTGGCACGAGAAGCTGGATGAAGCCTTATGGGCTTATAGGACTTCCATCCGGACTCCCACGAATGCCACACCATTCGAATTGGTCTATGGCACAGACGCCATTCTTCCCATTCATACCCAATTGCATTCATTCCATACATCCATTGCACTCGACCTCCCCCTAGAGACGCTTCAGCATGATAGGATGGCCGAACTAGATTTGCTAGATGAGAGGTGACTCCTTGCCATGGATCATGCTCGTGCATACCGACAACGGATAGCCCGACACTATGGCAAACACATAAGACCTCGCCACTTTGAAGTGGGGGATCTAGTTTTGAAAATCATCCACCATCGTGGCCCACATCCCCTTGGAAAGTGGCGCCCCAAGTGGGATGGACCCTATGTTGTACGGGCAACCACTACAAACAACTCGTATTGGTTGATCGATGTAGAAGGTAGGAATTTAGCAGATCCTATCAATATTCAATACTTAAAGAAGTATCATGTGTAGGATTTGGATTAAATTCCAATTTTTTTGAAAATTTTAGGGATAGCTGCCCTGAGACCTGAAAATAAGGTGCAAAGGCAAAGTCGTGTGACCCTGAGTGAGAGAATTCGCACTTGTGAAAGAGTGGAGTCTTCAAAATCGTGGTTACATTTCAAAATCCTTCTTCTTACAAAGAAAGGCCTAGTTCAACATAGCAAGATACTTGCAAGTAGTACGTGCTATTTCTAAATAGGCTGATCTGGAATGGATCGAGTGTAAGCTTGGGATAAGTCCTCCCCTCTTCTCTTCTCCTTCCAAAAGGAAAACAAAGGCCCAAACAAAGGGAATTTCCCATTCAAATTATCTTTCCAAAAGAAAGAAACATCGATTCTCTTATGAAAAAGAGGGATTAAAGAAAAAATACTCCCAAAGGGATACCCTCTATAAAAAAAGGAAAAAGAGGCCAAAAAGCTCAAAAAGAGCAGCTTTCCGCCTTCTATGCCTTAAACCATGGGACGCTTCAGAAGGGACCGTGGTATCTCTTTCCCATCTCTGGCTTATCCCAAGCTAAAGCATGATTCATTTTGAGGAATCTTAAAGTAAAAATAGGATTTACTTACTTGAATTTCATCTTGTTTGAGAATTCGACATTTCGAGTAAGGCATAGAGATTTGAAATATAGCTTATTTTCTTACAAAACCTCTGCTAGATAAGCGAGTGTTAAGACTCAAATAAGGGCAAACACGAAGAGCTCGAGATCCTTAGGATCGAGACTCCAAACAGTTGTCCCTTTTGTAAATAGTTTTGTAAATAAATTTTGAAAAATCAAACATCGAACAGCATAGGATCTGCTCACTTGGAGCAGTAGGCCTTGTAAGTCTCAAGAGTTCGACCACATCTGGTCTCTAGGAGGTCGCCACTCTTGGCACCACACCCATGTCACGCATCTGCATTCTACGCATAACACTTACATGATCCCATTTTAGGACCAGATTCCATACATATCCCTTTGGCGTGATATCTCCTCCTACCAATGTTTTAAAACTGAGATTTTGCTAAAGATTGGGACGATCCGATATCCTTCGTGGTTAGATCTAGGGAGACATCGAAAGGGGTATTTGTCATCTTTGCCCTTATCCAAATCAATTTGGACAAGGCCAAAGAGGGACATCTGTAAACACCCCGAAATCCCACGAACTTCCCAAATGAACCTGGTTTTTATAAAAGCAACCCCAAAGGGCTATTTTGAGTCTGGAAACCCAGGAGCCTTCCAGGCAACCCTGTACATATGTTTTAAACTTTATATGTTTTAAATATGTATAATATGGTTTTAAAAACCTTTTAAAACACATTTTGAAACCCCGAAGCAGCTTGGCCTAATCAAGACAGGACAAAAAAAGCTAAAGAGAGCCCGAAACCGGAGCACATGTCAAGCCCAGCATAGCAACTCTCATATTAAATCCACCCCCAGGATCTTGAACGTCCAAGACCCTGTTATCAGCAAAACATTACTTGAAATCAGCTTCAGAAGGCGAAAACAGAAGCGGACGATCATGTTGGCGAAGACCCAACGTAGATGGAGTACTGATGCTGTCAGACCCCGCACAAACCGTTCGTTTCGATCACAACCTAAAGGAGTCAGAATTCAGTTTGGATGGGATCTGGACCATATATATCCAGATCCCAATCCAAACCTATGTATGGATTTGGATTTGGATTTGGATCCAGAGATCCAATCCAATATCCACATCCATGGCCCACATCACCTTCTCATAAATGGAGGTGGGGCCCACTTGAAATTCACGTGGGATTATGGGCATGAGAGAGTGGGGGGGAGGATAAGATTAGGGAGTGATTGTAATTAAGCTTGACTTGTGTGTCAAGTTTGGGGTTAATCATGTGGGTTAGCCTAATTAGCATGGGTTTAAGCTTGTATTAGCCAAAACCTAACCTAGGGCTGCACCAACATGATGCAACAAGGTTTATGGGTTATGCAAAGGGAGCTCCCTAACCCAATCCTAATCAAAAACCCCTAATCCTAGCCTTTTACCCTAATCCCATCCTAAACCTAGCCTAATCACCTAACCCACTTCCCTAATCCTGGCCTAATCCCAACCTAATCACCTAACCCACTTCCCTAATCCTTCCCTAAACCTAGCCTAATTTCCCTAAACCTAACCTAATCCTAGCCTAATCACCTAACCCACCTCACTAAACCTCACCCCAAAACCAACCCACCCAGCTAAACCCTAAACCCCTAAACCACACCACCTAAACCTAGCACACCATCTACCCAAAACCCCTTGTATTAAAATATCTGGCCCCTCCCCAAAACCAGCCCACCTTATCACCACACCACCACTACCTAAACCACCTTACCACCCTCCCAATACCCGCCCCAACCGCCATTTCCAGCCCTATATAACCCCCCCCAAGGGGCGGGTTTTTCAATCTCTTCCAGCCCACCTTGGCCCACCCGACCCCAGCCACCTTCCAGCCAAACCTCCCGCCTCGCTCCACCTGCACCACCACACCCCGGCCAGCTCCGCCTCGCACCACCACTGCCTCCCGGTCCACTTCACTCCACATCGCCACCATTTCCATCCGGCCGAACCCCATCCACTTCAACCGCCCGGCTGCCCCTCTTCTATCCACCACCTCTCTCCATCATTCGGTTAGCATCTCAACCTAACTCTACTTCTTCTTCACTCCCCCTCCACTCTCAACCACCTACACCACCACCACATCACCCCAACACCACCTACCCATCATCCCTACCCATTCGACCAGACCTTAGCCATTTCAACCACCCGCCTTGAACCACTTCCCCTAGCAACACCCGGCCACTCCACTTAGCTCCCTAGGACCTGTCCCTTCCACTCTCCACCAGCCCTTAGTCCTACCTTACACCACACCCTAGCTAGCTCCCTTCCCATTCGCAATATCCCCAGCCACCCTAGCAGTCGGCCACCACCAAGCTTCCCTTAGTCGGCCACTCCAACCGACTGTACCAAACCCACTCGGCCAGCAATACACTCCCTTAGGTTCCCACTTAGCACCACCTTTCCTAACACTACACCCTCCCTTAGTGGCCCTACTTAGTCACCTTAACCCAAAGCACCAAGGCAGCCCCTTTCTAGCAGTCGACCATCTTCAAGTCGCCCTTCCTGCGCACCCAAGGCACCTGGCTAGCATCTCCCCTTGCCGTTCAACTCCGAGGAGCTCCCTCTTGCAGCCCAAGGCAAAGCCAAGCCTACGCTCAAGCAAGTCACCTCCGGACCAGCTATAAGTAAGTGCCTAACGCGGTCCTTAGTTGTAGACTTGCTTAAATTAAATTTGATACGGGGTTGTAATAACGGAGCATAGTCTCCCCCCGCTTGTAATAACGTGGCTTGGCACACCCACACACACGTGCACCCTCTTAGTCGTGCCCGATTTTGAACACACACGAGCCTAATCAGCCCCTAAGATATAAATTTATGTATATACTTTAAATTACGTAGGGTTTTGCTTAAGTTGGGTGTGTTGTCTTTCAATTCAAGCACACACACACATTGAGCCTTCACTCTTATTTGTAAGACCCAAGTAAGGGCCGTGTTATACTATCCTTGGGTTTATTACATGTTGTGTACGTAGTACTTCAATTTAAGCACTCACACACATTGAGCTTTCGCTCTTATTCCCAAGACCTTAGTTAAGGCCATACTGCAATTTATATTTGGGTTTAATTTCACGTTGTGTGCGTAGTACTTCAATTCAAGCACTCACACACATTGAGCTTTCGCTCTTATTCCCAAGACCTTAGTTAAGGCCATACTGCAATTTATATTTGGGTTTAATTTCACGTTGTGTGCGTAGTACTTCAATTCAAGCACTCACACACATTGAGCTTTCGCTCTTATTCTGAAGACCTTAGTTAAGGCCATACTGCAATTTATATTTGGGTTTATTTCATGTCGTGTGCGTAGTACTTCAATTCAAGCACTCACACACATTGAGCTTTCGCTCTTATTCCCAAGACCTTAGTTAAGGCCATATTGCAAGTTATATTTGGGTTTCATTTCATGTCGTGTGTGTAGTATTTCAATTCAAGCACGCACCCACATTGAGCCTTCGCTCTTATTTGCAAGAGCCGAGTAAGGGCCCATATATACATTATATACATATTTCCCTTCGGCATTTACATTACAAGTCATTTCCCTTTGGCAATTTCCATTACAAGTCATTTCCCTTAAGTCATTTCCCTTCGGTATTGTCTTTACATTCGGGTTTTCCCTTTGGAGTAGCATGAGTTTTGCATTGCATATACCTCATTTAGTGGAGTGTTCATAACTGTAGACATCGAAAATTTTCACTTACGGGTTCTTAGGCCTGAAGTGAACCTTTTCGCAATCTACTTCGCTTTATGGGCGTGCCAGCTAGTTTACTTTAACTAGCAAAGTATGTTTTGAAAATAATCTGACTTTTTGAAAGGCGATTGTAGGCAAGCGGAATTTTTACGTCGCAGACCTTCTTGCATCGATGCGCAAGGGTCAGTCTGTATGCTTAGAGACTTCGTTTTGAAACAAGTTTAACTCAAAATATATTTTGAATAAAGAAGTGTTTTAAAACCTTTTGAAAACCATGCATTTGGGTGATTTTGATTTTGTAAGGGTTGGAGGACCCTAAGTCTTTCAAATTTTAATCTGCTTAGGCACGATGGGCGTGCATCGAAAATAGCCTAAGTCTTGGCGTGTTTGCACGATTGATTCGGGTTGTTTTTGTATGATTTTCAGATTTTAGATCAGGTGGATTTGCACGTGCCTAAGTCTTCCTTTTTATCCCTCTATGGGCCACCTAGGTGTGTGTTATGAACACTCCACTACATGGGGTGAATTTGAGCGGGAGTACGGGGCTTGCTTTGATGCAATATGTGTCCTACCTCATGGTATGGCGTAGATGCAATGCAAACTCACGCTACTCCAAAGGGAAAACCCGAATTTAAAAGACAATGCCGAAGGGAAATTGCCGAAGGGAAATAACCGAAGGGAAATGACTTGTAAAGTAAATAGCGAAAGGGGAAATATGGCTATATCTTAAGAGCGGAAAGGCTCAATTGTGTAAGTGTTTGTCGTGTATATATTGAAAGACAACGCACACGACTTGAACCTTAAAACCCGAATCTTAAAGACATAGCCGAAAGAAATACTTTATATAGAGTATATGTAGGGGCCCTTACTTGGGTCTTGCAAATAAGAGCGAAGGCTCAATGTGTGTGCGTGCTTGAATTGAAAGACTTATACACACGACATGAAATGAAACCCAAATATAAATTGCAGTATGCCTTGACTAAGGTCTTGGGAGTAAGAGCGAAGGCTCAATGTGTGTGCGTGTGGGAATGTAAAGACAACTCACACGACATAAATGAAACCCAAATATAACTGCAATAAGGCCTTTACTAAGATCTTGGGAGTAAGAGCGAAGGCTCAATGTGTGTCCATGTGGAAAATGGAAAGACAACACACATGACTTAATTAAAAAACCCCTTGACTTAAAATATATAAATTTAACTATATATTAAGGGCTTGTTAGGCCCGTGTGTGTGCAAGAAGTGTACGACTAAGAGCAGAAAGGCTCAAGTGCGTGTGTGTGTGGGTGTGTCAAACTACGTTATTACAATCGGGGGGAGACGAAGCTCCTTTACTACAACCCCGTATCAAAATTTAATTGAATATAAAGCAAGTTAATGTAATAGACCAAGTTTAGACACTTACAAATAGCTGGTCCATGTTCAACTTGCTTGCACGTGGGCTCACGATTCACCTTGGGCAGCCAAGAGGGGGTTATCCTAGGTGGCTTTGAGGGACGTTCTATGGGGCACGGTTAGGGCCTTAGGGAAGCTTAGGTTCGTTCAAGACAGGGGCTGTGTAAGGTCTGTCCTAGGGTCTATCCTAGGGTGCAGTTCACGGCCAGGGTGCAGGTCAAGTCGGCAGGGGGGTGGACAGGTCGGCAGGGAGGCAATCGGGTCGGTAGGAAGCAGTCGGGTGGTTGGCGCGGCCGTTGGGCGCCTGGCATAGCAGACGGGCGCCTGACGCGGCTGTAGTGGCGCGGGGCGCGCTGTAGCGCAGGACGCGCTGCGGCGCGGGGTGCGTTGTAGCGCAGGACGCGCTGCGGCGCGGGGTGTGCAGGCAGCCGAAGGGCACGGCAGCGTCAGGTGAGGCGCGCGGCAGGGCGCGGCAGCGTCAGGGCTGCGCAGCAGGAAGCAAGGCGCGCGGTAGGCATCCGGGGGTTCCGGTTCGTGGTTTGGGGGATGTTTTGAGGCGGTTGGGGTTAGGTTAGGTCTAGTTAGGGTTCAGTTAGGGTTAGGTTGGTTCAATTAGGGTTAGGTTCAGTTGGGGTTAGGTAGGTTCGAACCTAGGCTAGGTTGGGGGTTAGGTTTAGAGGGGTGTAGAGAGAATGGCTAGGTTAGGTTAGGCTTACCTCTTGGAGCCGGTCCTTCATGGCTTGAGCCCACGTCTCCATGGTTGCAGCCACTTGATCCAGCCCACCTCTTGGTTGCAGCCCCTTGGTCTAGACCCACTTAGCCCACATGGCTTGAACCCACCTCACCCAATGAGCCCACATGGCTAGGTCTATCACTCCCTCTCTCTCCTCCCAAATATTTGCATGAACCCTTTACATGGACCCCCTCACCTCTATTTATAGAGATTTGAGGTGGGTCTTGGATTTGGGTTTGGGTTTGGGGTTTGGATCCAGACCCAAATCCAAACACTATTTGGATTTGGATATTGGATCTCGGATATTTTGAGATCCATATCCGATCCAAACCCAACATTTTTATGGATATGGATTTGGATATTTTGATCCAGATCCAATCCAATCCAAACACTATTTGGATTGGCCCAAATCCAAACACTATTCATTACATGGATTTGGATCTGGATATATATGGTCCA
The DNA here is from genome assembly GCA_036023115.1 of Brasenia schreberi. Lineage (NCBI taxonomy): Eukaryota > Viridiplantae > Streptophyta > Magnoliopsida > Nymphaeales > Cabombaceae > Brasenia > Brasenia schreberi. Next base: position 8,994,988 of record JAYKKT010000084.1, on the reverse strand, counting down.
GATCCAAATCAAAATTTCTTCAGACAATCCTTCTTGGCTTCTCGAGGCGAACGATCTGTGTGGGCACTGGCTTCATCAACGCTCCGTGTGGTGCTGGGTTTTCCCCAACTTTGTCGTTTGGACTCCGTCTCGCCGTTCTGGACTCCGTTGAGCTTTTCATCAAATGGGCTCTGCTTTCTTTTGTTTTTTTATCAGGGAGTGGCTTCTGAAGCTCTGGGCTTGAATCCTCTTCGGGCCTAGGGTCTTCTTTTTGCCTTTTGTACCTGTTTTCTCATTTCAAAACAGGTTGTCGTTTTTGGCTCAAACGAGCTTTTTCGAGAGTTTTTGAAATATAGAAGATTTGGGGTGTTTACAGATGCCCCTCTTTGGCATTATCCAAATGTATTTGGATAATGGCAAAGAAGAAACACCCCATTTTGGTTTTTCTCTCAAATTTTCTCGAGAATACACCATTTATTTCGCAAAAACCCTGTTTTCTTTTTCCACAGGTGGGAATTTTTAGCAGAAGGGGGATTTTCCTAGCTATTTCCCTATATGTATGATCATGCACGAACGACTCTTTGAATGCATGTATGAGAAAAATTTTATTTTTGGTTTTTGAGCCCGAAGAGAGCCTTTTGAGGTTGGTTGCTCCGAGCAGGTTTTTACCCATGTCTTCTCGACATTTTTTGGGTTTCGAGCTTTAGAGAGAGCCTTTTGAGGCTGTCTGCTCTAAGCAAGTTGTACCCTTGTCTTTTTGACATTCGTGGGTTTTTCGAAAATTTCTTTTTTTGAAAAGGAACTCCTTTTAACTTGTATCGAAAAGGACTTCCATTTTTCATACTTCCCTTCATTCGAGTTTCAATACCTGCTATTCAGTAGAGGTTTTTGGGTAGGAAAACTTGGAAAACATTTCAAAGTTCTATTTCCTACAAAACAGAGTCGAGTTCTCAAACAAAATGAAATCCAAATAAGCTGATTTTATTCGTACTTTAGGATTTTCGCAAATTTGAATCTTTTTCCTCGGGGATAAGCCGTAGGGATATGGGAAAGAGATACCACGGTCCCTTCTGAAGCGTCCCATGGTTTTAGGCAAAGAATCAGAAAATCGCTCTTTGGAGCTTTGGCTTTTTGTTTCTTTTTTTTCATAGAGGGTCTCCCTTCGGGAGTATTTTTTCATTAATCCCTCTTTTCTTTAAAGGAGAGCAGCTCTTGGGAGGAGTTTTTGTATTCCCTGTTTATGAAGGGAAAACCTCTTTGGGAGGAGTGTTTTTATATCTCCTTTTTCTTTTGAAACGAGAAGACCTCTTTCGGAGGAATTTTTGTATTCCCTGTTTATGAAGGGAATACCACTTTCGGAGGAGTTTTTGCATTCTCGTTTTTTTGTTTTTCTTTTGAACATAGCCAATTTTCCTTTTCGGAGAGAAAGTAGGATTAGGGAAGGCTTATCCCTTTAGTTACTCAATTCTAACGAGATCGTCCTATTTCTTAATAGCATCTGCTATTCGAAAATATTTTGATATTTTGAACAAGGCCTAATCTTTGTAAGCCAAGGTTCTTTGAAATATCGCCAATTCATTTTTGGAAGACTCTACTTTTCGAAAAGTATAGATTCCTCCATTCGGGGTTATACAATCTACTTCGATCCTTCTTTCAAGAAGTTTCAAAGGAGTTCGATTTTTCAAAATCTTTTTTAAAAAAGAATTCAACATAAACCCTTTTGAATATTCGGGCATTTTCGGGGTTTTGCTAATTTCTACCCACAATATCAACAAATTTCTAATTTTTGTTGCCCTTTTGAAGACATGGGGGCATTCCTACTCGAGTTTGCCACCCTTTTGGGCTTTCTTCGGGGTGATATGATGCATGCTATGCACTCCATGTGATTTAAAATGGAAATACATGTTTTTATGCAACGATGAACACATGAAATGTATCTCACAAATCATGAAGGAGACGCATTCGCTTATCCATGGAAGGGGTCTAGGGGCTGTGTTTAAAAATGCCCCTAGCTTGATGGGAATTTCGCATGGCCATATGGTGAAGGGCCATGGCTTTTCAAAGGGATTTTGGGTGGACAATGGTATGTTCATGTCCATGCACTTCCCTGGTTTTTCTAACATGATCATGATACTTTTTGCTCAAGGATGGGAAACATAACCAGCCCTAAGTGATCGTCATGGCCATCAGGTTTTAGTTTTGACATGGTCTCCATATTTCATCGTGAGATTCATGTTCTTTATCCTAACACAATCAAGGTTTTCATATAAACCAGAAGTTGAAGAAAATCTTTCTTTTCAAAGCCATGAAAGGTTTTTGTGAAATGTGTAACCCTTTTTCAAGATTCTCATTTCCTTTTAAAATTTGCCTCGAAGGTGTTGGTTTTGATTTGTATGGAGACATGCCTATGAAGGCTCGATACTTAGGGGGTCGACTCTTATTGCCCCTTTAGTTTTGCAAAACCCTGAATTCGATTTCTAGAATGATGTCTAGACTCGATGCATATGAATGATTTCAAAGTGTAATGCATGATGCTTATGCACACACTATGGGTTAACTTATTTCTAAAAATCCCCAATTTTCCATAAGTTAAGGATTTTGCGAAGTTCAGGAAGCTTGGAGGTGTTTATTCCTCCTTGCTTTGGTGATTCTCGAGCTTTTCATTTTTGAAAAAGCTCTAGGCAAAAGGGGTGGATAGGACCAGCTTTTTGGATATTTGGTTTCAGGGAGTATATACAATTTTTTGAAAGCATTTTTACAATTTTTCGAAAATGGGCTTTGTACATGGCCAAAGGCTTTTGAAACAAAATTTCTTTTTGGAATTTTCGTTTTTCCAAATGTTTTTGAGATTTTGAGAGTTTTCAATTTTTTTGGTCTTTTTCAAAAGTAGGGATCTTCCATTGAACCTTCAAAGAAAACATTCATGAATCAGACTCTAATCAGATAGGTCTAAGACATGGGTTTCGGTTTTTAGAGGTTCTACAGGGCACCCTTGACCCAGATGGTCTTAGGTGGCGGCTCTGGGGGTTTGGGTGGGTTGTAGCCCAGTCCATATCATTCCCTATTGGCTCTAGGTAGGACAGGTTCAAGCCTACCTTGGTTTCGGGTTCCCAGGCCCGCGTAGGGTTTATATCCCATATTCAGAATCATGTTCCAAGACTTTTTGCTTTTCGAAAAGTTTTGGTATAAATCATGGTCTTGGAACATGGAATCGTCCATGTTGGGGATATATACCCTTTTGGATATCGGGAGTTTGGATTCCGGGGTGATGGAAGACTTGGGCTTCCATACAAACCTGGTTTGGGAGACTTTGCCCTCAAGGAAAGCCAAGCTTGGTTCCTTGAGGAGTTTTGGACATAGCAGGGTTATGGAAAACTTATGGTTCCATACCCTATTTTGGGAAAAATTTACTTCAAGGGGAGCCATGCAAGGTCCCTTGAAGTTTTTAACTTGGTCCCTAGGTTCAACTCGTGGTGCCCCTAGGGATTGATTTTTTTGTTTCAAAGCCATAGCCTTGGTTCCAGGGCACAAGACTAGGCTCGAAGAAGTGGGTTTTTCTATGGTAGGGTTATGAACTCCTAAGATGTCGATGCATGCATTAGGGGTCTCCATGTCTACCATTTTCGGAACTTCTTTTTGTTTTTGAAATTCCTTTGAATGGTGCGCGACAGTTGGCGCACCTTGAAAATCCTCAAGTTTTGGCACAGTTTGTGGGTTTGTGTGTGCAAAGGGGTTATCCAATGCATCTGATGACCCTATATGAAGAAGAGAGTATTGAGAAGGACAGGTTTCAGGTATACCTCTTTGTGGCTTGTCTACCTTTTCAGGGTGAGAGCAAGCCGATTTCTCGGGTAACTCTGTTTTGAGCCCCCGGGGTTTTACGAGGCGTTTCCTTTCGAAACCTTCCTGTTTTTCACTCTCGTTCCTTTGTAGGGTGTGGACTTCATGTCCCACTGTATGTGTGTGCCTAGACTTAGGACTTTTACTTGAAGTTTTCGAAATTCCAACATTTTGTTTTTCAATTTTTTGGTTTTTTTCCAAATTTTCAAGATTTTTTTGGTTTTTTGAAATAGAAAAATCTTTTTTTGGTTTTTCTATGGATTTTGAAAAGCTTGAAGCTGTAGGAGTGGATGACTTATCCCTTTGCCGGGATTTGTTTCTAATCTCCAATCCTTCGTTGAGTTTGAGATCGGTTTTCAATTCACGATCTGTATGTGCCCTAGAAGAGCTGCTATGTGTTCGATGGGCTTTAAGCTCCTTGCTTAAAGCATCCATCTTTTGAAATATTTTTTCAATCTCATCGAGCTCTCTTTGGGCTTTATCTGATTTGAAAGCCTCTTTTAGTTTACTCAACGAAGATTTTTGTAGCTTTTTATCCATTTTCATGCAATTTTCCTAAGTATGCACGATTTTTGAAAAAAACACTCTTTTTTTTGAAAATTTGAGTATAACTCGTTTGTTTGAAGTCTGCTTAAGTCCCGAGTCCCACCGGGCGTGCCAATCCTGTAGACACCGAAAATTTTCACTTACGGGTTCTTAGGCCTGAAGTGAACCTTTTCGCAATCTACTTCGCTTTATGGGCGTCCCAGCTAGTTTACTTTAACTAGCAAAGTATGTTTTGAAAATAATCTGACTTTTTGAAAGGCGATTGTAGGCAAGCGGGATTTTTACGTCGCAGACCTTCTTGCACCGATGCGCAAGGGTCAGTCTGTATGCTTAGAGACTTCGTTTTGAAACAAGTTTAACTCAAAATATATTTTGAATGAAGAAGTGTTTTAAAACCTTTTGAAAACCATGCATTTGGGTGATTTTGATTTTGTAAGGGTTGGACGACCCTAAGTCTTTCAAATTTTAATCTGCTTAGGCACGATGGGCGTGCATCGAAAATAGCCTAAGTCTTGGTGTGTTTGCACGATTGATTCAGGTTGTTTTTGTATGATTTTCAGATTTTAGATCAGGTGGATTTGCACGTGCCTAAGTCTTCCTTTTTATCCCTCTATGGGCCACCTAGGTGTGTGTTATGAACACTCCACTACATGGGGCGAATTTGAGCGGGAGTACGGGGCTTGCTTTGATGCAATATGCGTCCTACCTCGTGGTATGGCGTAGATGCAATGCAAACTCACGCTACTCCAAAGGGAAAACCCGAATTTAAAAGACAATATCGAAGGGAAATTGCCGAAGGGAAATAACTGAAGGGAAATGACTTGTAAAGTAAATAGCGAAAGGGGAAATATGGCTATATCTTAAGAGCGGAAAGGCTCAATTGTGTAAGTGTGTGTCGTGTATATATTGAAAGACAACGCACACGACTTGAATCTTAAAACCCGAATCTTAAAGACATAGCCGAAAGAAATACTTTATATAGAGTATATGTAGGGGCCCTTACTTGGGTCTTGCAAATAAGAGTGAAGGCTCAATGTGTGTGCGTGCTTGAATTGAAAGACTTACACACACGACATGAAATGAAACCCAAATATAAATTGCAGTATGCCTTGACTAAGGTCTTGGGAGTAAGAGCGAAGGCTCAATGTGTGTGCGTGTGGGAATGTAAAGACAACTCACACGACATATATGAAACCCAAATATAACTGCAATAAGGTCTTTACTAAGGTCTTGGGAGTAAGAGCGAAGGCTCAATGTGTGTGCGTGTGGAAAATGGAAAGACAACACACACGACTTAATTAAAAAACCCCTTGACTTAAAATATATAAATGTAACTATATATTAAGGGCTTGTTAGGCCCGTGTGTGTGCAAGAAGTGTACGACTAAGAGCGGAAAGGCTCAAGTGCGTGTGTGTGTGGGTGTGTCAAACCACGTTATTACAATCGGGGGGAGACGAAGCTCCTTTACTACAACCCCGTATCAAAATTTAATTGAATATAAAGCAAGTTAATGTAATAGACCAAGTTTAGACACTTACAAATAGCTGGTCCATGTTCAACTTGCTTGCACGTGGGCTCACGGTTCACCTTGGGCAGCCAAGAGGGGGTTATTCTAGGTGGCTTTGAGGGAGGTTCTATGGGGCACGGTTAGGGCCTTAGGGAAGCTTAGGTTCGGCCAAGACAGGGGTTGTGTAAGGTCTATCCTAGGGTGCAGTTCACGGCCAAGGTGCAGGTCAGGTCGGCAGGGGGGTGGACAGGTCGGCAGGGAGGCAGTCGGGTTGGCAGGAAGCAGTCGGGTGGCTGGCGTGGCCGTTGGGCGCTTGGCGCAGCAGACGGGCGCCTGACGCGGCTGCAGTGGCGCGAGGCGCGCTGTAGCGCAGGACGCGCTATGGCGCGGGGCGTGCAGGCAGCCAAAGGGCGCGGCAGCGTCAGGTGAGGCGCGCGGCAGGGCGCGGCAGCGTCAGGGTTGCACGACAGGAAGCAGGGCGCGCGGTAGGCGTCCGGGGGTTTCGGTTCGTGGTTTGGGGGATGTTTTGAGGCAGTTGGGGTTAGGTTAGGTCTAGTTAGGGTTCAGTTAGGGTTAGGTTGGTTCAGTTAGGGTTAGGTTCAGTTGGGGTTAGGTAGGTTCGAACCTAGGCTAGGTTGGGGGTTAGGTTTAGAGGGGTGTAGAGAGAATGGCTAGGTTAGGTTAGGCTTACCTCTTGGAGCCGGTCCTTCATGGCTTGAGCCCACGTCTCCACGGTTGCAGCCACTTGATCCAGCCCACCTCTTGGTTGCAGCCCCTTGGTCTAGACCCACTTAGCCCACATGGCTTGAACCCACCTCACCCAATGAGCCCACATGGCTAGGTCTATCACTCCCTCTCTCTCCTCCCAAATATTTGCATGAACCCTTTACATGGACCCCCTCACCTCTATTTATAGAGATTTGAGGTGGGACTTGGATTTGGGTTTGGGTTTGGGGTTTGGATCCAGACCCAAATCCAAACACTATTTGGATTTGGATATTGGATCTCGGATATTTTGAGATCCATATCCGATCCAATAACACACACCTAGGTGGCCCGTAACGGGATAAAAAGAAAGACTTAGGCACGTGCAAATCCACGTGATCTAAAAATCTGAAAATCGTACAAACAAGACCCGAATCAAACACCTCGAACCGCTTTCATAGGCTTTTTTCCACTCAAAACTCGATTTTTAAAGCATATAGACTGACCCTTGCGCATCGGTGCTAGAAGGTCTGCGACGACAAGAGCTTGCTTGCTCACAGTCGCCACGTTAGAAGTCAGGTTTAGAATATATCTTCGCTAGCTTAGGTAAGCTAGTTGGCACACCCTGTTTATTTAAATAGGACTTAGATACACGAAAGGATTCGCTCCAAGCCTAAGAACCCTCGGAGGCGAAGATTTTCTGCGTCTACAAGTAGCTAGGGGATGTCATGGATCGAAAGGTAGGGTGCTATGGGAGGTGGAGCTAAGGGGTGGTTAAGGAGAGGAAGGGCAGGTCCTAGGGAGGAAGGTAAGGTGGTTGGGGTGTCACTAAGGGGAAAGTAGGGAAGCGGGTGGTGTAATGGGTTATGTCTGGCCGAATGGGGAAGGATGGCGGGAAGGTTGTGGTTGTGTATGGTTGTGGTGGTATGGGTGGCTGAGAGTGGAGGGGGAGAGAAGATAGGGTGAAGTTGGGATGAGGTACTAACCGGATAGGAGAGGGAGGTCGATGTGTGGAAGGAGGGCAGCCGGGTGGAAGGTGGATGGAGCTGGCCGGGTAGTTGGTGGCAGCGTGGAGTGGAGTAGGCCGGGAGATAGTGGTGGTGTGGGGTGGAGCAGGCCGGGATGTAGTGGTGGAGTAGGTGAGAGAAGGGAGCAAGGTGAGAGAGGGCTCGGCTGACCCAAGTGCTGGGAAAAGAAGCTTGAAAAACCCGCCCACTAGGGGGGGGGGTTTATAGGTTTTCAAAGGGTCAGTTGGGGGTAGTTTTGAGAGCGTGGTTTGGTGGTGTGGTGGTGGTGGTGTGGTGATAAGGTGGGCTGGTTTTGAGGGGGGGCCAGATATTTTGTTTTAGGTGGTTTTAGGGATATGGTGTGCTAGGGTTTAGGTGGGGTGGTTTAGTGGTTTAGGGCTTAGCTAGGTGGGTTGGTTTTGGGGTGAGGTTTAGTGGGGTGGGTTAGGTGTTTAGGCTAGGATTAGGTTAGGATTAGGGGAATTAGGCTAGGTTTAGGGAAGGATTAGGGAGGTGGGTTAGGTGATTAGGTTGGGATTAGGTCGGGATTAGGGAAGTGGGTTAGGTGATTAGGCTAGGATTAGGCCAGGATTAGGGTAAAGGGCTAGGATTAGGGGTTTTGGCTTAGGATTGGGTTAGGAGTCTCCCTTTCATAACCCACGGACTTCATTGCATCATGTTGGTGCAGCCCTAGGTTAGGTGTAGGCTCATACAGGCTTAAACCCACACTAATTAGGCTAACCCACATGATTAACCCAAACTTGACACACAAGTCAAGCTTAATACATTTACCTCATGCTTATCCTCCCCATTCTCTCTCATGCCCATAATCCCACGTGAATTTCAAGTGGGCCCCACCTCCATTTATGAGAAGGTGATGTGGGCCATGGATGTGGATATTGGATTGGATCTCTAGATCCAAATCCAAATCCAAATCCACACATACGTTTGGATTGGGATCTGGATATATATGGTCCAGATCCAATTCAAACTGAATTCTGACTCCTTCAGGGTATGTTCAAAACGAACGGTTTGTGCGGGGTCTGACAGCATCAGTACTCCGTCTGCATTGGGTCTTCGCCAACATGGTCGTCCGCTTCTGTTTTCACCTTCCGGAGATGATTTCATACGCTTTTTGCTGATAACAGGGACTTGGACGTTCGAGATCCTGGGGGTGGATCTAACACGAGAGTTGTTGTGCCGGGCTCGACATGTGCTCCGGTTCTGGGCTCTCTTTAGCTCTTCTGGTCCTGCTTTCATCAGGCCAAGCCGCTTCGTGGGGTTTCAAAATGTGTTTTAAAAGGTTTTAAAAGCATATTATACATATTTTAAAACATATATAGTTTAAACATATGTACAGGGTTGCCTAGAAGGCTCCTGGGTTTCCAGACTCAAAATAGCCCTTTGGGGCTGCTTTTACAAAACCAGGTTTTATTTGAGAAGTTCGTGGGATTTCGGGGTGTTTACAGGCACACCCACACACACGTGCACTTGAGCCTATTCCGCTCTTAGCTGCACACGATTTTGCCACACACATGGGCCTAATCAGCCCTTAAGATATAGCTATACCTATATAATTTAAGTTGCGTGGGTTTCATTAAGTTGTGTGTGTTGCCTTTCAATTTTCACACTCACACACATTGAGCTTTCGCTCTTATTTCCAAGTAAGGGCCTATTGCAATTTCGTTTTGGGGTGTTTTACTTCAAGTTGTGTGCGTAGTATTTTAATTCTACACACACACATTGAGCTTTCGCTCTTACTCCCAAGACCTTAGTCAAGGCCTATTGCAATTATATTTGGGTTTCATTATATGTCGTGTGCGTAGTATTTCAATTCTACACTCACACACATTGAGCTTTCGCTCTTACTCCCAAGACCTTTGTCAAGGCCATATTGCAATTATATTTGGGTTTCATTTACAAGTCGTGTGAGTTGCCTTTCAATATACACACAACACCCATGCACACGTTGGCGACCTTTGGGCCCATATATATTATAAGTATTTCCCTTCGGCTATGTCTTTAAGATTTGGGTTTTAAGGTTCAGCAGTGTGCGTAGTCTTTACATATATACACAACACACACTTGCACAGTTGAGCCTTTCCGCTCTTAAGATATAGCCATATTTCCCTTTTGCAAATTTACATTAAGTCATTTCCCTTCTGCATTGTCTTTCAATTTGGGTTTTCCCTTTGGAGTTGTGTGAGTTTGCATTGCATATACGCCATACCACGAGTTAGGACGCATATTGCATCAAAGCAAACCCCACACTCCCGCTCAAAATCACCCAACTTAGGTCACTTGTGCACACACACACTAGTTGGCCCGAAAAGGGATAAAAAGAAAGACATAGGCACGTGCAAATCCACGTGAAAATAAAACTTGAAACCATAGAAATCAGCCCAATCGAACACCACAAACATTTTCCCTAGGTTATCATGTTTAAAACTCGATTTTCTAAGCGTAAAGACTGACCCTTGCGCATCGGTGCAAGAAGGTCTGCGACGAAAAGAGCTTACTTGCTCACAGTCGCTCCGATAGGAGTCAGATTTCAAAACATTTCTTCGCTAGCTTAAGCAATCTAGCTGGCACGCCCTTTTGCTAAAATACGACTTAGACACAAAAAAAGATTCGCTTCAGGCCTAAGAACCAGAGGTGGGGATTTTTTAGCGTCTACAGGATTTGGCACGCCCGGTGGGATGTGAGTCTTTTGAAAAATCGAGTCATATTAGAAACCTTCCAAAAAATTTTCCAAAGGTATCATTTTAACTCTTTTTGTACTTCATACATACGATTTTGAAAGCTTGAAAGCATGTCGAAATCAAATCTAAGTGAAGTGTCGAGCCAGGCCTCATGCGCATCAAGTTCTCACTCTAGGAAGGTTTTGAAAAATAAAAACAAACTAGAAGAGATAGAAGATTGGAGAAGGGAATTCGAGGCCAAAATCGATGCTCTTAGCCAAGAGGCTGAAGCAAGCGATTCATGTTCATCGAATGGTGAACAAAAGGCCAAGAAAAGACCCGAAAAACCTCGCAAATATAAAGAGGCCTCCGTAATGGAAGGCAACCAATACCACGAGTCCTTCACACAAAAGGACCGTAAAGCCCTACAGCAGCTGCTAAAAGGGTAAAACAAAGAGAAAAGGAGTTACGCCCTGTCTGATTTCCTACCTATGGATTATGAAACAGACAGTGACGATGAAATACCGAACTTCCATCGGTATGATGGCATGGGAGACCCTAGGTCTCACCTGCAACTTTTCTCACGTCGAGCCCATAAGAAGAAAAAGGACTCGATGAAATGGGTGTATTGGTTCCCTCTATCCCTTAAAGGCACAGTTGCCAAATGGCTGGCTTCCTACGATCTAAGCCAGTTCACAACTTTTGAAGAGTTAGCGAATTGCTTCATGCAAAGATTTGCACATAACGTAGAAGTCACGCCGACTTTAAACACTTTAAGGGATACAAAACAAGGCATGAATGAAGACGTGTATGCCTTCATTATTCAATGGAGGTCCCTTTTAGGGCAAGTGCGAGAGCCAATATTTGAAGGATGCGCAGTCATGCTCATCCTAGATAATTTTAAAAATGAGTTAAAAACCCTTCTCTCTCTTCACAAAATCTCAACTTCCCATAAGTTGATTAAAAAAGCATCCCTTTTCGAAACCAATTTGAAGAAAGGGATATACGATCACTTATGGAAAGGAAGTGTCATTTCAAAAACCTGCTTGGAGAAGCCCATCACTTATGGGCTACCCACGATGGACAAAGAGGCAAAATCCCACAAAATTGTAAATGTCTGGGTGGATCCAAGTTCGTCGAACACTTCAAAAAATTTTGAAAAAATAGAAAACAAAAGGGAGAAAAACTTCCAAAATCCCTTTGAAAAATGGGAGTACACTTCGCTGGGGCAACCTGTGTCGGAGGTCCTAGACCTCCTACTTGCCCAGGGCATGATTGAACTCCCCGAAATTCCCGAGGGAGTCACTTCCAAAGGGGGATTTTCAAACCGCTTTTGCAAGTATCATCGGCTCAAAGGCCATGATACAAAGCGATGTTTCTCCCTTTTAAATAAAATTGAGAACTTGATAGCGGAGGGCCGGCTTTAGGTCACTGAGGAACTCGAGCCAGCCCAAGCTATCTTTAAAGAACCCTCTCCCAAGCATGCCAGTAGTAGTGGAAATGGAAAAGAGGTATGTACCTGTAGACGCGCGAAAATCCCCGCCTCTTCGTCCTTTTCAGGGCTTGGAGTGGATCTTCTCGTGTGTCTAAGGCCTATGTATACAAATAGGGCGTGCCAGCTAGCTTACTTAAGCTAGCGAAGATATTTTTATCACTGACTTCTAAACGTGGCGAGTGTGAGCAAGTAAGCTCTTGTCGTCGCAGACCTTCTTGCACCGATGTGCAAGGGTCAGTCTGTACGCTTTGTAAAAATCGAGTTTTGGATAGAAAGTCTACGAAGCGGTTCGAGGTGTCTATTTCGGGTCTTTAGGATGCGATTGCATATTTTAGATCACGTGGATTTGCACGTGCCTAAGTCTTTTCTTTTATCCCTTTTCGGGCCACCTAGTTTGTGTGTTATGAACACTCCACTACATGGGCGAATTCGAGCGGGGCTTGCTTTGGTGCAATATGCGTCCTACCTCATGGTATGGCGTAGATGCAATGCAAACTCACGCTACTCCAAAGGGAAAACCCGAAATGTAAAGACAATACTGAAGGGGAAATAACAGAAGGGAAATAACCGAAGGGAAATAACCGAAGGGAAATATGTATATAGCTTATGTATAGGAGCCCTTACTCGGGTCTTGCAAATAAGAGCGAAGGCTCAATGTGGGTGCGTGCTTGAATTGAAAGACTTACACACACGACATGAAATTAAACCCAAATATAAATTGCAGTATGGCCTTGACTAAGGTCTTGGGAATAAGAGCAAAGGCTCAATGTGTGTGAGAGTGCTTGAATTGAAAGACTATGCACACGACATAAATGAAACCCAAATATAACTGCAATAAGGCCTTTACTAAGGTCTTGGGAGTAAGAGCGAAGGCTCAATGTGTGTGAAAGTGCTTGAATTGAAAGACTTACTCACACGACATGAAATGAAACCCAAATAGTATAGGTCGGCCCTTACTTGGGTCTTTCAAATAAGAGCGAAAGCTCAATGTGCGTGAGAGTGCTTGAATTGAAAGACTTACTCACACGACATGAAATGAAACCCAAATAGTATAGGTCGGCCCTTACTTGGGTCTTTCAACTAAGAGCGAAAGCTTAATGTGTGTGAGTGCTTGAATTGAAAGACAACACACCCAGCTTAAGCAAAACCCTTCGAAAATGAAAGTATATATATATACACTTGTGTATTAGAGGCTGATTAGGCCCGTGTGTGTTCAAAATCGTGCACGACTAAGAGGGTGCACGTGTGTGGTTGTGCCAAGCCACGTCATTACAAGCGGGGGGAGACTATGCTCCGTTATTACAACCCCGTATCAAATTGAATCTCAAGCAAGTATACAACTAAAGACCGAGTTTAGACACTTACGAGTAGCTGGTCCGTAGAGGTCTTGCTTGAGCGTGGGCTTGGCCTTGGGCTGCAAACGGGAGCTCCGCGAAGATAGGTGATCAAAGGTGCTGGCCGGCTGCAAGTGGGGCGCGGGATAGGCGCCTCGAAGTGGAGGGTTAAAGGGGCTGAACAAGTGAGTTCTTAGGGTCACTAGGGGAGTTGAGAGTTTAGGGAAGCTGGACCTAAAGGAGGGTTTGTGGGAAGGCCGAATGGGACAGCTAGGGGAAGGCCGAATGGGATAGCTAGGGGAAGGCCGAATGGGATATGATGGCTAGGTAGTGGCCGGCAGTTTGGGCTATACTAGGTTCGGCTAGGTGAAAAGGGTGGTGGCAAAGGCTGAGATGATGATAGGGTGGGTGGCTAGGAGTGGAGAGGTAGTAGAGAAGGGTTTAGGTAGGGTTAGAGAAGGCTTACCGGATGGGGAGAAGTGGCGGGTGGATGAAGAGAGAAGCCGGGTGTTGATGGGAGCTCGGCTGGTTCGGTTGGATGAAGGTGGTGGCGTCCGGCTGAGTGAGGTGGTGATGGATGGAAGAGGGAAAGTGGCGGTGCAGGTGGAGCTGGTGGAGCAGGTGGAGCAGGCGGAGGTGATGGAGAGTGGTCCCGGCTAGGTGAGGAAGTGGGAGAAGGAGAGGGCCCGGCTGGGTGAGGTGAGGGTTTCCACTTGCAAAACCCGCCCCCAAGGGGGGGGGTTTAAATAGGGGATGGGTAGGTCGGTTAGGGCTGGGCTGAGGGTAGTGGTTAGGTGGTTTAGGTAGGGTGGTATGTAGATAAGGTGGGCTGGAAAGGGTTGGGCCAGATATTTTAAAACTAGGGGTTTGGGTAGATTGTGGGCTAAGGGTGGTTTAGGGGTTTAGAGCTAGGTTAGGTGGTTGGGTTTTAGGGTGAGGTTTAGTGAGCTAGGTTAGGTGATTAGGCTAGGTTTAGGCTAGGATTAGGGAAATTAATCTAGGTTTAGGGAAGGATTAGGGAAGTGGGTTAGGTGATTAGGTTGAGATTAGGACGGGATTAGGGAAGTGGGTTAGGTGATTAGGTTCAGATTAGGGGTGGATTAGGGGTTTAGGCTAGGATTAGGTATTTTGGATTAGGTTTTAGGTGAGGGAGCTCCCTTAGCATGGCCCACAGACCTTGATCACCCCATGTTGGTGCAGCCCTAGGTTAGGTTTTAGCTAACTACAAGCTTGAACCCACTCAATTAGGCTAACCCACATGATTAAACCCAAACTTGACACACAAGTCAAGCTTAATACAACACTCTTGATATTTTTCACCCCCACTCTCTCTCATGCCCAATATCCCACGTGAATTTCAAGTGGGCCCCACCTCCATTTATGAGAAGGTGATGTGGGCCATGGATATGGATATTGGATTGGATCTCTGAATCCAAATCCAAATCCAAGTCCACATATGGGTTTGGATTGGAATCTGGATATATATGGTCCAGATCCAATCCAAACTGAACTCTGACTCCTTCGAGCTGGGTTCGAAACGGACGATTCGTGCGGGGCCTGACAGCATTAGTACTCCGTCTGCGTTGGGTCTTCGCTAACATAGTCGTCCGCCTCCGTTTCTGCCTTCCGGAGATGACTTCAAATGCTATTTTGATAAGAACAGGGTCTTGGATGTTCGAGATCCTAGGGTGTGAATCAGATACAAGAGTTGCTGCACCAGGCTCGATATGTGCTCCGGTTCCGGGCTCTTCTTAGCTCTCCTGGTCCTGTCTTGATCGGGCCAAGCCACTTCGGGGTTTCAAAACATGTTTTAAAAAGGTTTTAAAAGCTATAATGTATGTTTTCGAAATATAGAGTTCAAAACGTATGTACAGGGTTGTCTGGAAGGCTCCTGGGTTTCCAGACTCAAAAATGGCCCTTTGGGGCTGCTTGTACAAAACCAGGTTTGTTTTAAGAAGTTCGTGGGATTTCGGGGTGTTTACAGTACCCTCACCTTTTGAAAAGATCTAGCGCATTCATCTGAGTCTGGTCGATCCACTTGTGCGTCTACTTTTGCACTTTACAAGAAACCCACCCAAGTAATCATCCGGGGACCACCAAGAGCTGAATCCCCGGCTAAACCAGTTTTAAAGATTCAAGGTGCTCCAAAACTCACGGTTAGAGCCATATTAGCTGCGAACCCTAGGTTGGTCGTGGGGGAAGTAACAAGATCCGGAAGGATCTATCAACGCCCGCACCTATAAAGTGCTAAAAAGGTGGTCAGTGTGCCTGTCCCCTCAAAAGCATGTATTCCTAGAGTTTCGCCAAAAGCAGACAATGGGAAAATCATTTTAAACCCTTATGATTTCAAAAACCATCTTTCAAAGATTCCTATCCACATGTCCAACCTAGAGTTAATACAAACTTCGCCTAGGCATAGACTCGTGCTAGAGAAAATTCTAGAAAGAGCTAAGGTTAGTTCGAACATAACCCCTGAATCCCTGTTTGGCCAAGTGGCGTCAATAGGAGCAAAATCGCCCATCACCTTCTCGGAAGATGATGTAGAAAGACCCTACGAGTCCCATAATCAGGCCCTACATATCGAGGTGGTTCTGAATAACCACTCTCTGGATAGGTGCCTAGTCGATGGGGGAGGAGGGCTCAACATCCTTCCACTTCATGTGGCGTATCAAATCGGAGTCACCTTGACTTCTGTAAACCCAAGTCCCATCGTTATCACTGGATACGATGGGAATGCATCTAGACCTTTAGGATCAATCGAACTCCCTATGGAAACGGGAGGGATCACACACACCGGGGTGTTCCATGTCTTGGACATCCACCCCCATTATAACCTGTTGTTGGGAAGGCCCTAGATACACAGCTTGTGCGCTGTGCCATCCACCTTCCACATGTGTGTCAAGATCCCTTTCTGGGACCAAGTCGTGGTGATCCTAGGTAAGAGTCACCCTCAGCTTCAGGGGATCATAAACTCCCCTTGTTTGTCGAGTTCCCAGACCCATGAGGCTAACTTGGGGCAGACCATGGTAGAGCCGCCAAGGCTCACATTGAAAAATCCTAGGAAGGTCGTATGCGTCAGGGGACCACCCAAAGCTGGCTCCCTCTCAATCTTGACCATCCTGGGAAAACTCAAGAATCCCTTATTTCCAAAACCCCTGGACAGAAAGCCCTATGTCCATGACATAGACGACAGCAAGTTCCAGGACCACGACCTATACTCAAACTAGCCCTAAACTAACCCACCTCACCTAGCCACTCCCCCCTAAACCTGACCTAATCCTAGCCGTCCCCATGCAAAACCACCCTAACCATACCTAGCTGACCCCACCTAGCTCACCCCACCTAGCTAGACCACCTAGAGCCTAGCTAGACTAAACCTAATCCCACCTTAACCCACCTAATTAGGCCCTAACCCTTAATTCCCAGCCACCCTAACCGACCTACCCTAAACCACCATACCACTCCCCCCTAGCCGACCTACCCAAACTACCCCACCAGCCCACCATATCCCACCTTACCAACCGACCCCAGCCCATGCCTATAAAACCCCCCCCTTTGGGGTGGGTTTGATCTCTCTCTCTCTCCTCTCTCACCTGCCCTATCTCCACCTCATCTCACTCCATCACCCCCATCTGAACCACCTCCACCGCCATTCCACCCGACTGCACCTTCCACCTCCACCGCCACTCCACCCGGCTGCACACTTCACTCGGTTGCCACCTTCTTCCAACTTCACTCGGCTGCCACCTTCTACCAACTCCATTCGACTGCCACTTCCTTCCACCACCTCCGGCCACCACCTCAGCAACCACCTCTGGTTAGTCCCCCATCTCAGCTCCATCTCACCTATCTTCCTCTCCCCTTCTTACCCAGCCACACGCTCCATCACCCGCCACCACAGCCTTCTCTCTTACACCCGGCCACTTCACACCCTACCTCCCCACCTTCCCTTAGCCATCCGTTTCCCAGCCCCTAGCTAAGCGTTCACCCTTAACCTGCCACCACCTATCTAGCACCCTAACCTACAACAACACCACCCAACATCCCCACTTGCTGTGCCTACCACCCGACCATCTTCAAGTCTTCATTCGGCCAAGAGCCTACTTGTTGCCCACACGCATCCAAGGAGCACCCCTTCGGCTGTCCAAGGCGATTCACTAGGCCAAAGCCAAGAAGTGACACCCGGACCAGCTACACGTAAGTGCCTAACTCGGTCCTTGTTATGAACTTGCTTATGTTTAATTAAATTTGATACGGGGTTGTAATAATGGAGTATTGTCTCCCCCCGCTTGTAATAATGTGGTTTGGCACACCCACACACACGTGCACTTGAGCCATTTCGCTCTTAGCTGCACACGATTTTGACACACACACGGGCCTAATCAGCCCTTAAGATATAGTTATACTTATATGTTTTAAGTTGCGTGGGTTTTAATTCAAGTTGTGTGCGTGGTCTTTCAATTTCCACACTCACACACATTGAGCTTTCGCTCTTATTCCCAAGACCCTAGTAAGGGCCGTATTGCAATTTCCCTTGGGTGTTTTAATTCAAGTTGTGTGTGTGGTCTTTCAATTTCCACACTCACACACATTGAGCTTTCGCTCTTACTCCCAAGACCTTAGTAAAGGCCATATTGCAATTTCGTTTTGGGTGTTTAAATTCAAGTTGTGTGCGTAGCATTTCAATTCTACACTCACACACATTGAGCTTTCGCTCTTACTCCCAAGACCTTAGTCAAGGCCATATTGCAATTATATTTGGGTTTACATTACAAGTCATGTGAGTTGTCTTTACATATACACACAACACCCACGCACACGTTGGCAACCTTCGGGCCCATATATATTATAAGTATTTCCCTTCGGCTATGTCTTTAAGATTTGGGTTTTAAGGTTCAGCTGTGTGCGTAGTCTTTCCATATATACACGACACACACTTGCACAATTGAGCCTTTCCGCTCTTAAGATATAGCCATATTTCCCTTTTGTAAATTTACATTAAGTCATTTCCCTTCCGCATTGTCTTTCAATTCGGGTTTTCCCTTTGGAGTTGTGTGAGTTTTGTAAACACCCCAAAATCCCACGAATTTCTCAAATAAGCTGGTTTTATAAAAGCAGCCCCAAAGGGCTATTTTGAGTCTGGAAACCCAGGAGTCTTCCAAACAAACCCTGTACATATGTTTAAACTATATGTGTTTTAAAATATGTATTATATAGTTTTAAAACCTTTTAAAAGATGTTTTGAAACCCCACAAAGCGACTTGGCCTGATGAAAGCAAGTGAAAGAGAGCCTGGAACCAGAGCACATGTCAAGCCCGGCACATCAACTCTCGTATTAGATTCATCCCCATAATCTCGAACATCCAAGCCCCTATTATCAACAAACTGCTTGAAATCATCTTTGGAAGGTGAAAACAGAAGCGAACGACAATGTTGGCGAAGACCCAATACAAGACGGAGTACAGATGCTGTCAGGCCTCGCACAAACCATTCGTTTCGAACATACCCCGAAGGAGTCAGAATTCAGATTTGGATCGGATCTGGACTATATATATCTAGATCCCAATCCAAACATATATGTGGATTTGGATCCAAAGATCCAATTCAATATCCACATCCAGGGCCCACATCACATTCTCATAAATGGAGGTGGGGCCCACAAGAAATTCACGTGGAATCTTGGGTATGAGAGAGAATAGGGAGGATAAGATATGTGTGAAATGTGTTAAGCTTGACTTGTGTGTCAAGTTTTGGGTTAATCATGTGGGTTAGCCTAATGAGTGTGGGTTTAAGCTTGTATGCACCTACACCTAACCTAGGGCTGCACCAACTTGATGCAACTAGGTCCATGGGCCATGCAAAGGGATGCTCCTAACCCTAATCATAAGCCTAATCCCCTTTACCTAGCCATTTCCCCCTAACCCCGACCTAATCCTAGCCTAATCACCTAACCCACTTCCCTAATCATTCCCTAATCCCAACCTAAACACCTAACCCACTTCCCTAATCCTTTCCTAAACCTAGCCTAATTCCCCTAATCCTGACCTAATCCTAGCCTAAACACCTAACCCACCTCACTAAAGCTCACCCTAAGCTCAACCCACCTAGCTATGCCCTAAACCACTAAACCAACCCACCTAAATCCCTACCACACCATATCCCTAAAACCACCTAAGACAAATATTTGGCCCACCTAAAAACCCAGCCCACCATATCCCCAAACCACCACCACCACACCCCTAAACCAGCCCCCTAATACCAGCCCCAACCGACCCCACCAAAACCTTATAAACCCCCCCCCCTAGTGGGCGGGTTTTTCAAGAAATGATTTCTTGGGCAATTCAGCCCTTCCTCTCCTCTCTCATCCCTTTCTCTCTTCTCTCACCTGCTCCCCCTTTGAAACCCAGCCAGCTCCACTCCACGCCACCTCCATCCCCCGGCCAACTCCATTCCATGCCATCGGCTGCACCTGCCACCTTCCATTCGGCTGCTCCCTTGACACCCGCCACCTTCACCCTTCATCCAGCCTTCCACTCCAGTTAGTACCCCATCTCAACGCCACCCTTTCTTCACTCCCCCTCCACTCTTAGCCACCACCTCGCCACCCTTTCCCTAGCCAAGGTAGCCCCTTATACAACCGGCCACCATCTGCCACGCTCCATCCATTCGGCCAGCATCACCCGGCTCCACCACCCTCCACCTTACCTCTCCCTAAGACTTCCCCCACACCTTAGTGACACACCTTAGCTCCCTTTTTCCTTCCCTAAGTCACTCTACCCCAGCCAAGGCAACCCCCATCACTCGGCAAGCGCCAAGGCGCCACCCACCCGCAACACCTCTTCCCTTCGTTTAGCACACTCCCTTGCCGCACCCTTCCAAGGAGTTCCCTCTTGCAGCCCAAGGCGACTCACCAGCCCAAGCACAACCAAGTCACCCCGGACCAGCTATACTGTAGACGCACGAAAATCCCCGCCTCTTTACCTTTTCAGGTACTCGGAGCGGATCCTCTCGTGTGTCTCGAAGGTGGCCGGCTGCAAATGGGTGTCGCCTTGATGTGGGGGATTAAAGGGGCTGGGTCAAGTGAGTGTGTAGGGTCACTAGGAGAGTCTAGAGTATTGGGGAGTATGGACCTAAAGGGAGTTTAAGGGAAGGCCGAATGGGAGTCTTATAGGGTGGCCGGATGTAGATAGGATGGTTAGGTAGTGGCCGGTGGTTTAGGTTGTGATGGGTTCGGCTAAGTGAGAATGGTGGCAGCAAAGGGCTGATGTGTAGGTAAGGTGGTGGTATGGTGGGTGGCTAGGAGTGGAGAGGGAGTAGAGAAGGAGTTAGGTAGAGTTGGGGGGTACTTACCGAATGGGGAGAAGGTGGTACCCGGCTGGGAGGAAGATGGGCAGGCTGTGAAGCTCGGCCGGGAGGTGGTGGAGATGGCGGTGCAAGATGTGGTGGGATGGAGGGATGGTGGTGGTGTAGGCGGCGCAGGTGGAGCAGCTGGGGCAGGTTCGGCTGGGCTGGGAAGTGGGGGAAAGAGGGGACCCGACTGGGATCTAGGTGGGCTTCTAGATTGGGAAACCCGCCCCCAAGGGGGGGGGGTTATATAGGGATGGGTAGGTCGGTTAGGGCTGGGTTTGGGGTAGTGGTTAGGTGGTTTAGGTAGGGTGGTATGAAGATAAAGTGGGCTGGAAAGGGTTGGGCCAGATATTTTAAAAACTAGTGGTTTGGGTAGATTGTGGGCTAGGGGTGGTTTAGGGGTTTAGGGCTAGGTTAGGTGGTTGGGTTTTAGGGTGAGGTTTAGTGAGCTAGGTTAGGTGATTAGGTTAGGTTTAGGCTAGGTTTAGGAAAATTAACCTAGGTTTAGGGAAGGATTAGGGAAGTGGGTTAGGTGATTAGGTTGGAATTAGGCCGGGATTAGGGAAGTGGGTTAGGTGATTAGGCTCAGATTAGGGGTGGATTAGGGTGGTAGGCTAGGATTAGGCGTTTTGGGTTAGGTTTAGGTGAAGGAGCTCCCTTAGCATGGCCCATAGACCTTAACCACCTCATGTTGGTGCAGCCCTAGGTTGGGTTTTGGCTAATTACAAACTTAAACCCACTCAATTAGGCTAACCCACATGATTAACCCCAAACTTGACACACAAGTCAAGCTTAATTACAACACTCTTGATATTATCCATCCCCACTCTCTCTCATGCCCATAATCCCACGTGAATTTCAAGTGGGCCCCACCTTCATTTATGAGAAGGTGATGTGGGCCATGGATATGGATATTGGATTGGATCTCTGGATCCAAATCCAAATCCAAGTCCACATATGGGTTTGGATTGGGATCTGGATATATATGGTCCAGATCCAATCCAAACTGAACTCTGACTCCTTCGAGCTGGGTTTGAAATGGACGATTTGTGCGGGGCCTGACAACATCAGTACTCCGTCTGCGTTGGGTCTTCGCCAACATGGTCGTCCGCCTCCGTTTCAGCCTTCCAGAGATGACTTCAAATGACATTTTGATAAGAACAGGGTCTTGGACGTTCGAGATCCTGGGGGTATGGCTGTGATACAAGAGTTGATGTGCCGGGCTTGACATGTGCTCCGGTTCCGGGCTCTTCTTAGCTCTCCTGGTCCTGTCTTGATCGGGCCAAGCCGCTTTGGGGTTTCAAAAACGTGTATTTAAAAGGTTTTCAAAAGCTATATTATATTTTTGAAATATAGAGTTTAAAACGTATATATAGGGTTGTCTGGAAGGCTCCTGGGTTTCTAGACTCAAAATGGCCCTTTGGGGCTGCTTGTACAAAACCAGGTTTGTTTAAGAGATTCGTGGGATTTCGGGGTGTTTACAGATGCCCCTCTTTGGCCTTGTCCAAATAGATTTGGATAAGGGCAAAGATGACAAACACCCCTTTTAATGTCTCCCTAGATCTATCCACGAAGAATATGGGATCGCCCCAATTTTAGCAAAATCTCAATTTACAAATTCTGGTAGGAGGAGATATCACGCCAAAGGGTTATACTATGGAATCTGGTCCTAAATGGGATCATGTTCATGCAAGTACCATGCGTGGAATGCAAATGACATGGGTGTGGTGCCAAAAGTGGCGACCTCCCAGAGACCAGATGTGGTCGAACTCTAGAGACTTACAAGGCCTACTGCTCCAAGTGAGCAAATCCTATGTTGTTCGATGTTCGGTTTTCAAAACTTATTTACAAAAGCTATTTACAAAAGGGACAACTGTCTTGAGCCTCGATCCTAAGGATCTCGAGCTCTTCGTGCTTGCCCTTGTTTGAGTCTTAACACTCGCTTATCTAGCGGAGGTTTTATAAGAAAACAAGGCATATTTCAAATTCCTATGCCTTACTCGAAACGTCGAATTCTCAAACAAGATGAAATTCAAGTAAGTAAATCCTATTTTTACTTTAGGATTCCTCGAAATGAACCATGCTTTAGCTTGGGATAAGCCAGGGATGGGAAAGAGATACCACGGTCCCTTCTGAAGCGTCCCGTGGTTTAAGGCATAGAAGGCGGAAAACTGCTCTTTTTGAGCTTTTTGGCCTCTTTTTCTTTTTTTCATAGAGGGTCTCCCTTTGGGAGTATTTTTTCTTTAATCCCTCTTTTTCATAAGAGAATCCATTTTTCTTTTGAATTCTGGTTTCTTTCTTTTGGAAAGAGACTTTTAATGGGACATTCCCTTTTGTTTTGGGCCTTTGTTTTCCTTTTGGAAATAGAAGAGAAGAGGGGCGGACTTATCCCAAGCCTGCACTCGATCCATTCCAAATCAGCCTATTTAGAAATAGCACGTACCACTTGCAAGTATCTTGCTATGTTGAACTAGGCCTTTCTTTGTAAGAAGAAGGATTTTGAAATGTAACCACGATTTTGAAAACTCCACTCTTTCACAAGTGCAAATTCTCTCACTCAGGGTCACACGAGTTCGCCTTTGCACCTTATTCACATGTCTCAGGGCAGCTATCCCTTAAATTTTTGAAAACTGGAATTTAATCCAGATCCTACACATGATACTTCTTTAAGTATTGAATATTGATAGGATCCACTAAATTCCTACCTTCTACATCGATCAACCAATACGAATTGTTCGTAGTGGTTGCTCGTACAACATAGGGTCCATCCCAGTTATGGCGCCACTTGCCTAGGGGGTGTGGGCCACGATGGTGGATGGTTTTTAAGACCAGATCTCCCACTTCAAAGTGGCGAGGTCTCATGTGTTTGCTATAATGTCGGGCTATCCTTTGCCGGTATGCACAAGCATGATCCATGGCAAGGAGTCGCCTCTCATCTAACAAATCTAGTTCGGCCATCCTAGCATGCTAAAGCGTCTCTAGGGGGAGGTCGAGTGCTATGGATGTATGGAATGAATGCAGTTGAGTATGAATGGGAAGAATGGCGTTTGTGCCATAGACCAATTCGAATGGTGTGGCATTCGTGGGAGTCCGGATGGAAGTCCTATAAGCCCATAAGGCTTCATCCAGCTTCTCGTGCCACGTCCTACCCTTCTCTAAGGTTTTCTCAATAATACTAATGAGAGTCTTGTTTGTGGCTTCGGCTTGGCCGTTGCCTTGAGGGTAGTAGGGTGAGGAGAAGTGGTGAGTTATGCCATACGTGTTGCACAACTTAACCATCCGCTCGTTCTTGAATGGGGTACCATTATCAGACACAAGGTCTCATGTAACCCCAAATCGAGCCAAGATATTCCTCCGGGTGAAAGCCACCACATGTTGCCCCATTACATTGGTTAGGGAAATGGCTTCCACCCACTTGGAGAAATACTCCGTGGCTACTAAAATAAATCGATGCCCATTCGAGGCCCTTGGAAATATTGGGCCTACAATGTCAAACGCCCACATGGTAAATGGCCAGGGGCTGACCACGGAATGCAATGTAGATGACGGGATATGAATGGCGTGCCCATGCACTTGACATGGATGACACTTCCTAACATGATTGTGACAATCCTTTTTCAGGGTGGACCAAAAATAGCCCCCTCTAAGTATTTTCATCGCCATCATGTTGGCATTAACATGACCTCCACATTCTCCATCGTGGAACTCATGCATCACTATCCTAGCCTCCTCTAGGTCGATACACCTAAGCAGAATGCGGGTAAGACTTTTTCTGTATAAGACCCCACCCAGAATGGTGTATCGGGTCGAAATCTTAAGAATGAATGCCTTATCTTTGGATGTGGCATCCTCGGTGAATCCCCCATTTTCTAAGAATTGTTTTATGTCATAGAACCAGGGTTTTTCAACAGACTCTGGGTTGTTTTGGCAAATATCCAAGTCGTGTGTGGATGGGTGGGGCGCATGCCATATTTCCAAAGATCTGGTCCCTGAAATGGGATCGACCTTCATGGCTGAACCCAAGGAGGAGAGGGCATCGGCGATGCCATTGTCCTCTCTTCCTACGTGTGTGAGTTTACACGACTAGAAGGATTGGACCAGTCGGGTGGCCAACTCATGATATGGAAGTAGTTTCTCATTACGTACTTGCCAAATTTTCAAAACCTGGTTTATGACAAGGAGTGAATCTCCAAAGACCTCAATGCATGATGCCCCTAGAGTTTTCGAAATCCTTAAGCCTTGTATGAGTGCTTCATACTCAGCTACGTTGTTGGAACATTCGAAATCTAAGCGGACTGCTATGGGAATCTCGCCCTTTTCAGGGGAGATTAGGATGACCCCGGCACCAGCCCCTCGTTGGTTTCGTGCCCCATCGAAGTGCATCTTCCACACTTGGTTTTCGAAAGAATTTGCCAAAATGTGGTTTTGAAAATGATTTTGCAAGATGCCTTCATCAGGCATTTCGACAAGAGTGGGATATGCGTCCTCTAAGGGGAATTCAGCCACGTAATCTACTAGGGCTTGCCCCTTAATGGAGATTTGGTGATGGTATTTCAGATCATACTCCATTAGAAGGAGTTGCCATTTGCCCAATCTACCCGTGAGAATGGGTTTTTCGAACAAGTGCTTGATTGGATCAAGCTTGGACACTATCCAGATCTCATGA
The DNA here is from genome assembly GCA_036023115.1 of Brasenia schreberi. Lineage (NCBI taxonomy): Eukaryota > Viridiplantae > Streptophyta > Magnoliopsida > Nymphaeales > Cabombaceae > Brasenia > Brasenia schreberi. Next base: position 8,969,881 of record JAYKKT010000084.1, on the reverse strand, counting down.
TCTAGGAAATAGTGTCTGAACTTCTGGCAGGCCCAAACTAGGGCCAAGCACGTCTTCTCCATGGCTTGATAATTTCGTTCATAAGCCAAGAGAGTTTTCGAAATGTAGTAGATGGCATACTCCTTATGGGTATCATCCTCGTATTGAGCCAACAGGGCTCCTAAAGCATTTACATGCACGAAGATGTATAATAAAAGCGGTTTTCCTTGCTTTGGAGGATTCAAAACGGGGGGATTAACCAAGTATGCCTTCAGTCTCTCGAAGGACTTTTGGCATTCGTTATCCCATAAGAATTTCGTACCCTTCCTCAACAGTTTGTTGAAGGGTTCGCATCTAGTTGCCAGATTCGATATGAATCGGCGAACGGATTGTAAACGACCCTGGAGGCTACGGATTTAGGTGAGATTGGAGGGTGGAGCCATGTCTATGATGGCTCGACACTTAGAGGGGTCGACTTCTATTCCCCTTTGGCTCACCATAAAGCCAAGAAGCTTCCTTGATTCTACCCCGAACACACATTTTTGAGGGTTTAGCTTTACTTTGTAAAGCCTAAGCCTTTCGAAAATCTTTTGTAAACATTCGATATGGGTGCATCGGGTTTTGGATTTCGCCAAGAGATCATCTACATACACTTCTACAAGCTCATGAATTTCATCATGGAAGATCGTGTTCATGGCTCGTTGGTATGTTGCACCGGCATTTTTCAAACCAAAGGGCATGACTGTATAGCAGTACGTGCCCCATGGGGTTGTGAAGGCGGTCTTACCCTGATCTCGTGGACTCAATTTGATTTGATTATAGCCTGAATAGCCATCCATAAACGAAAACATTTCATGATTTGCAGTACTATCGACTATCAAATCTATGTTTGGTAAAGGATAATTATCCTTTGGAGTGGCTTTATTCAGGTTTCTGAAATCGATGCATATTCTAATTTTCCCATTGGTTTTTCGAACTACAACGATATTTGATAACCAATCAGAATACGCAATGGGTTTTATAAATCCGGCTTTTAGCAGATCTTCTAAACCCTCTTTGACTTGCGTGTGTACATTCGGGTGTATTTTCCTAAGCTTCTGCTTTATGGGTTTTACACCTGCATCTAAGGGAAGACGATGCTCGACAATGCTGGGATCTATGCCCGGCATGTCTTCATATGTCCATGTAAACACATCTAAATAGGTTCGTAGAAATGCAATGAATGCTAAGTTTTCAGTTTCATGCAAGCATGCGCCTATTTTGACGGTTTTGGGATTGGAATCATCCCCTGGGTTCACCTCTATGAAATCTCCTCCTACTGATTGGGAAGGTCTTTCAAAATCGAGAATTCTATGAAATTCTGGGAGCTCAGAAGTGGGATCTTCCTCAAGGGGATCCACTTCTGGGCTTTGATCATTCTCGTGGGCTATAGACCCGAGGGAACTTGATGCGTGGTTTTCAAAATGACCTGGTTTTGTACTTGGATTTCCAAGTGATTTCGAAATTTTTGGTCTGGATATGCAGACGACGTTTCTTTCGAAATCCTTTTCTTTTGCCAAAGTCCTACCAGGAGCAGCTATGTACAAAATCTTTTTGGTATTTTCCAAATTTTCGATATTTTTGGGTTTTTGTAAAACAAGAACTTTGGGAACTATACAAAGCACTCTTTTTTCGAGTTTTTGTTTTTCCATTGTTTTGGTTTTTCTTGTTTTTCGATTTTTTTTTTATTTTAAGTTTTTCAAATGTTTTTGGTATTTTTAGAAAAGGGATCTTCCGTCATACCTACAAAGGGAAAACACTACAGGTTAGACTCGGAATAGGAGATCTAAATCGTAGGTCTCTTCTAAGATAGGCTCCGGGGCACCCTTGACCCAGGTGGTCACAGGGGGTGGCTCCGACGGTATTCGAGGAGTATAGCCGATCCCATATCGGCTTGGGTTGGCCCTAGGAAGGATGGGCTCTAGGAGACCCTGGTTCTGCGCCCCTAGACTCTTCTGGGCCCTAGGAAGGATCACTACGACTTGGTCCCTAAAAGGGATCTTGACACACCCGTGGAAGGTGGATGGCACAGCGCACAAACTGTGTATCCAAGGCCTTCCCAACAACAGGTTATAATGGGGGTGGATGTCCAAGACATGGAACACCCCCGTGTGTTCGATCCCTCCCGTTTCCATTGGGAGTTCGATGGATCCTAAAGGTCTAGACGCATTCCCATCGTATCCAGTGATAACGATGGGGCTTGGGTTTACTGAAGTCAAGGTGACTCCGATTTTGTACGCCACATGAAGTGGAAGGATGTTGAGCCCTCCTCCACCATCGACTAGGCACCTATCCAGAGAGTGGTTGTTTAGAACCACCTCGATATGCAGGGCTGGTTATGGGTTTCGTAGGGTCTATCTACATCATCTTCCGAGAAAGTGATGGGCGATTTTGCTCCTAATAAAGCCACTTGGGCAAACAAGGACTCCGGACTTATGTTCGAATCAACCTTGGCCCTTTCTAGAATTTTCTCTAATACAAGTCTATGCCTAGGCGAGGTCTTTATAAGCTCTAGGATAGACATGTGAACAGGAATCTTTGAAAGGTAGTTTTCGAAGTCATAAGGATTTAGGATGACTTTGTCCTTATCTACTTTTGGCAGACCATTAGGGATGCATGCTTTTGAGGGGCCAGGCACATTGACCACCTTTTGAGCACCTTGAAGGTGCGGGGGTTGATAGATCCTCCCGGATCTAGTGACTTCCCCCACGACCAGCCTAGGGTTTGCGCTAAACTTGGCTCTAAGGATGAGCTGAGGAGAACCTTGGATTTTTAAAACTGGTTTTACCGGGGTTTCCACTTTTGGTGGTCCCCGAATGATGACTTGGGCGGGCCTCTTGTATAGTACAAGGATGGGCGCACAAGTAGGTCGACTAGGTTCTGGCTTTCGTGCTAGTTCCTTGGAAATGGTGAGGGTACATACCTCCTTTCCTTTCCCACTGCCACTGGCGTGTTTGGGAAAGGGTTCCTTGAAGATAGCTTGAGGTGGCTCAGGTTCCGCAGTGACCTGAAGCTGGCCTTCTGCTATCAAGTTCTCAATTTTATTTAAAAGAGAGAAGCAGCGTTTGGTATCATGGCCTTTGAGCCGATGATACTTACAAAATCGGTTTAAATACCCCCCTTTGGACGTGACTCCTTCGGGGATTTTAGGGAGTTCTATCATGCCCTGGGCAAGTAAGAGATCTAGGACCTCCGACACAGGCTGCCCCAGCGGAGTATACTCCCGTTTTTCAACCGGTTTTTGAAAATTGCGTTCCCTCTTATTTTCTAATTTTTCAAAATTTTTGGAAGTGCCCGCCACGCCTGGATCCACCCGGACATTGGCGATTTTATGGGGCTTTGCCCCTTTGTCTGTCGTGGGCAGCCCATATGCGATGGGCTTTTCCAAACGGGTTTTTGGAATGGCACTTCCTTTCCATAAGTGATCGTATGTCCCTTTTCGCAAGTTGGTTTCGAAAAGGGAGGCCTTTTTGATCAACTTATGGAAAGTTGAAATCTCATGGAGCGAGAGAAGGGTTTTTAACTCACTTTTAAAATTATCCAGGATGAGCATTACTGCGCATCCTTCGGATATGGGTTCTCGCACTTGGCCCAAAAGTGACCTCCATCTTATAATAAAGGCATGTACGTCTTCGTTCATGCCTTGCTTTGTATCCCTTAAGGTATTCAGAGTCGGCGTGACTTCTACGTTGTGTGCAAATCTTTGCATGAAGCAGTTCGCTAACTCTTCAAAAGTAGCAAACTAGCTTAAGTCGTAGGAAGCCAGCCATTTGGCAGCTGTGCCTTTAAGGGATAAAGGGAACCAATACACCCATTTCATCGAGTCCTTTTTCTTCTTATGGGCTCGACGTGAGAAAAGCTGCAAGTGAGACCTAGGGTCTCCCATGCCATCATACCGATGGAAGTTCGGTATTTCATCGTCACTGTTTGTTTCGTAATCCATAGGAAGGAAATCAGATAGGGCATAGCTTTTTTTCTCTTTATTCTGCCCTTTCAGCAACTGCTGTAGGGCTTTACGGTCCTTTTATGTGAAGGACTCGTGGTATTGGTTGCCTTCCATTACGGAGGCCTCTTTGTGCTTGCGAGGTTTTTCAGATTTCTTTTTAGGCCTTTGTTCACCGTTCGATGAACATGAATCGCCTACTTCAGCCTCTTGGCTGAGAGCATCGATTTTGGCCTCAAACTCCCTTCTCAAGTCCTCGATTTCATCTAGTTTTATTTTGTTTTTGAAAATTCTCCTAGAGTGAGAACTTGATGCGCATGAGCCTTGGCTCGACATTTCACTTGGATTGGATTTTGACATGCTTTTCAAGCTTTTTCAAAATATCCTAAGTACAAGTAAAGAAAACAAGTTAAAATGACACCTTTTTACAAAATTTTCGCAAGACTCCTACTTGAAAACTCGATTTTTGAAAGGCTCACGTCCCACCGGGCGTGCCAATCTCTGTAGACGCGCGAAAATCCCTGCTTCTTTACCTTTTCAGGTACTCAGAGCGGATCCTCTCGTGTGTCTAAGGCCTATGTATGCAAACAGGGCGTGCCAGCTAGCTTACTTAAGCTAGCGAAGATATATTTAACACTGACTTCTAAACGTGGCGACTGTGAGCAAGTAAGCTCTTGTCGTCGCAGACCTTCTTGCACCGATGCGTAAGGGTCAGTCTGTACGCTTTACAAAAATCGAGTTTTGGAGAGAAAGTCTATGAAGCGGTTCGAGGTGTCTATTTCGGGTCTTTAAAATGCGATTGCATGTTTTAGATCACGTGGATTTGCACGTGCCTAAGTCTTTTCTTTTATCCCTTTTCGGGCCACCTAGTTTGTGTGTTATGAACACTCCACTATATGGGCGAATTCGAGCGGGGCTTGCTTCGATGCAATATGCGTCCTACCTCGTGGTATGGCGTAGATGCAATGCAAACTCACGCTACTCCAAAGGGAAAACCCGAAATGTAAAGAAAATACTGAAGGGAAATAACCGAAGGGAAATAACAGAAGGGAAATAACCGAAGGGAAATAACCGAAGGGAGATATGTATATAGATTATGTATATGAGCCCTTACTCGGGTCTTGCAAATAAGAGCGAAGGCTCAATGTGGGTGCGTGCTTGAATTGAAAGACTTACACACATGACATGAAATTAAACCCAAATATAAATTGCAGTATGGCCTTGACTAAGGTCTTGGGAGTAAGAGCGAAGGCTCAATGTGTGTGAGAGTGCTTGAATTGAAGTACTACACACACGACATGAAATGAAAACCAAATAGTAAAGGTCGGCCCTTACTTGGGTCTTTCAAATAAGAGCGAAAGCTCAATGTGTGTGAGTGCTTGAATTGAAAGACAACGCACCCAACTTAAGCAAAAACCCTTCGAAAATGAAAGTATATATATATATATACTTATGTATTAGGGGTTGATTAGGCCTGTATGTGTTCAAAATCGTGCACAACTAAGAGAGTGCATGTGTGTGGGTGTGCCAAGCCACGTTATTACAAGCGGGGGGAGACTATGCTCCGTTATTACAACCCCGTATCAAATTGAATCTCAAGCAAGTATACAACTAAAGGCCGGGTTTAGGCACTTACGAGTAGCTGGTCCGTAGAGGCCTTGCTTGAGCGTGGGCTTGGCCTTCGCCTTGGGCTGCAAACGGGAGCTCCGCGAGGGGGAATGACAAAGGGTGCTGGCCGGCTGCAAGTGGGGCGCGGGATAGGCACCTCGAAGGTGGCCGGCTGCAAATGGGTGTCGCCTTGATGTGGGGGATTAAAGGGGCTGGGTCAAGTGAGTGTGTAGGGTCACTAGGAGAGTCTAGAGTATTGGGGAGTATGGACCTAAAGGGAGTTTAAGGGAAGGCCGAATGGGAGTCTTATAGGGTGGCCGGATGTAGATAGGATGGTTAGGTAGTGGCCGGTGGTTTAGGTTGTGATGGGTTCGGCTAAGTGAGAATGGTGGCAGCAAAGGGCTGATGTGTAGGTAAGGTGGTGGTATGGTGGGTGGCTAGGAGTGGAGAGGGAGTAGAGAAGGAGTTAGGTAGAGTTGGGGGGTACTTACCGAATGGGGAGAAGGTGGTACCCGACTGGGAGGAAGATGGGCAGGTTGTGAAGCTCGGCCGGGAGGTGGTGGAGATGGCGGTGCAAGATGTGGTGGGATGGAGGGATGGTGGTGGTGCAGGCGGCGCAGGTGGAGCAACTGGGGCAGGTTCGGTTGGGCTGGGAAGTGGGGGAAAGAGGGGACCCGGCTGGGATCTAGGTGGGCTTCTAGATTGGGAAACCTGCCCCCAAGGGGGGGGGTTTATATAGGGATGGGTAGGTCAGTTAGGGCTGGGTTTGGGGTAGTGGTTAGGTGGTTTAGGTAGGGTGGTATGAAGATAAAGTGGGCTGGAAAGGGTTGGGCCAGATATTTTAAAAACTAGTGGTTTGGGTAGATTGTGGGCTAGGGGTGGTTTAGGGGTTTAGGGCTAGGTTAGGTGGTTGGGTTTTAGGGTGAGGTTTAGTGAGCTAGGTTAGGTGATTAGGCTAGGTTTAGGCTAGGTTTAGGGAAATTAACCTAGGTTTAGGGAAGGATTAGGGAAGTGGGTTAGGTGATTAGGTTGGGATTAGGCCGGGATTAGGGAAGTGGGTTAGGTGATTAGGCTCAAATTAGGGGTGGATTAGGGTAGTAGGCTAGGATTAGGCGTTTTGGGTTAGGTTTAGGTGAAGGAGCTCCCTTAGCATGGCCCATAGACCTTAACCACCTCATGTTGGTGCAGCCCTAGGTTGGGTTTTGGCTAATTACAAGCTTAAACCCACTCAATTAGGCTAACCCACATGATTAACCCCAAACTTGACACACAAGTCAAGCTTAATTACAACACTCTTGATATTATCCATCCCCACTCTCTCTCATGCCCATAATCCCACGTGAATTTCAAGTGGGCCCCACCTTCATTTATGAGAAGGTGATGTGGGCCATGGATATGGATATTGGATTGGATCTCTGGATCCAAATCCAAATCCAAGTCCACATATGGGTTTGGATTGGGATCTGGATATATATGGTCCAGATCCAATCCAAACTGAACTCTGACTCCTTCGAGCTGGGTTCGAAACGGATGATTTGTGCGGGGCCTGACAGCATCAGTACTCCGTCTGCATTGGGTCTTCGTCAACATGGTCGTCCGCCTCCGTTTCTGCCTTCCGGAGATGACTTCAAATGACATTTTGATAAGAACAGGGTCTTGGACGTTCGAAATCCTAGGGGTATGGATGTGATACAAGAGTTGCTGTGCCGGGCTTGACATGTGCTCCGGTTCCGGGCTCTTCTTAGCTCTCCTGGTCCTGTCTTGATCGGGCCAAGCCGCTTTGCGGTTTTAAAAACGTGTATTTAAAAGGTTTTCAAAAGCTATATTATATTTTTGAAATATAGAGTTTAAAACGTATATACAGGGTTGTCTGGAAGGCTCCTAGGTTTCCAAACTCAAAATGGCCCTTTGGGGCTACTTGTACAAAACCAGGTTTGTTTAAGAGATTTGTGGGATTTCGGGGTGTTTACATATACGTAAGTGCCTAACTCGGTCCTTGTTTATAGACTTGCTTAAGCTCGATTAAATTTGATACGGGGTTGTAATAACGGAGCGTTGTCTCCCCCCGCTTGTAATAACGTGGTTTGGCACACCCACACACACGCGCACTTGAGCCTATTCCGCTATTAGCTGCATACGATTTTGACACACACATGGGCCTAATCAGCCCTTAAGATATAGACTTACTTATATAATTTAAGTTGCGTGGGGTTTTGCTTAAGTTGTGTATGTTGTCTTTTAATTTTCACACTCACACACATTGAGCTTTCGCTCTTATTTTCATGACCCTAGTAAGGGCCGTGCTACCATTTCCCTTGGGTGTTTTACTTCATGTCGTGTGTGTAGTACTTCAATTCTACACTCACACACATTGAGCTTTCGCTCTTACTCCCAAGACCTTAGTCAAGGCCTATTGCAATTATATTTGGGTTTAATTTCATGTCGTGTGCGTAGTACTTCAATTCTACACTCACACACATTGAGCTTTCCCTCTTACTCCCAAGACCTTAGTTAAGGCCATATTGCAATTATATTTGGGTTTCATTTAAGTCGCGTGAGTTGTCTTTCAATATACACACAACACCCACGCACACGTTGGCGACCTTCGGGCCCATATATATTATAAGTATTTCCCTTTCGGCTATGTCTTTAAGATTTGGGTTTTAAGGTTCAGCAGTGTGCATAGTCTTTACATATATACACGGCACACACTTGCACAATTGAGCCTTTCCGCTCTTAAGATATAGCCATATTTCCCTTTTGCAAATTTCCATTAAGTCATTTCCCTTCTGCATTGTCTTTCAATTCGGGTTTTCCCTTTGGAGTTGCGTGAGTTTGCATTGCATATACGCCATACCACGACTTAGGACGCATATTGCATCAAAGCAAACCCCACACTCCTGCTCAAAGTCGCCCTACTTAGGTCACGTGTGCATACACACGCCTAGTTGGCCCGAAAAGGGATAAAAAGAAAGACATAGGCACGTGCAAATCCACGTGAAATAAAACTTGAAAACCATACAAAAATCAGCCAGAATCGAACACCTTAAACATTTTCCTAGGTTATCTAAAAACTCGATTTTCTAAGCGTACAGACTGACCCTTGCGCATCGGTGCAAGAAGGTCTACGACGAAAAGAGCTTGCTTGCTCACAGTCGCCACGTTAGGAGTCAGATTTCAAAATATCTCTTCGCTAGCTTAAGCAAGCTAGCTGGCATGCCCTTTTGCTTAAATAGGACTTAGACACACGAAAAGATTTCGCTTCAGGCCTAAGAACCAGAAGTGGGAATTTTCTAGCGTCTTTTGCTTTACATTTCCGTGCATGCGAATGCTTTGGGAGCTCTATTAGCTCAATACGATGATGACACCCATAAGGAGTATGCCATGTATTATATTTCAAAAACTCTCTTGGCTTACGAAAGGAATTATCAAGCCATGGAGAAGACGTGCTTGGCCCTAGTCTGGGCCTGCCAGAAATTTAGACACTATTTCCTAGATCATGAGATCTGGATAGTGTCCAAGCTTGATCCAATCAAGCACTTATTCGAAAAACCCATTCTCACTGGTAGATTGGGCAAATGGCAACTCCTTCTAATGGAGTATAACCTGAAATACCATCACCAGATCTCCATTAAGGGGCAAGCCTTAGCTGACTACGTGGTGGAGTTCCCCCTAGAGGACGCATATCCCACATTTGATGAAATGCCTGATGAAGGCATATTGCAAAACCACTTTCAAAACCACATTTTGGCAAATTCTTTCGAAAACCAAGTGTGGAAGATGCACTTCGATGGGGCACGAAACCAACGAGGGGCTGGTGCTGGGGTCATCCTCATCTCCCCTGAAAAGGGCGAGATTCCCATAGCAATCCGCCTAGATTTCGAATGTTCCAACAACATAGCTGAGTATGAAGCACTCATACAAGGCTTAAGGATTTCGAAAACTCTAGGGGCATCATGCATCGAGGTCTTTGGAGATTCGCTCCTTGTTATAAACCAAGTTTTGAAAATTTGGCAAGTACGTAATGAAAAACTTCTTCCATATCACGAGTTGGCCACTCGATTGGTTGAGTCATTCCAATCGTGTAAACTCACACACGTAGGAATAGAGGATAATGGCATTGCCGACGTCCTCTCCTCCTTGGGTTCAGCCCTAAAGGTCGATCCCATTTCAAGGATTCGATCTTTAGAAATATGGCATGTGCCTAACCCATCCACACACGATTTGGATATTTGCCAAAATAACCCAGATTCTGTTGAAAAACCTTGGTTTTATGATATCAAACTTTTTCTAGAAAATGGGGGATTCACCGAGGATGCCACATCCAAAGATAAGGCATTCATCCATAAAATTTTGACCCGATACATAAAATTTCTGGGTGGGGTTCTATACAAGAAAAGCTTTACTGGCATCCTACTTAGATGTCTCGATCTAGAGGAGGCTAGGATTGTTATGCATGAGTTCCACGATGGAGAATGTGGAGGTCATGTTAATGCCAACATGATGGCAATGAAAATACTTAGAGCGGGCTATTTTTGGTCCACCCTGAAAAAGGATTGTCACGATCATGTTAGGAAGTGTCATCCCTATCAAGTGCATGGGCACGCCATTCATATCCCATCATCTGCATTACATTCTGTGGTCAGCCCCTGGCCATTTACCATGTGGGCGTTTGATATCGTAGGCCCGATCTTTCCAAAAGCCTCGAATGGGCATCGACTCATTTTAGCAGCCACTGAGTATTTCTCCAAGTGGGTGGAAGCCATTTCCCTGACCAACGTACAGGGGCAACATGTGGTGGCTTTCATTAGGAGGAATATCTTGGCTCGATTTGGGGTTCCACGAGACTTTGTGTCCGATAATGGCACCCCATTCACAAATGAGCGGATGGTCAAGTTGTGAAACACGTATGGCCAAGCCGAAGCCACGAATAAGACTCTCATTAGTATAATTGAGAAAACTTTAGAGAAGGGTAGGACGTGGCACGAGAAGCTGGATAAAGCCTTATGGGCTTATAGGACTTCCATCCAAACTCCCACGAATGCCACACCATTCGAATTGGTCTATGGCACAAACGCCATTCTTCCCATTCATACACAATTGCATTCATTCCATACATCCATTGCACTCGACCTCCCCCTAGAGACGCTTCAGCATGCTAGGATGGCCGAACTAGATTTGCTAGATGAGAGGCGACTCCTTGCTATGGATCATGCTCATGCATACCGGCAAAGGATAGCCCGACATTATGGCAAACACATGAGACCTCGCCACTTTGAAGTGGGGGATCTGGTTTTGAAAATCATCCACTATCGTGGCCCACATCCGCTTGGAAAGTGGCGCCCCAAGTGGGATGGACCCTATGTTGTAAGTGCAACCACCATGAACAACTCGTATTGGTTGATCGATGTAGAAGGTAGGAATTTAGCAGATATTATCAACATTCAATACTTAAAGAAGTATTGTGTAGGATTTGGGTTAAATTCCAAATTTTGAAAACCTTTAGGGATAGCTACTTTGAGACTTAGAAAGTAAGGTTCAAAGGCAAATCGTGTGACCCTGAGTGAGAGAATTTGCACTTGTGAAAGATTGGAGTCTTCCAAACATGAGGTTACATTTCAAAATCCTTCTTCTTACAAGGAAAGGCCTAGTTCAATATAGCAAGATACTTGCAAGTAGTACGTGCTATTTCTAAATAGGCTGACCTGGAATGAATCGAGTGCGACCTTGGGATAAGTCCTCCCCTCTTCTCTTCTCCTTCCAAAAGGAAAACACGGCCAAAATAAAGGGAATTTCCCATCCAAAGTCTCTTTCCAAAAGAAAGAAACCAGAATCAAAAAGAAAAAATCGATTCTCTTGTGAAAAAGAGGGATTAAAGAAAAAATACTCCCAAAGGGAGTCCCTCTATGAAAAAAAGGAAAAAAGAGGCAAAAAAGCTCAAAAGAGCAGTTTTCCGCCTTCTATGCCTTAAACCACGGGATGCTTCAGAAGGGACCGTGGTAGCTCTTTCTCATCCCTGGCTTATCCCAAGTATAAGCATGGTTCATTTTGAGGAATTCTACAGTAAAAATAGGATTTACTTACTTGAATTTCATTTTGTTTGAGAATTTGATGTTATGAGTAAGACGTAGGAATTTGAAATATAGCTTGTTTTCTTATAAAACCTCCGCTAGATTAGCGAGTGTCAAGACTCAAGCAAAAGCAAACACGAAGAGCTCGAGATCCTTAGGATTGAGACTCAAGACAGTTTTCCCTTTTGTAAATAGATTTTGAAAAATCGAACATCGAACAGCATAGGATTTGCTCACTTGGAGCAGTAGGCCTTGTAAGTCTCAAGAGTTCGACCATATTTGGTCTCTGGGAGGTCGCCACTCTTGGCACCCCACCCATGTCATGCATCTGCATTTCCATGCATAGACACTTGCATAACATGATCCCATTTTAGGACCAGATTCCATACATATCCCTTTGGCGTGATATCTCCTCCTACCAGGGTTTTAAATGTGAGATTTTGCTAAAGATTGGGACGATCCCATATTTTCGTGGATAGATCTAGGGAGACATTGAAAGGGGTGTTTGTCGTCTTTACCATTATCCAAATCAATGTGGATAATGACAAAGAGGAGCATCTGTAAACACCCCAAAATCCCACAAATTTCTCAAATAACCTGGTTTTGTAAAAGCAGCCCCAAAGGGCTATTTTGAGTCTGGAAACCCAAGAGCCTTCCAAACAAACCCTATACATATGTTTAAACTATATATGTTTTAAAACATGTATTATATAGTTTTAAAACCTTTTAAAAGATGTTTTGAAACCCCACAAAGTGACTAGGCCTGATGAAAGCAAGACCAGAAGAGCGAAAGAGAGCCCGAGGAGCACATGTCGAGCCCGGCACATCAACTCTCGTATTAGATTCATCCCCAGAATCTCGAACATCCAAGCCCCTGTTATCAACAAGCTGCTTGAAATCATCTCCGGAAGGTGAAAACAGAAGCGGACGACAATATTGGCGAAGACCCAATGCAAGACGAAGTACTGATGTTGTTGTAGACGCAGGAAAATCCCCGCCTCTCTGGCTTCTCAAGGGCCTAGAGTGGATCCTCTCGTGTGTCTAGGTCCTATTTGTATAAACAGGGCGTGCCAGCTAGCTTACCTAAGCTAGCGAAGATATATTTTAACCTGACTTCTAACGTGGCGACTGTGAGCAAGTGAGCTCTTGTCGTCGCAAACCTTCTTGGACCGATGCGCAAGGGTCAGTCTGTACGCTTTAAAAATCGAGTTTTAGGGTAGAAAAAGCCTACGAAAGCGGTTCGAGGTGTTTGATTCGGGTCTTTTTAATGCGATTGCAGATTTTTAGATCACGTGGATTTGCACGTGCCTAAGTCTTTCTTTTTATCCCTTTATGGGCTACCTATGTGTGTGTTATGAACACTCCACTACATGGGGTGAATTTGAGCGGGAGTTCAGGGTTTGCTTTGATGCAATATGCGTCCTATCTCGTGGTATGGCGTAGATGCAATGCAAACTCACGCTACTCCAAAAGGAAAACCCGAATGTAAAGACAATGCCGAAGGGAAATAATCGAAGGGAAATGACTTGTAATGTAAATGCCGAAGGGAGATATGTATATAAGGTATATACGGGCCCTTACTTGGGTCTTGCAAATAAGAGCGAAGGCTCAATGTGTGTGCGTGCTTGAATTGAAAGACTTACACACACGACATGAAATAAAACCCAAATATAACTTGCAATATGGCCTTAACTAAGGTCTTGGGAATAAGAGCGAAAGCTCAATGTGTGTGAGTGCTTGAATTGAAGTACTACGCACACAACATGAAATAAAACCCAAATATAAATTGCAGTATGGCCTTGATTAAGGTCTTGGGAATAAGAGCGAAAGCTCAATGTGTGTGAGTGCTTGAATTGAAGTACTACGCACACAACATGAAATTAAACCCAAATAGTATAGCACGGCCCTTACTTGGGTCTTTCAAATAAGAGCGAAGGCTCAATGTGTGTGAGTGCTTGAATTGAAGTACTACGCACACAACATGAAATGAAACCCAAATAGTATAACACGGCCCTTACTTGGGTCTTACAAATAAGAGCAAAGGCTCAATGTGTGTGCGTGCTTGAATTGAAAGACAACACATCCAACTTAAGTAAAACCCTATGTAAGTTAAAGTATATATATATATTTATATATTAGGGGCTGATTAGGCCCGTGTGTATTCAAAATCGTGCACGACTAAGAGAGTGCACGTGTGTGTGGATGTGCCAAGCCACGTTATTACAAGCGGGGGGAGACTATGCTCCGTTATTACAACCCCGTATCGAATTAAATTTAAGCAAGTATGCAACTAAGGACCGAGTTAGGCACTTACTTATAGCTGGTCTGAAGATGCCTTGCTTGAGCGTGGTCTAGGCCTTCGCCTTGGGCTGCAAGAGGGAGCTTCGCGGAGTTGAACGGCAAGAGGGGCTGCTGGCCGGATGGAAATGGTGCGCGGAAGGGGCGCCTTGAAGATGGCCGGCTGCTAGGAGTGGGTTGGCTTTATGTGTTGGGCTAAAGTGACTAAGTAGGGTCACTAAGGGAGGGTGTAGTGTTAGGAAATGTGACACTAAATGGGAGCCTAAGGGAGTGTCTAAGGGAGTGCCTAAGGGAGGTATATGGCTGGCCGAATGGGTATGAAACAGTCGGTTGGAGTGGCCGACTAAGGGAGACTCGGTGGTGGTGGTTGCTAAGGTGGCTATGGGTGGCGTGGATGGGAAGGGAGCTAGCTAGGGTATGGGGTAAGGTGGAGTTAGGGGCTGAGGGGAAATGATATGGGTAGGCCTTAGGGAGTTAAGTGGAGTGGCCGGGTGTAGCTAGGGTGGCTAGGTAATGGCGGGTGTTTGAAGTGGCTGAGGTTTTGGCTGAATGGGTAGGATGGAGGGTGGCTGGTATTAGGGTGATGTGGTGGTGGTGTCGGTGGCTGGGATTCGAGGGGGAGTGAAGAAGATGTGGAGTGAAGTGAAGATACTAACCGGTGGTGATGGGAGGCGGCGGATGGAAGAGGAGCAGTCGGGTAGTTGAGGTGGATGGTTCGGCCGGATGGGAATGGTGGCGACAGGTGGTTGGCCGGCTGGGGTGTGGTGGAGTAGGTGGAGCAAGGTGGTGGCTGGCTGTGGTGCAGGTGGAAGACTCGGCTAGGAGTGGCTGGGGTCGGCTGGAGTCAGCTGGGCCAAGAGGGGCTGGAAAGCCAAGGTGGAGAACCTGAAAACCCGCCCACTAGGGGGGGTTTTTATAGTTTTTTTGAAGGGCGGTTGGGGCTGGTATTAGGAGGGTGGTTAGGTGGTTTAGGTAGGGGTGGTGTGGTGATAAGGTGGGCTGGTTTTGGGGAGGGGCCAGATATTTTGATACAAGGGGTTTTGGGTAGATGGTGTGCTAAGTTTAGGTGGGGTGGTTTAGGGGTTTAGGGTTTAGCTAAGTGGGTTGGTTTTGGGGTGAGGTTTAGTGAGGTAGGTTAGGTGATTAGGCTAGGATTAGGTTAGGTTTAGGGAAATTAACCTAGGTTTAGGGAAGGATTAGGGAAGTGGGTTAACGAGCGGATGGTCAAGTTGTGCAACACCTATGGCATAACTCACCACTTCTCCTCACCCTACTACCCTCAAGGCAACGGCCAGGCCGAAGCCACGAATAAGATTCTCATTAGCATAATTGAGAAGACTTTAGAAAAGGGTAGGACGTGGCATGAGAAGCTGGATGAAGCCTTATGGGCTTATAGGACTTCCATCCGCACTCCCACGAATGCCATGCCATTTGAGTTGGTCTATGGCACATACACCATTCTCCCCATTCATACAAAACTGCATTCATTCCATACATCCATTGCACTCGACCTCCCCCTAGAGATGCTTCAGCATGCTAGGATGGCCGAACTAGATTTGTTAGATGAGAGGCGACTCCTTGCTATGGATCATGCTCATGCATACCGGCAAAGGATAGCCCGACACTATGACAAACATATGAAACCTCGCCACTTTGAAGTGGGAGATCTAGTTTTGAAAATCATCCACTATCGTGGCCCACATCCACTTGGAAAGTGGTGCCCCAAGTGGGATGGACCCTATGTTGTGCGTGCAACCACCACGAACAACTCATATTGGTTGATCGATGTAGAAGGTAGGAATTTAGCAGATCCTATCAATATTCAATACTTGAAAAAGTATTATGTGTAGGGTTTTGGGTTAAATTCCCGTTTTCGAAAATTCTTAGGAGTAGCTGCTTTGAAACCTTGAAAGTAAGGTTCAAAGGCGAATTGTGTGACCCTGAGCGAGAGAATTCACACTTGTGAAAGGGTGGAGCTTTCCAAATACGTGGTTACATTTCAAAATCCTTCTTCTTACAAAGAAAGGCCTAGTTCAATATAGCAAGATACTTGCAAGTAGTATGTGCTATTTTTGAATAGGCTGATTTGGAATGGATCAAGTATGACCTTGGGATAAGTCCTCCCTTCTTCTCTTCACCTTCCAAAAGGAAAATATGGCCAAAAACAAAGGGAAATCCCCGCCAAAATCTCTTTCCCAAAGAAAGAAACATGAATCAAAAAGCAAAATTCGATTCTCTTATGGAAAAGAGGGATTAAAGAAAAAATACTCCCGAAGGGAGACCCACTATGAAAAAAAGGAAGAAAAGGCCAAAAAGCTCAAAAAGAGCAGTTTTTCGCCTTCTATGCCTCAAACCACGGGACGCTTCAGAAGAGACCGTGGTATCTCTTTCCCACCCCCATGGCTTATCCCAAGTAAAACATGGTTCATTTCGAGAAATCTTAAAGTAAAAATAGGATTTACTTACTTGAATTTCATTTTGTTTGAGAATTCGACGTTTTGAGTAAGGCGTGGGAATTTTGAAATATAGCTTGTTTCTTATAAAACCTTCGCTAGATTAGCGAGTGTCAAGACTCAAGCAAAGGCAAACATGAAGAGCTCGAGATCCTTAGGATTAAGGCTAAAAGCAGTTTTCCTTTTTGTAAATACATTTTGAAAAATCGAACATCGAGCAACATAGGGCCTGCTCACTTGGAGCAGTAGGTCTTCGTAAGTCTCAAGAGTTCAACCATGCCATCTGGTCTCTAGGAGGTCGCTCTTCTTGGCATCTCATCCATGTCATGCATGTGCATACTCACGCATAAACACTTGCATAATATGATCCCCGTTTAGGACAAAAAACCATAGAAAGTTTCCCTTTGGCATGATATCTCCTCCTACCAGGTTTAAAAGAGAGATTTTGCTCAAAAATTCAGACGATCCCATATTTTCGTGGATAGATCTAGGGAGACATCGAAAGGGGTGTCGTCGTCTTTGTCATTATCCAAATCTATTTGGATAATGCCAAAGAGGGGCATGTGTAAACACCCCAAAATTCCGCAATTTTCTCAAATATGCCTGGTTTCACAAAAGCAGCCCCAAAGGGCTATTTTGAGTCTGGAAACCTAGGAGCCTTCCAAACAACCCTGTACATATTTGCAAATCTATACATATAGCTTTTAGACTTTAAAAAGTCTTTTAAAACCCCAAAAACCTTCCGACCTGACCAAAGTAGGACTGAAAAGGCAAAGGAGAGCCTGGACCCGAAGCATACTTCAAGCCTGGCACATCAAATCTCGTATCAAAATCATCCCCAGATTCTCAAACATCCAAGGCCCAGATATCAGAAATTTATTCGAAATGAACTCTTAAAGGTGAGAAGAAGAGCGGACGACAATATTGGCGAAGACCCAATGCAAGACGGAGTACTGATGAAGTCAGGCCCCGCACAAACCGTCCATTTCGAAATGCCATGAAGGAATAAAAAAATCAGATTTGGGCCGGATCTGGACCATATATATCGAGATCCAAGCCCAACATGTATTTGGATTTGGATTTGGATCCCAAGATCTAAATCCAATATCTATATCCATGGCCCACATCACCTTCTCATAAATGGAGGTGAGGGGCCCACAAATATTTCACGTGAAATGCCTTGGAAGGCTTGGGTAGAGAGAGAAAGGGGGGGGGATAAAGTGTGAGTGAGAAAGTTGGTAGGCTTGACTTTTGGGTCAAGAGTGGGTTAGCCTTGTGGGTTTAGCCAAGAGTGTGGGTTTAAGCTTGTATGCACCTACACCTGACCTAGGGCTGCACCAACTTAGACATGGCTGCAATTAGAGCAATGGACCAGTGCCAAGAGGTGGTTCCTAAACCTAGCCCTAAGCTAGCTCACCTCACCTAGCCACTTTCCCTAAAACCTGACCTAAACTTAACCTTGACCTAACCCTTCTCACCCAAAACCGCCCCAACCTCACCTAGCCGACCTCACCTAGCTAGACCACCTAGACCCTAACCAACTAAGCCTAAACCCACCTTAGTGCACCTAATTAAACCCCTAACCGCCATATCCCAGCCCACCTAACCGACCTACCCCAAACCACTAACCAACCCACCTTATTACAAATATTTGGCCCACAATCCCCTAACCGACCTAGCCCATTCCCAGCCTATATAAACCCCTCTTCATGCGGGTTTTCCATCTCACTCCAGGCTCCTAGGACCCAGCCAACACCTTCCATTCCACCGCCATTCCACCACCCGAACAGCACTTCCCCATTCCAATCGACTCCACCACCTTCCACCTTCGGCGAGGAGCTTCCACCCGGCCACTCCTTCCATCTCTTTCCACCGGCCACCTTCCATCCACCTGCCATCCTCTTCCAGCCACTCCAACACCACCAGCAATGCCTCCTACCGGTTAGTACCACACCTCAACTTCATCTCACCTGCACCTCTCCACTCCAGCCGACCAAGACACCTCCACCTTCCACCCGACCAGCACCTACCATTCCTTCCACTCGGCCAGCATCAAGACACCTACTTCCGGCCACCACACTCCAACACCACCTGTTGCAAACACCTGCCTAAGGAGCTCCCCTTCGGCTGCCCAAGGCGACTCACGAGGCCAAATCCAAGCAAGTTGAGCATGGACCAGCTACATGTAAGTGTCTTAACTTGGTCCATTATATGAACTTGCTTACATTTAATTAAATTTTGATACGGGGTTGTAATAATGGAGCGTTGTCTCTCCCCGATTGTAATAATGTGGTTTGACACACCAACACACACGTGCACTTGAGCCTTTCCGCTCTTAGCTTCACACCTTTTTGCACACACACGGGCCTTGACAACCCCTAAGATATAGTTATATTTATATATATTCAACTGCGTGGGTTTTCATTTAAGTCGTGGGTGTTGTCTTTCAATTCCACACTCACACACATTGAGCTTTCGCTCTTACTCCCAAGACCCTAGTAAGGGCCTTATTGCAATTTTATTTGGGTGTTTCATTCAAGTTGTGTGCGTGGTCTTTCAATTCCACACTCACACACATTGAGCTTTCGCTCTTACTCTCAAGACCCTAGTAAGGGCCATATTGCAATTCTATTTGGGTTTTACATTACAAGTCGTGTGAGTTGTCTTTACATATATACACAACACCCACACACACGTTGATGACCTTCGGACCCATATATATATAGTTGTATTTCCCTTCCGCTATGTCTTTAAGATTTGGGTTTTAAGGTTCAGCTGTGTGAGTTGCATTTCAATTTATACATGGCATACACTTACACAATTGAGCCTTTCCGCTTTTAAGATATAGCCATATTTCCCTTTTGCAATTTCCCTTTTGCAATTTACATTACGCAATTTCCCTTAAGCATTGTCTTTCAATTCGGGTTTTCCCTTGGAGTTGTGTGAGTTTGCATTGCATATTCGCCATACCACAAGTTAGGACGCATATTGCATCAAAGCAAACCCCACACTCCCATGCAAAATCGCCCAACTTAGGTCACCTACGCATACACCTAGTTGGCTTAAATAGCATAAACATTGAAAGACAAAGGCACGTGCAAATCCCACGTGAAATAAAACTTGCAACCATACAAAACCCAAGTCAAACACTTCGTGTAGTTTCGAAGAGGTTATTTGTTAAAAATGACTTTGCCAAGCGTACAGATTGACCCTTGCGCATCGGTGCAAGAAGGTCTGTGACGAAAAGAGCTCACTTGCTCACAGTCGCCCTGAAAGAGTCAGATTTTCAAAACTTACTTCGCTAGCTTGAGTAAGCTAGCTGGCACACCCTTGTTATAAAAATGACTTAGACACACGAAAAGGTTCACTTCGGGCCTAAGAATCAGAAGTGAGAATTTTTTATGTCTACAGCTGCAAAGAAGGACGGACCCGAGCGACTCGAGAGGCAAAAACCGAACACTTGTAAGTGTCATTTACATTCGGTTTTACATTACTCATTTAAATTAAATTTAATTTGAAATGGGGTTGTAATAATGGAGCGAAGTCTCCCCCGATATGTAATATTTGTGTATGAAACACAACTACACACGTGCACTTGAGCCTTCTCGCTCTTAACTGTACACAAAGGACACCCACGTGCACTTGAGCCTTTCCGCTCTTATATTGCACACGATTGCACACACATTGAGCCTTTCCACTCTTAAGCTAAACGTATATACTTCAATTTGGGTATTTACTTTAGTGAAAGCTGTGTGAGTTGTAATTAATTTCGGGTGGATTTAATTTCAAGTCATGTGAGTTGCAATTTCAATTTCACACAAGAACACCCACGACCACTCGAGCCTTTCCGCTCTTCACACTCACATACATTGAGCCTTTCCGCTCTTAACCTAAATGTATATACTTCAATTTGGGTATTTATTTTAGTGAAAGCTGTGTGAGTTGCAATTTCATTTCGGGTGGATTTACTTTAAGTTGTGTGAGTTGTCATTTAAATTTCACACGAGAAACACCCACAAGCACTCGAGCCTTTCCGCTCTTTACACTCACACACATTGAGCCTTTTCGCTCTTAGGATAAAACATATTTAGATATTTTCAAGTCGTGTGAGATTACTTTAGTGGAAGTCGAGTTGCATTTCCCTTTGTGTGGATTTACATTTAAGTCGCATGAGTTGCACTTTCATTTCGGGTATTTACATTAGTGAAAGCTGTGTGAGTTACACTTTTAATTCGAGCCTAGCTCACATAATCGCTTTTAAAACCTGAAAAGGATTTCTACATCCTTGCATTCGCTCGCTTTCAAAAGCCTCGAATCCTCGCTTAAACCACGTTGAAAATAGGCCAAATATTCACACACATATCAGGCCTAATAGATAAAACTCAAAAGACTTAGGGCCGTCCAAAAGTCGTAAGAAAAATTGCAAAGAAGGCATACATCGAAATTCATAAACACTGCTCTTTCGAAGTTAGTATTTGATTTGAAAAATCGAAGTTTCTAAGCTTTTAAACTGACCCTTGAGCATCGGTTCAAGAAAGTTTAAGCGAAAATATCTCGCTTTCTCACAATCGCTAAAAAGTCAGAATATTTTCAAAAACCTTCGCTAGTTTAAGTAAGCTAGCTGGCACGCTCGCAAAATGACTTAGGCACAAAAAGGTTCATTTCTGGTCTCACAAACTGGGAGTAAAAATTTCTATGCTTACACAGCTGTACATACTGCTTCTCCCCAAAATACCCTTAGAAGAGAGGCATCAATTAACATTGACCTTGTCATATTTAACAAGGTTCTATTGTATCTTTCGGCTACACCATTTTGCTGAGGTGTCGCATTGTATTATGTTTAGTAATACCAAAGTCTTTACAAAATTCCAAGAATTCTGTCGAGGTATATTCACCTCCTCTGTCTGATCTTAAGACTTTGATCGAATGCCCTAACTGATTTTTCACTTCTTGCTTATATTCTTTAAAAGCATCAAGTGCCTCTGATTTATGTGCCAAAAGATATATATCCATATATCTAGAGTAATCATCGATAAAGGTTATAAAATAACCCTTTTCCTGATGTATCTTTACTTTAAAAGGTCCATATAAATCTGTGTGAATAACTTCTAATAAGGTTGTTGCCCTTGTTGTTTCTTTGGGAAAAACTTTTCTTGTCATTTTTCCTTGCATACAAGCTTCACACTTGTTGAAAGTATTTTCCTTAAATCTAGGCAATAAGTCAAAGTTGGTTAATTTCCTGAACTTTTCCAAACTTATATGCCCTAGGCGTTTATGCCAAATATTCACATCAATAGTAAAGACACTCTCAATATAAGCAGAAGATTCATGATTTTCATTATCACACAATTTGAACAGTCCTTGTTCTACATCAAATTCTCCACAGAACAAAATTCTCCATTGCTTACCCACAGTCACCTTGTTAGGAATAAACCTAACTTCAAAACCTTTCTTTACTAACGCAGGGACCAAGGCCAGATTGTGCCTTATTGATGGCACAATTAACATGTCGGTCAATACAATTGGTTTGCCTTGTACATATATCCTAAAGGACCCAATACCTAGAATATATGAGAAAGTACTATTTCCCATATAAACTCGATGTTCCCCAGGTTGATATTCCTTGAGATCCATTGCCTCTTCCTTGGTCTTGGAGATGTGTCTTGTAGCTCCTGAGTCTATCCACCAACCTATCACTAGGCGGTCCAAATATAAGCATTCTGAAATCATGCAGATTATATCCTGCTTCTCCGACTGTCCGCGCTGTGGGTTGTTTCCTCCACCTTTCTTGTTGCGGGAGTCCCTTTTGTAGTGTCCCATCTTTCCACAATTGAAACACTTGATCCGAGAAGCGGCTTCTTGCGATTTCTTAAAATTTTGATCGCCTTTCTTGTTATTCTTGGCAAACCTTTTATATGGTTTCTTCTTCTGGTTGGATTTGGAGCTAGATGCTAACTCATCCTGAACCACTAGCAATTTTTCTTTCTTGTTTTTGAGCATGTGCTCTTGCTCTCTTGCTAGTTTAAGGAGTAACTCAGAAAGGTTAATCTCAGGCCCTAGTCTTAGGGCTGTGGTGACCATGTTCCATGATGAGGATAGACTGTTCAATATTGTTGATATCTGCATCGGTTCGGGGATGACTGATTTTGCTACGACTAAGTCTCTAGCTATTACCAGCATGTGATTTACATACTCAACTACATTGTCTCCTTCCTTAATTTTGAAGGAGTTATACTTTTGTAGCAACAACTACACATGCAGTTTTGTAGTTGTATCATATTTAGCTGTTAATGAGTCAAACAACTCTTTTGTGGTCTCATATTCTTCAAAGACCCTGATCAGGTCATCCTCCATATAAGTCAACATGATCGTCCTTGCTATGGTATCATCTTTTAGAAATGTTTTATAAATTTCTAATTGTTGCTCATTTGCGTTTGGGGGTGGCGGACGCATGGTTTCCTTTAGTACATACTCAACACCTTCTAGTGTTAGAGCCAAAGGAATTCTTCTCTTCCATGTCTAGAAGTTGAGACCGTTCAACTTTTCAGTCTTTGCCAATTCAGGCAAACATATCCTAGAACTCATTTTTATATGTTTGGCAAAAGTAACAATTAAGCGGTCTAAAAAGAAAACCAACATAAAAACACAAGCATATATAGCAAGAATCATGTTAGTATGATGCATGATATCAAGCAAATAAGCTAATATTTTCATGATCTTTTTGGGAGAAATTTGAAATTTTTTCCCAAGGGGTTTCTGCCTTTGTACCCCTAAAAGAATACCAAGGTCAAAATTGTAATTTTATAAAAACCTAAGGACAAACTCATAAAATTACTCTTTGGTATTTCTATAAAATTTACAACTGATCGGGGTTAAAATCATAATTTTAACCCTCAGGGTGAATGTGTAATTTTTCAAAAGAATAGGGGTAAATCTATCTTTTGACTTGATGGCAGAACTGAAATTATCCAAATCGAAAAGGGTAAAACTATAAAGTAACAGCCAAGTATTTGGTAATTTCCACAAACAGCTAGAGGGTAAAATAGGCTTTTCGCTCAGTAAGGGCAAAATAGTCTTTTTACCTGAAAATATCTGGATAAAATGGTAATTTTACCGAATGACAATAGAGTAATATCTGAAAACTGGCTGGGGCAAAACAGTCTTTTTAGACCGTTCCCCGAGGGTGGTTTTGGAAAACCACTGGTTTTCTCGCCCATGATTTTCCAAAACCACGGTTTTCATTTTTTATTTTATTTTTATTACAGATAGAAAAAATGAAAACTCAATATAGGTTACAGAGAAAGAAAAGGGAGAAGAGAGGGGAGAGAGGAAAGCAGAGGGAGAAGGGGGGGGGAGCCGGACCCTCTGGTGGCAGCGTCCCTGGCGGTTTCTGCTGCCACGCCTTTCTAGGAGGTTGTCTGGTCGGCGGTGGCTTCCGATCGACTGCGGCGTCTAATCTTTCGGCCTCTAGCCTCTTCGGCTTTTGGCCTTTCTAGCTTCTGGTCGTTCGGCCTCTGGCCTTTTCGGCTTCTGGCCTTTCCGGCTTCTGACCATTTGGCCTCTAGCCTTTTCGACTTCTAGCCTTTCCGACTTCTGGTAGTTTGACCTCTGGCCTTTTCAACTTCTAGCCTTTTTGGCTTCTGGCGACCGCGTTGGCTTCTCCCTGATTTCTTCTCCTTTCCTGTGCTGTTTTTTTTTCTTCTTTGTCCCCCTTTTTTTTTCTTTCTCTTCGCTTACCTATTTTTCTTTTGCAGGGTTTTTTGGCCCTAATACTAGTGAAGGAATCTACCTCTGGTGGCGCAGGCGGATTTCGGTGGTGCGTCGGCGGCAAGCAGCTTCAGTCTGCCTTTCCTTCTTCCTGATTTCTTCCTCAGCTTTTGCCGATCACCTCTATACACAGCAGATTTGGAGAGAGGATGCGAGGTTCCCACACAAGGGCTTTCACGGGATGAGATTCCAGGTGTTTCTGTATATTTTTGTATGTTTAAGTTTCTGTGTCTATATTTTACTCGACCTATAATGGTTGCCTTTTATAGGCAGCATGTTCCCCCTCATCCCGGATTCTTCCACCTGCGGCTTCCCTCATCCAAAGAAAATCTCGGAGCCATTACCGAAAATCCCGGTAATGGTCATTCATTACGGCTTGGCCCTCATCAGTTCAGGTAATGGACTGGATGTTCAGTCCAGTCGTTACCTGAGCCAAGAATGGCCACTGTTCTTATCTTGTAACAATTACATGGTAAAAGTTCAACTAATTTTGGCTATATTAAAGGGCATGCCTACACTTGATCGAAAGTCTTGAGGAGCTCTATACTTTGATACCAATATCGGGAGTGATCCTTCCTCTGATGGTTAGAAAAGACGTTTAGAATAAAATGGCACAAAAGACCTAAAAACCCTAGTACCTTCTGATAGAAAAATTGACTAATCTCAGCGAAGACATGGCTCAAATAGATACTCTGAAGATGTACCTCTTCAAAGCCTACGACTGCACCACCACCCCCACCCCCCACCCCCAAATGCCATCGAGCAACTACTCAGCCACTTGAAAAATTAAGAAAACTATGCAAGGGGGTGGCTCTGGTGGTATTTTGGGAGTATAGCCGATCCCATATCGGCTTGGGTTGGCCCTAGGAAGGATTGACTCTAGGAGACCCTGGTTTTGTGCCCCTAGACTTTTATAGGGTGCATAGCCCATGTTCAATAGCAGGTTCCATGATTTTTTGTTTTTTGAAAAATTTGAATACGAATCATGGTCCTAGAACTTGTTGTCGTCCATATCATGCACGTATGGCTTCTTGTCCAGGGGTTTTGGAAATAAGGGATGTTTGGGTCTTCCTAGAAGGGTTAGGATTTTGAGGGGGCCAGGCTTGGGTGTCCCCTTCACATATACGACCTTCCTAGGGTTGTTTAACACGAGCCTTGGCGGCTCTACCATGGTCTGCCCCAAGTTAGCCTCATGGGCTTGGGAACTCGACAAACAAGGGGAGTTTATGATCCCCTGAAGCTGAGGGTGACTCTCACCTAGGATCACCACGACTTGGTCCCTAAAAGGGATCTTGACACACCTGTGGAAGGTGGATGGCACAGCGCACAAGCTGTGTATCTAGGGCCTTCCCAACAACAGGTTATAATGGGGGTGGATGTCCAAGACATGGAACACCCCCGTGTGTGTGATCCCTCCCGTTTCCATAGGGAGTTCGATTGATCCTAAAGGTCTAGATGCATTCCCATCGTATCCAGTGATAACGATGGGACTTGGGTTTACAGAAGTCAAGGTGACTCCGATTTGATACGCCACATGAAGTGGAAGGATGTTGAGCCCTCCTCCCCCATCGACTAGGCACCTATCCAGAGAGTGGTTATTCAGAACCACCTCGATATGCAGGGCCTGGTTATGGGACTCGTAGGGTCCATCTACATCATCTTTCGAGAAGGTGATGGGCAATTTTGCTCCTATTGACGCCACTTGGTCAGACAAGGATTCAGGAGTTATGTTCGAACTAACCTTAGCTCTTTCTAGAATTTTCTCTAGCACGAGACTATGCCTAGGCGAAGTTTGTATTAGCTCTAGGATGGACATGTGGATAGGAATCTTTGAAAGATGGTTTTCGAAATCATAAGGGTTTAAAATGATTTTTCCATTGTCTACTTTTGGCAGAACTCTATGAATACATGCTTTTGAGGGGCCAGGCACATTGACCACCTTTTTAGCACTTTGTAGTTGTGGGGGTTGATAGATCATTTCGGATCTTGTTACTTCCCCCACGACCAACCTAGGGTTCACACCTAATATGACTCTAACCGTGAGTTTTGGAGCACCTTGAATTTTTAAAACTGGTTTAGTCGGGGATTCAGCTCTTGGTGGTCCCTGGATGATTACTTGTGCGGGTTTCTTGTAAAGTACAAGAGTAGACGCACAAGTGGATCGACCAGACTCAGATGGATGCGCTAGATCTTTTGAAAAGGTGAGGGTACATATCTCTTTTCCCTTCCCACTGCTACTGACATGCTTGGGAAAGGGTTCTTTAAAGATAGCTTGGGTTGGCTTGGGTTCCTCAGTGACCTGGAGCCGGCCCTCCGCTATCAAGTTCTCGATTTTGTTTAAAAGGAAGAAACATCGCTTCGTATCATGGCCTTTGAGCCGATGATACTTGTAAAAGCGGTTTAAAAATCTCCCTTTGGAAGTGACTCCCTCGGGGATTTCGGGGAGTTCAATCATGCCCTAGGCAAGTAGGAGGTCTAGGACCTCCGACACAGGTTGTCCCAGTGGAGTGTACTCCAGTTTTTCAAAGGGTTTTTGGAAGTTTTTCTCCCTTTTGTTTTCTATTTTTTCAAAATTTTTCGAAGTGTTTGCCGGGCTTGGTCCACTCGGACATTGGCAATTTTGTGGGGTTTCGCCCCTTTGTCCATCGTGGGTAGCCCATAAGTGATGGGCTTCTCCAAGCGGGTTTTTGAAATGACACTTCCTTTCCATAAGGGATCGTATATCCCTTTCTTCAAATTGGTTTCGAAAAGGGATGCCTTTTTAATCAACTTATGGAAAGTTGAGATTTCGTGAAGAGAGAGAAGGGTTTTTAACTCATTTTTAAAATTATCCAGGATGAGCATGATTGCACATCCTTCGGATATTGGCTCTCGCACTTGCCTTAAAAGGGACCTCCATCGAATAATGATGGCATGCACGTCTTCGTTCATGCCTTGCTTTGTATCCCTTAAAGTGTTTAGAGTCGGCGTGACTTCTACGTTATGTGCAAATCTTTGCATAAAGCAGTTCGCTAACTCTTCAAAAGTAGCAAACTGGCTTAGATCGTAGGAAGCCAGCCATTTGGCAACTGTGCCTTTAAGGGATAGAGGGAACCAATACACCCATTTCATCGAGTCCTTTTTCTTCTTATGGGCTCGACACGAGAAAAGTTACAGGTGAGTCCTAGGGTCTCCCATGCCATTATACCGATGGAAGTTCGGTATTTCATCGTCACTGTCTGTTTCATAATCCATAGGTAGGAAATCAGACAGGGCGTAACTCCTTTTCTCTTTAGTTTGCCCTTTTAGCAGCTGCTGTAGGGCTTTACGGTCCTTTTGTGTGAAGGACTCATGGTATTGGTTGCCTTCTATTACGGAGGCCTCTTTATGTTTGCGAGGTTTTTCAGGTCTTTTCTTGGCCTTTTGTTCACCATTTGATGAACATGAATCGCCTTCTTCAACCTCTTGGCTAAGAGCATCGATTTTAGCCTCGAATTCCCTTCTCATATCTTCTATCTCTTCTAGTTTGTTTTTATTTTTCAAAACCCTCCTAAAGTGAGAACTTGATGCGCATGAGCCTTGGCTCGACACTTCACTTGGATTTGATTTCGACATGCTTTCAAGCTTTCAAAATCCCACGTATGAAGTATAAAAAGAGTTTAAATGACACATTTGGAAAAAATTTCGCAAGGTTTCTAATATGACTCGATTTTTCAAAAGACTCATGTCCCACCGAGCGTGCCAAAATCTGTAGACGCCGAAAATCCCCACCTCTGGTTCTTATGCCTGAAGCGAATCTTTTTGTGTGTCTAAGTCGTATCTAAGCAAAAGGGCGTGCTAGCTAGCTTGCTTAAGCAAGCGAAAAAATATTTTGAAATCTGACTTCTATCATGGCGACTGTGAGCAAGCAAGCTCTTTTCGTCGCAGACCTTCTTGCACCGATGCGCAAGGGTCAGTCTGTACGCTTAGAAAATCGAGTTTTAAACATGATAACCTAGGAAAATGTTTGAGGTGTTCGATTGGGCTGATTTGTATGGTTTTCAAGTTTTATTTTCACGTGGATTTGCACGTGCCTATGTCTTTCTTTTTATCCCTTTTCGGGCCAACTAGGTGTGTGTATGCACACGTGACCTAAGTGGGGCGATTTTGAGCGGGAGTGTGGGGTTTTGCTTTGATGCAATATGCATCCTAACTCGTGGTATGGCATATATGCAATGCAAACTCACGCAACTCCAAAGGGAAAAACCTGAATTGAAAGACAATGCGAAAGGGAAATGACTTAATGTAAATTGCAAAAGGGAAATTGCAAAAGGGAAATATGGCTATATCTTAAGAGCGGAAAGGCTCAATTGTGCAAGTGTGTGCCGTGTATATATGTAAAGACTACGCACACTGCTGAACCTTAAAACCCAAACCCAAATCTTAAAGACATAGCCGAAAGGGAAATACTTATAATATATATGGGCCCGAAGGTCGCCAATGTGTGCGTGGGTGTTGTGTGTATATTGAAAGACAACTCACACGACTTGTAAATGAAACCCAAATATAATTGCAATATGGCCTTAACTAAGGTCTTGGGAGTAAGAGCGAAAGCTCAATGTGTGTGAGTGTAGAATTGAAATACTACGCACACGACATAAATGAAACCCAAATATAATTGCAATAGGCCTTGACTAAGGTCTTGGGAGTAAGAGTGAAAGCTTAATGTGTGTGAGTGTAGAATTGAAATACTACGCACACGACATGAATTTAAACACCCAAGGGAAATTGTAACACGGCCCTTACTAGGGTCTTGGAAATAAGAGCGAAAGCTCAATGTGTGTGAGTGTGAAAATTGAAAGACAACACACACAACTTAAATAAAACCCACGCAACTTAAATCATATAAGTATAGCTATATCTTAAGGGCTGATTAGGCCCATGTGTGTGTCAAAATCGTGTGCAGCTAAAAGCGGAATAGGCTCAAGTGCACGTGTGTGTGGGTGTGCCAAACCACATTATTACAAGCGGGAGGAGACAACGCTCCATTATTACAACCCCGTATCAAATTTAATTAAGCATAAGCAAGCCTATAACAAGGACCGAGTTAGACACTTACATATAGCTGGTCTGGGTGTGACTTGCTTGCGCTTGGCCTAGAGAGTCGAGTTGGGCTGCAAGAGGGAGCTCCTTGGATGGGCGCGACAAAGGAAGGTGCTGGCCGGATGGCAAAGGTGCAGGCGGGTGGCGCCTTGGCACTAGCCGAGTGGATGGGGTGCTGCCTTGGCTAGGGTTAGGGTGCTTAGGGAAGGTAAGGGTGTTAGCTAGGGGCTGTCTAAGGGAAGAGGGGCAGGTGGTGGCCGGTTGGATGGAAGGTGGCAAGTGGTGCAGCCGAATGGAAGGGATGTTAGCTAGGCTAAGGGAGAGTGGTGGTTGTGTGGCTGGGAATGGAGGGGAGTGAAGAAGAGGTGATGTTGAGATGGGGTACTAACCGGGATGAGGGCTGACCGAAGGGTGGAGGTGGCGGATGATGAAGTGGAAGATGATGGCCGGCGGGTGTCAAGGTGCAGCCGAGTGGAAGGGGAAGTTGCAGCCGGTGGCGTGGAGTGGACCTGGCCGAAGGATGGAGGTGGCATGGAGTGGAGTGGGTGAGAGAGAGAGAGGGCAGGTGAGAGAGGAGAGGAAGGGCTGGGCTGCCCAAAAAGTCCTCCAAAACCCGCCCCAAAAGGGGGGTTTTTATAGGTTTTAGTGGGGTCGGTTTGGGGGTATGGTGGTGGTGGTTTGGGGATATGGTGGGCTAGGCATTTAGGTGGGCCAGATATTTGTCTTGGGTGGTTTAGGGATATGGTGTGCTAGGGATTTAGGTGGGGTGGTTTAGTGGTTTAAGGCTTAGCTAGGTGGGTTGGGCTTAGGGTGAGGTTTAGTGGAGTGGGTTAGGTGTTTAGGCTAGGATTAGGGTGAGGTTAGGGGGATTAGGCTAGGTTTAGGGAAGGATTAGGGAAGTGGGTTAGGTGATTAGGTTAGGATTAGGGAAGTGGGTTAGGTGATGGGTTAGGATTAGGAAAGGATTAGGGAAGTGGGTTAGGTGATTAGGCTAGGATTAGGTCGGGATTAAGGGGAAATGGCTAGGTAAGGGGGGTTAGCTTAGGGTTAGGGTTAGGAGCATCCCTTTGCATGACCCATGGACCTAGTTGCAGCATGTTGGTGCAGCCCTAGGTTAGGTGTAGGTGCATACAAGCTTAAACCCTACACTCATTAGGCTAACCCACATGATTAACCCAAAACTTGACACAAAAAGTCAAGCTTAACACATGTTCACTCATATTTAATCCCCCCATGCTCTCTCATACCCAAACTTTCCACGTGATTTTCTTGTGGGCCCCACCTCCATTTATGAGAAGGTGATGTGGGTCCTAGATGTGGATATTGGATTAGATCTTTAGATCCAAATCCAAATCTAAATCCACATATATGTTTGGATTTGGATCTGGATATCTATGGTCCAGATCCAATCCAAAGCTGAATTTCTGACTCCTTCATGGTGTGTTCGAAACGAACAATTTGTGTGGGGCCTGACAGCATCAATACTCCATCTTGCGTTGGGTCTTCGCCAACATTGTCGTCCGCTCCTCTTTTCACCTTCTGGAGATGATTTCAAGCAGTTCGTTGATAACAGGAGCTTGGATGTTCGAGATTCTGGGGATGAATCTAATACAAGAGTTGATGTGCCGGGCTCGACATGTACTCTGGTTCTGGGCTCTCTTTCGCTCTTCTGGTCCTACTTTCATCAGGCCAAGTTGCTTTCCGGGGTTTCAAAATACCTTTTTAAAGGTTTTAAAACTATATCATACATATATAGTTTAAACATATGTACAGGGTTGTCTGGAAGGCTCCTGGGTTTTCAGACTCAAAATAGCCCTTTGGGGCTGCTTTTTGCAAAACCAGGTTATTTGAGAAATCGTGGGATTTTGGGGTGTTTACATACATGAAATTTTTGGAACTTACATGCACATATAAGTTTATACATATTCAGGACATCAAATAAAACTTTATTTACAAAAATAATGGTTTCAATACATATATTCAGGACACCAAATGAAACTTTATTTTACATGAAAATTTTGGAACTTACATGTTCAGGACACCAAATGAAATATTGATCAGTCTGAGTACTTGTTGTGTATAAATTTGGATACCCAGTCCGTCCAACTTGTTGTCATATCCTGTTCTTCTCATCATGATCCAAATAAGTTAGTTTCTAATCAAATTCCCTAATCCCTTACATCCGATAGACGAACCAACTTAAACCCTTAACTAATCATTGATTCCCCCCTTCATATCTCATACTCTTCAAGTTTCTTTTCTTCATAAGCACAAACCCATTCATCACCATCATTTGCTTTTCTGGTTTAAGCCTGTTGAGCAGTATCTACGGCACCCCCTTAGCATTTTATTTCCCTTAAGCATTCCAGCATCAAAGCCATTGCAACAAATTCCTATAGCTCTTGCATCTTAATCATCTCTTCATAACTAGTTAATTTCAACATCTCATATCATAGCACATTACAGGTAATTTATTCATCTACGCAAATTCAACATCCAATACTTCTCAACATCCAAAGGTATTGACCGCATATAATAATTTCTACATCTTAGATGAATTAGAATCTACATAACATAATTCGACACTCTATTATTTTTAGCGTATCATAGCATATCATTTGCAAGCTAAGATCATCCAATTCGGATCGTTCAATCCTAGGATATTCCCAATAGAACCAAATCCTAGTTAGCACTCATTTCCATAATGAGTCCAATACCCATTTGTAGAACCCAAAATCTAATTGGAACCTGCACCCATTAGAATCCAAATACAATTAAAAGACCCTTACCCATTTAAACCAAATATCCATTTTAGAGACTTGTATCTGTCTTAGATCCAAATCCAATTAGAGTCTCATATTCACTTAAGGTCCATACCCATTTGAGACCCAAATCCCAATATAGAATCATATCCAGTTAGGACCAAAAACCAATAGGAATAGGAACCCTTTTTATACTCACTTTTCAATTTAAGTGTCTAGGGTATAATTAGCCAAGTAGTTTGTGTTGAGAGGATCGGCTGGAAGCGGTCAAAGTCTACAAGTGTCTATGACCAATTGTTATGTTTTTTGTTTTAAAGGTTCCTTTATTTTCAATTCATTAGTGGTATATTTATAATATGTCTTATGCTTGATGTATTTAAGCCTCTTAGGCCCTCAACCCTAATGAGCAGAATTTAATAAAAGAGAGAGGTTGTTGATACAACACACAGGTTGATCAATATCCAACACTTCTTCCCCCCAATACTACATGTAATCAAGCATGTTTGTGTAATTAACATGATATCAAAGCATTATTGACACAAAATCAAGGGTTGTTGTAGTGTACAACTGATTGGCATTGAGGTAAGCCAACGATTGATTTTTTGTCTTGTGATAAGGGTTACATTGAATAAGTAGCCAGTACATTATAATTAAGGGGAGATGGAAGAAAAATATAAAGAAATAGATGTCTATAACCGTGGGCATAATAGTAACATGAAGGGTAAATATTTCCAAATAACCAATATCAAATTAGATGCCTAGAATTATAAATAATGGGTCAGATCTATTGAGTTAGCAGTGAGATTAATAGGAAAAATATGTTTCTTAATAGGTAATCAAGAAACACCTTTTGAAGACAATTTTGATTATGAAAAATGGGCAAAAGATGCCGTAGTCAACTCTTGGTTAACCCAATCAATGATTCCATCTATTGAAAAAATGACATATTTAGTTAAAGAATGAGGTAAAAATCAATTTCAAACTAGGGTAAAAATTTTCAAGTCTGATAATGGGGTGAATTTATGTCCTCTATCCTCAAGAATTATTTGATGAGTAAGGGAATTATTCACCAAACCATATGCGTAAACTCCCCTTAACAAAATGGAGTGACAAAAAGGAAGAACCAACATATTATGGAAGTTGAAAAAACTTTGGCCTTGGGATCTCATGTACTTAAATACCTATGGGGAAAAATAGTTCTTACAACAGTATACTTGATTAATAGAGCCCATTTGCTATTTTAGATGGTAAATCTCCCTTTATGATGCTTCATCCTACTAATAAAGCTTTTCATATTCAACCTAGGGTATTTGGACATGTTTGCTACATGTATATTCACTCTCAAATGAGAGATAAACTCGATCCCAGATCTATTAAGTGTGTATTTGTTGGTTACCCCCCATTCCAGAAAAGATATCGTTATTATGATCCATGTAATAAGAAATTTTATACTACTACATATGTATCTTTTCATGAATATAAGTTCTACTATGCGATGGAGGAGGAGAATACAAGGACTATTGAAGAACCCTCACAGGTCATGCTAATAATTCTAGACTACAACACTGAAGTAGATATTGAAGATCATGTGAAGAGTAGTGAGACAAGCAATAAGCCTGCAGACGCAGAAAATTTCCGCCTCCTGGTTCTTAGGCCTGAAGCGAACCTTTTCGTGTGCCTAAGTCCTATTTAAACAAACAGGGCATGTTGTAAACACCCCGAAATCCCCACGAATTTCTCAAATTCATCTGGTTTTGTAAAAGCAGCCCCCAAAGGGCCATTTTTTGAGTTTGGAAACCCAGGAGCCTTCCAAACAACCCTGTACATACGTTTTGAACTCTATATTTCGAAAACATATAATATAGCTTTTAAAACCTTTTTAAAACATGTTTTGAAACCCCGAAGTGGCTTGGCCCGATCAAGACAGGACCAGGAGAGCTAAGAAGAGCCCGGAACCAGAGCACACGTCGAGCCCGGCGCAGCAACTCTTGTATCACATCCATACCCCCAGGATCTCGAACGTCCAAGACCCTGTTCTTATCAAAATAGCATTTGAAGTCATCTCCGGAAGGTAGAAACGGAGGCGGACGACTATGTTGGCGAAGACCCAACGCAGACGGAGTACTGATGCTGTTAGGCCCCGCACAAATCGTCCGTTTCGAACCCAGCTCGAAGGAGTCAGAGTTCAGTTTGGATTGGATCTGGACCATATATATCCAGATCCCAATCCAAACCCATGTGTGGACTTGGATTTGGATTTGGATTCAAAAATCCAATCCAATATCCATATCCATGGCCCACATCACCTTCTCATAAATGGAGGTGGGGCCCACTTGAAATTCACGTGGGATCATGGGCATGAGAGAGAGTGGGGATGGAAAATATCAAGAGTGTTGTAATTAAGCTTGACTTGTGTGTCAAGTTTGGGGTTAATCATGTGGGTTAGCTTAATTGAGTGGGTTTAAGCTTGTAATTAGCTAAAACCTAACCTAGGGCTGCACCAACATGAGGTGGTTAAGGTCTATGGGCCATGCTAAGGGAGCTCCATCACCTAAACCTAACCCCAAAACACCTAATCCTAGCCTAAACCCCTAATCCACCCCTAATCTGAACCTAATCACCTAACCCACTTCCCCAATCCCAGCCTAATCCCAACCTAATCACCTAACCCACTTCCCTAATCCTTCCCTAAACCTAGATTAATTTCCCTAATCCTAGCCTAAACCTAGCCTAATCACCTAACCTAGCTCACTAAACCTCACCCTAAAACCCAACCACCTAACCTAGCCCTAAACCCCTAAACCACCCCTAGCCCACAATCTACCCAAACCCCTAGTTTTCAAAATATCTGGCCCAACCCTTTCCAGCCCACCTTATCTACATACCACCCTACCTAAACCACCTAACCACTACCCCAAGCCCAGCCCTAACCGACCTACCCATCCCTATTTAAAGCCCCCCCCTTGGGGGCGGGTTTTCCTAGTTAGAGGCCCTCTCCAAGCCAGCCGGGTTCTATCCTTGATCTCTTTCCCCAAGTCCAGCCGACTCCCCCACTTCCCCAGCTGCTCCACCGGCACCACCTGCACCGCCACCTTCCCTCTTCCATCCACCACCATCCCCCAGCCGGATGCCACCACCATCTCCCAGCTGGACGCCACACTTGCTCTCCATCCCATCTACACCCGGCTTCTCTTTTCCTTCCACCGCCTCTCCCCAATCGGTAAGTACCCCACACTTTACCTAGCTCCTTCTCTACTCCCTCTCCACTCTGTAGACGCGCGAAAATCCCCGCCTCTTCGCCTCTTTCGGGGCTTGGAGTGGATCTTATCGTGTGTCTAAGGCCTATGTATACAAATAGGGCGTGCCAGCTAGCTTACTTAAGCTAGCGAAGATATATTTAACACTGACTTCTAAACGTGGCGACTGTGAGCAAGTAAGCTCTTGTCGTCGCAGACCTTCTTGCACCGATGCGCAAGGGTCAATCTGTACGCTTTTGAAAAAATCAAGTTTTGGGGAGAAAGTCTACGAAACGGTTCGAGGTGTCTATTTCGGGTCTTTAAGATGCGATTGCATGTTTTAGATCACGTGGATTTGCACGTGCCTAAGTCTTTTCTTTTATCCCTTTTTGGGTCGCCTAGTTTGTGTGTTATGAACACTCCACTACATGGGCGAATTCGAGCGGGGCTTGCTTCGATGCAATATGCATCCTACCTCGTGGTATGGCATAGATGCAATGCAAACTCACGCTACTCCAAAGGGAAAACCCGAAATGTAAAGATAATACTGAAGGGAAATAACAGAAGGGAAATAACCGAAGGGAAATAACCGAAGGGAAATATGTATATATCTTATGTATATGAGCCCTTACTCGGGTCTTGCAAATAAGAGCGAAGGCTCAATGTGGGTGCGTGCTTGAATTGAAAGACTTACACACACGACATGAATTTAAACCCAAATATAAATTGCAGTATGGCCTTGACTAAGGTCTTGGGAATAAGAGCGAAGGCTCAATGTGTGTGAGAGTGCTTGAATTGAAAGACTACCCACACGACATAAATGAAACCCAAATATAACTGCAATAAGGCCTTCACTAAGGTCTTGGGAGTAAGAGCGAAGGCTCAATGTGTGTGAGAGTGCTTGAATTGAAAGACTTACTCACACGACAAGAAATGAAACCCAAATAGTATAGGTCGGCCCTTACTTGGGTCTTTCAAATAAGAGCGAAAGCTCAATGTGTGTGAGAGTGCTTGAATTGAAAGACTTACTCACACGACAAGAAATGAAACCCAAATAGTATAGGTCGGCCCTTACTTGGGTCTTTCAAATAAGAGCGAAAGCTCAATGTGTGTGAGAGTGCTTGAATTGAAAGACAATGCACCCAACTTAAACAAAACCCTTCGAAAATGAAAGTATATATACACTTATATATTAGGGGCTGATTAGGCCCGTGTGTGTTCAAAATTATGCACGACTAAGAGAGTGCACGTGTGTGGTTGTGCCAAGCCACGTTATTACAAGCGGGGGGAGACTATGCTCCGTTATTACAACCCTGTATCAAATTGAATTTCAAGCAAGTGTACGACTAAAGACCGAGTTTAGACACTTACGAGTAGCTGGTCCGTAGAGGTCTTGCTTGAGCGTGGGCTTGGCCTTGGGCTGCAAGTGGGAGCTCCGCGAAGGTAGGTGATCAAGGGGGCCGGCCGGCTGCAAGTGGGGCGCGGGATAGACGCCTCGAAGGGGGCCGGTGGCAAGTAGATGGCGCCTCCAAGTAGGGGGTTTAAAGTGGCTGAATAAGTGGGTATTAGGATCACTAGGGGAGTTGGGTACTTAGGGAAACTGGACCTAAAAGGTGAGCTAGTGGGAAGGCCGAATAGGACACCTAGGGGGGTTGGCCGAATGGGAGATGGTGGCTAAGTAGTGGCCAGCAACTTGGGTTATACTAGGTTCGGCTAGGTTTAGGTGGTGGCGGCAAAAGGGCTGAGATGAAGGTAGGATGGGTGGCTAAGAGTGGAGAGGTGGTAGAGAGGGGCTTTGAGGGAGTTTGGGGTACTTACCGAATGGGGAGAGGTGGCGGATGAAGTGGGAAGGTGGCGGGCAGGTGGCTATCGGCTGGTTCGGTTGGGTGAAGATGATGGCGTCCGGCTGAGGGGTGGTGGTGGTGGATGGAAGAGGGAAGGTGGCGGAGCAGGTGGCGGCTGGTGGAGCAGCTGGAGCAGGCCAAGGTGGGGAGTCGTCCCGGCTGGGTGAGAGAAGGGAGAAGGAGAGGGCCCGGCTAGGTGAGGTAGTGGTTCCCACTTGGAAAACCCGCCCACAAGGAGGGGGGTTTAAATAGGGGATGGGTAGGTCGGTTAGGGCTGGGCTGTGGGTAGTGGTTAGGTGGTTTAGGTAGGGTGGTATGTAGATAAGGTGGGCTGGAAGGGGTTGGGCCAGATATTTTAAAACTAGGGGTTTGGGTAAATCGTGGGCTAAGGGTGGTTTAGGGGTTTAGGGCTAGGTTAGGTGGTTGGGTTTTAGGGTGAGGTTTAGTGAGCTAGGTTAGGTGATTAGGCTAGGTTTAGGCTAGGATTAGGGAAATTAATCTAGGTTTAGGGAAGGATTAGGGAAGTGGGTTAGGTGATTAGGTTGGGATTAGGCCGGGATTAGGGAAGTGGGTTAGGTGATTAGGTTCAGATTAGGGGTGGATTAGGGGTTTAGGCTAGGTTTAGGCATTTTGGGCTAGGTTTAGATGAAGGAGCTCCCTTAGCATGGCCCATAGACCTTGATCACCCCATGTTGGTGCAGCCCTAGGTTAGGTTTTAGCTAATTACAAGCTTAAACCCACTCAATTAGGCTAACCCACAAGATTAAACCCAAACTTGACACACAAGTCAAGCTTAATACAACACTCTTGATATTTTTCACCCCCACTCTCTCTCATGCCCAATATCCCACGTGAAACTCAAGTGGGCCCCACCTCTATTTATGAGAAGGTGATGTGGGCCATGGATATGGATATTGGATTGGATCTCTGGATCCAAATCCAAATCCAAGTCCACATATGGGTTTGGATTGGGATCTGGATATATATGGTCCAGATCCAATCCAAACTGAACTCTGACTCCTTCGAGTTGGGTTCGAAACGGACGATTCGTGCGGGGCCTGACAGCATCAGTACTCCGTCTGCGTTGGGTCTTCGCCAACATGGTCGTCCGCCTCCGTTTCTGCCTTCCGGAGATGACTTCAAATGCTATTTTGGTAAGAACAGGGTCTTGGACGTTCGAGATCCTGGGGTGTGAATCAGATACAAGAGTTGCTGCACCGGGCTTGACGTGTGCTCCGGTTCCGGGCTCTTCTTGGCTCTCCTGGTCCTGTCTTGATCGGGCCAAGCCACTTTGGGGTTTCAAAACATGTTTTAAAAGGGTTTTCAAAAGCCATATCGTATGTTTTTTGAAAGATATAGTTTAAAACATATATACAGGGTTGTTTGGAAGGCTCCTAGGTTTCCAAACTCAAAAATGGCCCTTTGGGGCTGCTTGTATAAAACCAGATGGATTTTGAGAAATTCGTGGGATTTCGGGGTGTTTACAGATGCCCCTCTTTGGCCTTGTCCAAATCGATTTGGATAAGGGCAAAGATAACAAACACCCCTTTTAATGTCTCCCTAGATCTAGCCACGAAGAATATGGGATCGTCCCATTTTAGCAAAATCTCAATTTTACAAACTCTGGTAGGAGGAGATATCACGCCAAAGGGTTTTACTATGGAATCTGGTCCTAAATGGGATCATGTTCATGCAAGTACCATGCGTGGAATGCAAATGACATGGGTGTGGTGCCAAGAGTGGCGACCTCCCAGAGACCAGGTGTGGTCGAACTCTAGAGACTTACAAGGCCTACTGCTCCAAGTGAGCAAAATCCTATGCTGTTCGATGTTCGGTTTTCAAAACTTATTTACAAAAAGCTATTTACAAAAGGGACAACTGTCTTGAGTCTCGATCCTAAGGATCTCGAGCTCTTCGTGCTTGCCCTTGTTTGAGTCTTAACACTCGCTTATTTAGCGGAGGTTTTATAAGAAAACAAGCTTCATTTCAAATTCCTATGCCTTACTCGAAACGTCGAATTCTCAAACAAGATGAAATTCAAGTAAGTAAATCCTATTTTTTTACTTTAGGATTCCTCGAAATGAACCATGCTTTAGCTTGGGATAAGCCAGGGATGGGAAAGAGATACCACGGTCCCTTCTGAAGCGTCCCGTGGTTTAAGGCATAGAAGGTGGAAAACTGCTCTTTTTGAGCTTTTTGGCCTCTTTTTCCTTTTTTTTCATAGAGGGTCTCCCTTTGGGAGTATTTTTTCTTTAATCCCTCTTTTTCATAAGAGAATCGATTTTTCTTTTTGAAGTCTAGTTTCTTTCTTTTGGAAAGAGATTTTAAATGGGAAATTCCCTTTTGATTTGGGCCTTTGTTTTCCTTTTGGAAGGAGAAGAGAAGAGGGGAGGACTTATCCCAAGCCTACACTCGATCCATTCCAGATCAGCCTATTTAGAAATAGCACGTACTACTTGCAAGTATCTTGCTATGTTGAACTAGGCCCTTCTTTGTAAGATGAAGGATTTTGAAATGCAACCATGATTTTGAAAACTCCACTCTTTCACAAGTGTGAATTCTCTTACTTAGGGTCACACGAGTTGCTTTTGCACCTTATTCACACGTCTCAAGGCAGCTATCCCTCTAAAATTTTCGAAAAACTGGAATTTAATCCAGATCCTACACATGATACTTCTTTAAGTATTGAATATTGATAGGATCTGCTAAATTCCTACCTTCTACATCGATCAACCAATACGAATTGTTCGTAGTGGTTGCTCGTACAACATAGGGTCCATCCCAGTTGGGGCGCCACTTGCCTAGGGGGTGCGGGCCACGATGGTGGATGGTTTTTAAGACCAGATCTCCCACTTCAAAGTGGCGAGGTCTCATGTGTTTGCTATAATGTCGGGCTATCCTTTGCCGGTATGCACGAGCATGATCCATGGCAAGGAGTCGCCTCTCATCTAGCAAATCTAGCTCGGCCATCCTAGATGCTGAAGCGTCTCTAGGGGGAGGTCGAGTGCAATGGATGTATGGAATGAATGCAGTTGGGTATGAATGGGAAGAATGGCGTTTGTGCCATAGACCAATTCGAATGGTGTGGCATTCGTGGGAGTCCGGATGGAAGTCCTATAAGCCCATAAGGCTTCATCCAGCTTCTCATGCCACCTCCTACCCTTCTCTAAGGTTTTCTCAATGATACCAATGAGAGTCTTGTTTGTGGCTTCGGCTTGGCCGTTGCCTTGAGGGTAGTAGGGCGAGGAGAAGTGGTGAGTTATGCCATACGTGTTGCACAACTTAACCATCCGCTCGTTCTTGAATGGGGTACCATTATCAGACACAAGGTCTCGTGGAACCCCAAATCGAGCCAAGATATTCCTCCGGATGAAAGCCACCACATGTTGCCCCATTACATTCGTTAGGGAAATGGCTTCCACCCACTTGGAGAAATACTCCGTGGCTGCTAAAATGAAACGATGCCCATTCGAGGCCTTTGGAAATATTGGGCCTACTATGTCAAATGCCCACATGGTAAATGGCCAGGGGC
This sequence comes from Brasenia schreberi, assembly GCA_036023115.1. Lineage (NCBI taxonomy): Eukaryota > Viridiplantae > Streptophyta > Magnoliopsida > Nymphaeales > Cabombaceae > Brasenia > Brasenia schreberi. Next base: position 8,929,288 of record JAYKKT010000084.1, on the reverse strand, counting down.
TGACCACGGAATGCAATGTAGATGAAGGGATATGAATGGCGTGCCCATGTACTTGACATGGATGACACTTCCTAACATGATCGTGACAATCCTTTTTTAGGGTGGACCAAAAATAACCCCCTCTAAGTATTTTCATTGCCATCATGTTGGCATTAACATGACCTCCACATTCTCCATCGTGGAACTCGTGCATCACTATCCTAGCCTCCTCTAGGTCGATACATCTAAGCAGAATGCCGGTAAAACTCTTTTTGTATAGGACCCCACCCAGAATGGTGTATCGGGTCGAAATCTTACGAATGAATGCCCTATCTTTGGATGTGGCATCCTCGGTGAATCCCCCATTTTCTAAAAATTGTTTTATGTCACAGAACCAAGGTTTTTCAATAGACTCTGGGTTGTTTTGGCAAATATCCAAGTCGTGTGTGGATGGATGGGGCGCATGCCATATTTCCAAAGATCTGGTCCCTGAAATGGGATCGACCTTCAGGGCTGAACCCAAGGAAGAGAGGGCATCGGCGATGCCATTGTCCTCTCTTCCCACGTGTGTGAGCTTACACGACTGGAAGGATTGGACCAATCGAGTGGCCAACTCGTGATATGGAAGTAGTTTCTCATTACATACTTGCCAAATTTTTAAAACCTGGTTTATGACAAGGAGTGAATCTCCAAAGACCTCGATGCATGATGCCCCTAGAGTTTTCGAAATCCTTAAGCCTTGTATGAGTGCTTCATACTCAGCTACGTTGTTGGAACATTCGAAGTCTAAGCGGACTGCTATGGGAATCTCGCCCTTTTTAGGGGAGATTAGGATGATCCCGGCACCAGCCCCTCGTTGGTTTCGTGCCCCGTCGAAGTGCATCTTCCATACTTGGTTTTCTAAAGAATTTGCCAAAATGTGGTTTTGAAAATGGTTTTGCAATATGCCTTCATCAGGCATTTCGACAAGAGTGGGATATGCGTCCTCTAAGGGGAATTCAGCCACGTAATCTGCTAGGGCTTGCCCTTTAATGGAGATCTGGTGATGGTATTTCAGATCATACTCCATTAGAAGGAGTTGCCATTTGCCCAATCTACCCGTGAGAATGGGTTTTTCGAACAAGTGCTTGATTGGATCAAGCTTGGACACTATCCAGATCTCATGATCTAGGAAGTAGTGTTTGAATTTCTGGCAGGCCCAGACTAGGGCCAAGCACGTCTTCTCCATGGCTTGATAATTTCGTTCATAAGCCAAGAGAGTTTTCGAAATATAGTAGATGGCATACTCCTTATGGGTGTTATCCTCGTATTGAGCCAACAGGGCTCCGAAAGCATTTACATGCATGGAGATGTATAATAAAAGCGGTTTTCCTTGTTTTGGAGGATTCAAAACGGGGGGATTAACCAAGTATGCCTTTAGTCTCTCGAAGGACTTTTGGCATTCGTCATCCCATAAGAATTTCGTACCCTTCCTCAACAGTTTGTTGAAGGGTTCGCATCTAGTTGCCAGATTCGATATGAATCGGCGCACAGATTGTAATCGACCCTGGAGGCTACGGACTTGGGTGAGATTGGAGGGTGGAGCCATGTCTATGATGGCTCGACACTTAGAGGGGTCGACTTCTATTCCCCTTTGGCTCACCATAAAGCCTAGAAGCTTCCTTGATTCTACCCCGAACACACATTTTTGAGGGTTTAGCTTTACTTTGTAAAGCCTAAGCCTTTCGAAAATCTTTTGTAAACATTCGATATGGGTGCATCGGGTTTTGGATTTCGCCAAGAGATCATCTACATACACTTCTACAAGCTCGTGAATTTGATCATGGAAGATCGTGTTCATGGCTCGTTGGTATGTTGCGCCGGCATTTTTCAAACCAAAGGGCATGACTGTATAGCAGTACGTGCCCCATGGGGTTGTGAAGGCGGTCTTACCCTGATCTCGTGGACTTAGTTTGATTTGATTATAGCCTGAATAGCCATCCATGAATGAAAACATTTCATGATTTGCAGTACTATCGACTATCAAATCTATGTTTGGTAAAGGATAATTATCCTTTGGAGTGGCTTTATTCAGGTTTCTAAAATCGATGCATATTCGAATTTTCCCATTGGTTTTTCGAACCACAACGATATTTGACAACCAATCAGAATACGCAATGGGTTTTATAAATCCGGCTTTTAGCAGATCTTCTAAACCCTCTTTGACTTGCGTGTGTACATTCGGGTGTATTTTCCTAAGCTTCTGCTTTATGGGTTTTACACCTGCATCTAAGGGAAGACGATGCTCGACTATGCTGGGATCTATGCCCGGCATGTCTTCATACGTCCATGCAAACACATCTAAATAGGTTCGTAGAAATGCAATGAATGCTAACTTTTCCGTTTCATGCAAGCATGCGCCTATTTTGATGGTTTTGGGATTGGAATCATCCCCTAGGTTCACCTCTACGAAATCTCCTCCTACTGATTGGGAAGGTCTTTCAAAATCGAGAATCCTATGAAATTCTGGGAGCTCAGAAGTGGGATCTTCCTCAAGGGGATCCACTTCTGGGCTTTGATCATTCTCGTGGGATATAGACCCGAGGGAACTTGATGCGTGGTTTTCAAAATAACCTGGTTTTGTACTTGGATTTTCAAGTGATTTCGAAATTTTTGGTCTGGCTATGCAGACGACGTTTCTTTCGAAATCCTTTTCTTTTGCCAAAGTCCTACCAGGAGCAGCTATGTACAAAATCTTTTTGGTATTTTCCAAATTTTCGATTTTTTTGGGTTTTTGTAAAACAAGAACTTTGGGAACTATACAAAGCACACTTTTTTCGCGTTTTTGTTTTTCCATTGTTTTTGGTTTTTCTTGTTTTTCGATTTTTTTGATTTTTAGTTTTCAAATGTTTTTGGTATTTTTAGAAAAAGGGATCTTCCGTCATACCTACAAAGGGAAAACGCTACGGGTTAGGCTCGGAATAGGAGGTCTAAATCGTAGGTCTCTTCTAAGACAGGCTCCAGGGCACCCTTGACCCAGGTGGTCACAGGGGGTGGCTCCGGCGGTATTCGGGGAGTATAGCCGATCCCATATCGGCTTGGGTTGGCCCTAGGAAGGATGGGCTCTAGGAGACCCTGGTTTTGTGCTCCTAGGCTTTTGTAGGGCGTGTAGCCCATGTTTAATAACATGTTCCACGACCTTTTGTTTTTTGAAAAGATGGGATATAAGTCGTGGTCCTGGAACATGCTATCGTCTATATTAGGCTCGTATGGCCTTTTGTCCAGGGGTTTTGGAAATAGGGAACGCTTGGGTTTTCCTAGGAGGATTAGAGTCGGGAGGGGGCCTGCTTTTGGCGGCCCCTTCACACATACAACCTTCCTAGGGTTGTTCAACACGAGCCGAGGTGGCTCAACCATAATTTGCCCCAGGTTAGCCTCATGGGCCTGGGAGCTCGATAAACAAGGGGAGTTTATGATCCCCTGAAGCTGCGGGTGACTCTCACCTAGGATCACTACGACCTGGTCCCTAAAAGGGATCTTGACACACCTGTGGAAGGTGGATGGCACAGCGCACAAACTGTGTATCCAGGGTCTTCCCAGCAACAGGTTATAATGGGGGTGGATGTCCAAGACATGGAACACCCCCGTGTGTTCGATCCCTCCCGTTTCCATTGGGAGTTCGACGGATCCTAAAGGCCTAGACGCATTCCCATCGTATCCAGTGATAACGATGGGGCTTGGGTTCACTGAAGTCAAGGTGACTCCGATTTTGTACGCCACGTGAAGTGGAAGGATGTTGAGCCCTCCTCCACCATCGACTAGGCACCTGTCCAGAGAGTGGTTGTTTAGAACCACCTCGATATGCAGGGCCTGGTTATGGGTTTCGTAGGGTCTATCTACATCATCATCCGAAAAGGTGATGGGCGATTTTGCTCCTAATAAAGCCACTTGGGCAGACAAGGATTCCGGACTTATGTTCGAATCAACCTTGGCCCTTTCTAGAATTTTCTCTAAGACAAGTCTATGCCTAGGCGAGGTTTTGATAAGCTCTAGAATAGACATGTGAATAGGAATCTTTGAAAGGTGGTTTTCGAAATCATAAGGATTTAGGATGATTTTGTCCTTATCTGCTTTTGGCAGACCACTAGGGATACATGCTTTTGAGGGGCCAGGCACACTGACCACCTTTTGAGCACCTTGAAGGTGCGGGGGTTGGTAGATCCTCCCGGATCTAGTGACTTCCCCCACGACCAGCCTAGGGTTCGCGCTAAACTTGGCTCTAAGGATGAGCTGAGGAGAACTTTGGATTTTCAAAACTGGTTTTATCGGGGTTTCCACTTTTGGTGGTCCCCGAATGACGACTTGGGCGGGCATCTTGTATAATACAAGGATGGGCGCACAAGCAGGTCGACCAGGTTCCGGCTTTTGCGCTAGTTCTTTGGAAATGGTGAGGGTACATACCTCCTTTCCTTTCCCGCTGCCATTGGCGTGTTTGGGAAAGGGTTCCTTGAAGATAGCTTGAGGTGGCTCAGGTTTCGCAGTGAACTGGAGCCGACCCTCCGCTATCAAGTTCTCAATTTTATTTAGAAGAGAGAAGCACCGTTTGGTATCATGGCCTTTGAGCCGATGATACTTGCAAAATCGGTTTAAATACCCCCCTTTGGACGTGACTCCTTCGGGGATTTCAGGGAGTTCGATCATGCCCTGGGCAAGTAAGAGGTCTAGGACCTCCGACACAGGTTGCCCCAGCGGAGTGTACTCCCGTTTTTCAATTGGTTTTGAAAAATTGCGTTCTCTCTTATTTTCTATTTTTTTAAAATTTTTAGAAGTGCCTGCCATGCTTGGATCCACCCGGACATTGGCGATTTTGTAGGGCTTTGCCCCTTTGTCCGTTGTGGGCAGCCCATATGCGATGGGCTTTTCCAAACGTGTTTTTGTTATGGCACTTCCTTTCCATAAGTGGTCGTATGTCCCTTTTCGCAAGTTGGTTTCGAAAAGGGAGGCCTTTTTGATCAACTTATGGAAAGTTGAAATCTCATGGAGCGAGAGAAGGGTTTTTAACTCGCTTTTGAAATTATCCAGGATGAGCATTACCGCGCATCCTTCGGATATAGGCTCTCGCACTTGGCCTAAAAGCAACCTCCATCTTATAATAAAGGCATGCACGTCTTCGTTCATGCCTTGCTTTGTATCCCTTAAGGTATTCAGGGTTGGCGTGACTTCTACGTTGTGTGCAAATCTTTGCATGAAGCAGTTCGCTAACTCTTCAAAAGTAGCGAACTGGCTTAAGTCGTAGGAAGCCAGCCATTTGGCAGCTGTGCCTTTAAGGGATAGAGGGAACCAATACACCCATTTCATCGAGTCCTTTTTCTTCTTATGGGCTCGACGTGAGAAAAGCTGCAAGTGAGACCTAGGGTCTCCCATGCCATCATACCGATGGAAGTTCGGTATTTCATCGTCACTGTCTGTTTCGTAATCCATAGGAAGGAAATCAGACAGGGCGTAGCTTCTTCTTTTCTCTTTATTCTGCCCTTTCAGCAGCTGCTGTAGGGCTTTACGGTCCTTTTGTGTGAAGGACTCGTGGTATTGGTTGCCTTCCATTACGGAGGCCTCTTTTTGCTTGCGAGGTTTTTCAAATTTCTTTTTAGGCCTTTGTTCACCATTCGATGAACATGAATCGCCTACTTCAGCCTCTTGGCTGAGAGCATCGATTTTGGCCTCAAACTCCCTTCTTAAGTCCTCGATTTCATCTAGTTTTATTTTGTTTTTGAAAATCCTCCTAGAGTGAGAACTTGATGCGCATGAGCCTTGGCTCGACACTTCACTTGGATTGGATTTTGACATGCTTTTCAAGCTTTTTCAAAATTTCCTAAGTACAAGTAAAGAAAACAAGTTAAAACGACACCTTTATAAAATTTTCGCAAGACTTCTAACTTCTAAACGTGGCGACTATGAGCAAGTAAGCTCTTGTCGTCGCAGACCTTCTTGCACCGATGCGCAAGGGTCAGTCTGTACGCTTTTGAAAAAATCGAGTTTTGGGGAGAAAGTCTACGAAACGGTTCGAGGTGTCTATTTCGGGTCTTTAAGATGCGATTGCATGTTTTAGATCACGTGGATTTGCACGTGCCTAAGTCTTTTCTTTTATCCCTTTTTGGGTCGCCTAGTTTGTGTGTTATGAACACTCCACTACATGGGCGAATTCGAGCGGGGCTTGCTTCGATGCAATATGCGTCCTACCTCGTGGTATGGCGTAGATGCAATGCAAACTCACGCTACTCCAAAGGAAAAACCCGAAATGTAAAGACAATACTGAAGGGAAATAACAGAAGGGAAATAACCGAAGGGAAATAACCGAAGGGAAATATGTATATATCTTATGTATATGAGCCCTTACTCGGGTCTTGCAAATAAGAGCGAAGGCTCAATGTGGGTGCGTGCTTGAATTGAAAGACTTACACACACGACATGAATTTAAACCCAAATATAAATTGCAGTATGGCCTTGACTAAGGTCTTGGGAATAAGAGCGAAGGCTCAATGTGTGTGAGAGTGCTTGAATTGAAAGACTACCCACACGACATAAATGAAACCCAAATATAACTGCAATAAGGCCTTCACTAAGGTCTTGGGAGTAAGAGCGAAGGCTCAATGTGTGTGAGAGTGCTTGAATTGAAAGACTTACTCACACGACAAGAAATGAAACCCAAATAGTATAGGTCGGCCCTTACTTGGGTCTTTCAAATAAGAGCGAAAGCTCAATGTGTGTGAGAGTGCTTGAATTGAAAGACTTACTCACACGACAAGAAATGAAACCCAAATAGTATAGGTCGGCCCTTACTTGGGTCTTTCAAATAAGAGCGAAAGCTCAATGTGTGTGAGAGTGCTTGAATTGAAAGACAACGCACCCAACTTAAACAAAACCCTTCGAAAATGAAAGTATATATACACTTATATATTAGGGGCTGATTAGGCCCGTGTGTGTTCAAAATTGTGCACGACTAAGAGAGTGCACGTGTGTGGTTGTGCCAAGCCACGTTATTACAAGCGGGGGGAGACTATGCTCCGTTATTACAACCCCGTATCAAATTGAATTTCAAGCAAGTGTACGACTAAAGACCGAGTTTAGACACTTACGAGTAGCTGGTCCGTAGAGGTCTTGCTTGAGCGTGGGCTTGGCCTTGGGCTGCAAGTGGGAGCTCCGCGAAGGTAGGTGATCAAGGGGGCCGGCCGGCTGCAAGTGGGGCGCGGGATAGACGCCTCGAAGGGGGCCGGTGGCAAGTAGATGGCGCCTCCAAGTAGGGGGTTTAAAGTGGCTGAATAAGTGGGTATTAGGATCACTAGGGGAGTTGGGTACTTAGGGAAACTGGACCTAAAAGGTGAGCTAGTGGGAAGGCCGAATAGGACACCTAGGGGGGTTGGCCGAATGGGAGATGGTGGCTAAGTAGTGGCCAGCAACTTGGGTTATACTAGGTTCGGCTAGGTTTAGGTGGTGGCGGCAAAAGGGCTGAGATGAAGGTAGGATGGGTGGCTAAGAGTGGAGAGGTGGTAGAGAGGGGCTTTGAGGGAGTTTGGGGTACTTACCGAATGGGGAGAGGTGGCGGATGAAGTGGGAAGGTGGCGGGCAGGTGGCTATCGGCTGGTTCGGTTGGGTGAAGATGATGGCGTCCGGCTGAGGGGTGGTGGTGGTGGATGGAAGAGGGAAGGTGGCGGAGCAGGTGGCGGCTGGTGGAGCAGGCCAAGGTGGGGAGTCGTCCCGGCTGGGTGAGAGAAGGGAGAAGGAGAGGGCCCGGCTGGGTGAGGTAGTGGTTCCCACTTGGAAAACCCGCCCACAAGGAGGGGGGTTTAAATAGGGGATGGGTAGGTCGGTTAGGGCTGGGCTGTGGGTAGTGGTTAGGTGGTTTAGGTAGGGTGGTATGTAGATAAGGTGGGCTGGAAGGGGTTGGGCCAGATATTTTAAAACTAGGGGTTTGGGTAAATCGTGGGCTAAGGGTGGTTTAGGGGTTTAGGGCTAGGTTAGGTGGTTGGGTTTTAGGGTGAGGTTTAGTGAGCTAGGTTAGGTGATTAGGCTAGGTTTAGGCTAGGATTAGGGAAATTAATCTAGGTTTAGGGAAGGATTAGGGAAGTGGGTTAGGTGATTAGGTTGGGATTAGGCCGGGATTAGGGAAGTGGGTTAGGTGATTAGGTTCAGATTAGGGGTGGATTAGGGGTTTAGGCTAGGTTTAGGCATTTTGGGCTAGGTTTAGATGAAGGAGCTCCCTTAGCATGGCCCATAGACCTTGATCACCCCATGTTGGTGCAGCCCTAGGTTAGGTTTTAGCTAATTACAAGCTTAAACCCACTCAATTAGGCTAACCCACAAGATTAAACCCAAACTTGACACACAAGTCAAGCTTAATACAACACTCTTGATATTTTTCACCCCCACTCTCTCTCATGCCCAATATCCCACATGAAACTCAAGTGGGCCCCACCTCTATTTATGAGAAGGTGATGTGGGCCATGGATATGGATATTGGATTGGATCTCTGGATCCAAATCCAAATCCAAGTCCACATATGGGTTTGGATTGGGATCTGGATATATATGGTCCAGATCCAATCCAAACTGAACTCTGACTCCTTCGAGCTGGGTTCGAAACGGACGATTCGTGCGGGGCCTGACAGCATCAGTACTCCGTCTGCGTTGGGTCTTCGCCAACATGGTCGTCCGCCTCCGTTTCTGCCTTCCGGAGATGACTTCAAATGCTATTTTGGTAAGAATAGGGTCTTGGACGTTCGAGATCCTGGGGTGTGAATCAGATACAAGAGTTGCTGCACCGGGCTTGACGTGTGCTCCGGTTCCGGGCTCTTCTTGGCTCTCCTGGTCCTGTCTTGATCGGGCCAAGCCACTTTGGGGTTTCAAAACATGTTTTAAAAGGGTTTTCAAAAGCCATATCGTATGTTTTTTGAAAGATATAGTTTAAAACATATATACAGGGTTGTTTGGAAGGCTCCTGGGTTTCCAAACTCAAAAATGGCCCTTTGGGGCTGCTTGTCCCACTCGGCCAAACCTTAGCCGCCCCAGCCATTTGCCCCTACCTAACTCCCCTTAACTACACCCGGCCACCCTATTAGATTTCCTAAGACCTGCCCATAACACTCCCTTACACCCACTATCCCCACTATCACCTAGCCCCATCACCTAACTAGCTACCTTCCCATACTCCAACCTTGGTCATCCTAGCAGCCCGCCACCACCACATCTTCCTAGTCGGCCACTCCAACCGACTATTCCTTCCATTCGGCCAGTCATCTCCATTCCCCTAGGTGTCCCATTCGGCCTTCCCATAAAATCCCCTTTAGGTCCACCTTCCCTAAACACTCGACTCTCCTAGTGACCCTAAACACTCACTAGGCCCACCCCTTTAATCGCTCACATCAAGGCGACACCCACTTGCAATCGGCCACCTTTGAGGCGCCTATCCCGCGCCCCACTTGCACCCGGCCAACACCTTTGTTCACCCACCCTCGCGGAGCTCCCGTTTGCAGCCCAAGGCGAAGGCCAAGCCCACGCTCAAGCAAGGCCTCTACGGACCAGCTACTCGTAAGTGCCTAAACTCGGTCTTTAGTTGTATACTTGCTTGAGATTCAATTTGATACGGGGTTGTAATAACGGAGCATAGTCTCCCCCCGCTTGTAATAACGCGGCTTGGCACAACCACACACGTGCACTCTCTTAGTCGTGCACGATTTTGAACACACACGGGCCTAATCAGCCCCTAATACATAAGTGTATATATATACTTTCATTTTCGAAGGGTTTTGCTTAAGTTGGGTGCGTTGTCTTTTAAATTCAAGCACTCTCACACACATTGAGCTTTCGCTCTTATTTGAAAGACCCAAGTAAGGGCCGACCTGTACTATTTGGGTTTCATTTCATGTCGTGTGAGTAATTCTTTCAATTCAAACACTCTCACACACATTAAGCTTTCGCTCTTATTTGAAAGATCCAAGTAAGGGCCGACCTATACTATTTGGGTTTCATTTCATGTCGTGTGAGTAAGTCTTTCAATTCAAGCACTTTCACACACATTGAGCCTTCGCTCTTACTCCCAAGACCTTAGTAAAGGCCTTATTGCAGTTATATTTGGGTTTCATTTATGTCGTGTGTGTAGTACTTCAATTCAAGCACTCTCACACACATTGAGCCTTCGCTCTTACTCCCAAGACCTTAGTCAAGGACATACTGCAATTTATATTTGGGTTTAATTTCATGTCGTGTGTGTAAGTCTTTCAATTCCAGCACGCACCCACATTAAGCCTTCGCTCTTATTTGCAAGACCCGAGTAAGGGCTCATATACATAATCTATATACATATCTCCCTTCGGTTCTTTCCCTTCGGTTATTTCCCTTCGGTTATTTCCCTTCAGTCATTTCCCTTCAGTATTGTCTTTACATTTCGGGTTTTCCCTTTGGAGTAGCATGAGTTTGCATTGCATCTACGCCATACCACGAGGTAGGACGCATATTGCATCAAAGCAAGCCCCGCTCGAATTCGCCCACGTAGTGGAGTGTTCATAGCACACAAACTAGGTGGCCCGAAAAGGGATAAAAGAAAAGACTTAGGCACGTGTAAATCCACGTGATCTAAAACATGCAATCGCATTCTAAAGACCCGAAATAGACACCTCGAACCGCTTCGTAGACTTTCTCTACAAAAAACTCGATTTTTGCAAAGCGTACAGACTGACCCTTGCGCATCGGTGCAAGAAGGTCTGCGACGACAAGAGCTTACTTGCTCACAGTCGCCACGTTTAGAAGTCAGTGTTAAAAATCTTCGCTAGCTTAGGTAAGCTAGCTGGCACGCCTTGTTTGCATATATAGGCCTTAGACACACGAGAGGATCCAATCCAAGCCCTAAAAAAGGCGAAAGAGGCAGGGATTTTCGCGCGTCTACACATATCAGCTAGCTTACTTAAGCTAGCGAAGATATATTTTAAAACCTGACTTCTAACATGGCGACTGTGAGCAAGCAAGCTCTTGTCGTCGTAGACCTTCTTGCACCGATGCGCAAGGGTCAGTCTGTACGCTTTTAAAATCGAGTTTTGAGTGGAGAAAACCTACGAAAGCGGTTCGAGGTGTTTGATTCGGGTCTTTTTGGTATGGTTTCACATTTTAGATCACGTGGATTTGCACGTGCCTAAGTCTTTCTTTTTATCCCTCTTTGGGGCCACCTAGGTGTGTGTTATGAACACTCCACTAAGATGTGGCGATTTTGAGCGGGAGTATGGGGTTTGCTTTGATGCAATATGCGTCCTAACTCGTGGTATGGCGTATATGCAATGCAAACTCACGCTACTCCAAAGGGAAAACCCGAATTTAAAGACAATGCCGAAGGGAAATGACTTGTAATGGAAATTGCCGAAGGAAAATTGCTGAAAGGAAATTGCAAAAGGGGAATATGGCTATATCTTAAGAGCGGAAAGGCTCAATTGTGCAAGTGTGTGCCGTGTATATATTGAAAGACTACACACACTGCTGAACCTTAAAACCCAAATTGAAAAGACATAGCCAAAAGGGAAATACGTATATAGTATATATGAGCCCTTACTTGGGTCTTGCCAATAAGAGCGAAGGCTCAATGTGGGTGCGTGCGAGAATTGAAGTACTACACACACGACATGAAATGAAATCCAAATATAAATTGCAATATGGCCTTAACTAAGGTCTTGGGAATAAGAGCGAAAGCTCAATGTGTGTGAGTGCTTGAATTGAAGTACTACGCACACAACATGAAATTAAACCCAAATATAAATTGCAAGATGGCCTTAACTAAGGTCTTGGGAATAAGAGCGAAAGCTCAATGTGTGTGAGTGCTTGAATTGAAGTACTACACACACGACATGAAATTAAACCCAAGGATAGTATCACACGACCCTTACTTGTGTAAACACCCCGAAATCCCATGAATTTCTCAAATTCATCTGGTTTTGTAAAAGCAGCCCCAAAGGGCCATTTTGATTCTGGAAACCCAAGAGCCGTCCAGACAACCCTGTACATATGTTTTGAACTCTATATTTCAAAAATATACAATAGGGCTTTTAAAACCTTTTTAAAACATGTTTTGAAACCCCGAAGCAGCTTCGGCCTAATCCAGACAGGACCAGGAGAGCTAAGGAGAGCCCGAAATCAGAGCACATGTCGAGCCCGGCACAGCAACTCTCGTTCAAATCCACACCCCCAGGATCTCGAACGTCCAAGACCCTGTTATCATCGAAACATCGTTTGAAGTCATCTCCGGAAGGCGAAAACAGAGGCGGACAATCATGTTGGCGAAGACCCAACGTAGACGGAGCACTGATGCTGTCAGGCCCAGCACAAACCATTCGTTTCGAACACAGCTCGAAGGAGTCAGAGTTCAGTTTGGATTGAATCTGGACCATATATATCCAGATCCCAATCCAAACCCATGTATGGACTTGGATTTGGATTTGGATTCAAAAATCCAATCCAATATCCATATCCATGGCCCACATCACCTTCTCATAAATGGAGGTGGGGCCCACTTGAATTTCACGTGGGATTATGGGCATGAGAGAGAGTGGGGGTGGATAAGATCAAAGAGTGTTGTAATTAAGCTTGACTTGTGTGTCAAGTTTGGGGTTAATCATGTGGGTTAGCCTAATTAAGTGGGTTTAAGCTTGTAATTAGCCAAAACCTAACCTAGGGCTGCACCAGCATGATGTGGTTAAGGTCTATGGGCCATGCAAAGGGAGCTCCTTCACCTAAACCTAACCAAAAATACCTAATCCTAGCCTTCCACCCTAATCCGCCCCTAATCTGAGCCTAATCACTTAACCTACTTCCCTAATCTCGGCCTAATCCCAACCTAATCACCTAACCCACTTCCCTAATCCTTCCCTAAACCTAGGTTAATTACCCTAAACCTAGCCTAATCACCTAACCTAGCTCACAAAACCTCACCCTAGAACCAACCCACCTAACTAAACCCTAAACCTCTAAACCACCCCTAGCCTACAACCTACCCAAACCACTTGTATCTAAAATATCTGGCCCTACCCTTTCCAGCCCACCTTATCATCATACCACCCTACCTAAACCACCTAACCACTACCCCAAACCCAGCCCTAACCGACCTAACCCAGCCCTATATAAACCCCCCCCCCTTGGGGGCGGGTTTCATCATCTAGCAGCCCACCCATTCCCAGCCGGGTCCCCTACTTCCCCAAGTCAAGCCGAATCCCACCTGCTCCACCTGCTCCACATCCCGCCACCACCTACACCACTGCCTTTCAGCCGAACGCCACCACCATCGCCACCATCATCCGACTGATTCCCTTCCACCCGCCACCACTTCTTCACTCGGTAAGTACCCTACATCTTGCCTTACTCCTTCTTCACTCCCTCTCCACTCCCAGCCACCTAATCCACTCCCCTATCACCCTAACATCAGCCCTTCCACTCGCTGCCACCCTTCTCACTCAGCCGAACCCATAGCTCCCTAACTACCCCACCCACACCTAGCCCTTTTAGTCCCATTCGGCCACCCTATCCGACTCCCTAAAACCTGCCCATATCATCCCCATACACCTACCACAACCACTACCGCCTAGCCCCATATCCTAGCTAGTTCCCTTACCTTACATCACTCCTAGCCACTCTAACTACCTGCCACCACTAAGTCCTCCTAGTCGACCACTCCAACCGACTGTCTTTCATTCGGCCACCATAGCAACCCGCCAACCTTAGGTGATCCGTTAGACCTCCCCTTAGGTTCACTCTTTGCACAACCTACCCTAACTAAACCCTATCCCTAGTGACCCTACTTAGGCCCTTTAGCCCAACACGCCAAAAAGAACCCGTCTCTAGTAGCCGGCCACCTTCAAGGCGCCTCTTCCGTGTACCAAGAACATCCGGCCAGCACCTCCCCTTGCCGTTCAACCTCGCGGAGCTCCCTTTTGCAGCCCAAGGCGAAGGCCAAGCCCACACTCAAGCAAGGCATCTTCGGACCAGCTATTAGTAAGTGCCTAACTCGGTCTTTAGTTGTATACTTGCTTGGGATTCAATTCGATACGGGGTTGTAATAAAGGAGCATAGTCTCCCCCCGCTTGTAATAACGTGGCTTGGCACACCCACACACGTGCACTCTCTTAGTTGTGCACGATTTTGAACACACACGGGCCTAATCAGCCCCTAATACATAAGTATATACATATACTTTAATTTTGTAGGGTTTTGCTTAAGTTGGGTGTGTTGTCTTTCAATTCAAGCACTCACACACATTGAGCTTTCGCTCTTATTTGAAAGACCCAAGTAAGGGCCGACCTATACTATTTGGGTTTCATTTCATGTCGTGTGTGTAAGTCTTTCAATTCAAGCACTCACACACATTGAGCTTTCGCTCTTATTTGAAAGACTCAAGTAAGGACCGACCTATACTATTTGGGTTTCATTTCATGTCGTGTGTGTAAGTCTTTCAATTCAAGCACTCACACACATTGAGCCTTTGCTCTTATTTGAAAGACCCAAGTAAGGGCCGTGTTATACTATTTGGGTTTAATTTCATGTTGTGTGCGTAGTACTTCAATTCAAGCACTCACACACATTGAGCTTTCGCTCTTATTCCCAAGACCTTAATCAAGGCCATACTGCAAGTTATATTTGGGTTTAATTTCATGTCGTGTGTGTAAGTCTTTCAATTCAAGCACGCACCCACATTGAGCCTTCGCTCTTATTTGCAAGACCCGAGTAAGGGCCCATATACATACTCTATATACATATCTCCCTTCGGCATTTACATTTCAAGTCATTTTCCTTCGGTTTTTTCCCTTCGGCATTGTCTTTACATTTCGGGTTTTCCCTTTGGAGTAGCGTGAGTTTTGCATATTGCATCAAAGCTAGCCCCGCTCAATTTCGCCCATGTAGTGGAGTGTTCATAACACACAAACTAGGTGGCCCGAAAAGGGATAAAAGGAAAGACTTAGGCACGTGCAAATCCACGTGATCTAAAATATGCAATCGCATCTAAAAGACCCGAATTAGACACCTCGAACCGCTTCGTAGGCTTACTATCCCAAAACTCGATTTTTTGCAAAGCATACAGACTGACCCTTGCGCATCGGTGCAAGAAAGTCTGCGACGACAAGAGCTCACTTACGATTAGAAGTCAGTTTAAAATATATCTTTGCTAGCTTAGGTAAGCTAGCTGGCACGCCCTATTTACATAAATAGGCCTTAGACGCACGAGAGGATCCACTCCAAGCCTAGAAAAGGCGAGGAGGCGTGGGGATTTTCACGCGTCTACAAAGATTGGCACGCCCGGTGGGACGTGAGCCTTTCAAAAATCGAGTTTTTAAGGTAGAAGTTTTGCAAAAATTTTGTTAAAAAGGTGTCATTTTAACTTGTTTTCTTTGCTTGTACTTAGGACATTTTGAAAAAGCTTGAAAAGCATGTCAAAATCCAATCCAAGTGAAGTGTCAAGCCAAGGCTCATGCGCATCAAGTTCTCACTCTAGGAGGATTTTCAAAAACAAAATAAAACTAGATGAAATCGAGGACTTGAGAAGGTTGAGGCCAAAATCGATGCTCTCAGCCAAGAGGCTGAAGTAGGCGATTCATGTTCATCAAATGGTGAACAAAGGCCTAAGAAAAAATCTGAAAAACCTCGCAAGCACAAAGAGGCCTCCGTAATGGAAGGCAACCAATACCACGAGTCCTTCACACAAAAGGACCGTAAAGCCCTACAGCAGTTGCTGAAAGGGCAGAATAAAGAGAAAAGAAGCTACGCCCTGTCTGATTTCCTTCCTATGGATTACGAGACAGACAGTGACGATGAAATACCGAACTTCCATCGGTATGATGGCATGGGAGACCCTAGGTCTCACTTGCAGCTTTTCTCACGTCGAGCCCATAAGAAGAAAAAGGACTCGATGAAATGGGTGTATTGGTTCCCTTTATCCCTTAAAGGCACAGCTGCGAAATGGTTGGCTTCCTACGACTTAAGCCAGTTCGCTACTTTTGAAGAGTTTGCGAACTGCTTCATGCAAAGATTTGCACACAACGTAGAAGTCACGCCGACTCTGAATACCTTAAAGGATACAAAGAAAGGCATGAACGAAGACGTACATGCCTTCATTATACGATGGAGGTCACTTTTGGGCCAAGTGCGAGAGCCCATATCCGAAGGATGCGCAGTCATGCTCATCCTGGATAACTTTAAAAGCGAGTTAAAAACCCTTCTCTTGATCCATGAGATCTCAACTTTCCATAAGTTGATCAAAAAGGCATCCCTTTTTGAAACCAACTTGAGAAAAGGGACATACGATCACTTATGGAAAGGAAGTGCCGTTTCTAAACTCCGCTTGGAAAAGCCCATCACTTATGGGCTACCCACGATGGACAAAGGGGCAAAGCCCCATAAAATCGCCAATGTCCGGGTGGATCCAGGTGTAGCAGGCACTTCCAAAAATTTTGAAAAACTAGAAAATAAAAGGGAGCGAACCTTTCAAAAACCGGTTGAAAAACGGGAATATACACCGCTGGGGCAACCTGTGTCGGAGGTCCTAGACCTCCTACTTGCCCAAGGCATGATAGAACTCCCTGAAATTCCCGAAGGAGTCACCTCCAAAGGGGGGTATTTAAACCGATTTTGTAAGTATCATCGGCTCAAAGGCCATGATACCAAACGCTGCTTCTCCCTCTTAAATAAAATTGAGAACTTGATAGCAGAAGGCCGGCTCCAGGTCACTGCGGAACCTGAGTCACCTCAAGCTATCTTCAAAGAACCCTTTCCCAAACACGCCAGTGGCAGTGGGAAAGGAAAGGAGGTATGTACCCTCACCATTTCTAAGGAACTAGCGCAAAAACCAGAACCTGGTCGACCCGCTTGTGCGCCCATTCTTGTACTGTACAAGAAGCCCGCCCAAGTCGTCATTCGGGGACCACCAAAAGTGGAATTCCCGGCAAAACCAGTTTTAAAAATCTAAGGTTCTCCTCAGCTCATCCTTAGAGCCAAAGTTAGCACGAACCCTAGGCTGGTTATGGGGGAAGTCACCAGATCCGGGAGGATCTATCAACCCCCGCACCTACAAGGTGCTGTAGACGCGCGAAAATCCCCGCTTCTCACCTTTTCAGGGCTCGGGGCGGATCCTCTCGTGTGTCTAAGCCCTATTTATGCAAACAGGGCGTGCCAACTAGCTTACCTAAGCTAGCGAAGATATATTTAACACTGACTTCTAATCGTGGCGACTGTGAGCAAGTGAGCTCTTGTCGTCACAGACCTTCTTGCACCGATGCGCAAGGGTCAGTCTGTACGCTTTGCAAAAATCGAGTTTTGGGAGAGAAAGTCTACGAAGCGGTTCGAGGTGTCTAATTCGGGTCTTTTAGATGCAATTGCATTTTTTTAGATCACATGGATTTGCACGTGCCTAAGTCTTTCCTTTTATCCCTTTTCGGACCACCTAGTTTGTGTGTTATGAACACTCCACTACATGGGCGAATTCGAGCGGGGCTTGCTTTGATGCAATATACGTCCTACCTCGTGGTATGGCGTCGATGCAATGCAAACTCACGCTACTCTAAAGGGAAAACCCGAATGTAAAGACAATACTGAAGGGAAATAACCGAAGGGAAATGACTTGAAATATAAATGTCGAAGGGAGATATGTATATAGAGTATGTATATGAGCCCTTATTCGGGTCTTGCAAATAAGAGCGAAGGCTCAATGTGGGTGTGTGCTTGAATTGAAAGACTTACACACACGACATGAAATTCAACCCAAATATAAATTGCAGTATGGCCTTAACTAAGGACTTGGGAATAAGAGCGAAAGCTCAATGTGTGTGAGTGCTTGAATTGAAGTACTACGCACACGACATGAAATTAAACCCAAATATAACTACAATAGGCCTTGACTAAGGTCTTGGGAGTAAGAGCGAAAGCTCAATGTGTGTGAGAGTGCTTGAATTGAAAGACTTACACACACGACATGAAATGAAACCCAAATAGTATAGGTCGGCCCTTACTTGGGTCTTTCAAATAAGAGCGAAGGCTCAATGTGTGTGAGAGTGCTTGAATTGAAAGACTTACACACACGACATGAAATGAAACCCAAATAGTATAGGTCGGCCCTTACTTGGGTCTTTCAAATAAGAGCGAAGGCTCAATGTGTGTGAGAGTGCTTGAATTGAAAGACAACACACCCAACTTAAGCAAAACCCTACAAAAATGAAAGTATATGTATATACTTATGTATTAGGGGCTGATTAGGCCCGTGTGTGTTCAAAATCGTGCACAACTAAGAGAGTGCACGTGTGTGGGTGTGCCAAGCCACGTTATTACAAGCGGGGGGAGACTATACTCCGTTATTACAACCCCGTATCGAATTGAATCTCAAGCAAGTATACAACTAAAGACCGAGTTAGGCACTTACTAGTAGCTGGTCCGTAGAGGCCTTGCTTGAGCGTGGGCTTGGCCTTTGCCTTGGGCTACAAAAGGGAGCTCCGCGAGGTTGAGCGATAAGGGGTGCTGGCCGGGTGCCTTGAAGGTGGCCGGCTGCAAGCAAGGGTGGGATTAAGGGGGCTAGGTAAGGTCACTCGGGGGAGTGTAGTGTTGGGGGAGTATGGCACTAAGGTAGAGCTTAAGGGAGAGCCTAGGGGAAGTATGGGACTGGCGGATGGAAGGGCCGAAGGAGTATGGGGCAGTCGGTTGAAGTGGCCGACTGCTAGGGAGACTTGGTGTGGCGGGCAGTTAGGGTGGCTAGGAGTGGTGTAAGGGAAGGGAACTAGCTAGGATATGGGGTAAGGTGGTGATGGTTGTGGTGAGGTGATAGGGGCAGTTCTTAGGGAGTTGGATGGGGTAGCCGGGTGTAGCTAGGGTGGTTAGGTAGTGGCGGGTAGTTAGGATGGCTAAGGCTTGGCCGAATGGGAGGGGTGGTAGCAAGTGGCTGGTTGTGGGGGCAGGTGGTGGTAGTGCAAGTGGCTGAGAGTGGAGAGGGAGTGGAGAAGGTGAGATGAAGGATGGGGTACTAACCGTGCTTGAAGAGAGGCGGTGGATGGAAGAGAGAAGCCGGGTGTGGTGGAGCAGGTGGTTCGGCCGAAGGTAGGGGTGGCGACAGGTGGTGGGCCGGTTGGGGTGTGGTGGAGCAGGTGGAGCACGGTGGTGGCTGGTGGTGGTGCAGGTGGAAGGCCTGGCTGGACGTGGATGAAGTGGCTGGGCTCGGTTGGGCTGGACCAAGGTGAGAGAGGATGGGAAGGGAGAGAGCCTCTCGATAGGAAAACCCGCCCCCAAGGGGGGGGTTTATATAGGGATGGGTAGGTCGGTTAGGGCTGGGTTTGGAGTAGTGGTTAGGTGGTTTAGGTAGGGTGGTATGATGATAAGGTGGGCTGGAAAGGGTAGGGCCAGATATTTTAGATACTAGTGGTTTAGGTAGGTTGTGGGCTAGGGGTGGTTTAGGGGTTTAGGGTTGGGTTAGGTGGGTGGGTTCTAGGGTGAGGTTTAGTGAACTAGGTTAGGTGATTAGGCTAGGATTAGGCTAGGTTTAGGGAAATTAACCTAGGTTTAGGGAAGGATTAGGGAAGTGGGTTAGGTGATTAGGTTGGGATTAGGCCGGGATTAGGGAGGTAGGTTAGGTGATTAGGCTCAGATTAGGGGCGGATTAGAGTGGAAGGCTAGGATTAGGTATTTTGGGTTAGGTTTAGGTGAAGGAGCTCCCTTTGCATGGCCCATAGACCTTAACCACATCATGTTGGTACAGCCCTAGGTTAGGTTTTGGCTAATTACAAGCTTAAACCCACTCAATTAGGCTAACCCACATGATTAACCCCAAACTTGACACACAAGTCAAGCTTAATTACAACCACACTTGATCTTATCCACCCCCACTCTCTCTCATGCCCATAATCCCACGTGAATTTCAAGTGGGCCCCACCTCCATTTATGAGAAGGTGATGTGGGCCATGGATATGGATATTGGATTGGATTTTTGAATCCAAATCCAAATCCAAGTCCATACATGGGTTTGGATTGGGATCTGGATATATATGGTCCAGATTCAATCCAAACTGAACTCTGACTCCTTCGAGCTGTATTCGAAATGAACGGTTTGTGCGGGGCCTGACAGCATCAGTGCTCCATCTGCGTTGGGTCTTCGCCAACATGATCGTCTGCCTCTGTTTTTGCCTTCCGGAGATGACTTCAAAGGATGTTATGATGATAACAGGGTCTTGGACGTTCGAGATCCTGGGGGTGTGAATTTGATACAAGAGTTGTTGTGCCGGGCTCGACATGTGCTCCGATTCTGGGCTCTTCTTAGCTCTCCTGGTCCTGTCTTGATCGGGCCAAGCCGTTTCGGGGTTTCAAAACATGTTTTAAAAAGGTTTTAAAAGCCATATTGTATGTTTTCGAAATATAGAGTTCAAAACATATGTACAGGGTTGTCTGGAAGGCTCCTGGGTTTCCAAACTCAAAATAGCCCTTTGGGGCTACTTTTACAAAACCACATGAATTTGAGAAATTCGTGGGATTTCGGGGTGTTTACAGGTGCTCAAAAGGTGGTCAGTGTGCCTGGCCCCTTAAAAGCATGTATCCCTAGTGTTCTGCCAAAAGCAGATAAGGACAAAGTCATCCTAAATCCTTATGACTTCGAAAACCACCTTTCAAAGATTCCTATTCACATGTCTATCTTAGAGCTTATAAAAACCTCGCCTAAGCATAGACTTGTATTAGAGAAAATTCTAGAAAGGGCCAAGGTTGATTCGAACATAAGTCCGGAATCCTTGTCTGCCCAAGTGGCTTTATTAGGAGCAAAATCACCCATCACTTTCTCGGAAGATGATGTAGATAGACCCTATGAATCTCATAACCAGGCCCTGCATATCGAGGTGGTTCTAAACAACCACTCTCTGGACAGGTGCCTAGTCGATGGTGGAGAAGGGCTCAACATCCTTCCACTTCACGTGGCGTATAAAATCGGAGTCACCTTGACTTCAGTGAACCCAAGCCCCATCGTTATCACTGGATATGATGGGAATGCATCTAGACCTTTAGGATCCATCGAACTCCCAATGGAAACGGGAGGGATCGAACACACGGGGGTGTTCCATGTCTTGGACATCCACCCCCATTATAACCTGTTGCTGGGAAGGCCCTGGATACACAGTTTGTGCGCTGTGCCATCCACCTTCTACAGGTGTGTCAAGATCCCTTTTAGGGACCAGGTCGTAGTGTTCCTAAGTGAGAGTCACCCACAGCTTCAGGGGATCATAAACTCCCCTTGTTTATCGAGCTCCCAGGCCCATGAGGCTAACCTGGGGCAAATTATGGTTGAGCCACCTCGGCTCGTGTTAAAGAACCCTAGGAAGGTTGTATATGTGAAGGGGCCGCCCAAAACAGGCCCCCTCCCGATTCTAACCCTTCTAGGACAACCCAAGCGTTCCCTATTTCCAAAGCCCCTGGACAAGAGGCCATATGAGCACAATATGGACGATAGCATGTTCCAGGACCACGACTTATATCAAACTTTTTCAAAAAACAAAAAGTCGTGGAACATGTTGTTGAACATGGGCTACACGCCCAACAAAAGTCTAGGGGCACAGAACCAGGGTCTCCTAGAGCCCATCCTTCCTAGGGCCAATCCAAGCCAATATGGGATCGGCTATACTCCCCGAATACCGCTAGAGCCACCCCCTGTGACCACCTGGGTCAAGGGTGCCCCGGAACCTGCCTTAGAAGAAACCTACGATTTAGATCTCCTATTCTGAGTCTAACCCATAGTGTTTTCCCTTTTGTAGGTATGACAGAAGATCCCTTTTCTAAAAATACAAAAACATTTGA